>CM073576.1:139051954-140251954 GCA_037074715.1 Magnolia kwangsiensis | reverse complement strand
AGCAACGACATTTTGACGCAAGCGCCACTCCTATTGCTTAGATCTTGCCATCTACTGGGGTTGACTCCTGCAGCAACCTCCACATGAAGACCGAGATTTTTGGAGGGAGAGAGTTGTGCCATATCCAACTGGCCCTTCAAACTTCAGGGGAATAGCCTCTGATGAACTTCCAAGCATATTTTAGGGATAATGTTCCTAACGGATCATGAGGCCAAAAACAGATAACATCCTCATCCAAAGTAGCATAGCCTCCATGGAAGAGGTCATTAATGATCTCTTGGGGGAGAAAGGTATACACCCCATAAGGGGGTAGTGGCTCTAAATAGATCTAATTGCCCTCGACTTTCTTTTATATTTTAGTGTTAAAACTCAAAGTGGAAGACTCCTTAAATGCTAATTAAAGGGGTACAATTGCTCGTGATTGCTTATGTTATGTACAGTGGAGATACTTACACATGACAAAAAATGCTAGATAACCCAATGCACATGCTAAGTAATTGTGCTTGTGGTTGTCACCTCTTGAATGGGCCATTTTTTAAAGTAGAAGCATCGTAAGGTAAACTAATTTAAATATTTTGTGAACAAAATTACCTTGAATGTGTAATTACCATCAATCTTTGTTTCAAAAAAGAAAGCATAAAGACAAAGGAAAGCTCGATAGAGATATTGATTATCAACCACAAGGGAAAAGAACACCATACACACTATAGGATTTATGTACTTTGGTAAACGAAGTTCTTCAAGAAAAAAGATTTTTCTAGTGCAAGGCTTAAGAAGAGAGAAATATTTCAAGCCAAAACCCTACACCTATATTTATAACCTCCATTTTGAAGATATTCCAATAAAAACAAACTAGGTAATATCTCAGACGTTATATCGATTTTAAGGTATACTGAATTATCATGCTCCCTCCTAATCAGAAAACCCAATCTACACCCTCTAATTAAATAAATTCAATTGAGGCCTTTAAGGCTAATTCTCTCTCTAAATAATGACATTGCATCAAACCCATGAATGGATAAAATTAATTAGTCTTAATCTCAAAAATGCTTGTCCTGAATTATTTTTCTTATCACACCCAATTGAATACGTTAGATTGGGATATATAGACATGCATAAATTCCAATGCTCTGATCATGATGCGTACTTATATACTTTTAATATTGAATGGATTTTATCTTTGCAAACTTAATTCATCAAAACCTATTAAAAATATTGATATGATTATATAATAATTTTTCAATAATAATTTACAATAAAATTCGACATCAATTTTATCTATAGCCTTAAATAAGTCTCATGTACATCATCACCACTTTGCAATCATCTATGAACTTTCTGTAACCCATTTACATGCCTTAATCTTGATTTAGCTATTTTCTAAACATCTTTATGATCCACCTAAACTTGTGCACATAACCTTAAAAAAGTAGCGTCACCACATGCATCCTTGACACGAGCATAGAGTAATAAGGACACGTGTCACTTACATGACTAGCATACTGGCACAAAGATTAAACTAAAATTGATCTATCATTTATATGTAATTGGTCTTACAATATAAGTGACTTAATTCACACATCATGAGTAATCAAGCATTCATCGTCTACACAATCAATCATTGATTTATCACTATGTAAAATGTATGAGCTTCCATGATATAATTTGGTACGGAACCAATCGTACTGATTTGTATGAGATATCATCCTAATCATTTTATAAATCAATATTACAGCACATATATATATATATATATATATATATATATGAGAAAAGGAACTATGCGCTCGACCTCACTAGTCCGTCCCATGAGGTCGAGCTGTGTGGGCCCCACCGTGATGCGTTTCGAACATCTACCCCAATCAGTCAGATGCAGCATTCCATCGTGGACCTACGTCTCAAAAATCAAGTAAATCCATGACTTCTGTGGGCCACACCACATACAGAAGTGGAGAGGGGCCGTGCACAATTAAAACATTCATAATCATTTTTTGGGTCCCACCGAGATGTAGTTTGCAAATCCAGCCCATCCATTATGTGTGTCCCACTAGGATTAGGGGTCATACCAAGTTTCAACAGCATTCAAAACTCAGGTGGGCCCCACCAAGTGCTTTTATATGTTTTAATGGTGTCTTCACATGATTTTGGATGGTATGGCCCACCTGAGTTCCGTATACGGCTGATTTTTGGGATATCCCATAATTTAAAAGGGACCCATCAAATGCACGGTATTGATGGTTGACATACATCACGGTGGGGCCCACACAGCTCGACCTCACAATAAGCTTATGGTGAGGTCGAGCGCATAGAACCTTTTCCTTATATATATATATATATATATATATATATATATATATATATATATATATATATATATATATATATATATATATATATATATATCTACAAGTCCATAAGTCGGCTTATGGAATGGACCAACTCTACTGAGCTAGCACGAGCCCAGGGAAACCCAAGCCTGATAAGGCCTCTACGTCCAGAAACTTGGTAATCGGCACTCAATGCTCATCTATCCACTCGGTCTAGACATTGGAGCAACTTCTTGGTACCATAAGGGTTTAGGGACTTTCACCCAGGGATATCTTTAGCACCCTATGTAAAACAAGATTTTTAGTATCCAATCCTGCCAATCACGATACGCCTGTGGAGGCTACGGCCCCAATGTCGCTAGGGCGTACAATAACCATGTCACACAAATGTGAAATGCGTGAATCATGCTATCCAGTCATGCAACAAATTCTGCGCATATCGTGCGCTCATGTAGGGCAACATCGCCTAACCGAGAGCCCTTAAACAACCTACCCAAAGGTATATGCTATGATCAGTCAATTCTCATGTTAATCATACATATGATGCGTATGATCATGAGTCATGAAACTATACTAAACATGTTATAATGAGATGAACTATCCTTACAATGCAGATGGCCCTGAACGGCCTATACACAATAAGTATTGCCTATCAATGGGCCCAAGGGAGAGTCGTAATGTGGACATTTAACCAACATTATACTCGTAATGTGGACGTTAAACCAACATTGCTCCTAAGGCACGATCGCCGTAAACATCGTTATATAATCCGTATTGGGATTACACATTACAATGGACTTTAAGTACGTCCCATTGGGCCTTAAATGCATCAAATGGGCCATATCATATAGGCCTTTTATTCATCAAATGAGCCACATTACTGGGCTTCACCA
This sequence comes from Magnolia kwangsiensis, assembly GCA_037074715.1. Lineage (NCBI taxonomy): Eukaryota > Viridiplantae > Streptophyta > Magnoliopsida > Magnoliales > Magnoliaceae > Magnolia > Magnolia kwangsiensis. Next base: position 140,248,734 of record CM073576.1, on the reverse strand, counting down.
ATGGGCCTTAGGTACATTGCAACGGTCATAACCCATGGGCCTCAGAGTACATCATAATGGGTCTAATCACATGGGCCTTATGTGACTTAGATGGGCCTAATCTCATGGGCTTTATACATACCAAATGGGCCTAAATCATGGGCCTTATATAAATCAAGTGGGCCTGAACCCATAGGCCTTATATGTCAATTAGGCCTAAATCCATAGGCCTTATATAAATCAAATGGGTCTAGTCCCACTGGCCTTAGGATATATCAAATGGTCCAATCCCCTAGGCCTTACATCCACATCAAGTGGGCCCCAATAAACTGTCACAATTTCATTAAGATGGACCTCAAATCATGTCAAGATGAGGTTCGCTTGGACTGTGGATCTGGCTCATTCATTGACTCATTCCATAAAATGATCTTTAAAATGGACGGGCAGATTAGATGCAGCACCTGCATCAATGGTGGGGGCCCACATGAAGGCCCACCAACATGTACATTACATTATATATATATATATATATATATATATATATATATATATATATATATATATATATATATATATATATATATATATATATACACACATGTACAACCCCACACACACGCACGCACACACAGCGGGCCCCACCGTCCGCTGGACGGTGGGGGTGAAGTACACACACATCATGGTTGGTACCACCGTCCGCCTGGACGGTGGGTACAAACACACACATCGAATTTTTTTGGGTGCATAGAAACACCAGAAAATTTCTCAATGGTAACCACCAATGTTCCCCATGCTATGGCCCACCAGATATTCAGATCAGCCTCATTCTTCTACTTAACGGTTAAAACGATGTGGGTAAGAGGATAGACAGCTTGGATTGGATATATACATCAAGGTGGGGCCTATGCAAGTAGCTCACCTCAAAAGCCTTTTTTTTTTAATTTATACAGGGACATCCAACGTCCCAGACGCTGGACAGTTGGTCTCTTCAAGTACATTGTGGTGGGCCCTGATTAGGTGGGCCACCACATGGAAAACAGTGTGGATACTTCACACATAAAGTGGGCCACATTGATGATTTGGATAAAATAAAGGTCTCATAGTGGGGTCCATTCAAATAGGCCACAACACCCTATTGCAAACTCATAAAAAAAATAAAATAAAAATAAAATAAAAAGGGAGAGAGAGATGGAGAGTGGGACACGCTTGAGATGGAGGGACCCCGACATTATGGGCCCTTCCTTGTAATGAATCATACATCAAGTGAGCCCTAAAACACGTGGGACCACCGAAATCTAAAAGCAACGGTGGAGATCCTTTTCCCACCAACATGATGGTCTAGATGACCTTCCTATTGCAATAAAATAAACATCATAATGGGGTTCATGGAGAATGGCCCCATCATGGATGATCATGATGATCGAAGTGGTCCATCGGCCACAACTTAGGGTCCCAAGTGAGATCCAAACCATTGATCGGTTGGCCTCACTTGGCCCATCTCAAAAATAAGGAAAACTACTACTATCATGCACCCACCGCCCGATCTTGTTGCTCCTATGGGCTCTTTAGCACCTTAGCTTCAACTTCAATGGATGAGATGAGGAATGGATGGCTAGGATGGGAGATCTTGGGATGGAGAGGTGGGCCACACTTAGAGTTTTTTTTGAAAGAGAGGGAGAGGCTTGGAGAATGCTCATACGTATGGAGCTTCTCTCCTATGGAAATTTGAAAATGAGAAAGAGAGAAAGAGTTGTAAAGGGAGAGAGAGTGAGTGATGGATGGATGTGGTGATGGGTGTGTAAGACACCTTTGTTGACTTTGGTGGCATTTGTGTAAGAAAGGCATGACATTGAAAAACTTTTGAGGCATTTGTGTAAGAAAAGTATGGGCATGAAAGACTTTTGTGGCTTGCTTGGGAAAGAGTGAAAGTGATGTGTACTTGACATATACTTGACATGTGATGGATTGATGGATTAATTGATTAATGGGATTGATAGGATTGATGTGACACATCGTAGAGATTCTCTTGGGTTTCGCAAGGCGCGGCATTTTCTTCGCACCGAACGTTGGCCCACATCTCTTGACCAGGGTATCGCCTTGGTGAGCAAGTCGCGCATCGAAACCGCAGCGATGGCGCGGTCGCTATAGTATTGGTCTTGGGTTGAGTCGATACAGATTAACGACATATGAATCAGGGTCGCGCATCAATATCGGTTAAGGGTCGAAGGTTGCCAAAATTCGACCGGTAAGATCGCGGAAGTCTACGGAATGGTACGGACTAAGATACGGGTCTTACATCTCCCACTAATGGAGGTACATTCACAACAACCCTAATACTCGACTGATCTCTTTTTTGGAGATCGTACTCTATTCTATAAGACCCCAAGCCTGACTTAGGCATCGAAGAGCCCCCTGTACAAGCCAATGCCTCCTTTGCCTCTCACCTTCTCCTGTGTAGGTCCAAGAAGGTGCGTTGCGGAAGGTCTACCAGAAAACTATATATATATATATATATATATATATATATATATATATATATATATATATATATATATATATATATATATATATATATATATAGAGAGAGAGAGAGAGAGAGAGAGAGAGTCATGCTCATGACCTGCGCATGTGCGCACCTTTGCACACGTGTCATGGGCGTCTAATCTGAATGGTCCATGTGATGCGGAATCCCATGAAACTCCAAGGGACAAATTTTCACCCTGATCTAAAACTATGGTGGGCCATAGCAAAGAGAAATGCAAATTAAGGGAGAAAATTATTTTCATTTTTCATGGCCATAAAAGTTTTGGATCAAAATAAAAATTAGGCTTGAGAGGTTTCATGAGGTGTTGCTTCACGTGCACCATTCAGATTTTGGAGTCACATCATATGATGAGTTCTCAAAAAAGTTCACACGAGTTCCGTGCGAACTAGTGCACAGATGAGCATTCAACTATATATATAGCTTCTTCTTTTTTTTTTGAATACAAAGGTGTTCTGATTTCTTCCATTAAAACACATAAAGGACATGAATTTTCCAATTTTCCCACTCAAGAGCATTTAGAGCTATATATATATAGCTAATAAGAGGAACAAGAGAAATTTACGACTGTACGACCCATTTAAAGCCCACCTCATTTTACCTTGCAAGAATAAGCCCCAGCTGTATGGACGCCTTCCCAAAGGCTGAAAATGCCCCTGCTTTTTCCTTCAAGCAGATCAGCCGCTACTCAAAGACAAGCGTCGAGCGCTGACACTCCTCAAACTCCGAGTTATACGAACGGTTCAAAAGAGATCAACGTTACATGGCCCCCACAGTTATGTATTTATTACATCCACAACGTTCATCCATATTTCGAGATCATTTCGGAGCATTATCCAAAAAAAAAAATCATATCCAAAGATCAACTAGACCACACCACAAAGAGCAGCAAAAAATTAATTTTCACCGTTGAAACTTTTGTAGGGCCCACCATAACATTTATTTTCCATCCAATCTATTCATAAGGTCACAAAGACCTGGATGAAGAGGAAAAACAAATTTCATAATGATCCAAAACTTTCGTGACCCTTAAAAGGGTTTCAACGGTAGAGGTTCAATCCTCCACTGCCTTTTATAGTGTGGTCCACTTGATAGCTAAATTTGTCTTATTTTTATTCTCAAGACTTATTACGAGTTTGCCAAATAGATGGATGGTTTGGATATAACACATACCTCATAAAAGGACCCACAAAGGCAGTGGGGATTACAACAGGAAAAAAAAAACTGGAATCTATGGCTACGGATTATAATCGTAGCCATAAATACAGCCCATGCTTTTTTGATATGTCCTTTGCTATGTATCGAAAGTCTTTCGATATGTACTTCGATATATCGATGGCCTTTCGATTAATCAAAAAAGGTCCAGAACTGTCCAACGACTTTGTATAAAAAAAAAATCCTGCAATTTTCGATACATATTGAAGTGTATTCAATATTATCGAAGATATAGCTACGGATTATAGCCGTAGCCATAACTGCAGTCGGTAAAAGTCTATGCAATTTTTATTATTATTTTTTTTATTATTATTTTTTTTTACATGGAGAACTTTATTCTACCTACAATTTTCTCTAACACATATTTATATAAATATGTATATATAAGCATATAAAAAAAATTTCTCTCTTTTTTCATTTCTTTCTTTATTCATTTAACAAGAATATCTTCTAAACCAAAATTAGTTACTTGATGTACCCTATATGATTTTGGGATAGGAGAAGCTACTTTAGCCAACCAACCTAGTTATTTTCCAAGATTCCATCAGGTCGATGGTCGAAAATTCATTTCATTCACTTTGCGGTCAATTTCAATCAGTTCGCGGTCAATTTCATTCATTTCATTTACTTCACGGTCATTTTCATGCATTTCACGGTCAATTCGCTTCACTTCACAGTCATTTCCATGCATTTCATGGTCAATTCTCTTTACTTCACGGTCATTTTCATGCATTTCATGGTCAATTCGCTTCACTTCACTGTCATTTCCATGCATTTCATGGTCAATCCAGACGATTCCATTTTGATTCACGGTCATTTTCATGCATTTCACGGTTAATTCCCTTCACTTCATGGTCATTTCCATGCATTTCACGGTCAATTTGCTTCACTTCACGGTCATTTTCATGCATTTCACGGTCAATCCTGGCAATTCTGTTTTGATTCACAGTCATTTCCATACATTTCATGGTCAATTCCCTTCACTTCACGGTCATTTCCATGCATTTCACGGTCAATTCGGTTCACTTCACGATCATTTTCATGCATTTCATGGTCAATCTCGACGATTTCGTTTTGATTCACGGTCATTTTCATGCATTTCACGGTCAATTCGCTTCACTTCACAGTCATTTCCATGCATTTCACACTCATTCCTGCCTATTCCATGTTGATTCACGGTCATTTCGACGCATTTCATCCTGGTCTTTGTGACCTTATGAATAGATTGGATGAAAAGTAAATGTTATAGTGGGCCCTATAAAATTTTTAATGGTGAAAATCAATTTTCCCGCTACTCTTTGTGGTGTGGTCCAGTTGATCTTTGGATATGATTTTTTTTTTATAATGCTCCGAAATGATCTCGAAATATGGATGAACGTTGTGGATATAATAAATACGTAACTGTGGGGCCCATGTAACTTTGATATCTTTTGAACCGTTCGTACAACTCGGAGTTCGAGGAGCGTCAGCGCTCGTCTTCGAGCACCACCGATCTGCTTTTAGGAAAAAACAAGGGCATTTTCAACCTTTGGCAAGTCATCCGTAGAGCCGGGGCTTATTCTTGTAAGGTAAAATGAGGTGGGCTTCGTCTTGTAAATGGGCAATAAATGGGTCGTACAGTTGTAAATTTCTCACGGAACAAACTAAGGCTTTAACCAATGATATTAGCAACATCTTATCATAATGGCTAATGTGAATGTCTGTATGCACATGCATTATCATGAAAAGAATGCATTTATATGTATAAATTTAAATGGCTAATGCGAATGTCTGTATGCACATTCCTTATTATGAAAAGAACGCATTCATATGTATAAATTTAAATATCAAAAAATCTCCATATAATTCAATAAATAAATGTACACAGATGTCAATAACAGTGCACAAAGTCTAACAATAGTTACCAATCACTCCTAGTCATCCAATCAATAAACTTACCCCCGACAAATAGGACCTGTTGGCTAATTTACTTCTCCATTGTCAGTCCAATCACTATCCTTGTGCATGGATTCTACCGTTTGATGTCACAACTGTGCACTTCTTAAGTATACAGAGAATTAAAAGAAGAGAGCTGCTGTTGACACCCACCCTTCATGATTTCTATACAACCATTTTCCAAATATTGGAACTAACACGGTACATATGTAAATGCTATTTAAGTTTCCAAAAGTGGAAACTGATGCGTATTCAAATCGATCAAGTTGGATGTATGTATCACTTCCTTCCAAAAACAATGAATAATGTGACAAGGACACATGCAAGATAATTAAAGATTACTATATTTGCAAGTTTTTTTAGTACAGACGCTGGGGAAGCCAGTCCATCCACACGCAGGCACATGTGAAAATATGGAACACGATTTTTGAGATCTGCACCTTCCATCAGGTGGGATGCACTGTTTTGATCTTTTCGAATAAAAATCATGATGTTTCAGCTCTGAGGTGGTCCGTAGAACACCGAAACAAATGAACGGGTAGAAAAATTGCATTAGTTAATCAATTTACTTTGTAAGTTTTTTTTTTTTTTAAACACACGCACACACAAACCCCACACACACACACTTACACACGCACACACACCTGACACACACACGCCGTGGGATTTCACCACAGGTGGGTACTCGAACCCTCGACCCCGTGTTGAAACTCCCGGGAGTCTACCACCCGTAAGGGTAAGGACCTCACTTTTTATTTGTAAGCCGTACCTCACTCATTATTTGTTTAAGCTGGGACTATAGCTTCTAGATCTGGGTCCTTTTTCAACAATCCAAACCGTTAATACGATGGAACCAGCATCGATGGAAGATAATTTCCTTTTATCATTTAACTAATTTCCTTTCAACCTTTTTTAAAAATCCTTTTTTCATTTAATTAATTTCCTTCGAGTTAAAAAATAAAAAAAAAATAAAAAAAAAAAACGTACCCACACCACGTGGGCACTCTCTCATGATCTTAGTGTTCAAGGAGAGATCCTGTCCCAATTTCATTTAAACTTTTTTTTTTTTTTTTTGAAATCTTCGCCGAAGAGCAAATTTTATCTTAAAAATAAAATAAAATAAATAAATAAAAACCTCAAAATTTCATTTCTAACAGCAAATTTACAAGATTCGAGAAAACCTAGACATAAAGGACCTGGGAATCCTATCATAAAGGACCGAAGTCAAAAAAAAACCCGAGATGGCCTAAGACCACACTAGGGTCTAATGGACCCTAGACGAACCTTATCAAGGAAGAGAAGACCTCTAACTAGAGGGGGGAGGGCGGTGTATGATATGAGGAGGTGAGAGGATTGCTCTTGACTACCCAGCTTTGCCATCGCATCCGCAGGAGCGTTACCCTCCCTAAGGATGTGGGTGAACTTCACTTGCCCCGACTCCACCAATTGGTTGATTCTAAAAATCCAACATCTCCATTTCCAACAAGGAGAGGCCCTCCCCATGAGAAAGTCAATGAGGAGCTGTGAGTCTGATTCTATAATGATGTTTTTCAGACCCTTGGAAAAACATAGAAGCAACCCATCGTGAATTGCCCTGAGCTCAGCGTGGACACCCAACCCGTAACCTTTTTGGAAAGCAAAAAAGGAACGCCTTCATCTCTACAAATTCCACCGCTACCGGACGGGCCAGGGTTGCCCAAGGCCGAGCCGTCTAAGTTTGTTTTTGTCCATCCAAGAGGAGGTTGTGTTGAGGGTCAAATATTGCATATTAGACCCCAGTTATTGCCTAGATTTATGAACATGATACCGTTTAATGGCCCGCTTTAATTGTGTTTGTGATGCAGAGTGTATTTACGAGCATGGACTGAAAAAGGGAGATTAAAGCATGAATTTAACGCTCTGATGACACTAAAGATAAGGGACGGACTCCAAGGGATCAAGATCGAAGAATTTACATGCTAGGGACCCGAGAAAATCAAGTCGTTCACATTAAAAGGCCCGAAAATGGTTCAAGATGAAAGATCACAGGGTTCCCACCATCCGTTCTGTTTGAAACTACATGCATGGCCTGAAGACCATAAATTAACCGTACACGTTAAATTTCAGTCATTGGATCATTGTAGAAGTGGCCCAACGGACATATCAGCCTTTACTCCACTGATTTTGGGCCGACATGACATCTGGATATGACTCAATTTTGGACTCAACATGTTAAATGATGTACCAGAGAGGATGGATGGATTAGATTTCTCATAAACATCGCAGTGGACCCCACCCGAGCAATGTGTGCATAAAACACTAGTGCACTAGCCGTGCACTGCGTTTAAGTCGGATCAAACCGACCTTGAACCGCAGCTCCAGCCAAAACGAAAATTTCCATTTTCTGTTGTGCGAAAACGTGAAACAGGGAGTGCGGATGCAATGCAGTGGGCCATCATCATGGTCCACACACGCCGATCTAGACTGTCCATTTGACTGTAGGAGGAATCCAACTAGGATGTTGGTGATCTGGGTCAGAAAAATGCATGGGATCGCCCTCTTCGATGACGAACGCATGGTTTTCCACCACGTGATCAGCAAGGTAGGTCACACCAAGGTAAATCAAAGTGACATATCCGAGGCAATGACTGCACCACAAACTCGATGGACGGAGCTCTGTAAACATTATAAAATGTGGGCCCCACTGTTAACGCAAGCATCCAGTTTCCGCATGCCTTACGCAGGAAACGGTGTTTGGAGATAAACGGATACTCCGAGCCGTTTGGTGACCGTGATCAGGATCAAATACATGATCCAAACCGATCAAGCATTCTGAAAATAAGTACCACTCGTCCTCAAGAAGGTGAACTGGGAAGATTGGAGTAAAGATGTCTAAAAAGACCGTTGTACGCAAGATGGTTTCACTGTCAAAAACATAGCCGTGGAAATGAGTTCCGAAAAGTGTGGTGGCCCATCTCCTTTAATCTATTTGATGATCCATACCATTCAAGATGCGGAACTGGGGGTCTAAACTATTCCTATGTGGTCAGGGTGACCAGACTGGATTCACCTTCACCTTGGATTTGTTCCAAACGCAACAAAATTCTGCGTTTTCTTGCGCAGAAGCAGAGTCCCGCGAGAAGTTTTCTATGAACGGTGGAGCACAAAGAGAATCGGACCGCTTGCTGCTATCTATATAAGAAAGAGAGAGATAACGGAAGAGCCAACCTTGGCTGGGGGCTTGAACGTGAAGAGAGAGAGTCTTGTTTAGAGTTTTTTTTTCTTTTTGTTTGTTTATTTTTACTGGTTTTTATTATTATTTTAGAGATCCAGCCCAGCCATGTCTATCAGCGGCTGAACCTCTTAGCTAGGGCTAAAAGGTGAAACTTGTAGCGTTATGGGAGGACCTGTTGCTTATGCCTTTTGTTTAAGACTGATCTGATGTTGATTTTAGTTTACTAATGGGAATGTTTTTAATTTTTAATGATCTGTTGTGACTAAAATTACAATGGGTCTGCGATAGCTTGAGTGTCTTCCTTCCCTTTATGTTTATGACGTCAGGAAGCCCTGTTGTTCATCATCATCTCCTGGGCATGGTTGGAATATGGTATCCTTCCTAACCTTCATACATGTGATTGGTTGGTAATTAGTTTAATTCTGTTGTTTACTTTGTCTCCTAGGCATGGTTTGGTGATGGAAGTCATTCTAATTCATATACTTTTCATCTCTTTAAAACTATATCAAGTAAGTTCAGTTTAATTTTCATGATTCTTGAAGCAGGCGTAGGATCTCCCTGATCTCTACAAGTGGATCCTCTGAATCCCTGGTTTCCTATCTCTGATTTCTCTTAAGTCTTAGATAATTAGTTCACAAGTATTCCTTAAATTCTATTTTGATTTAGATTATATCTTAGTCTAGTTCTATTTCTACTTAGTTTCAGATTACGTACAAGTTTCAATCCCTTCGGATTCGACCTCGATCTTACCAAGTTTTATTAATACATCACAACCCTGCACTTGGGGTATGAACAAGTTTTTGGCGCCGTTTCCGGGGACTGACGGCTATAATTCTCTGAAATTAATTGGTTTTAGAATTAGTTTAAGATTATGATTTTACTAACTTTAATTTTAGATTTTTCTTTCTTAGAACTAACTTTCTTATTTTGTAGGGTCGTTGATAAACCGTCTAAATTGGTAACTTCGTTCGAATTTCTCTACTTTTCCTATTCTTTAGATTAGGTCGTATTTCTTAGATACTAACTAGTTTGTTTTGTTTTACAGGATCTTAACATATGAACTTCTTATTTGGTAACACCTTTCTAACTTTGCCTCTTACTTTCCATATTGTTGTAGAATCCTTTCTTTTATTTTTCTAGGATTAGGCTCAGAGTTAGGGTTCTACCATGGAAGCGTGGGTACGTGCATATGCTGAGATGGATAGGAAATATTGGAGAATGCCTGAGGGTTGTGGAATTCAACGTATACCTCAAGATTTCTCTCCATCGAGAACCAATATTGAGAACCGACTAGAACGTTATATTCCATCGGTTAATAAGGCTATATACGATCGTAATTATGGGAATGGGGATTATTATCAACCATCATATTCTCCAATGTATGATCAACATGACTATAACCAGTGAAAATATCAAAATTAGAAAAATGAACCAACAACATGTTAGAATAATTATTCTCTTGGATCCCCTACCTGTGAGATCCAACCAGAAACGATCCAAGAGGATTCATATCAGCATAATATTTTTTCGGCTTGTTTTGTGAAAATTAGAAAAGCAATGGAAATAATGGAAACACTCAATTCGCGCCTCGAAAGGATAAAGGAAGCTCGCTCATCCCAACCACAACCCAGTCCAGAAATATAATGCAATCCTAACTTACTTTTGGAGAATTCTGGAATTTGGAATGAAGAGTTGAATTGTGCAAATGAGCATATGGTTCACTTTTCCGATGAGTCGATCTCGATGACAGTTTAAAAGAATGGGAAAGAGACATGAGTGTCTTTTAAATATAATGATGATGACATACTTCACTCACAGGACACACTAGATTTCAAGGATGAATATCAGGTTAGTTTATGCAAACTTCAACCCATTCTAGGTGTAGAATGTGAGGAATGTGATCCTATCCCAAATGTGCACTGCACCGAACAAGAATATGATGAGTGTTGGGTTGATGATCATGAACATGCAACCCAAATGCCCCTAGAATCAATCTCAAGTTTGGTCCAGGTCAATGATCAAGGAGTACACGAAGAGAACAGTCTTAATGAGTTACTTCACTTACCGGACATGTCTAATTTAAAAGTGGATGAGCTCCTTACAACCGACCCTTCTATCTCTTGTGAGATATGTTTGGACCACTCCCCTGAATTGAATAATGATATGATTCGGAAGATGGACGAGTTACTCGATATGACTCTGAATTTTGAAACCACCCAGTTGAGGCCACCATTTGAACTGTTGAATGTTGATGATTCAATGCTTCTTCTGAGTAGTATCAATGAACAGAGTCCGCATATCAATGCTTCGTATACTGACCCTCAATCTGTCTGTGTAGGGCTGGAGTAAGAGAGCATACATCCATCCACTTTCAAGGATGATGGATTCCTTGGGCAGATCATCACGAGCTCCAAGGTGAAACGTAAGTCACTCTTAGCTGAATGTCTCAACTCTTTTGATGATTGCTTGGCACACTTTGCAGATTCAAATGATCCCATGATAAGAGACATAGCGAATGCCTTGCAAGACAACATCTCGATAGTCATCACTGACCGAGAGAACTCTTACTCTGAAGCTCCTTCTTCCACAGATCTTGAATGTTTACCATTAGGAGAGAAGCTGAAAATTGAACCGAAGTCTGATACTTCGGAATGTGTTGAGACCACACTACTTCCTGAAAAATTTTCTCAATTTGATCTATCTGTAGCCTCTGATTCACCATGGGATACTAACTTTAAAACTTTTTCTGACACAGGTGAATCATATATACTTTGGATACCTCAAGCGAATCAACGACAAATTTTTAATGAGGTACATAAGTTTCTCCGAAAAATCAAGCTCCAGGGCATCCAAGCCTATTGCAAAAAGGGCTTTTGGATGATCCTGTTGAGGAACTTACTGAGAAACTTATCAAGATATTGGCCGGAAGAGGAACCTTGCGGCATGATCGAGTAGTTTTTTCCTGCTTTTATAGGACTAGGGTAGTTTGCTTTATGATGTTCTAGGATAGACGACTTTATGTCATTAGGTTAGTTTGCTTCCTACATTATTTTGGGATAGTTTTCTTTCATGTCTCCACTCTCGTTCTGACCAGTTTTCATACTGCTATCTCTTGGAAAGTCTCTCTCTTGATTTGTTATCCAGGTACTATCATCCCATCACTTTTCCTTTACTTTCGTTGTCCCATGTGCGATACATGTTTATATCTTTTACATTGATGACAATGTAGATTTTAGGTTAGGGGTGGGAGATTAGGTTGCCTAATCAGTATTTTTTTAGTCTTGAGCAAAAATTGTGAAATTTTTTTAATTTTTCTGAAATTTCTTGTGAACTTGAAGTGATTTTGACGGCCATCTAGGGCGCTTAGAATTTCAAGATTCATGATGTTGATAATTTATGACTCTTGGATTCAGTGTCTATTAGATTTCACAGTTAAGTTTGAATTATTACTCCATAATTAGAAGTTTCAAACATTAATTGAGTCATGATTTTACATGTCACATCTCGCTTTCACATTAAGGTTTTAGTTCGATATTGAAAGGTTATCTTGGTAATAACTAAGCATGGAAGGAACCAGCCTGAAAAATTGCCCGTCATGATCAATTGAAAAAAAAAGCCTAACAGGATCGATATTAAAAAAAAAAGAAGAAGATATCTTTGGAAAGATTTGGGCAAATAATCTTCACCATAGGTTCGTTCCCTATAGGTGTAGATTTAATTCTCCATGAATGATATGAAGAAAAAGGTTGGGTGTACAGTCTTCACCATAAGTTTGCTCCCTATAGGTGAGGATTTGATTCCCCTTTTTGGCATTACTGTTAATGAAAAAAAAAAATCAAAAGCTGGAAGAATGCAAAGACGATCAGTGAGGCAAGTTTCGGTTACATTGAATTCTCTTATTTACCAATGATATCCTGAATAGAGAAGTGAATTTTAATGTTGATAAGTCGAGATTACACTATACACCCATAGAAGTCAATGTTTAGAATTTTTCTAAATGATGGATTAATACCTTGAACTTGATTATGAAGTTTACCGTGTGATTGAGTCTAGGAGAGAGTAATGCCCAACATTTGTGAATCTTAAACTTCTAGCATCTGGTTATTTTATAAAATTCACTCGAGTGCATAGAAATTATACTGTAATTTTCAACTCATTTTTCGCATACTTTGCTCGGGACTAGCAAAATGCTGATTGGGGGTTGTGTTGAGGGTCAAATATTGCATAATAGACCCCAGTTATTGCCTAGATTTATGAATATGATACTGTTTAATGGCCCGCTTTAATCGCGTTTGTGATGTAGAGTGTATTTACGAGCATGGACTGAAAAAGGGAGCTTAAAGCATGGATTTAACGCTCTGATGACACTAAAGGCAAGGGATGGACTCCAGAGGACCAAGATCAAAGAATTTACATGCCAAGAACCCGAGGAAATCAAGTCATTCACATTAAAAGGCCCGAAAATGGTCCAGGATGCAAGATCATAGGGCTCTCACCATCCGTTCGGCTTGAAACTACATGCATGGCCTGAAGACCATAAATTAACCGTACATGTCAAATTGCAGCGATTGGATCATTGTAGAAGTTGTCAAACGGACATATCAGCCTTTACTCCGTCAATTTTGGGCCCACATGACATCTGGATATGACTCAAGTTTAGACTCAACATGTTAAATGATGTACTAGAGAGGATGGATGGATCAGATTTCTCATAAACATTGTAGTGGACCCCACCCAAGCAGTGTGTACATAAAACACTAGTGCACTGGCCGTGCACTGCGTTTAAGTCGGATCAAACCGAGCTTGACCCGCAGCTCCAAAACGGAAATTTCCATTTTCTGCAGTACGAAAACATGAAACAGGGAGTGCAGATGCAATGCAGTGGGCCATCATCATGGTCCACACACGCCGATCCAGACCGTCCATTTGACTGTAGGAGGAATCTAACCAGGATGTTGGTGATCTGGGTCAGAACAATGCATGGGATTGCCCACTCTAATGACAAACGCATGGTTTTTCACCACGTGATCAGCAAGGTAGGTCACACCAAGGTAAATCAAAATGACATATCCGAGACAATGATTGCACCACAAACCCGATGGACGAAGCTGATTCTGTAAACATTATAGAATGTGGGCCCCACTGTTAACGCACGCATCTGGTTTCCGCATGCCTTACACAGGAAACGGCGTCCGGAGATAAACAGATACTCCGGGCCGTTTGGTGACCGTGAGCAGGATCAGATACATGATCCAAACTAATCAGGCATTCCGAAAATAAGTACCAGTTGTCCTCAAGAAGGTGAACCAGGAAGATCGGAGTAAAGATGTCTAAAAAGACCACTGCACGCAAGGTGGTTTCATTGTCAAGAATAGAGCCGTGGAAATCAGTTCCAAAAAGTGTGGTGGCCCATCTCCTTCGATCTACTTGATGATCTATACCATTTAAGATGCGGAACTGGGGGTCTAAACTATTCCTACGTGGTCAGGGTGACCAGACTGGATTCACCTTCACCTTGGATTTGTTCCAAACGCAACAAAATTCTGCATTTTCTTGCGCAGAAGCAGAGTCCTGCGAGAAGTCTTCTGCAAATGGTGGAGCACAAAGAGAATCGGACCACTTGTTGATGTCTATATAAGAAAGAGAGAGAGAGAGAGAACAGAAGAGCTAACCTCGGCTGGGGGCTTGAATGTGAAGAGAGAGTGTCTTGTTTAGAGTTTGTTTTTTCTTTTTATTTGTTTATTTTACTGGTTTTTATTATTATTTTAGAGATCTAGCCCAACCATGTCTATTAGTGGCTAAACCTCTTACCTAGGGCTAAGAGGTGAAGCTTGTAGCGTGATGGGAGGACCTGTTGCTTGTGCCTTTTGTTTAAGACTGATCTGATGTTGATTTTAGTTTACTAATGGGAATGTTTTTAGTTTTTAATTATCTGTTGTGACTAAAATTACAATGGGTCTGTGATGGCTTGAGCATCTTCCTTCCCTTTATGTTTATGACGTCAAGAAGCCCTATTGTTCACTATCGTATCCTGGGCATGGTTGGATGACGGTACCCTTCCTAACCTTCATACATATGATTGGTTGGTAATTAGTTTAATTCTGTCGTTTACTTTGTCTCCTGGGCATGGTTTGGTGATGAAAGTCATTCTAATTCATATACTTTTCATCTCTTTAAAACTATATCAAGTAAGTTCAGTTTAATTTCCATGATTATTGAAGCAGGCTTAAGATCTCCCTGATCTCTACAAGTGGATCCTCTGAATCCCTAGTTTCCTATCTTTGATTTCTCTTAAGTCTTAGATAATTAGTTCACAAGTATTCCTTAAATTCTATTTTAATTTAGATTACATCTTAGTCTAATTCTATTTCTACTTAGTTTCAGATTACGTACAAGTTTCAGTCCCTTGAGATTCAACCTCAGTCTTACCGAGTTGTATTACTACATTATAACCCTGCACTTGGGGTGTGAACAGGTTGCAACCATTTAACCACTACTAAAAGAGCAACTTGCCCGTGGCTAGAGTGTATTGAAGGGACGCCCTGGAAAGGAGCAGTAGCCGAGCTGGGAAAGACCCTGCTAGTGGGCTAACTGCTTGAAGAACGAGCTGTGGTTGGAGGAGGGACTGACGAGGAAGAGAAGTTCCTGCCCTGGATGAACTATAGCCACCAATTGATCCTGTGGGTGAGCTTTTGGATCGAAGGTCTAACGTCGCCGAATAGTGCTGCATTCCTAGCCTACCACGTTTCCCAGAGGAGGACACAGGGGGCTAAAAATTGAGACATGGAAAAGCGACGACTAGTTGTCGAAACTGCCCACCATTGAGTTAGCCTTTGCTCTACTGAAGATGCGGTTTACACGCTGATCCCAAACTTCCTCCCCACAAAATCCCAAGCTGCATTAGCTAAGCCACTAGAGAGGAAAAGGTGGCGAATGGATTCGATATCATTGCCGATTTCACCCTGTGTAGAACTGACTTCACAGCAAACGTAACAAGAAGCCAATTGAATTCCCCTAACTTAGATCGACGCATCAACTGGAACAACATTCACCAGAATTTTCTATACCAGCAGCCCAATTTTTAGAGGAGGGGTAGGGTGCCAAACCCATCTGGCCCAACCCTTTCGGACTTGGACTATGAATCGTCAAGATTTAATAGTTCATATAGTGGCCTCAACTAAGTAGTTTCAAATTTCAGAGTCATATCGAGTAACTCGTCCATCTCCCAAATCATATCATCATTCAATTCAGAGGAGTGGTCGAAACATGTTTCACAAGAGTTAGAAGGGTCAGTTGTAAGGGGCTCATCCTCCACCTTTAAATCAGACATGTCAGGTGAGGGTAGTGACTCATTATGACTGACCACTTCGTGTACGTCTTGATCATTGACCTGGACCAAACTTAAGATTAATTTCAAGAGAACTGTGGCTGCACATTCAGGATTGTCATCCCAATATCGATCATATTCTAGTTCAATGCAGTGCACATTTGGGATAGTCCCAGGCTGATTTAATCAAAAATTTCCCCGAAGGAGTGAACAGCCAGAAGACCTGATCTGGGCCACTGAAGAGACAAAAACCCGCTTGAAAAATGAAGTCAATAACATTCTGCGGAAGGAAGCCGAAGGCCGCTGAAGGCGGGAGGGGACCAACTCAGCCCAGCATCTGATTGATCTTCATTTGACTCAAGTGAGTGGGAATCTGCACACCATCAAGCTAGATAAGAGGGCCGAGACCCGTCCAATTTGAAGTCCAAAGGTTGCTTTCACCAGATCCAATCTAGAGCTACACAGCTGAATCCAAACGAGGGATCTGTTTCAGAATTCTACGCCAAATTGGCGAAGCATTGGCTGGGGGGGCGAGCTGCTACGCAGGGGTGAGGAAATATTTGTATTTGGTCAGTAGCAGTCTGCACCAGAGACTTTGGTCTCCTTTATGCCTGATGTCCCATGCCATCTTTAGTCTGAAAGAGGTCATGATATCAGCCAGTTTTCTAATCCCCAAGACACCTTCTTCCTTGGGGAGAGAAACGCCCTTCTAGTTTCTCCAATGAAACTTGTTCTTCCCGCCAGCCCAACCCCAAAGAAAATTTGTAAAACAGCTTTCAAGGGAGGCTAGAACCTGCGAGGGGAGGTGATCTGCAGCAAGAGAGTGGACTGGAATGTTGCAAAGAACGTGTTTGATAAGAACAACTCTCCCTGCCTGAGAGAGGAAACGCGCCTGCCAGCCCGAGATACGCCCTTTCACTTTATCCAGAAGAGGTTAGAAAGCTGAGCATTTCAGCCTACCAGGCGCAATCAGTACCCCAAGATATGTCAATGGAGCTTCAGACTTGGCAACATTTAGAGTTCTCTCGAGCAATCTGCTTCTCGCCAGGGAAGTAGATTTTAAGCATATAAAAGAGGACTTCCTGAGATTGATGGACTGGCCCGATGTTTGTTGGTAATTGTCCAGGAATTTCTTTATTGCCTTAATGGAGGAAATGTTACTATTGAGGAATAGAAGGGTATCATCGGCGTAGAAAAGGTGAGATATAGGTAGACATCCTCTTCCCAACTTGAACGGGAGGACTTGATCTTGGGATAGGAGCTGGTTTAAACCACGACTAGGCACCTCTGCACTGATGATGAAAAGAGAGGGGGAGAGAGGGTCTCCCTGTCGGAGTCCTCTAGACAACTTAAAAAATCCTACACTTTCCCCGTTTAAAAGCACCGAGAATCACACCGTGGCCCAGCAATTCTCCACCAAATTAATCCACCTCTGACTGAACCCAAAACGGGCCAGGACAGATTTTAGAAATCCCCAGTCGACCCTGTCATACGCTTTCTCCATGTTAATCTTGAGTACCAAGTTCCCACCTCTGGTTTTCCTGTTAATCTCTCTGAAAAGTTCCTGGGCCAGAGCAATGTTTTCAAAAATGGGACGGTCTTGTATGAAGGCTCCCTACTCTAGAGAGATCAGCGAAGGAAAGATCACATTCAACCGCGAAGCAATTACTCTGGCAATAATTTTATAGAAACAGTTGTAGAGGCTTATCGGCCGGAAGTCCGAGAAGCTCCTAGGTGTAGGAGACTTCGGAATCAGGCAGATTAAAGAGGCGTTGACTGCTCTCGGGATAGATCCTCCATGGAAAACAAAAGTAACTACTTTAAGTATGTCTTCATGGATGATACTCCAGCAGCTCGTGAAGAATGAACCTAAGAAGCCATTCGGACCAACTACAGCCTCCTTTGGAATGGAGAGGATTGCTTGATGGACTTCAAGCAAGGACGAATCAGCCAGCAGGCTGTCATTTATTTGCTGAGAGGTTAGAGGCGGGATGTAGTCCAGTAGATTGGACTAATCAGCACAAGGGACCGCTGAAAACTAAAGTTTGAAATGTTATACCGTTGCGCCTTTGATTTGCTCCACGTCCATGATAGTTTCCCTAGTTGGGAGAGTGGTATTGCTTATATGAGCCTTTCTCGGCCTTTCCAAGGCCGCCGCATGAAAGAATCTGGTGTTTTTGTCCCCCACATCCAACTAGTTAACTCTAGACTTTTGCTTCCAAAAAGTCTCTTCCATAAGTTCTAGTTGTTGAATTTTGGAGGATATTGCCGTATATTCCGCCTGCATGGAGCTGTCTGTAGTTGCATCAGTTTGGCCCGCCGACATCCTCTCTTCAACAGTGGCTAAAGATCTTTTCATGAGAGCAATCTGAGCCGAAAGATCTCCAAAGACTTCCTTATTCCAAATTTTGAGCTTCTTCTTAACATTTTTGAGCTTAAGAAGGATGTTAAAGATAGGGTGCTCCGATTTCTCGGCCATCCACGCTTCCTTCACCACCTGATGGAAAGTCTCGTGTAGAAGCCACATACTTTGGAAACGAAACGGCTTGGGACAAGAAGAATTTCGAGATGGGAATTGAAGGAGAAGCGGAGCATGGTCAGAATTCACTCTTGGGAGATGATGCACCTGGAAACTGGGGAAGGAAAGGGACCAGTCTGAGTTGATTAGGACTCTATCTAATCTAGCTTAGACTCTGGACAAACCGCCTTGGTTGTTGCACCAGGTAAAACGGTTTCCCGTAAAACCTGCATCAATTAGCCCTGCTGCATTGATTGCATCAGAGAAGTCACTGACACTAGCCCTGTCTGCTGAGCATCGACTACGTCTCTCGGAAGCCTAGGTAGTTGCATTGAAATCCCCACCCACTACCAAAGGCCCCTGAATCATAGAGGAAGAGACTGCAAGGGAGTTCTATAGAGACCTTCTTTGGATTCTGTTGCAGCTAGCATATATAGACCACCGTGAGATAGACCATACTCTGCACTAATGGGATTGAGGTTACAAAACAGATAGCTTGGTTAGAAGAAAGAAGTACAGAGAGGGAGATGATGTCTTTGTCGAAGACCTAAATCTTGCCACCCTCTGTAGCATTAGAGAAGAAGGCGTGGAAACAGAGTGAGAGCCCAATTCCCATGCGCCTGCCTTCCCCAATCATAGGTTCCAAGATGGCCACCAATAGGGGATTGAACTTCTTTATGAGGTGCTTCAATGATCGGATTGTGTGGAAATTTCCTATCCCTCAAGCGTTCCATATTATGATGCTATCCATCAGTAACATTACCAGTGTTAATGGCCCTTCTCTTGAGTTTCCTCAAACAGGATTCCCAGGATCCTCTGGTGTACTGCATCTTGAATCTTTTCCTGTGTGAGAGTTCCCGTTCCTTTAAAGGTGGGGCATGGTGTTGCTGTTCCCTGTCAGGAGACTTTATGGTGGAGAGAACACCGTTGTTGCTATGGATGACAGAGGTGGGCATCAATGGGCTTGTTGTGCCTAACTTTGGAGAATCAGTTGGGCTTACTAGATCGGTTCTATCTGTTCTTGGGGATCCGCAGTTCATCTGGAAAAAAGGAGATAGATCGACTTCCAAGATGCATGTAACTTTGACAGAGGGACTGAGAGGACTGTCTTGCTGAACAGGGGAGGAGACAGTCGAGAATTCTGCATCCAGTTCATTGTTCCGAGGTTTCGGGAGTAACGCGTCGCAGGAGGACAGCAGTGCAGGAATGTCGAGGCCTGATGTGGTGTGGGGGAGAAGGACATTAAGAGAATTTCCCCAGGCCTGATCAGTACTCCCCAGGAGACTGTATAAAGATCGGGATCTCCTGAGAGCATGACGTTGAGTAGGAGTTCCTACAAGATTATTATGGCAAGCTTGGACATTTGTCTTTCTCCTAACTAATATGGTGGTCTTGATTTGGTGAGCAGGATCAGAACCTTCGTGATCTAGATAGGGGAGAAGTTGATGTAGATTTTCGAGAGGGGTTGGAGGGATTATCGAGATGGGCTGAATGTGTGGAGGGACGAGGAATGTGTTTGCTGACTCAATATTAAGCGGGGACTCAAAGGATTTCCGAGGTCTCTTAAACGGGGACATTTCTTTGGATTTTGAGAGGGCTGGGGAGCTGGAACAGGTAGCAGGTAATAGTTTTTGATTGGGGATGAAGGGAGACTGATGATTCTTCTCTAGAGCCTCCTCATCAATTTGGTTGATGGGGTCTGACTTGAGCATACCACATACCATAGTGACTGAATGTTGGGGAAGGAAAGGTTCTGATCTAGTCGGAGGAGCAGAGGGTCCCTCACTGTCATTGATGACTGCAACTCTTCTATCCAGGTTATCCAGGGTATCCCAAATGAGGGGAGTAATAGACTCCTGATTGGCCGCTGAAAAAAGAGATAATTGACATATCCACGTTTCATCGAACATCTACACTATGCTTTTCGCCATCAGTTTTTCCTGCGCCAAATCTTCTGAGAACCCATTCTCGGGTACTTTCATGACTCTGATTGAGTTTGTTAGGTTGTCTGTGCCTAGTAGAAGTTCGCATTTGAAACTGGCTTGCTTCTAGCTCTGCCACTATGGGGAAGCTTTCATTGGCTACAACCAAATTCAGTACTTTCTGGAGATTTGTTCCTGGTCTGAGTTTAATCTTGACTCTGGCAAATATCTAGAATATGCCATAGCTGCAGTTTGAATCCACCTTAGTTACTTTGCCAAAAAAATTAACAAGGTCAAGGATTACTGATTGCATCCAAGGGTGCGCCGGTATCCCATGCAATCGAACCCAAAAACCGTCAGCAGCAAGGGTTTCTGAAGGGGACCAGGGAGAGCAATCCGATAATCCCATGCTTTCTTGCAGCTTGATATCCTCTGAAAACTGAATCAGTTCAGATTTGGATTTGAAGATGATCAGGAAGTGAAGAGGGGATAATCTAGATATGTCCACTGCTAACAAACAAAATGGAGAGCTGCGAAGTTGCTCAGTAAGCCGGAGGATGGAAATCTTAACTGATGAGGCTTGGGCAACTATGGCCAATTGGAGTTGGGAGAGCTTCCTGTTAACTGCTTGTTTGTCTGCAACAGTAGTGGCCGTTGAAATGTCATCCTCAAGGATTGGAGGAGGAGAGAGAGGAAGGCCTTTGCCCTCTATCTTCTGAGTCCCATTGGCGTACAAGGGGTAAGTAGGGTTGGCTATGGCGTTATGGTTTGGAGTGATAGGCTTTTGGTGGGCGGTCGGATAAGGGTGGGTAGGTTTGTGGGAGGTAGTAGAGATCGGCCTTGTAGGGTTTCTGGACTTGGCTAGTTGAATGTCAGTGGTACGGCCATCTACCTTCCTACCATTGAGCACTCCCATCACTGCTCTGCCTTCCAACTCATACTGGAATCTCACAAAAGTGAACCCTCTTGGACGAGCAAAGTTAGGAAATTGGGGGATGTAGACATCAAGCACCTTGCCATACCGCTGAAAGATTTTGAATGTGTCCTCATGGCTGCAATCGAATGGGAGGTTTGCCACAAATAGGGAGAAGCCTCCGGTCTTAGGAAGTCCGTTGTGTCAGTTCTGATGATCACTCCTATGGTCTTCAAATTTGTATCTCCCCCTATGGGGAGCGGCCATTCTTCTCCAGCTCTAGCTTAAACTTAAACGTGTTATTTGAACGTTTTTTGTAGGCCATTGATCTGATATCCCAATCATGAATTTGTTTTCCTACTCCCTAGCAATGTGTAATTACATCATGATGATTCGAAAATAACCGACATGCATCCGATAACGGGTCTAAAGATTTGGGGCAAAATATTAAAAAGTAAAAATAAAAAAGGAGTTGTGTTGTTGACATGTAGGTTGGACCATTTCATAATTTTAAATTTCCTTTATGAATGGAAACTTAGGCACATGAGAACAAGTCCTTAACGACTAAGGTTACAAGTGGTTGTCTTTGTTAAAGAAATGTAAGCAAGGTTTAAGAAATCAGTGTGTCAGGTATCATATCGTTAACCCCGATATGGCTCTGTATCACCTTTGTATCAGGTTGTTTTGGGCCGATGCAACTGTATTGTTCATGGACGTTACAACTGATAGGGGTCAACCATGCACACCGGTTTTGAACAATACTTCAAACATTAGATGGAACTATTTATGCTAGTTTGGTATGCACAAGGAACACTCCAATTCATTCACACATGTCACATGTTGCATATGTGTCACATGAGTAATTGTCCAAGTTTTAGTGGCTTGCGGCGGTGGGAGATTGTGAGGTGGTCCAGGTCGCCATCCAACTGGATGAAGCTTAATGTCGATGGGTCCTCCCGTGGAAATCCGAGACCCTCCGGGGGTGGGGGAATTCTCAGAAATGATCACGGGGAGTTCCATCTTGCTTTCTGCTTGCCTTACGAGGTTTGCTCCAACAACTTGGCTGAAATGAGAGTTGTGTACGACGGTCATCTTTTGTCCCTTAACTCGGGATTCTGTAGCGTTAAGATTGAATCTGACTCTCAGGTTACAGTAGATATTCTGTCAGGTCAAGCTGCTTTTGGTTGGAGAATCGGCTTCTGGGTCTCTAGGATCAAAGCCCTCATGAGCAGGGGAAATTTCTCCATCAAGCTCATTAGGAGAGAAGGTAACGGAGCTGCTACTGGTCTGGCACGAATTGCCAGTGCAAATCACTCGTCTGTCGTGTACGACCTCTCTCAGCATCTTCCGGCTTACATCAGAGGCCTCATCTTTCTTGATAAAATGGGTCTTGGGACTATTTGCTCGTCTTCGGTGGGCCTCTAAAGGGTCTACCATGTATAGATTATGATAGGCGAGGCTGTCCTTTTTGTTGTTCTCGGGCCTACCCGAATTAGTCCAAGTTGTAAATCTCCATTTTTATTTTTTTTTATGAATCCGGGTTGCCCAAAGAGTTGGGCATCCCCTTTTTGAAAAAAAAAATGTCCAAGTTTTAGCACCAGACAGGCACTTGTACCACCCTCAATTTTCAAGCAAAAAAATGTGGCATTCATTCATATGTTAATGCACCGCTATCTATATTAAGCTTCGGATGTTTTCTATAATTTGTCTTTACTCCTTATATTAAGGTGTTTGTCAGACAATAAATGGAACAACTGTTCTTGATAAAATGTCCATATGTAACATGTGGGGACACAAGTATGATTAAATTCAAATGAATCGTTCGGCCTGTTTGGATTTGGACAAAGTTTTCTATAACCTCAAGTTCAAGTGATTAAGTGGGGAATTGGAGGTCGAGTTTATATATATATATATATATATATATATATGATATGGATGCAGAAATTGAAACAATAAGATAAATTGAATAATTGTTGTGAGCCAAGCTATGAAGCCGTTTAAGATATGCTTTCCTTAAATCATTACCCATGATAAAGTTGTTGGGTTATTAGCAAACTACTTCTAGGATAAGGCAAGCCTTAGTGATTCTACGTACAACAATCACGAAGATATCACAATAGGAACTTAATAACGTAATTTCCTATTCTAGTAGACTTTGTGTATTGTGAAAACAAATAACCCACTAGAGAGAGAACGCTTGAGAAAAGGTATTAATGCAAGAGACTTGTGCATTTTGAAGATATCACAATAGGAACCCAATAATATTGTGAAAACAAATAACCCACTACAAAGAGAACACTAGAGAAGAGGTATTAATGCAAGAGACATGTGAATTTTGAAGATACCACAATAGGAACTCGATAACGTAATTTCCTATTCTAGTAGACTTTGTTTATCGTGAAAACAAATAACCCACTAAGAGAACAATTTCGATAACGTAATTTCCTATTTTAGTAGACTTTGTGTATTGTGAAAACAAATAACCCACTAAGAGAACAATTTCCTAGACTACGTGTATTGTGAAAACAAATAACCCACTACAGAGAGAACGCTAGAGAAGAGGTATTAATGCTAGAGACTTACATTTTTGGACTAGAGAAGAGGTATTAATGCAAGTGACTTGTGCATTTTTAGAAAAGGTGTTGCTTAATGACGCACCTAAAACTGTTCACAACTATTATGTCTTTTATCGAAAGATGCAACCAATAGAACGCACGCAAGCTAATTACCTTCTTCTCCCTCTATTCTCCTAATAAGGAGACTACAAGAGACATTATTTATAAACATCTCAAGTTCTTTCTCCTTTAGCAATGTGGGACAAAACATTTGCAGGGTTTTGCTTCTTCAAACCTAGTTGAAAGGAAATTTGAAAATTTTAATTCTTTTGAAAATTTCAAATATTTTTTAATAAAGTTACAAAGAGATGCTTATGCAAAGGACTTTATACAATTTCTATTATATGTAATTTAACCAATTTAGATAACATCTAAACAGAGTCGGCTGATGTTGTGGGGGGCCTGCTTATCGCTTTCTCAATATTAATAGGGAGGTTTTGGCATTGACCTGTTTTGGACTATTTCTAACCCCCACATCGGCTCTATTTTTCTTGTATTTTTGTTCTTTTGTGCCATTTAGTGTTGCGATATGATAGGTGATGAACAATTTTTTGTAGCACCCATCTAAATAGTTGTATAGTTATACAACTAGTTATTTGTATTAACAAAGTTACTGTGGTAAACTTAATTTTCATTTTTTTTCATAAAAAAATTAGGCAAGGTTGTGCAACGGCACGCAATCCATGACATTATTACCAAGGTAGTTGGTCAAGGATATCTTGTTACAAACTAATTGTCCCATCCCTTGTTCAACATACACCTTAATTAAATCATAAATACGTTAAATTATGGTAAATCTAAGTAATTTAAATTTTGGTTGGCGGCATACTTACACATTGGCTCATACCATTTAACACATGCCACATTTTTAGTTCTTAAAATTGATAACAAATATGAACATGTAAGATGCTTAAACATGGACGGTTGCACATATGACACATTGAAACATGTCGCTCATCTGCATAGATAAATATACGATCCCCATACATATCGAAAATACAAAGTGTCATTAACAAGTGGCTCTACTTCTCCATTAGATATACCCAATCTATCATCTAACCGTTCATGAGTATTGTCTAAATGTGCATTGCTTACTTGCACAAGGGATTTGACAAAGCACAGCCGGCAGTCATTGCCTAACGACCTCTACCGCTGGTAACACACATTTACACCAGCTCAATAAAGCTCATGTACATGCCATACGTGTGGCCGCATGGCACCATAAATCCAAGATCTAATCTATCGAATGAATCATTATATGGACACCTAGTTCGAAAAATAGATTGATTCATAAAGTTATAGGTAGTGTGGTCCCACCTTTATGAGGAGAGAGAGAGAGAGAGAGAGAGAGAGAGATGATCCACTAGGCAGGTGGGCCATAGTTTGCAAAAAATATGCCTTTAGACTGAAGTTTCTAACCCAACGACTTATTTCCAATACTACTTGGGCCACATAGTGAGTGGACATCTATTTTCAACGCAGAAACCAATGGATTGATTGAACCTCAAACCTGCTAGGCCGGCACATCTATGGCATGTGCATGGGAAGCGGATTGCATAAGTAAACTCTGTGAGGCCCACCATGATTTATTTATTTTACCCACCATTTTACCAGCTAACTTCAGGGTTTGCTCCAAAAAGAAGTATATTCAAACCTCAAGTGAACCAAACCACAGGAAATAGCATGAATTAAATATCTACTATTGAATATTTTTTGAGGTCTACTGAAGTTTTGGATCAAGTTGATATTTGTGTTTTCCCTTCATCAATGTCAGTGTGATCCTATGAACAGCTTGGATAACAAATAAACATCACCGGAGGCTCTAAGAAGGTTTCAACCGTGGAAATAAATGATTTCCATGGTTTCTTGTGATATGGTCCACTAGAGCTTTGGATATATATACTTTAATTTTGGGCTCAACCCCTGGAATGAGCTTAAAAAATGGATGGACAGCTTGGATAAACCACGTACTTTCATGGTGGGCCCAACGAAGTTTACTGATCAATGAGATAAATCCGAATTCATGTACATGAGTTTACATGGGCTTTATTGCAGGAGCGTGTGCCCTAGGCCAAGCACTTTTCGGAATGGACCAAGGGGCATTAAGCATGATTAAGTGGTGATTAGAGATTATTTACGTACCAGTAAAAGTGAGATTTACTAATGGAAAAGGACGTGCGTTGCCGTACATATCCCAACAGGATTCAAATGAAGGGATACTGTATCGGACGGCGTGATCTCTCTTGACAGGGACTGTCGTTCTTTTGTCTGCTCAAACAGTCCAACTCAGCCCTCCGTCATCAAACACATCTTTTCCCTTCCCATAATAAAAACTACTCTGCAGGTAGATGGTCACCATTTATAAACATTAAAAAATAAAATAATATAAAATTTGGTTAACCTCCCTCCACAGACTGATTATAATTACGCAATCTCTCTCCTCCTAAAGATTAATGATAAACTCATTTACATTTCATATTTTATATTTATATATATATATATATATATATATATATATATATATATATATATATATGGAAACGCTCACCTGCGAATCAGTTCGTACGTACTACGTACACACTTTTTTGAAAATCCAATATACGTGATGTGGATCTAAAATCTGAACTGTTCATGTGAAGCAGCACCTCATAAAGCCCCTCGGGCCTAAGTTTTACTTTGATCTAAAACTTTGATGGGCTATGAAAATGAAAACAGATTCCTCCCTTGATTTGTATTTTTCTTTGCTATGGCCCACCATAATTTTAGATCGGGGTGAAAATTTGTCACATGAGGTTTCATGAGATTCCGCATCACTTAGACCATTCAGATTAGACACCCTACGCACGTGTGCAAAGGTGCACACATGCGTAGGTGCACAGGGGAGCATGACTCTCTCTCTCTCTCTCTCTCTCTCTCTCTCTCTCTCTCTCTCTCTCTCTCTCTCTCTCTCTCTCTCTCTCTCTCTCTCTCTCTCTCTCTATATATATATATATATATATATATATATATATATATATATGGAAAAGGTACTATGCGCTCGACCTCAGAATAAGCTCTCGTGAGGTCGAGTTAGATGGACCCCACCGTGATGCGTGTCAACCATCAACACCGTGCATTTGATGAGTCCCCTTTAAATTATAGGATATCCTAAAAATCACTTGTATACAGAACTCAGGTGGGCCATACCATCTAAAATCATGTGAAGATATCGTTAAAACATATAAAAGCACTTGGTGGGGCCCACCCGAGTTTTGAATGCTACTGAAACTTGGTATGACCCCTCATCCTAGTGGGACACACATAACGGATGAGCTGGATTTGCAAACCACATCTCGGTGGTCCCAAAAAATGATTATGAATATTATAATGGTGCACCTCTCAACTTCTGTACGTAGTGTGGCCCACAAAAGTCACAGATTGACTTGATTTTTGAGACCTAGGCCCACAATAGAATGGTGCATCTGACTAATGTTCGAAACGCATCACGGTGGGGCCCACACAGCTCAACCTCATGGGACGGACTCATGAGGTCGTGCGCATAGTACCTTTTTCCATATATATATATATATATATATATATATATATATATATATATATATATATATATATATATATATATATATATATATCACGAGAACTCGTATCACATGATGTGACCATAAAATCTAAATTAATCATCCAGCTGCAGCACCCCATGAAACCCTAAAACCCAACTTTCACCAACAAATCCCCAGGGCCCAAGACACATGTGCAAAGGTGCACACATAAAAAGGTTCACATGTGAGGGTGAATAAATATAGGCATCCCATGAAATCTCAAAGGACCAATTTTCACCTTAATTTAAAACTTTGACGGCCAATAGCAAAGAGAGATTTAATTCAATGGAGGAAACTATTTTCTTTTCTCATTGTCTATCAAAATTTTAAATCAAAGTAAAAGTTAAGCTGTACGAGTTTCATAGGGCCTGCATCACGTGGACCTTTCTGATTTTGGACCCACATAAGCACGATGAATTCTCTAAGAGTTCCACGCAAACTAGTTTGTGTGCCAGGCTGCACTCATCAATTTATGCTCCATAAATTGTTCATGGAGCATATCTGAATCATCCAATTTGTGGGTCCATTGCGGATGAAGCATATGGCTAAAATCATACTCATCAAGCAATCCTAACCATCAAATTAATGGTTATCATATGGATAGTTAAAAGTAAAATAATAAGTGGTTTGAATCCCAAAGTAAAATTTAGATGATTATGCTCAAGTAGCTCTGCCCACAATTGGCTCAGACGGCAGGATTGCCTTACAACTATACCATCTGTACTTTTGAAGAGTCACCACCATCTTTTAGGAGCCTGACCCTATCTTATGAGACGTTTGCCCAGCCCCACAAGCAGCACACGTGCTATTCTAGCAAGTGGAGTGGAATATTTGAGTGGTGAACAAAGTGCCCTCCACTTTGTCCACGATCTAGAACTTTGCTCAACCCAAACGCATGTGGGAGGCCTGACCGTACACAAGCAAGCACATGTGCCATTATGGCACACGGGTGCCTGATCGGAGCCGTCCATCAGATGGCCCATTCTGTTTGAATATTTCAGCCCGAAAATCAAGCCATCTGACTCCTCAAGTGGGCCGCAGGATGAAAAACAAAGGGACGGCTGAGAAAAAATGTTGGTCTACTGGTACATTGAGGATCAGTTGACAAGTGTGAAACAGCCTGAATTTTGAGTAAAAAGCGAGGCTGAGCGTAGCCGTCCATCAGATGGCCTACGCTGTTTGAATATTCTAGCCTGGAAATCAAGCCATTTGTCTCTTCAGGTGGGCTGCAAGATGCAAATAGAGGGACGGCCAGGAAAAAAAAAAAAAAAAAGTTAGTCTACTGGTCCATTGAGGATCACATGACAAGTGTGAAAAAGCCTGAAATTTGACTAAAAAGTATGCCTGATCAGAACCGTCCATCGGATGGCCTACCCTGTTTGAATATTCCGGTAAAAAAAATCAAGCCATTTGATTCTTCAAGTGAGCCGCGAGATGGAAAACAAAAGGACGGCTGAGAAAAATACAAAAGTTGGTTTATTTACTGCTACTTTGAGGATCGCTTGACAAGTGTGAAATAGCAGTAAAAGACATCTGATCGTTGTCCCCAATCCAATGGGATACGGATTGGGCAGTGAAACCCTCACTCTCTCAGCGAGCTTACTTGGCTGCGCCCGGGAGCCAGCTATGTGGGTGGGACCCTGACTGTAGGCTCACCTCGATGTATTAATTGTATATCCATGTCGTCCATCTGTTTTTTTTAGGTAATTTCAGTACATGATCTCAAAAATGAAGCAGATACGAATTTCAGGTGGACCACACCATAGGAAACAATGGTTATTAACCATTATAAATCTTTTGTGAGGTGTAAAAGTTTTGGATGTAACCGATATTTGTTTTTTTCATTTCATCTAGCTATGTGTGACCTTATCAACAAGTTAGATGTTCAATCAACATTACCGTTGACCCTAAGAATTTTTAACGGTAAGTGTTCAATTGCTACAGTTTCTTGTAGCGTGTTCTATCTAAAAATTGTATTACTTCATGTTTTTTAACCATGTCTTAAAATAAGCTGAAAAAACATATGTACGGCATGGATATGCAATGCATACATCAAAGTGGGTCCTAGACCCTGGGTCCCATCTATGTCCGTCATTTCTGGCCACAAGAAGGAATTCTGGCTTTGGCGAGATTTGATTGGTTCGTTGGATGCGTATGTAGTTTTAGACGGACACGATTGGCTGGTGACCTTGCCACCAGCATTGGCTAGTGATTGGTGCTCTATGGGCTGTATGTGATGCATCCAAGCGGTCCATCTATATTTCCAGATCATTTTATAAATTTCTACGTAGACCACATCAAAGAAAAACAGTGTTGATGGAACGTTCACCATTAAAATCATCTTAGGGCCACAAAAGTTTTGTATAAAGCTTATTTTGTTTTTTCCTTCATCCACATCGTACAGACGTAATCAACGAGTTGAATGTCAAATAAATATTACAGTGGACCCTAGAAGGTTTTTAATAGTGGTTATTCAATCACTACTGTTTTACTCTGGTGTGGTCCATCTGATGTTTATATTTTTCCAAATTTTGGTATCAATCTCTAGAATAATATGGAAAAATTGATGAACGGAGTGGATAAAATAAATACACCCTGATGAGAGCCACAGAGCACCTACCACTAGGCTGGTGTAAGCCTCACTAGCCAAACCGCGTCCTGGACGGCCAAATAGGCACTCGACCAAGAAGCTTTTTAGAAAGGCAACAGGCTACGTACAGTGAGCCAATCAAATCTCACTACTACTGTAAGAAGCGTTGGTTTCACAGCTAAATCAGTAACCATCCGATTGATGGCTCAGATTGTACATGCACATCCAAAAATGGCACATGTGCTTGCTTGTCGGTAACGTATAGTAAAATCAGCTCAATCCCAACTTCAAGCCGGCCCCACATGAAATAAAGGTCAACCGTTTGGAACTTTCTTCAAACCTTCTATTTTTCTTCGTACAAGGGCTGGCCCACTGGATGACGGGACAAGACGCGGATTGCGTCCTTCGCCGTCCGTCTCCGGTTGGGAATGGGTAGGAGCTTTGAGTGGCCAACGTGATGTATAGGTCTTATCCACACCGTTCATCCCTTTTTTCATACCATTTTAGGGTATAAGCATAAAAATGAGGCATATCCAAGTCTCAAGTGGACTACACAATAGGGATTTATCTTTTACCGTTGAAAACTTCTGGAAGGCCACAGAAGTTTCGGATGGATTTTTTTTTCTCTTCATCCAGGTCTATGTAAATTTGTGAATGGATTGGATGGAAAATAAACTTCACTGTGGACCCTAGAAAAGTTTCAACGGTGAGAATCACTGTCACCACCGCTTCCTATGGTGTGGTTTACTTGTGCCTTTGATCTGCCTCATTTTTGGGAATAATACGTAAAATGATACGGAAAAATGGATGGACGGTGTGGATAAGACCCATACATCACGATGGCCACTCAAAGCTCCTGCCCGTTCCCAGCTGGAGATGGGCGGGGGTAGGACGTACGCCATCAGCATCCGACTAGACAGGCCTGATTTTCATGTATTATTGTTTCAATAGCAGGGCCCACTTGTACATCATGGTGATGTTGCGCAGACTTCGAGATTAGCACTTGTGCAGCATCATGCATGTGAAGAAAGTGCAGAAAGAGAGAGAGTAAACGCCCTCAAATTTCACCGTATTACCCACTGCAAGATGATCCGGACCGTTTGTCTACAAGTTCCCATTGAGATAGGTTTGAAACAATGCAGACCAACATCTGTACCATTGTGCAACGTACCGAGACAACGTACGTACATGCATGAACGGTGCACAGCTCGAGGTGCTTTTGCCCCCAGAAATCGTCCTAACTTGGACTGGTAACACTTTGCATACATGCACGCCAATACAGACCATCCAAACGGTGGCCGGATTGGGATCTGATTACACGGTCAATAATATCAATTGTTCAATTAGTGGCCATTAAATGGACTGTTAAAAGAAAATTATCAACGGCTCAAATTCATCGGAAGAATTCCGATGGTTCAGATCATCCATTCAGTGTGATTATCGGGCTATGCTCAATCCACGAAAAGATCCAAGGTTCGTGGTAAAGATTCACGTGACATGAGTTCCCTCCTTATGGTAAACGGATGGCTCTGCATGAAAGGTACATCATAGGATGCATCAAGTTCTTGGATTGCGTGGTATATAACACATCACTGAGCTGACGTGGAAAAGTTCTCTGTATGTGTTATATCCACACCATCTATCCATTTTTCCATATCATTTATCATTTGGGAGCATAAGCTGAGAAATAAGGTAGATTCAGAGCTCAAGTGAACCACACGTAAAATGAATTCCTACTGTTGAAAACTATTCTGTCCCATATGAAAGTGGCAAATAAGCACCATGATTCCAGCTGTACTCGAGTTGAACCAAGTCGAGCTTGGCACAACTCGGCTCGTCCAGTAGATAACCCCAACTGGGCTCATCTCGGACCTCAAGCTTGTCTGAACCACGAGGCTAGGTTTTGTTAATAGCTCAGGCCTGTTGGAGCCTATTTTGAGCATGTGAGACATTTTTTCAATCACGTGGAGTGCATATTCAAATTCTTACAAATTGTAAAACAGTAATAAAACATTACAGGCATTTCATCAAATACTCGGTGATCATCGTAAAAATCAAGATTTAATAACAGTCGCATCATAGGTTTTTTCAAAATAATTTTATTTTTATAAAAGAGAATTTAAAAAAAGAGTCACAGCTTTTGATAATGTTAGTGACCATTCATTTATGAATGGTGGTGCATCTTGGTAAAAGGAGTATCATTTCAATTTGAAATAGTGGAGGGATGTCATTATTGAAAAGACACCATAGAAAAAGATGTCTGTTCATAAAAAAAAAAGTCTTAAAACATCTCTTTTGATTCTATCTAAACTCATCTTTGGGTCAATCCAAAAATCACAACTCCAACAATCTCTTCTCCATCTTCATCTTCTTCTCCATTTTTAGTTTTGGATGGTTTTTTCTAAAGTTACAAATTTCAGTTGCTAAACTGCAAACATTTTTCCAGGCAATAAATTGTAAACAATTTTTCGAGGATAAATTGTAACAGCACAAAAGTCAAGGATGTACGCTATAAAAGTGTATTCAAGGTATAGTTTTCAGTTTTGTAGGTCGAAACACACATTTCTCCAGTCTTGGAGAAGAGGCTTGTTGTATTCTGGAGGCGGATTTGTTATAACCCTCTTACAAATTAGTTTAACCACCAGTAGGGTAAAAATATTGCCTTAAAGATAGTGATATCGTAACGCACCTTAAGCCTATCTTTAGGTAATTATTTTTCTAATTTTCCACCTCAATCATAATAGTTTTAAGGCGAGATTATAACAGCTTCTATGGGTCATCCTAACTTTGTTCAAATTACACTGTTTGATCGCTCAAATTTTCTTCTATGGCTCAAATTTTCTTCAATGGCACCAATCGAGGGTACATCTCTTTCTCACATCACTTAAGTTGGATCATGTGCTCACTCAAGATCCTCATTCACCACCATCTAACAATAATACGGTGGAACAAATTCAAAAGCGACAAGATTGGGAGCGTAACGATTACCTATGTAAAGGTCATATTTTAATACTTTTTTTAACTCGTTGTACGCTGTTTACCGTCAAAAGAAAACTGCTAAAGATTTATAGCAGGCGCTGCTCACTAAATGCACATCAGAGGATAAATGCAACAAAAAATTCTTTATAAGTCAGTTTTTAGAATTCAAAATGTTTAAGGAAAAACCTATATTGATCAAGTATATAAGTTACAGGTCATCATCCAACAAATTATTGCCAATGGCACTATTCTCGACGAATCCTTCCAAGTATCCACCATCATAGCTAAACTTTCACCTAAATGGAAAGATACTAAAAAAACATTGAAAAAGAAAAAAGAGAAAATGTCCTTAGAGGACCTCCTAATATTTCTTCGAATAGAAGAAGAATATAGACTCCGTGACAAAAAGGAAGAACAACGGAAGGTATAGTCGAGAATAATGTGAATCAGGAATCGGATAAGCCATCTTTCAAGAAAGATGATCGGTTCAACTTAATAATCAAGGGTTCAAAAGGAACACATCTAAGAAGAGTCCATGCTTCTTTTACAAAATCTCTGGTCACTTTAAGAAAGACTACCGAAAATACAAGAAAAGAAATGACAAGTCAATATATGATAGAAGACATGAATTTGACAGTTATCGTATCTGAAGTTAATATGGTGAATGAGGATGTTGAATGGTAGATAAATTCTGGCGCTACCAAACATGTTCGTAGAAGTTACAACATGTTTAATTCATATGAAATAGTAGGGGATCATCAAGAACTATATAACGGGAATGCCTCTACATCTAAGGTTGTAGGAAAATGAAATGTATGTCTTAATCTAACTTTCTAAAAAGTTCTTACTCTGAATGATGTGTTGCATGTACCGAATATTAGGAGAAATCTTATATCAACTAGTCTACTGAGTAAATTTAGATTTAGACTCCTATTTGAATCCAATAAATTAATTGTGTCTAAAAATGGAGTATATATAGGGAAGCGCTATATATCCAATGGAATGTTCAAATTGAACCTTATAAATGAAAATTCTTCTTCCGTTTATATGCTTAATCACATGATGTTTGATATGCTAGATTAAGACATATTAGTTATCATAGCATGGATAATATGTCTAATCTTAATCTAATTCTTAAGTATAAAAAACCTAATAACAAATGTAGTATTTGTGTACAATTCAAAATAACTAGAAAATCGATTCCAATAATAGAAAGAGAATTACAACTCATATACCTAGTTCATAGTGATATATGTGAAATGAGTGGTTTAATAACAAGAGAATGAAAGAGGTACTTCATAACCTTTATAAATGATGTCTCCCATTATACCTGTCTATACCTATTAAAAAAAAAAGATGAGGCATTACAAAAATTTAAGTTATATAAAACAGAAGTAGAGAACCAGTTAGACTGAAAGATTAAAATTCTAAGGTCGGACAGGGGAGGAGAAAATTTAGCCTGAGAATTCTCAGAGTTTTACAAAACTCATGGTATAATTTACCAAATTACAACTCCTTATTCACCCCAACAAAATAAAATAACAAAATAGAAAAATAAGTCTCTCATAAACATGGTAAACTTTATGCTCAATAATGTAGGTTTAAGTTTAAGATTTTGGGGAGAAGCCTTATTGACTGCCTATTATTTCTTTAATAGGATACCTCACTCTAAGACTTGTAAGACTCCATATAAACTATGGAAGAATATGATTCTTGACATCTCATACTTCAAGGTATGGGGGTATGGGGTTATAGAGCCTTAGTTAGGCTTACTGATCCTAAAAAGCCCAAAAAACGGTTAAGATCTCGTGAATATATTTTCATAAGATATACACAAAATAGTAAGGCTTATAGGTTTCTAGTTGTATAATCTAATCATGTGAATCTGGTAAACACCATAATACAATCTAGAGTGTCGAGTTTTATGAAAATACATTCTCTTCTATAATTAGAAAAGAGATAAGATCTCAAGATCATAGTACAAGCAGTAATTTTCTAATACCTCAAGATATCAGCAGCCTCAATAAAGAGGACATAGAACCTAGAAGGACTAAGAAGATTTTCTTATCCAATTTTTACATTCTGTTAATAGAAAAAGATAAAGATAGCATAATAAAGGAAATTATATTGGTAAGTAATATAAAAAATGATCTGGTAACAATAGATGATGCCTTTAGATCTCAGGATGCTTCTTTTTGGAAAGAAGATATAAACGATGAAATACATTATATATTGCAAAATAGAACATGGAAACTTGTACATCTACCCCTAGGATCAAAACCAATAAACTATAAATGAATTTTTAAAAGAAAACTAAGACCAGATGAAACCATGGAAAGGTTTAAGGCTAGATTAATGGCTAAAGGATTGACATAAAAAGAAGGTATTGACTTTTTCGATACCTATGTTCCAATAGCAAGGATATCAACTATCCGAGTTTTAGTTGATCTAGCATCCATATATAAGTTAGAAATCTATCATATGTAAAAACAGTTTTTTTTTAAATGGTGACCTCGATGAAGAGGTTTATATGGAGCAACCAGAAAGTTTTATAATTCCAAGACATGAAAATAAAGTGTGTAAATTGATAAAGTTGTTATATGGACTTAAGCAAGTACCTAAGCAATGACATGAAATGGCTTTAAGATTAATGAATTTGCTGAATTTGTATATTCAAAATTCTCTAATAATAAAGGAGTAATTATATATGTTTTTACGTAGATGATATATTAGTCTTTAGTACATGTTTAAAAGTTATAAATAACACTAAATTATTCTTATCATCTAGTTTTGACATGAAAGATATTGGTGAAGTTAATGTAATTTAAGATATTAAGCTATTAAGAAACAATGATCGTATAACCCTTTCTCAATCACATTATATTAAAAAGATACTTAAAAAGTTTAATCATTATGATGAGAACCCAGTTCTTACTCCTTTTGATTCTAATATCAAATTAATTAAAAATGAATGACATAGTGTATCTCAATTAGAGTATTCCAAGGTGATAGACAGTCTTTTTTTTAAAAGAAAAAGGTGGGATGAGGTCACCAAATATATTCATAGGAGAAAATGTACGTCCGACCCCGACAAAAAGAATCGGGTCACGCTTATCTATAACAACACAAACAAAAAGCTAAACACAATCTACACCAACAGCCACTAAGTTTGAAGGTTACCAATCCCTGCGTTGTCTAGGACCAAATAACCTCTGATGTTCCTTGGGAGCATAACACGGGACGTGAAGAATTTGTTAGTGCTACCTTCGCTGGCCATTCTAGCTAGGGCGTCAGCGACTGAGTTACCCTCGTGAAAAAATGTGCTTGAAAGCTAGATTAAGCGGACGACTGAGATGATGGATAATACCCATCCTGTACCAAAGATTCCACGGGCAATGCACCGATCGATGAGCCGGATGTAGCTTCGACCACAACCGAGGAGTCTGATTCAACTACAATGTTAGAGAGGCCCAACTTGAAACATAGGACTAAGCCATCAAGCATAGATTGAGTCTCTGCAGTAGAATTTGTAGCTTAGTCGTAGTATCTGTGGAAGGTAAAAATCATCCAGCCCTACGAGTCCCTGTAAAACATAGGACTAAGTCATCTTATGTATGTTATAATTTCTACTCAACCTGATATTGCTTTTGCAATAGGTAAATTGAATATGTTTACAAGTAATCCAAGTTTTGATCATTTGAATGATGTCTCTAGAGTACTGAGATACTTAAGAAAAATAATTAACTATAGTTTACATTTTTCTGGTTATCTTAGTTTGCTTGAATGGTATAGTGATGCAAGTTGGGTCACTGATTCTAATGAATACAAGTCTACCAATGGATGAATTTTTACACTTGGAGGAGTTGTCATTTCTTGGGGATTCAAGAAGAAAACTTTCATATCTCACTCTACCATGGAATTTAAATTCATAGCTTTGGTGGTTAGTACTAAAGATGCAGAATGATTAAGAAACCTTTTATTAGAAATACCAAAGGCATTTGCCATCGGTCTCCATCTACTGCAATTGTGAGGTAACACTATCAAGAGCATATAACAAGACTTATAATGAAAAATCTAGACATATTAGTCGAAGGCTTAGTTTTATGTGACAACTACTTAGCGACGGTGTTATAACAATATAATATGTACAATCTATCCAGAATCTAGTGAACCCGTTCACCAAGGGACTGGCAAGGGATGTTGTCAGTAGAACATCAAGAGGAACGGAACTTAAGCTAATTTCACAGACACGATATGAGGGAAACCCAATATAAGTTGATAGGTTGAATGGGCAAAGTACCTCACAAGAAGTATCTGAAGCAGCACTATACATTTTATATCTGTCTCATTATTTGATGTATGTATAGTATTGGGTACCTGTAATGATGAAAAGAAGGATGAGCCACTGCTCTTAATGAGTCTTTTCGAGGGTGTTATAGTTACAGGGGCATTCATAAGGACTCACCTATATGAGTATTGGAAGTAGAGTCACTTCCTAATGTTCGAGAGTTTTGGCTACTCTCATTAACTCAAGAATTCAAGATAGAGCACAAGGCCATTAATGTGTTTTAATTTTAAAACACAAGGCAATTGAAATATATGTGTGTGTGTGTGTGACATGTCCGATTGTGTCATATATAATACTTAGTTAAATACCATAGTTACTAAGAATTCTGATACAACTTTGATTTGTTTACACTAGGTAAAGGTTCAATTTTATAAGACACCTTCTTCTATGCACATATTTTCCTTACATACCCTGACCTCTGTATTTTAAAAAATAATGGGAAATTGTTGGGTTTTTCAAAATAATTTTATTTTTGTGAAAGAGAATTTAGAGAAAGAGTTGTAGCTTTTGGTGATTGTTAGTGACTATTTATTCGTGAATGGTGGTACTTCTTGGTAAACGGAGCATCATTTGAATTCGAAATGGTGGAGGGATGTCATTGTTGAAAAGACACCACCATTGTTGAAAAGACACCATAGAAAAATATGTCTTTTCATGAAAAGGGTCTCAAAGCATCTTTTGTGATTCTATATAAACTCATCTTTGGGTCATTCCAAAAATCACAACTCCAACAATCTCCTTTCTATCTTCTTCTTCTTCTCCATTTTCGATTTTGGATGGTTTTTTGAAAAGTTACAGTTTTCAAGCGCTAAATTGCAAACAGTTTTTTAGGCAGTAAATTGCAAATAGTTTTCAAAGAGTAAATTGTAATAGCACAAAAGTCAAGAATGTAAACTGTAAAAGTGTGTTCGGGGTGCGGTTCTTTGGTTTTACAGGCTGAAACACACATTCATCTGGTATTGGAGCAGAGACTTATTGTATTTTGAAAGCGAATTTGTTATAACCCTCTTACAAATTAGTTTAATCACCATTAAGGTGCGAATATCACCTTAAAGATAGCGACATCGTAACGTACCTTAAGCCTATCTTTGGGTGATTATTTTTCTAATTTTCTGCCTCAATCATTTTATTCGTATAATGTCAAGTATTTTTTTTCTCCTTTTGTAGTGATTTATTTCGTATTTATTCCTTCCTCACCACTAGCCAATCCTACGAAGAATGTATACACTCAAAACAACACTTTGTTGAGT
Source organism: Magnolia kwangsiensis (assembly GCA_037074715.1). Classification (NCBI taxonomy): domain Eukaryota; kingdom Viridiplantae; phylum Streptophyta; class Magnoliopsida; order Magnoliales; family Magnoliaceae; genus Magnolia; species Magnolia kwangsiensis. Next base: position 140,209,791 of record CM073576.1, on the reverse strand, counting down.
CATTTCATCAAACAGTCGAGCGAGCTGGCCAAGCTAACTTGACTTGTGTGCAACTTTAATCATGATGTTAGGCCGATTGTTGTTGTTTTGGTTTTTATTTTTATTTTTTAAAACTTTATTTACCCAAGCACTCACATCACAGTGGTTTCTTGAAGTCCTCAAGAGGACTTCAGCAGAAGTTCTTAGCAAGTTTCTTAAGAGGCTGATGGTGCAGGGCCTTTGCCAGCCGTACAAGGTGGCTCGGGGCTGTCAGCAAATCTCGCATCTCCTCTACGCTGACGATACCCTTCTGTTTTTGAATGGTGGCAAAAACTCCTTTCGGAAGGTGAAAGACTTCCTCGACAAATATCAAGCGCAGTCTCGGGTCAAGTTATTAATTTTCAGAAAAGCTCTTTCCATGCCTTAAGCAAGTTACCCCAGGCCAGAGTTAGAGCTATAGAAAACTACCTGGGCATCTCAAAGTCTAACTCCCATCTTATTTACCTTGGCGTCCTGGTGGCGGAAGGCAAAATAAAGCCCAGCAACTTTCAGCGCCTCGTACACAAAATCAAAGGCCGTATTAGTGGGTTGCAGGCGAGGTGTCTTTCCCAGGCTGGAAGATTGGTTTTGATTAACCACGTATGTTCTTAGCAGCGTCCCGATTCACATGCTAGCAGCTACCCACCTCCCAACCCAAGTTTTGTTGTCCTTGGAAAAGCATTTTGCAGACTTCTTATGGGATGGTCTGAAGGAAAAAAGAAGTTGCACTAGCGCAGCTGGAAAGTTGTGTCCCGCACCAAGCTTGAAGGCGGCCTGGGAATCCATAAGCTGTCAGAAACCATGAAGGCATTTCGGATCAAAATGGCATGGGCCATCCGTTTCTCCCGTAGCTCCAGCCTTTGGGGAGCTTTTATGACCTCCAAATACAAAGATGAGTTGGCAGAATCCCCCATAACGTGGCAGTATCGATCCTCATCGCCGCTGTGGAAAAGAGTGCGAGAATCACTCCTGTTCTTGCAATCAGTTGTGCAATGGAACCTTGGATCTGGCATTTGCAATCTCTGGAATCTAAACTGGTCAGGCCTAGGACCTCTCCAGAGATTGACTAATGTTCTCATTCCTGCCTCTCTCCAATCCCTTCAGGTCCACCAGTTCCTGGGTACAAATGGCCCCCTCCCGCTGTCAGTAGTGTTCAACTTTTTGCCCAAGACGTCATTGATTTCACTTTTCAGCAAGGTTTTTGTCTAGAGGAAGGGACAGAGGTCCCGATTTGGCCATTCACTCCGTCAAGAAACTTCTATGTCTGCTCGACATGGTTGGCAAGTAGAGAATCAACTGTTAAAAAAGACTGGGCTGATTGGGTGTGGCATGCCCGCCTCCGAGAATATCGGTCTTCCTTTAAAGAGTCCTCAACAATGCAATCACAGTGGACGCTATTGTTCAGTCCCGGGGTATTAGTCTAGCGTCAAGATGTGAATGTTGTTGTCGTAGCTCGTCAGATGGATCGTCGGTGGAATCCATTCCCCATCTGTTCCTGTAAAGTGACATGGCCACACAGGCTTGGCAGCGGTTAGGCGAGAAGTTTGGGATTTGCGTGGGTCCCTCCACCTCGGTTCTGGCCAGATTGCATCAGTGGTCAAGAACCCTGCCTGCCAGCAGATTTTTATCTCTGGAGCACAAGCTGGCCCCGGCTTTTCTTCTATGGGAACTCTACAAGGCAAGGAACTCAACAAGATTTGAAGGGAGCTAACTTCCCTGTCAGCTCTGGTGGGGCATGTGCTCTGGTAGACGTCGAACTCTCGCCTAGGCCTGACCTGCTCTCAGAAGAAAGGGTCTTCTAGCAGCGTCTTGTAGCAGAGTAGAGGGACGGATGCAGGTAGTGTGTTTCTGTCTTCCATTTCAATCTCCACACCTTCACCCAATTCGCTCACTGTGGTGATCAAATGGATCAAGCTGTGCTAGAATTGGGTAAAGATAAATGTCGACGGATCTTCTAGGTTGAACCCGGGCGCTGCGGGGGGAGGGGGAGTATGTCACGGTGATAAAGGTCATTTCTTGTTTGCCTTTTCTTTAGGCTACGGCATTTCTTCTAATACTTACGCTGAGCTCCGGGCTGTGTATGATGGCCTTAAAATCTGTTTAGCTAGGGGCTATAAGCATATCACTGTCGAATTTGACTCTATGCAGATTGTGAACGTTCTAAACGAGAAAATTAAAGCAGGCTGGAAGTAGATTTACTGGTTAAGAAGGATCTTCTCCTTGAGGAGTGGAGGCCGAATAGAATTTTCCCACATCTTTCGGGAAGGGAACGCCCCGACAGACTCGTTGGCTTGCCATGGCAACGACTCATAGTCCACCGTCTCTTTCAACCGTCCAGAAGATCTCCCAGTGCAGATTCGCGGTATGATTTTACTTGATAAAACAGGGCTAGGTGCGATTAGACAGACTTAGTGTGCTCTCAGCGCCTCTATCGGCTTCCGTGTTGGTTTAGTTCACCTTTCTTCTCTATTGTAAAACGATATGATAGGTTTCCCTAGGTCGTTTTTCTCCCGGGGACTCCCGAAATCAAGGCTTTTGTATTTCCCCTTCTTTATCAATGATAGATACATGGTTTATAAAAAATAAAATAAAATACCTGAACACATGTCCTCATGTTGAAACTCTTATAAGTCTACCACCACCAAGGCATGAGTAAGGATTCCAATGTTAGGCCCTCCTACATCGTTTACAGCCATAGCCAAAGATTGAAAGAGACTTGCTGGCAGCTGAGAAGACCATCCAGGGCGAGTGGGAGCTGAGCTGGGGAGTGCTTCACATTCTAAAGTGCTGCAAGGATATCCTCTCCAAGTTCACATTGTACTGAAAATCACCCACTGCTATCCTGAAGGTAACTTTGCTGCGGACTACCTGGCGGGGATTGGCCCGCCATCCAATCTTCCTTGGAAGATTTATTTTCCAAACGTCCAAGATACGTCCACCAATCAAATAATTTAGAGATCAAATAGGTGTAAACTAGGGCCTACCATTTGGACATTTTAATTCGATTGCACGATTTCTCAATGCCTGCGTATCATCCATGACACTATACAAGAGTATTAAAGTTCTTCTCATTGTACAATACTCTGACGGTCCAGTGATTCAGCCCCTTGATATCATTCATGAACCTACTTCAGATGGTCCATGCACCAAGAATCTCCTTCATGGATATCCTACCCCTACAATAGGTGTCCAAGGTTAATCCGTACTCAATTAAAACAAGGTTAGAAAATCAGTGGTTAAGATCATCTAGAGGTGATTTTTTTATTTTTTTTTACTGGATGGACCATCCACTGCAGAACCCATTGTATCCGCAGTTTGGTTCACTGAACCATGGGCCCAGCTTACACATGTTGACAACTTGTCCTGACTCTAGACAAAGCATCATCTAATAGGAAGCAGATTAGGTGTGGCCCTTATGGTGGGGCCCACCTTAATGTATGTATTCTATATCCAAAGATGAAATAGATCCAAATCTCGAGCATACCATAGGAAACAGTGGTGATTGACCATTAAAAACTTTTTTGTGGGCCACAATTTTTTTTCCCTTCATCTAGATTTGTGTGACTTTACTAATAGGTTGGTTGGCAAATAAATATTAAGGAAACATTACAGTGTACCTTAGGAAGTTTTTAATGGTGAGGTGTTCAATCACCAACGTTTTCTCTAGTGTGGTCGACCTGATATTTGAATTTGTTTCATATTTTTTTCTTTGCTCTAAAATTATCTGGGAAAGCGGACAGACGGCGTGGATGTAGAATACATACATCAAAGTGGGCCCTGAGGCCGGAGCCACACCTAATCCGCTCCCGAGTATGTATCTCACCGAAAGTCAACCAACGGTCGGCATACAGTAAGAAAATCTCCACTTCAAGTGAGGACCACCTGGCCAGTGTAATTTTTGGGTAAGGCCCATCACGAATCCATGATAATACTTGCGTAATCAACGGTCGGGACTTTCATGTGACTGTACTTGATAAAGTGTCTAATATTTTAGAAAAAGAAAAACTGTCCAAACAATATATCCTCCCTTCCCCATTTGTGTTTATCCCAGCAAGGGTACAGTTGTCTGGACTCCAAACCTCCGAACATTAGAACGGAAAGGTTTTTTTTTTCCTGATGGCCCTGTACGGTGTGTCATGGTCATGGCATGAGCTGTAGCACTCTAAAGTTTTGTCATTTTGGGTGTGTCAAAAATTTTTTAAATTTTTTTTAATAACTAGCCACATCATCACTTATAAACTATTGACGCCTGAGGCGAGCTTATACGCGACTGGTACCAATAAAGAACCGTACAAATGAGATTGATCAACCATAGAAAACCAATGAATCCAACTGATCACTTAAATATCAAGTTTATCCCCATAATTTATTCACATAGGGCCTGAATCTAACTGACCCATCGCTAACTAATCAAGACAATCATAACTAAACTAAAGATCTAACTAATGCCGAGTCAGCTATGACCCAGACCTTAATTAATAAACCAACTCAAACCAGTCACTCTTTTAGACTAAAACCGACATTTTAAAGTGATCAGGACCGAATCACCATTTTCATTAATTTCAAGTAAGCCATACTGTGAACTTATTCAATCTATACCTTAAGAACTGTACCTAAAAAATCTCCCTACCTAATTTATTTCAGAAATGTCTCAATTACCCGAACAAGATCTAACTGCCCGTTAGTGGGCCACTAGCTCCGAAATTTTAGAGTAATATCCACCTCACTGGGCTTGTGGTCCATCGCAGACTATGAACTTAGATGACGCCTGGAAATGATATTCTCACATTGTCCAATCGGCACTTGCCAAGTATGACTCGTCATAATCTTGGCCTGAGACTTGAAACCCAAAATCACTGGTTCTTTTTTTGATATATTAATATGGGGTATTTCAGATGTCGAATCTCTTCTAAATTTACGCCGAATGCTGAAATTAATTCCCCACACTCGACTGCAGAGTCTAGACCCCAATAGAGGGATGATGATCCTTGACAGCAAATTGGACCCGTGCGGTAAAATTCGGCATCTGTTTTCCATCAAACTTTGTACAACCCTTCATCAGGCCATGGAGCATTTATCCTACAGATTTCATAGCCAATAGGGCATCAAGGTGGTCCCAGCAACCAAAACTGGGCCCCACAGGGCTATTTGAAGATCGGACCCATACAGAAAAACTCTGCATCCGTTTGTCGCCAAATTTTGCATAGCCCTTCATTGAGCCATGGACCACCTATCTTATAAATTTCATGGTCATGGGGCCATCAGGGCAGCCTCAGTAGCCAAAAAGAGGGGTCTCACAAGGCCATTGGATTGTAAACTGAGCCGCTACAGCAAAAACCCGCGTTCGTTTTTTATCAAACTTCACCCAACCCTTCATCAAGCCTTAAGACATCTATCCAATGGCTTAGATGGGCCAGGGGTCCATCAAAGCAACCCATATAATCCAAATCAAGCCCCATTTGGCCATTTTTGAGATTTTTCAAACCTTGGGGCCAAGTGAAATAATTTCACCCATATAAAAGCTCCAACCCTTCTCTCTCTTAGCCATTTCCAGTAGTTGAGAGAGAGAGAGAGAGGAGGGAGAAAGTGAGGGCCACCACCTTGCATGCACCCCTAGTGGTCGAATCTCGTCTATTCCAGCATCTTTCTCCCCTTCTCCCTTAAAATCCCCAAATTTCTTATTGTTGGAATAGGGATCTCACCCTAATTAAGGTAATGTGGTGATTCTCCCATTAATTTTCATGAATTTCAGCCTTATCTTTAATCATTGTGTATCCTGCACAATATAAGGCCCGGTACTTCAAGCCTACGGACCCGGCCCCGTTAGGATCGCCTCTTCACTCTCCAATTGTAATTAGGTGAGGACTATTACCTTTACGTAGTCATTATCGCGCCTAGTGTAGGTTTAACGAACGTGCTTTGTGCATGTGGTGCATGTGAGCTTGGAGCTTGAGATGTTGAAATCCCGACACTTTTACCTCTCCACTCCGACTTCAATCATTGTTGGAGTGGGATTCTAACCCATCTAAGGTAAGATAGGGTTCTAAATTACATCTTCCCTGATTTTTGCAATATGCATGCATCGTACTGCCATTTTCTTACAACGAGGGCCCCGGCACGTCGAGTTTGCAGACCCAGCAATGTTAGGATGCTTGCAAAGGCTTCTAGTCGATAATAGGTACGGATCATTATCCTTAGGTGGTCAAGTACCAGTTTCAGAATAGATTTAATGATTATAGATGTTAGATTTTTGTGCATACATAGCTTAGAGGAAAATCTGATTAGAATCCTATCTGATAAGTCTACCTAACATGCATGTGCTGAAATTTAATGTTTGATTTGTCTCCAACTTGTATAGACCTAGAAATTTGGCTGTATGTTGTTTAAGTATCCGATTTTCTGCATCCTCCCTTGTTGCATGTATGTTTGACTTGCAAATTCCTTGTCCCTTGGGAAAATCCAACACTGCATGCACACATGACTATTTTTCCATTGCCAGGAGTAGTTTGCTTTATTTTTATCCTGAATTTCATGTTTTGATTAATCACATGTTTATTTCCATATGTTCTTGAGTGTGAATCTTATCTGTTTAGAATTGTTATTGAATATAGCGCCTTCTCTGGGTTGGTTAGGAATCTGTGAATTCTAAGTGCGGCCCCATTGATTGGATCATCCTATGACTAGTCTGACTGATTTTGGGTGGACATGAATGGGCGACGATAGCGGGATTACATGAGTTGCTTGCACCTAATGTCGTGCATTGCGTGCTTACCTGAACTTGGTTTATCTAATCCACCGACTGACCAACCATATTTATTAACCATGTTTGTTCACGCTTGTTTGGAACCTGGAACACCCCTCAACCACTGACGCCTACTAACAACAGCTAGTGATCCACAGTCTCGTGAACCGGTCATGGTAGAGTGGGAAACTATGTCCGAGTTATCGTCCTACGCTGGGGTGACGAGCCTCCCTGTAGTGACCGCAAGCGATCCCACTTCCCAGCACTCCCCACGTGCTTGAAATCGGGGGTGGGGACTCTAATGAGATCAAGGATCGTGAGGTCTTGGCCTCGCAAATGGATGATGGCATTAATATCGTTAGGGTGTACCAGTTTTCTCAACCTGCTGGATGAACAAAATTAACTAAAAACTTGGCTAATATATTATTCATGCATCGCATTAACTAGAATTTAATGACTCGGCAGTTGAGGCCGCAATGAGGGAGTGTTGGTCATGCGTGACCATGCAACGAAGTTGCTCGAGGAAGTGTTGTGAGTGAGGTCATACATTATATATAACTCATGCATACGCATTAATAAAGACTAGTTAGTGATTTATAAATTTATGTTTTTCATTAAATTCATCATGGAATTGTTATTTGATGTAACTTGTGAGTAATGGAACCCACTAATTTAACTACTCACTCTCACTCTGGGGCGGTGTTTTAAAACACCAACCAGACACGTCATTAGATGTAGGTGAGGCGGAGCTCGACGAGTTGAGCGGAGTGAGCATGGATGAGGAAGAGGAGCTTTTCTGCTTCTAGACTTTCGGCGGATCCTTCTAGTTTGAGTTCGGGCTACGGCGAGGTATGGGCCAGGGCTCTAGTCACTTTAGGTCATGTATGGGTGGGACTAGTTCCCTATTTATATTAATTTAGATTTGTGGTTTAGATATTTTTATATTTAGTGGTACTTGATACTGCTTTATGACTTACTTATGCTTTATGCCTTACTAAACTCTCCATTATTTATGAGATCATCTAAATGTAATTAAAATCTGAAGCCCATTAGGGCACCTGTGGCACCTGGGAATTCAGGAGCCGAGTTCCTACACAGCCCCTGAAAACCCACGGTGTTACATGAGCTCGACCAGATTTTAAGTTTTCTAGGCCTAAACTTTTTTTTTTAGATGACGAAAATGTCCATCCACCATAACTGCCCCTTGTACAACAAGATATTGTATTAAAAAAAAAAAAAAACTCCTTTTAAGAAAGAATATGGGTCTCACCAAAAATTAAAATTTGGCCCACCTCTTGGCCAATCTGATTCATTCATTTTAATCTGACAATTGTGAACCCATGATATGATTTTTATTTTTATTTTTCTATTTAAAGTTTTTTATGACCTACAATTACACTAACGTTGTGATTAATTCTAAATTTGTTTCTCCTGTGTGGTACATCTGAGATGATTTTTTCTTTTAAACTTAAACTGATGACATGAAATTAAAACCATTTACATGTGGACAGGTTGGATTTGCTTCACGACAACCAAGTAAGCCCCATATAAGATGTGGATGGGTTTAAAATGTGGGGCCCTTCCACATGAGGCCATTTGTTCGTTTCCTTCTTCTTTTATTTTTTTCACAGGAGGGGACGATGGTGACTTTTTATTCTCTTCCTTCTTCCTTCCTTGATTTCCTTTATAATTATTTTTAAAATTTTATTTTTAATCTGGTATGAATGGTGAGAGTTCGTTAAATGAAATAGGGTAATGAAGAATATTGTAATATATGAATTTTTATAATTAAAGGATATTGTAATGCATGAATTTTATAATAGATGAATATTATAATGCATGAATTTTATAATGGATGAATGTGATTGTAACGTCTCATCCAACCAGCACAGTGTCCTACAACGTACACGTAGGATTTGCCGCAGGACCAATAGTTTAAACCATTCGTGGTGGGGTACCACAAGTTAATTGACCTATGATTAGCCCGTTAGAGTAAACTAGATAGCCATAATAGGGCCTAGTGCAGGCCACCAAGTCAGATGACCGTTTACACTTAGCATCAACCCGTACAGGCTATACCGTAGCACAGGAAGGTTAAAAAATTATAAAAATTTAGAGAGCCTTAGATCTCACTGGGCTTGTGGTCCATCATGGACCATAGACTCATTGGATACTCAAAAACTAATTATCTGAGCCATTCCAACAGCTCATGTCAACTCACCCAATGCTAGAGTTGAAATCTAGCATTAGTAAATGAAACTGAGACTCTGTAATTTTCAGTTGTCGGATTTCTTTAAAATTTATGGTGAAGGTCTAATATAGTGTCCTATACCCGCCCACAAAATCTGAGACCCAATCGTGGCACAACGACCGTTGATCACGAATTGGACCCGTGCGACCAAACCCCATATCCGATCGTTTTCAAATTTTGCATGGCCCTTCATTGGGCCATAGACCACTTATCCTATAAGTCTCATGGCCAGGGGGCCACCAGAACTGCCCCAAAAACTGGAATAGACCCCACAAGGCTACTTAAAGATCGGGACCATATGGTCAAACCCCATATTCATTCATCCGTTTGATCTCAAACACTGCATGGATCCTTGTTGGGCCATGAGACACCTACACCCCAAATTTGGTGACCAAAGGAGTGTTAGGGCCACCCCAACACCAATAGTGAGTCCTAGTAGACTATTTTAGAAATTTGAGGAAACTTAAGGCCAAGGGGCCCAAGTTTAGGTAATAAACCCTAGCTCCTCCTCTTATCTCCCACCATTCTCCAACAACCCATCTCTAACCCTCTCATAACTCTCCCTTTTACCCCAACCACCGAGTAAAGGGAGAACAAAGGAGCCAAGAGGAGAGTAAGAGTGTGTGAAGGAGAGCTTAGGTGGACCCTAGATCAAGGTGGGGCCCAAGGGAATCAACCCTTTCAACTCTCTATCCTTTCTCCAAAGGAAACTCTCCACCACAACCTCAATAATCGTCTGTGGGACGTATTGGTAAGATCCTTCACCTCTTTTTCTTGAAACCCATGTATTGAGAAATGATTGGCTTGAATTTCTCACATATAAGAATTTGTTTTAGGGATTTCGGCTGATCGACCTCAAAGCCCTCTTTCCTATAACATTTTCTAAATCTCCAACAATACATAGGTGCGGACTATTGTTCTTAGGTGACCTAAAACCAATTTTAGTGTGAGATTAATGATTTTATTGCTTGGATGCCATATTTGGAAAACCTAGAGAAACCCTAGGAATTGTATGTTTGTTAAAATTGTATGGAATCGTATGTTTGGCTCTCATGATGTTGTTCTTGCTTCTCACATGATTTTGTGTATGCATAATTACATGCTCATGCCTTGTTGATTTTTTTCATGTATTGTTGCTTCATAATATGTATGATTTCATTACTTGTATGCATATGATTTCTTAAGATGGAGGAAGTGCTTAACTTCCTCATACACACACATACTCACATGCGCTTGTTTCTTGATATTTTTAGCCTTGCTTGCTATGAGAATCTGAATTGTATGTTAAGAAGTATGAGAATATGATGTTGTTTATTCTGGTGATACATTGGTAGTCGACATGCTATGAATCACTATTCGTACCCTTAGGTTGGCCAGGAACATGAGGAGAGCGAAGGTGGTTCCGTTGGTAGGACAGCCTCTAGGCTAAACTCATGGATCTGGGCGAGTGCATGTGGGTGACGGTAGTTAGACTACATGGGTTGCTTGCACCCGATGCCGTTCCGTCAAGTACTTGCCTGGACTCGTGCGGTTTAGTCTACAGGCTAACCAACCCTGCTTGTTAACCCTGTTTACTCACATATGTATGAAACTTGGACCATCCTATAACCGTTGTAGTCCATCAATAACCCACTTAAAACTGGTCCACAGCCTCGTGAGCCGAGCATAGTGGAATGGGACATTATGTCCGAGCTGTCGGCCTATGCTGGGGTGTTGCGCCTCCCCGTAATGACTGTAAGCGATCCCTTTCTCTCTACACTTCTCATGTGCTTAAGTCGGGGATGAGGAACTCGATGGGATCATGGACCATGGGCCTCGGCCTCACGTGTTGGGGGGTCTTGGTCTCGCAACTAGCTAAGGGCATTTATACGTGGGGTGTATCAAAATCTTCAACCTACTGGATGACTGGACTTAACTAATAACTCGGCTAACACGATCGTATTGCATCACATTAGTTATGGTAGCGACTCAAAAGTCGAGATCACTTTAAGGGAGTGCTGACATATGCGATCATTAGATGGAGTTGTTCGAGAGAGCGTTGTGGCGAGGGCATGCATCATATCATTTCGCACGCATGCATTTTAATAAGAGTTGTTAGGTGTTGATGATTGAATGCATTTCATTAAATTTATGTTATAATTGATGTCTGTTATAACTTAAGATTAATAATACCCACTGAGTTGATCACTCACTCCCACTCTGGGACAGTGTTTTAAAATACCAACCAGACCCATTCATAGATGCAGGTGATCCAGGGCATGAGGAGCCTGGTGAGGCGAGCTTCGAGGAGGACGAGCTGTCCTACTTCCAGTTGATGGACGGCTCTTCGTTAGCTTGAGAGGCGGGAGCGGATCGCTGAGAGTAGTGGACTCAGCTTTATTCTTTTGGACATAGTATTTGTTTTGCTATTTTGTCGGGCAACGCCTCGTGCAACCCGTTTATATTCTTTTGGACTTGTATATGTATTTATCTCTTTCATTCCAGTAGACTTGTGTGATGATGCTTCATGTTCCAAGAATTTTCAGATTTATGCAACTAAACCAGATTAAACACTTATTAATGAAATCGGTCATATATGACACTCAGGAACTCGAGAGTCAAGCGTATGTGCGACCCCCAAATTCTAGGGCGTTACAGCGATAAACATTAAAATGGATGAATATTATAATGGATGAATTTTTATAATGGAAGAATCATGATGTGGAAGTATGTTGTAATAGATGAATGTAGTATGGTAGATCGCCCATATTTACTTTGGATCACCCATATTCATTGTAGATCACCCATATTTTTACCGTGAATTGCCAATATTCAATGTAGATCATCAAAAATCATTATGAACTGATGATATTAAGAGTGGTCTGTTGATATTCACTATGAACCGCTGATATTAAGAGTGGACTATTAATATTCCCTGTGGACCACTGATATTTCTACTGTGGTTTGTATATATTCCCTATGGGCTATCTATCTGATGAAAATAACTATAACTCTCTCGTTACATGTCTGATTTGAATAATCTTATACTTGTTAGAAATATAATTTAATGAAATTTCAAATAGATTTAGAATCATCTCATTTGGACTATATTTTATTATACAAAAGTGGGCCCAAATTTCATCAAGATTATTATGGATCAATGATATTCACCATGGGCCATCAATATACCGAAAAAGGTCATAACTCCCTAGTCGCATGTCCAATTTGGGTGATCTTATACTCAATGGAAAGGTAATTAGATAAAATTTTAAATTAATTTAGAATCATATAATTTTAAAACCATTTTATTTTCCAAAAGTGGACCCAAAGTTTAATATTCACTATGAATTGTTGATATACATTATGAGCCATCGATTTGACCAAAACTACCATAACTCCCTAGTTACATCTCTGATTTAGGATATTGTACTCATTAGAAAAGAAATGATGAAATTTCAAATGGATTTTTAAGAATTTTATTTGAACACCATTTGATTGCCCAAAAGTAGGCCTAAAGTTCATCAAGATCACTGTCGATCATGATATTCACTCCGGGCCATTAATCTAATGAAAATACCCATAACTCACTCGTTACATGTCCAATTAATTAGGTAATTTTATACTTTTGAAAAGGTAATTTGATGAAATTTTAAATTTCTTTAGAATCATATTATTTGGACATCATTTGATTGCTTAAAATTGAACCTAAATTTTATTATTCAATATGAATCACTGATATTCATCAAGGCTCATTTTTGGACATTCAAATGGTGTCCAAATAATATGACTTCAAAACCATTTAAAATTTCATCAAATTATCTTTTAAATAAGCACAAGATCACCTAAATTTAACAAGGGAATTATGGTCATTTTCGTCTAATTGATGGCCCATAGTGAATATCAGCTGTTTACAGTGATCTCGATGAGCTTTGGGCCCACTTTTAGGAAATCAAATGGTGTCTAAATGAGATGATTTGAAATATATTTAAAATTTCTTCAAATTACATTTCCAACAGTATAAGATCATCCAAATCAAACATGTAACAAGGAAGTTATGGTGATTTTCTTTAGATCGATGGCCCATAGTGAATATCAGTGATCCATTATGAAAAGCGGTCCACTCTTAATATTCATGGTTCATAATGAATATCAATGGTCCACTCTTAATATCACTGGTCCATGTTGAATATTGATAATCGATACTGAATATCAGCGATCCATTGTGAAACAATCAGTGATCTACTGTGAATATAGGCGATCCATAATTAAATATCGATAATTCATCATACAACATTCATCCATTACAACATATTTCCATCTTAACATTCTTCTATTACAAAACTTCATCAATTACAACAGTTATCCATTACAACATTCTTCCATTGCAAAATGTGTGCATTACAACATTCTTTTATTACAAAATTCATCCATTACACCATCCTTCCATTATAAAAATGCATCCATTATGGTATTCTTCCACACCCTATTCCCATTCACAAACTCTCACCATTCATATTAAATTAAAAATAATAATAATAACTATAAAAGAAACTAAGGAAGCAAAAAGGAAGAATGAAGAAGGGAGACAAAAAACACGATCCCCTCGCGGTGTAAAAAATCAAGAAAGAAAGAAACAGTCAAATTGCCCTCATGTGGAAGAGCCCCACATTTTAAACATATCCACGTCTTATGTGGGGCCCACCAGATCATTTTCAAGCAAATTCATCACATCCATATGTAGAGGGTTTTAATTTCATGTCATGGGCCTATGTTTGAGGGAAAAACTTATCACAGATGGACCACACAGGAAAAAAATATTTCAAAATTAATGCACAATATTAATGTAATTGTGTGCCACAGATAGCTTCAAACATAAAACTGGAAAAACCCTTCCATCGGTTCACGGTTGTCCAATTAAAATGAACAGATTTGGACCAAGGGGTGGGTTGAATTTCAGTTTTAAGTGGAGCCCACATGCTTTTTAAAAGGACATATCTCTTTCTAAGACGAGAGCTCAACGTACGAGGTGCAACTATGGAAAATGGACATTTTCGACCTCAAAAAAATGAAAAAGTGTATTCAGCGCTACAAACACACTACATGAAAAATATAAAAAAATGACGGATTTAGAGATGGTTCTGTACCATCTCTAAAATTTCTTGGTTTAAAGATGCTTTATAAACGCCCGTAAACCATCTCTAAACTTTTAGACGACCCTTGACCGTCCTTAATATTGTCTTAAAAAATTGAACGTCCACAAATCATTTAAGACGGTCAAAAACCGTCATTAACTGCGGATAAAAGACAGTCATTGACCATCTGGAATAAGAGACAGTCTCTAACCGTCTTATATACGGCCATTTGAAACGGTCAAAGACCGTCCGTATTAGACACGGTCATTAGCCGTCTCTTATTGGTAATCTGAGACTCTCAAAGACTGTCTCAATTAGAGACGGTCATTGGCCGTCTTTTCCTATAATCTGAGACTGTAAAAAATAGTCTGTATTAGGGACGGTCCTTAGCTTTCTCCATTTGAGACTGTCAAAGACAGTCTTTATTAGAGATGGTCTTTGACCGTCTCATATGCCGTCATTTGAGACGGTCAAAGACCATCCGTATTAGAGACGGTCTTTGGCCGTCTTTTATTAGTAATCTGAGACTGTCAAAGACCGTCTCAATTAGAGACGGTTATCAGCCGTCTTTTAGTGGTTATTTAAGACCATAAAAAATAGTCTATATTAGGGACGGTCCGTAGCAGTCTCCATTTGAGACTGTCAAAGACCGTCTCTATTAGAGACAGTCCTTAGCCGTCTTAGAGTAGTCATTTGAGACTGTCAAAGACTGTCTGCATTAGAAACGGTCCTAAACCATATCTAATGCTCAGGTCAAAAATTAAGAACAAAAAAATTTATGAATTTCGAAAAAAAAAAAAAGTTAAAAAGCTTAGAAAAATAATTAGCAAGGTTTAAGAAAAAAAAATTAGATTTTGAAAAAAAAAATGTAATTTTATAAAAATCTAGATTTTGAAAAAAAAATAAGAACTTTGAATAATGTTGATAATTTTGAAAAAAAAAAAAAAGATTTCGATAAAAAATGATATTTTGAAAAAGAAAATTTATAAAATTAAATAAAATTGTGAAAAAATTGATAAATTGTACAAAATATATATTTTTTTTAAAAAAGAAAACTAGATTTTGTATTTTGACAAGAAAAATTAAAAAGTTATATAACAAAAGTGAGATTTTAAAAATGATATTTTGAAAAAGAAAATTTTAAAAATTAATCAAATTTGTGAAAAAAATTGACAAATTGTAAAAAAATATATTTTTTAAAAAAGAAAACTAGATTTTGTATTTTGACAAGAAAAATTAAAAAGTTATATAACAAAAGTGAGATTTTTAAAAAAATGATATTTTGAAAAAGAAAATTTAAAAAATTAAACAAAATTGTGAAAAAATTGACAAATTGTAAAAAAATATATTTTTAAAAAAAGAAAACTAGATTTTGTATTTTGACAAGAAAACTTAAAAAGTTATATAACAAAAGTGAGATTTAAAAAAATGATATTTTGAAAAAAAAATTAAAAAAATTAAACAAAATTGTGAAAAAATTGACAAACTATAAAAAAATATATTTTTTAAAAAAGGAAACTAAATTCTGTATTTTGACAAGAAAAATTGAAAAGTTAGATAATAAAAGTGAGATTTTGATGATGTGTTGTATATCCTTGTCGCCCCTATGTTTCTCCAACCCATTTTTGGGCCAGGTATAAAAAATTGTGTAGATTTAAATCTTAAGTGGACCACACCACTGGAAAGAATGATAATATAGTACCTCGCCATTAAAAATTATAAAGAGCCCATCGTAAGGTTTTAGTAATGTTTATTTGCAATCCAACTTGTTGATAATGTAAAAAAGATCTAGATGAAGGTAAACCACAAAGATCAAATTGATCCAAAACTTTTGTGACCTTCAAAAGGTTTTTAATAGTTATTCATCATTGTTTTGATTGGTATGACCCACCTGAGATTATTGAGTTCTTATGATTTGAAATCACATCCTAAAATATGATGGAAAAATATATGGATGGTGTCGATATACGTAAAATATATCAAGGTGGGCCCTACACGGTTAGAGTAACACCCATGAAGGAGTTACCTAAATAGTGAAATGGTACTATAAGGTCACCTCATGGGAACTTCCCATGAGGTTAATCTGTGTGCACCCCACCATGATGTATGTAGAACATCAACACCATGTGTAACATCCTGAAAATTGGGGGTCGAGCGTAAACTCCACTCCCGAGTTCCTAAACATCACTTATGGAACATTTTCAATGATGGATGAATGTCGGTTGTGATAGTACATAAAACATGAAGTAGATTAAGCCAAAACATCATATCATACTCCAAAGACAGTTAAATTAACAAGCGAAAGAATGTGATAGATATATAAAATATATAAATAGTTGTAAGTCTCCAGAGTGTGAACATGTTACCAGGTTAACTAAATATATGTATACTCTAAAATAGAAAGAAAAGAATATACATAGGTGTGGAAATAAAAGGAAAAATACCAAGTGTATTGGCATCTAATCAGTAACCCTGTAAACCTGTCGATCAGAACCTGCATATAGGAGGGATCCTCCTCATCATCATCAAGTCCAGCTCTGCTTCGCAAGCATCGCCATCATCTGAAACTAAAATAGGGACTGGTTGGTGTGCGCAACATTGTCCCGTAAAGTGGGAGTGAGTAGCTAACTCAGTGAAATCATAGAGCAAAGATTAGCATGTTATCAAATCAATCAAGCGATAATGATAAAGTAAGCAATTCAAACATTCCTAAATACTATGATTAATGCAAGAATGAAATGACATGATGGATGCCCTCACTGACATACTCCCTCATGCAACACCATCTTACGTTCGCGGCATGTTTTCTTCCCTCAGTGCTCCACATCTTCCAGGCACATGCAGTGCGATATGAATATGATTACCGAGTTGTTATTAGTCCTTTTCATGCAGTAGGATTGAAAAACTAGGGTACTTCCCTTATATCATTCCCAACAAGGATCCTGTCTAGGGTCGTCACTCCTAGTATTCTCATACGATGATATATTTCTAGGTCGCTGCAAGGGCTGTCAGGGCTGTTGCACGCACTCGTTGCTCCGCTCCCCCATCACCTTATCAATACAGGCCTAGTTGCACTCTTATTGCTACGGAAGGGTCGTCGCCTCACGTAGACTCAGAGTACGCTCGAGGTCACTACAAAGGGCTTCTAGGGTTGTTGCTCGAACTGGTTGCACCGCTCTCTCATCACCTTATCAGTGTAGGCCGACAGCAAGAATATAGTGTCTCATACTACCATAATCCACTCACGAGTTTGGGTTGCTCACTGGTCACTACGGGAAGGTTTATGGCCCCATCGTAGGCGACAGCTCGACCACGGTGTCCCATACCACCATGCCCGGCTCATGAGTCTTAGTGGATCAAGGTACCACGGTTATCAGGGTTATCACTGGTAAGTTTAGTACCCTAAGTTCAAGCAGTTATGACGAATATAAGGTGAATATACAACGGTCAATCGAGTTACTTGATGAGTCTGACTAGCGCGAGCGCACGTTGAATCGACCGGCATGAAGTGCACGATCACTTCGTGTGGCCTAACCACTGCCGACAACTCTAGTACGACTCGGGTTCGTCATACACATCCTTCGTGGTGAATAGAATCCAACCACGAATTCAGATCTATTACTGACTACCTAGACTAGAGTATAGCCCCAAACACTTGTAATGTGAATCAGTAATCATATGAGATAATAAAATTGAAATAATAATTAATTCAAGCGCGTTAACAACATGTTATAAGATACAACAGAAGCAATTTAACCATACACAAGTACTTCATACATAAGGTAATCAATTGAAATACAACAAGCATGGAGGAAATCATGTACATCATCAAATTAGTTGAGAATTCAGTCTCAACGCTAATCTACAACACCATTTACTCAATAGTTACTAATACATACATTTACACAAACACTTAGACTACACAACTCCAACGTACTTAACGTATGTTGATTTCCACATATAATATGATAGATCCTTATATCAAGGAGATGTCTAATACACAACAATCATGTTCTTACATTCAAAACATATGGCAGGCATAAATCATATTGATTTAGGCATTTCAACAAACACTTAGTCTACACACATTAGTCTATATAGCATATGTCGGCCAATATGTGCATTAGGGTGAATCTCTTCGCCAAACAGATTATACACGTATAACTAGTATAGGTACATGGTAAATACTCATGGCAATCATATCAACAAAATATGTACGCATACAGTATTTCCTACAAATACCTAAAATACCCTAAATCTCATATTCTTCGTACGTATTCGAAATGAAAAACGGACAACATGTTCTACATGTCAAATAGCATCCTTGTCAACAATCTACCATTAAACGGCACTGAAAGCTTTGAAAACAGGTAATCTAAGTGTCTAAAATCCGCACCTTACGCCGTAGGAGCATACAGAAGTCGATGGAATCTCTAAGTCTTCGTATACATGGAATATCATCCTGTAATACAAGCTAGGTTAGCTATCTAGCTACTAACATCAATGAAAACCCTAAAACAAGTTAGGGCTAGGCTTTTCTTACCTAGAACGAAGTTGGAATCGCCAGAATAGCGATGCAGGTGGATGGCTTTGGCACGTAGAGCAGCAGGGAAGAATCCCAGGAGAGAACTCCAACTCTCTCTCACTTTGTCTCTCTTTTCTCTCTTCTCTCTCCTAGGGTTTTCCCCAAATTCATATGGGTTAGAAAGTTAAGGGTTTAAGGCCCTTTTATAAGCCCAAACATAAGCAAAACAGACTCCAAGTCAAGGTATACTTGAGTTATAGCAAATTCGGGTCTTTTCTGATCCAAAAGAACATTTCTGGAGGTCCCCTGACTGAATGCGGTCGGACTTAAGCTCATGGATGTCGGATCCTGATCACATTAAGTTTTCAGTTCGTTAGGGTTTCCAGATCGCACGTGTCAGACCAGTTTCAGTTCAGCGGTCACTGAGACTCGATCAGGGATTCCAAGCACACTGACATGAGTGGGAAATGTTTCCTGATCCGAGGGTGTATTTGGGTCAAATTCCAATGGTCTGAAAGCTTAAAAATGTCGCCCAAGAGACATGTGTCAGATTTATTAAAAATTGAATTAATTTTCTAAATATTTTTCTTTTCTCACTCTCTTCACTCCGGACTCAGTAAAATGGTCTCAGGATATCGGTTGGGCTTGATTTTCGCAACGATTGTCAAGTCCAACTAAGCGGTCATAATGGTTTGAGATTGTAGATATCGGACTTTCGACGTGCGGTCTAGATCTAATACAAAGTTTCAAAGGGTTCCTGAGAACAAACAGGTTCAGAGTTTGATCCTAAGTTTTAGCGTAACGTAACGTCAATGATTGTATAGGTTTTGGGTCTTATAGATCATATTTAAAGTGGTTGGTGTTAATTTTACAGGAAATCTAGTGTAGCGCTGGCTAATTCACGTTAAATTTCTAAAGAATTAGGTTCTAAATGATTTCTTTGGCTTTGGAATTGAGTTTTGAGAGTGATATGGTTGACCCATTGCCTAAGGACGTCTAACCCCGGGTTGAAAAAAATCTGGGGTGTTACACCATACATCTGATGTATCCCCTTTAAGTCTAAAAATTAGTCGTATACGAAACTCAGGTAGGCCATAGCATCTAAAACTATGTGAAGACATCCCTAAAATATATAAAAGCATTTAATTGGTGGGGCCCACATGAGCTTTGGATGTGTATGAAACTTGGGCTGACTCCTCATCCAAGTGGGACACACATAATGAATGGGCTGGATCTATGAACCACATCTAGGTGGGCCCAATAAATGATTATGAATGTTTCAATGGGAGGGTAACCCTCTCAACTATAGTATGTGGTGTGGCCCACCCAAGTCATGGATTGACTTTATTTTTAAGCTCGTAGCCCACCATGGAATGGTGCATAGTTGGATAGGATGCAACCTCCGCCCTGCTCATTTACTTAAACGGGTCATATTTTAAAACCTAGCCCAATTCACTCCAACTACAAGATCCCAAATAGAAGATGTATATTCTAGTGTATTCCAATTGTAAGCTACTCAACAATATTATGGATTCAAAATCAGTTTGACTCTTTGAATCCAATGTAATTGTGATTTGGGTTTCAATGCATTCCAAATACAAGCTTCCAAAAGAGCCTTTAAGGATACAAGAAGATTATTAAACTAAAAGTAAGAGTACTTAGGGAATTAAAATATGAATTCACATGCTTTTCACCAAACAAACTTATGTTTTGAAAGAGAAAAACTTCTATACTTGTATAACGCCATGATTGATACATCGGCACCTAGATATGATGTTAAGTGTGAAATAAGGAACTCAAATTAGAAGTCTAAATTATGTGGTCTAATATAGATGGATCATAAGCTAAAATTACACTTCTCTTCTATCTGGTTAATGATGAATATTTGGTGAATGGTTGAGATGAAAATATCCAATGCCCTAATTTGGAAATCAAGTTTGCATCATGGTTTAACCATTGTTCAACTAATCTTATTTTTGGACTAAGATGTATGTATTAATGGACACTTCATGCTTTATAGAGAATCAAGTTAACTCCCACATAGAAGCTGTATTTTTTATTTATTTTTTGGGTGGGAGCACACCTATAATTATGTTAATACCTGTAAAATGTTACAGAAAACCAAAACAAAATAAAAATAAAAATAAAAATAGAGAGCAAACAAAGAAAAACCTAATTTTCTTCCCTTCGTTCCTTGCAAAATACTTCTTTTCTTTTTAAATATATTACAGGCAAGGTGTTCAATAACGATAATTGTAGCTGTAACTGCTACTTTTAGGGCTATACATGAACCGATTTAGCTCAGTTAGCTCGCTCAACTAGACACGAAAAAGCTCAATTCGACTCAGTTCAAAATTGAGTTCAAGCCGAGTCAAACTGATTTTTTGAGCTCAAAAAAATTTTGAACCGAGTTTGAGCTTGGCTGAACTCGACTCAACTTGGATCGAACCCCAACTCAAATTAAACTTGAATCGAACCAATTCGGGACTCATTTACTTTAATATTGATGTTAAAGTGTCGACAAGTGTCAAGGAAGGTATGTATATGAAACAAATACATTTTTTCTTAATGTTGCCTACAAGGTGTTTGATGAAATACCCATAAAACCATTGTTGTCATTTTACATACAATGAGATTTTGAAGGTGCAATTCATGTGTTTGTGGAAATGCTGCACAGGTGAACTCGACTCGATATTGGCTTGAACTAGGCTCAAACTAGCCCTAGCTGCTGACCAAACCAAGCCGAGTTGACCAGTTAGGCTCAAGGACCGAGCCAAGCTAAGTTCGAGCTGGGGTCAACTAGTGGTCGAGCTAAGTCGAGTTGTGCCAAGCTCGACTCGAGTACACCTCTAGCTACATTACAAGCCATATTAGTCGTTATGGTCAATAAAAGAAAAGCATAAGCCATTTTTCCATAACAGCCATTACGGCCCCATAAAACAGTGATATCCACCGTTATCGATAAATTGCCTTCTTCTTGGGTGTACCCTGCAACCCCCAATCCTGATACAAAGGTGTAGGAAATCACGTAATGGCAGTTATGTAACTATTTTTTAATACCAAGATTGCAAGTGTCATTGTTTTGTTTAATACATATAAACTTGATCACGATTTCACCAATTTAAGTTCTATATGCCATGCTAACAATTCCTTAGCACACATATAATTTCATTTGCAAATGAGATGATTGGTGGACATTTAATAGAAAGATGAAATGAAAATAGTAATTCCAAATTCAATAAATAAATACCCATTAATTAGAGGCTAGGATACTTCAATCAACCTAACCTTTAGATGATTTGTTCAAACAGTTTCCTACTTTGGGTGAATGTGTGACTTGTGTATAGCTCTAAGTGCCCACCACATTGCAAGACATGGCTTTTTCCCATGGTAGACATGAAATATTCAAGCCACCCTTTAGCAGGGCATGAATATGTACATCTTCTGCCCAAAAATAAAGCTAATAGGCCCAGTATGTAGGTTATAAGCAACAAATTGTAAACCGTGGCTTACCTAACTAATGGACCCACCTAATTGTTAAGCCAAGGCATTTACATGGTGGTACCTTTGTGATAGAACAAATCATTAGTAGATCATGCATATGCGATGCGAGACCCATAGGTGGTGAAATCCCACTACGGCGTGCATGGGTGTGTGTGTGTGTGTCGGGTGCGTGTGTTAAAAATAATAAAAATGCATATGCAATGCATATTCTAATTATTATATTTAGATTCTGGTGTGTCCAACCATATAACTAGCGTGCATTGGAATGTCTAACTGACGAGGCAGATCCAAAGTTCAAGTGGACCCACACCATAGAAAAGAGTGGGATAGTGACACCCACTATTGAAACCTTCTTAGGGCCCACCGCGATGTTTATAAGTTAATACAGAAATGGATGCGGTTGAAACTTGGTCTGACCCCTCATCCAAGTGGGACACAGGATATGTGAATCACATTTAGGTGGGCCCAATATATGATTATGAATGTTTTAAGGAAACCCTTCTCTACTACATTTAGGTGAGTTACTCATTACCCTTACTAGAGTAATTAAACTTTGTGGGGTCCACTATTATTTATTTATTTTATCCACTCCATTCATCTATGTTAATAAATAATTTGACGTCTAAAGAGAAAAAAGGAAGCATATCCAAAGCTCAGTTGGACCACACCACAGGAAATAGTGTGATTGAACCTCTACCGTTTAAAATTTCTTGGAGGCCATAGAAGTTTTGGATCAAGCTGATGTTTGTGTTTTCTATTCATTCATATATTTTTGATATTATGAACAACCTTTAACTATTTTTAGACAATCTGATCAGTCCAGATTGAAGAGTAAATAACTTTAGATGGGAACTCCCCATGAGGTCGAGCTGTGTGAGCCCCACCATAACGTGTGTCGTAAATCAACACTGTGCATTTGATGGGTCCCCTTTAAATTATGGGATATCCCAAAAATTAGCCGTATACAGAACTCTGGTGGGCTATACCATCTAAAATCATGTGAAGACATGCCTAAAACATATAAGAGCACTTGGTAAGGCCCCACCTGAAATTTGGATGCGTCTGAAACTTGGTATGACCCCTCATCCAAGTGGCACACACATAATGGATGGGCTAGATTTGTGAACCACATCTCTGTGAGCCTAAAAAATAATTATGAATGTTTTAATGGAGAGTATCCCCACTCAACTTTTGTGTTCAATGGTCTGTGGGCCCCACCATGATGTATATGTCTCATCCATGTCATCCATCTATTTTTATAGATCATTTTATGATATTAAAAAAAATGAGTTATATCCCAATCTCGAGTGGACCACATTACAAGAAAAAGTGTTGAATGAATGTCTACCATTAAAAACTTTTTGGGAGCCATAAAAGTATTAGATCAAGCTGATCTTTGTTTTTTCCCTTCATCTGGGCCTTTATCACCAAATCAACAGATTGGATGTCAGATAAATAGTACAGTGGGCCTTAGGAGGATTTAAATGATGGATATCCAATCACTATTGTTTTCCTATGGTGTGGTCCACCTAAGATTTATTCCCTCTTATTTTTAGGGCGAAGGCCTAAAATGATCTTTAAAAATGGATGAACGGATTGGATGAAACACATACATCATGGTGGGGCCCACATACCACTGAACACTAGCCACAGGCCTGGTTTCAGGGGGAGTAGTCAATCCATTCCACCCCAAAAGAATCCCGCGCGTGCCCACAACCCCAAATCCCTCTCCCTCTCTCTCTACAATCTACTCTCTCTCTCTCTCTCTCTCTCTCTCTCTCTCTCTCTCTCTCTCTCTCTCTCTCTCTCTCTCTCTCTCTCTCTCAACCTGTCAGTTCCCCCTTTCCTTTCTCTCTCTCTCTCGCCCTCCTCTTTCTACTCCAAACCCTAACCCATCATCCACCGATGACGTTCATAGTCTTCCCCATCAGCGGTAGCAGCGGATCAAATCCCAATGCATGGCCACCCAACCTCCATCAACAACAGCTACCGTCAAATTGAAGGTACTCTCTCTCGATCTCTCTTCCTTTATCTCTGTCTATCTCACTTCCCTTTTTGATTTACGGATTTTAGGTCTTACAGATTTGGGGATTTTAGGGCTTACAGATTTGGGGATTTGAGAATCCGAGTCATTGGCCTGATGGAAAGCTTGGATCTAATCAGAGTCGTTGGCTTGATGGACAACTTGGATCTTGCACAAGTTTGCCAAATCTGTGTATGGGGTGGTTGGAAATGGGTGGCCTGATCTAGCTATCTACACACCAGGTTCAAACTTTCAATGAAAAGAGAGAAAGAAGAACACTTTTGTTTTCAAAAAGCACTTCTATTTTCCTTCTTTCTTTTTCTTTGTTGATTTTAATTTGGGTTTTAGAGATCTAATATATATAAAATGTGAGTGATCATAGATATATGAATTTGAATGATTTTCGATTGTTCTTGGATTTTGATTTTGTTTTTATAGCATGATGATATTCTGTTGAGGTTGAATCATTAAGATTCTGATGCATTAGATGTGAATATGTCCTGATTTAGCCATACTCCACAAGTGTTGTCCATGGTTCATTGACCCGGACTGTTGTTCTAGAGGCATCTCCTGCTCACTTGGAAATCACATCATCAACCTTTAGAGAGGTGAAAATTTCTCTGACTTGCAACTCTGCCATTGATTGGTCAGATTTCTATATGCCAAATCTAGATGCAATTTAAAAACTGGTCAAGGATAAATGTCTCAGACCGTACGAATCTATTAAGCCCACTTTTTCAGTCATGAAAGTGATGAAAGAATTGTGCCAATGCTTTTTGGAACTGGGTATTGATTCTACTAATGATAAACATGAAAAAATTGCAAATATCACTGCAACCATTGATTTCTTGAAAACATCTAATGTGCAAAATGTTTTGGGTGCTAAATGCGATCCCCTACAAGGAAATTTCAACATTCCATTGGGTTCCTCAAATGGTTCTGCCAAATCTCATAGCTCTGCAACAAACATATGAAGTTCTTATATAATAGACTAGACTCACAAGAGTTCTTACATAGTTCTATTATTCTGTATCTGTTAGCCACAAATAAGATTATTCAGCCTAGTAGATTTGTGGGGCATGTCATAGTGCAGATTCATGTGGATCATAGCAAATCAATGTTCTAGCCTATTAGATCATCAGATATGTCATGCCTGAACTGATCTCTTGTCCATAAAAATTATGCTATTTTACTTCTCTTTAGCTCTCCACTATTGATAAAATCTATGCATGTCATTTGGTCTAATGTCAAGTGCAGATTCATACACCTGAGAACAGGCAGTTCACGTTATGGGTCAAGGTGTTTTGAAACCATATTCAGCCAGTACTCAAACACCTTAACTAATCTGATACTCTGGCTACAGATGACGCTTGGTATGTAGGCAATTTTGAAAAAAAAACATGTGACATACATTAACTGCAAATCAAATTACCATGTTTCATGATTCACAACTGGTCTAAACAATTTGGACAGATTATTTTGAGTTATTGTATGTCACATATGGAAGTGTGTTAGGACAGTTTAATTTGGGTTGTTGTATGTCACTATGTTGTTTTAGTTTTACTTGTTGATACTCCAACATTAGTAATTACTATAATGCTTATTTTACCATTCAGGTTGCTGTTGTATTCCGTAAATCCCTAAGGCTTACACATGAGGGTCGCAGAAAGTTTGCATCTTTACTATAACCAACTTGATGTCATAAAAAGCATCTTCCCTAGTGACTATCATCTTCTATTCGGTATGCATTTTCTTCCTTTTCTTCTTTAAGCTGTTGTATAATGAATTCAATGCCATCATCTTCTATTCTTCTCTGTTTCTTTTTTCTTTTTTACTTTTTGGTTGGAGATACTATGTACACACAATGCTTTGAGTGCATGCTTGGAGGGTTCAACTGATTGGGATTACAGTTTGTACAAGTGGGGTCATGGTTCAATGATCCAAAGCCCAAACCACTGAAACCATAGACATGATGAACCTTACCTTGAATGGTCGATGCACTAAAATTCGTCAGATTGGAAAATCGTAGCAATAAGTTTTTTGAATTTTTTTTCCAGTTGAATATGAACCATTACTGTATTTTTTTCTTAACCATTATTGTTTTCCTAAACTACAGCTCTTGTTCTACATTCAACAGTTTGGGTTTTTAGTTCATACAAGTGTAATTGACAGGATGGGTTCTCACCCTAGATGGCCCATGCACTGAAAATCTTTCATATTTAGTTGATCGAGAATTTTTGTATTTTTTAATGTCTTTTTTTAATATTAAAAAAATCAGTTTATATAAAAAAAAATTTCATTTGATTTTTTTTTTTGTATGGATGCATCATGCATGGTTTTATGATAAAACACATGTATGTATAAAACAAATTATTTGTTCTAAATAGGACATTTATGATAAAATAAATTATTTGTTCCAAATAGGACATTTATCAAAGGAGCACTATCAGGTGATATTTAAGATTTTCATTATAAATAGATTAAGAGCCAATGATAATTATAAGTAGACTTACAGCCAAAAATAAAGAATTTGATTTTTTCAAAACATGGAAAGACTAATTAGTCGTACTTCTTGTAACTTCAGCCACTGCTTCAAATGGAGGGACTGCACAAAGATTTGGTTAGGGAGACTACTGATGGAGAACTAGCAGTTGCAACAAATATGAGAGTTACAAAGGTGAAAAGAAACATAAGGCGGTCGGTAAGATAAGATGCATGATTTTCCTTTTTAACTGTTAGTCATAGATTGATAATACTTGTTTCAATTTTCTTGGATGGATGATGAATGTATTTGGGAATGTAAATGAAAATAAAAAACTTATAATATATATATATATATATATATATATATATATGTTATCAATGGAGGATACCTTGTTTAGGGGGACACGAAATTCTTGTAGCTTATGGTATGGTGCCCCAATATTAGTTGTATGTTACTAGTATGTAGTAGATAATACTAGGTTCAATAGTAGATAATACTAGAGAATTCCTAAACCTAAACCTACACCTAATCCTAATCTACTCCTTAACATAAACCTAAACTTGAAAACCCAAACCTAAACAAACCCGATTTCCTAAACCTAAACCTTAACCTATTCTCAATTCCCTAAACTTAAACCTACACTTATAACCTAAACCTAAACCTATAACCTAAACCTGTAACCTTAACCTAAATGTAAAACCTAAACCTAAACCTAAACCCAAATCTGATCCTGAACCCAAATCTGAATCCCTAAACCCTTAGCCTAAACTTAAAACCCAAACGTCAACCCGATCTTGAACCCGAACGTAATTTCCTATACCAAAACCATAACGTATTCTCAAATCCCTAAACCTAAACCTACACCTAATCCTAATCTCAACTCCCTAACCTAAACCTAGACCTAAACTTGAAAATCCAAACCTAAACTCGATCCCGAACCCGAATCTGAATCCCTAAACGCTTAGCCTAAACCTAAAACCCAAGCGTAAACCCGATCTCGAACCCGAACCCAATTTCCTATACCTAAACCTTAACGTATTCTCAAATCCCTAAACCTAAACCTACAACTAAACCTAATCTCAACTCCCTAACATAAACCTAAACCTAAACCTAAACTTGAAAACCCAAAACTAAACCCGAACCCGAACTCGATCCCAATTTCTTAAATCTAAACTTATGACCTTAACCTAAACCTATTCTCAAATTCCAAAACCTGCAACCTAAACCTAAACCCATAACCTATAACCAAAATCAAAACTTATAACCTAAACCAAAACCAAAACCTATAACCTAAACCCAAACCCATTCTCAAATTTTAAAACCTATAACCTAAACCTAAACCAAAACCTATAACCTAAATTAAAACCAAAACCTATAACCTAAACCCGAACCCAAACCCGAACCCGAACCTAAATTCCTAAACCTTAACCTAAACATATAACCTATAACCTATAACTTAAGCCTATACCTAAACCTAAAACCTTACTTATAACCTAAAACTATACTCAAATTCTTAAACCTTAACCTATAACCTAACCTAAACCTATACTTATAACCTAAAACTATTCTCAAATCCCCAAACCTATAACCTAAACCCGAATCTAAACCCAAACCCGAACCCGAATTCCTAAACCTTAACCTAAACCTACAACCTGAACCTAAACCTATAAACTTAACCTAAACCTATTCTCAAATCCCAAAACTTATAACCTAAACCTAAACCTAAACCTTAACCTCTAACCTAAACGAAACCTAAACTCAATTCCCTAAACCAGACCTAAACCTATAACTTAAACTCAATTCCCTAAACCTTAACCTATAACCTAACCTAAACCTAAACATAAACCTATAACCTTAACCTAAACATAAAACCTAAACCTATACTTAACCTAAACCTATTCTCAAATCCCAAAACCTATAACCTAAACCTTAACCTAAACCTAAACCTATAACCCAAACATAAAATCTAAACCTAAACCGACACTTATAACCTAAAACATAAACCTAAACCTAAACCTATAACCTAAAACTTAAACCTAAACCTAAAACCTAAATGTATTCTCAAATCCCTAAACCTAAACCTACACCTAATCCTAATCTTAACTACCTAACCTAAACCTAAACCTAAACTTGAAAATCCAAACCTAAACCCGAACCCGATTTCCTAAACCTAAACCTTAACCTATTCTCAATTCTCTAAACCTATAGTTTATAACCTAAACCTAAACTTAAACCAAAACCTATGACCTAAAACTTTAACCTCTAACCTATAACCTAAACTTAAACCTATAACTTAACCTTAACCTAAACTTAAAACCATAACCTATAACCTATAACCTAAACCTAAACCTAAAACCTAAATGTATTTGCAAATCCCTAAACCTAAACTTACACCTAATCCTAATCTCAACTCCCTAACCTAAACCTAAACCTAAACTTGAAAATGCAAACCTAAGCCCGATCCTGAACCCGAACCTGATTTCCTAACCTAAACCTTAACCTATTCTCAATTCCTTAAACCTATAGCATATAACCTAAACCTAAACCTAAACCTATAACCTTAACCTAAACCAAAACCTATGACCTAAAACCTTAACCTATAACCTAAACTTAAACCTATAACCTAACCTTAACCTAAACTTAAAACCGTAACCTAAAACCTATAACCTAAACCTAAACCTAAACCTAAAACGTAAATGTATTCTCAAATCCCTAAACCTAAACTTACACCTAATCCTAATCTCAACTCACTAACCTAAACCTAAACCTAAACTTGAAAACTCAAACCTAAACCCGATCCCAAACCCAATTTCCTAAACCTAAACCTTAACCTATTCTCAATTCCCTTAACCTATAGCTTATAACCTAAACCTATAACCTAAACTTATGACCTAAACCCGAACCCATTCTCAAATCCCAAAACCTATAACCTAAACCTAAACCTTAACCTATAACATATAACCTAAACCAAAACCAAAACCTATAACCTAAACCCAAACCTAAACCCGAAGCCGAACCCAAACTCGAACTCAAATTCCTAAACCTTAACCTAAACATATAACTTAAGCCTATACCTAAACCTAAAACCTTACTTATAACCTAAAACTATTCTCAAATCCTTAAACCTTAACCTATAACCTAACCTAAACCTATACTTATAACCTAAAAATATTCCGAAATGCCAAAACCTATAACCTTAACCTAACCTTTCCCTAAACCTATAACCTAAAATCAATTCCCTAAACCTAAACCTATAACCTAAACCTAAACCTATAACCTTAACTCAAATCCCTAAACCTATACCTATACTTATAACCTAAAACTATTCTCAAATCCCAAAACCTATAACTTAAACCCGAATCCAAACCCGAACCTGAATTCTTAAACCTTAACCTAAATATATAACTTATAACATAAGCCTATACCTAAACCTAAAACCTAAACCTATAATTTAAACCTAAACTCAAATCCCTAATCCTTAACCTCAACCTACAACCTAAACCTAAACTTATAACCTTAACCTAAACCTATTCTCAAATCCCAAAACCTATAACCTAAACTTGAACCTTAACCTCTAACCTAAACTCAATTCCCTAAAAGTTAACCTATAACCTAAGCTAAACCTAAACCTAAACCTATAACCTTAACCTAAACTTATTCTTATAACCTAAACCTATTCTTAAATCCCAAAACCTATAACCTAAACCTAAACTTAAAACCCAAACGTAAACCCGATCTTGAACCCGAACCCAATTTTTTAAACCTAAACCTTAATGTATTCTCAAATTCCTAAACCTAAACCTACACCTAATCCTAATCACAACTCCCTAACCTAAACCTAAACCTAAATCTAAACTTGAAAACCCGAACCCAATTTTCAAAACCTAAACTTATAACCTTAACCTAAACCTATTCTCAAATCTCAAAACCTATAACCTAAAATTCAATTCCCTGAACCTATAACCTATAACCTAACTTAAACCTAAACTATAACTTAAAACCTAAAACCTAAATGTATTCTTAAATACTTAAACCTAAACCTACACCTAATCCTAATCTCAACTCCTTAACCTAAACCTAAACTTAGAAACCCAAACCTAAACGTGATCCCGAACCCGAACCCGATTTCTTATACCTAAACCTTAACCTATTCTCATTTCCCTAAACCTATAGCTTATAACCTAAACCTAAACCTTAACCTAAACCTAAACTTAAACCTATAACCTTAACCTAAACCTATGACCTAAAACCTTAACCTATAACTTATAACCTAAACTTATAACCTATAACCTAACCTTAACCTAAACCTTAACTAAAAACCTAAAACCTAAATGTATTCTCAAATCCCTAAACCTAAACTTACACCTAATCCTAATCTCAACTCTCTAACCTAAACCTAAACCTAAACTTGAAAACCTAAACCTAAACCTTAACCCGATCCCGAACCCGATTTCCTAAACCTAAACCTTTAACCTTTTCTCAATTCCCTAAACTTAGCTTATAACCTAAACCTAAACCTAAACCTAAACCTATAACCTAAAACCTAAACTTAAACCTAAAACCTAAATGTATTCTCAAATCCATAAACCTAAACCTACACCTAATCCTAATCTCAACTCCCTAACCTAAACCTAAACTTGAAAACCCAAAACTAAACCTGTTCCCGAACCTGAACCCGAACTCGATTTTCTAAACCTAAACCTTTACCTATTCTCAATTCCCTAAACCTATAGCTTATAACCTAAACCTAAACCTTAACCTAAACCTATAACCTTAACCTAAACCAAAACCTATGACCTAAAAACTAAATGTATTCTCAAATCTCTAAACCTAAACCTACACCTAATCCTAATCTCAACTCCCTAACCTAAACTTAAACCTAAACTTGAAAACCCAAACCTAAAACCCGATCCTAAACCCGAACCCAATTTCCTAAACGGAAAACCTAAATGTATTCTCAAATCCCTAAACTTAAACCTACTCCTAATCCTAATCTCAACTCCCTAACCTAAACTTAAACCTAAACTTGAAAACCCAAACCTAAACCCGATTCCGAACCCGAACTCAATTTCCTAAACCTAAACCTTAACCAATTCTCAATTCCCTAAACCTATAGCTTATAACCGAAACCTAAACATAAACCTAAACCTAACCTAAAACCTAAATATATTCTCAAATCTCTAAACCTAAACCTACACCTAATCCTAAACTTAACTCCCTAACCTAAACCTAAACCCGATCCCGACCCCGAACCCGATTTCCTAAACCTAAACCTTAACCTATTCTTGATTCTTTAAACCTATAGCTTATATCCTTAACCTAAACCTAAACTTAAACCTATAAACTTAACCTAAACCAAAACCTATGACCTAAAACCTTAACCTATAACCTCTAACCTAAACCTTAACCTAAAACCTAAATGTATTCTCAAATCCCTAAACCTAAATGTAACACCCTGAAAATCGGGGGTCGTGTAGAAACCCAACTCCCGAGTTCCAGACCATCACTTATGCAACAAATATTCTTATGATTCAATGTTGTCTGAGATAGTGCATTAACATGAGTGAGATTATACTAGAATTTCAATTCATACTCCAGATCCAGTGATAAAACGCAAGCAGAAGACTGAAAGATATATATATATCACTGTATGTAAAACCAAACAATCTCGAACTGTCTCCAAAGTATGAATACATCTCTAAGTCACAAATACATATAATAAACCAAAATTAAAATGTCATATAATAGTCCAACTAGCAAAAATCTCACCGATCCAGGCCACCTATGCAAAGTCGTTGAAAAACTACATGTACGAGAACTTGTCCTGGTCCTCGTAGTAGTCCGGCTCCAGCTTCTGAATCGCCTCACAACCTGCATCTAAGACAGTCTGGTAGGTGTTGCAAGCACCGTCCCGTAACGTGGGAGTGAGTGATCAACTCAGTGGAATCATAGAGTAAAGATTAGCATGTTATCAAATCAATCATACGATAATAGTAAAGCAAACAATCAGACATTCCTAGATACTGTTGTTAATGCAAGAATAAAATGACATGATGGATGTCCTCACCGACATACTCCCTCATGTGACACCATCTTACGCCCGCGGCATACTTTCTTCCCTCAGTGCTCTATATCTTTCAGGCACATGCAGTGCGATGTGGATATGATTACCGAGTTGTTATTAGTCCTTTCAAACAGCAGGATTGGGAAACTAAGGTACTTTCCTTGTATCAATCCCAACACAGATCCTGTCTAGGGTCGTCACTCCTAGTAATCTCATACGATGATATATTTCTAGGTCACTGCAAGGGCTGTCAGGGCTGTTACTCGCACTCATTGCACCGCTCCCCCATCACCTTATCAATACAGGCCTAGTTGTACTCTTGTCGCTACGGAAGGGTCGCCGCCTCACGTAGACTCGGAATACGCTCGAGGTCACTACAAAGGGCTCGTCACCAATCAGAGTAGGTCGACAGCTCGAATGTAGTATCCTATACCACCACAATCAGCTCACGAGTCTAAGGTGCTCACTGGTCACTATGGAAAGGTTTGTGGCCCCAGCGTAAGCCGACAGCTCAACCACGGCGTCTCATACCACCATGCCCGGCTCATGAGTCTTTATGGATCAAGGTACCATGGTTAACAGGGTTTTCACTGGTAAGTTCAATATCCTAAGTTCAAGCAATTATGACCAATACAAGGTGAACATACAATGGTCAGTCGGGTTGCTTGACGAGCTCGACTAGTACGAGCGCACCTCAAGCTGAACGACATGAAGTGCATAAAACACCTCGTGTGGCCTAACCACTGCCACCAACCAAAGCACAACTCGCGTTCATCGACGTATCCTTCGTGGCAAATAGAAGTCAACCACGAATTCAAATCCATTACCGACTTCCTGGACTAGAGCATAGCCCCAAGTACTTGTAATCTACATCAGTGATCATATGAGAGTAACAGAAATGAAATACAAACAATCCAAGCATGTTAACAAAATGTTATAACATACAACGTAAGCAAATCAAACAAACACATGTATTCCATATATATAAGGAAAATAATTCAATATAACAACATGGAGGAAATTATGTGCATCATCATATTAATTGAGAATTCAATCTCAAAACTAATCTACAATAACATTTACTCAATACATACTAATACAAATATTTATACAAATACTTAGTCTACACACATTTGTCTACATAGCGTATGTCGACCCAAAGTGTGCATTAGGGCGAATCTCTTCGCCAAACAAATCATACACACATATCTTATATAATAACCCGACAAATAAACATGGCAATCATTTTAGCAAAATATGGACATATACAGTATTTCCTACCAATGCCTAAAATACCCTAAATCTCATATTCTCAGTACGTAATCGAAATGGAAAACAGACAGCATGTTCTACATGTCAAACAGAGTTCTTGTCGATAATCTACTATTAAACGACATTGAAACCTTTGAAAACAGTTAACCTAAGCATCTAGAATCCTCACCTTACGCCGTAGAAGCATAACGAATCGAATAGAAACTCTACGCTCCGTCAACGTCTGTATGATGACCTATATCACAAGATAAATTAGCTACTTTGCTACTTGTATCGATGGAATTCCTAAAACAGCTTGAGGTTAGGGTTTTCTTACCTAGAATGAAGTTGAAATCACCGGAAGAGTGATTAGAACACGGTGATTAAGTACGTGTAGAAGCAGGATCGAGTGCCAGGGACTTTCCCTCACAACTTCCACACAATCTCTCTCTTTTCTCTCTTCTCTTTCCTAGGGTTTAAGCAAATTCATATGAGAGGGGTGTGAGAGGGTTTAAGGTCCTTAAATAGGTTAGAAAGTCATCTATTTAGACTTTAAACCAAAGTATATTTGGGTTATAGCCAAATCGGGTCTCTTCCGATCCAAAAGAACGTTTCTGGAGGTCCCTTGACTAAATGCGGTCAGACTTAAGCTCATAGATGTTGGATCCTGATCACATTAAGTTTTCAGTCCGATAGTGTTCCCAGATCGCATGTGGCGAACCAGTTTCAGTTCAGCGGTCACTGAGACTCGATCGAGGATTCCAAGTACACTGACCTGAGTGGGAAATGTTCCCTGATCAGAGGGTGTAATTGGGTCAGATTTCGACGGTTTGAATGTTTATACTTAACCCGCAAGCGTCACGTGCCAGATTTATTTAAATCACATTTAATTTTCAAAGAATTTCACTCTTTCTCACACTCCTTGCCCCAGGCTCAACAAAATAGCCTCAGAATATCAGTTTGGCTTAATTTTCGGGGTGGTAGTCAAGTCCAACTACGCGGTCATAACGGTCTAAGTTCATTGCTAATGGACTCACGATGCACGGTCAGAACCCATTACAAGGTTTCAAAGGGTTCCTGACAGCAAACGGGTTTAGAGTTTGATCCTAAGTTTCATGATGTTATAGCGTTAACAATTCCACAAGTTTTGGATCTTGTAGAACGTATTTAAAGCGATCAGTGCTAATTTCACAGCTAATCTAGCATAGCGCTAGTTAACTTACGCTTAATTTCTAAAAGAATTAATTCTAAGTGATTTCTGATCGAGGTGGTACTCGGGTCTCTGTACGAATTTTTTCGAGACATTACACTAAACCTACACCTAATCCTAATCTCAACTCCCTAACCTAAACCTAAACCTAAACTTGAAAACCCAAACCTAAACTCGATCCCGAACCCGATTTTCTAAACCTAAACCTTAACCTATTCTCAAGTCCCTAAACCTATAGCTGATAACCAAAACCTAAACCTATAAGCTTAACCTAAACTAAAACTTATAACCTAAAACCTAAATGTATTCTCAAATCTCTAAAACTAAACCTACACCTAATCCTAATCTCAACTCCCTAATCTAAACCTAAACCTAAACTTGAAAACTCAAACCTAAAACCTGATCCCAAATCCAAACCTTATTTCCTAAACCTAAAACCTAAATGTATTCTCAAATCCCTAAACCTAAACCTACACCTAATCCTAATCTCAACTCCAAAACCTAAACTTAAACCTAAACTTGAAAACCCAAACCTAAACTCGATCCCGAACCCGAACCCGATTTCTTAAACCTAAACCTTAACCTATTCTCAATTCTCTAAACGTATAACTTATAACCGAAACCTAAACCTATAACCTAAACCTTAACCTATAACCTAAACTAAACCTAAAACCTAAATGTATTCTCAAATCCCTAAACATAAACCTACACCTAATCTTAATATCAACTCCTTAACCTAAACCTAAACCTAAACTTGAAAACCCAAACTTAAACCCGAACCCGATTTCATAAACCTAAACCTTAACCTATTCTCAATTCCCTAAACCTATAGCATATAACCTAAACCTAAACCTTAACCTAAACCTAAACCTAAACCTATAAACTTAACCTAAACCAAAACCTATTACCTAAAACCTTAACCTATAACCTATAACCTAACGTTAACCTAAATGTAAAACCTTAACCTTAACCTATAACCTATAACCTAAACCTAAACCTAAAACCTGAATGTATTCTCAACTCCCTAAACCTAAACCTACACCTAATCCTAATCTCAACTCCCTAACCTAAACCTACACCTAAACTTGAAAATCCAAAACTAAACCTGATCCCGAACCCGAACTCGATTTTTTAAACCTAAACCTTAACCTATTCTTAATTCATAAACCTATAGCTTATAACCTAAACCTTAACCTTAACCTAAACCTATAACCTTAACCTAAACCAAAATCTATGACCTAAAACCTAAATGTATTCTCAAATCTCCAAACCTAAACCTACACCTAATCCTAATCTCAACTCCCAAACCTAAACCTAAACCTAAACTTGAAAACTCAAACTTAAAACCCAATTTTGAACCCGAACCCAATTTCCTAAACCTAAAACTTAAATGTATTCTCAAATCTCTAAACCTAGACCTACACCTAATCCTAATCTCAACTCCCTAACCTAAACCTAAACCTAAACCTAAACTAAAAAACCCAAACCTAAACCCAATCTCGAACCCGAACCTGATTTCCTAAACCTAAACCTTAACCTATTCTCAATTCCCTAAACCTTAACCTATAACCTATCCTAAACCTAAACCTATAACCTGCACTTGTAACCTAAACTTATAACCTAAACCTAAGCCTAAAACCTAAACTTAAACCTAAAACTGAAATGTATTCTCGAATCCTTAAACCTAAACTACACCTAATCCTAATCTCAACTCCCTAACCTAAACTTGAAAACCCAAACCTAAACCCGATCCTGATCCCGAACCCGAACCCGATTTCCTAAACCTTAACCTATTCTCAATTCCCTAAAGTTATAACCTATATACTATAACCTATAACCTAGACCTAAACCTATAACCTAAACCTAATTCAAAACCTATAACCTAAACCTTAACCTATAACTTATAACCTAAACTTATAACCTATTACCTAACCTTAACCTAAACGTAAAACCTAAACCTAAACCTAAAACCTAAATATATTCTCAAATCCCTACACCTAATCTTAATCTCAACTCCCTAACCTAAACCTAAACCTAAACCTGATCGTGAACCCGAACCTAATTTTTTAAACCTAAACCTTAACCTATTCTCAATTCTCTAAACCTTAACCTATAACCTAACATAAACCTAAACCTAAACCTATAACCTGCACTTATAACCTAAACCTAAGCCTAAAACCTAAACCTAAACCTAAAATCGATCGCCCTAATAGGATTGAGATGGCTCTAATGGATGTACACAAACAAGCCATTGCAAACCTACAAAGTGGAGATAAGAAGAAACATCTCCAATTGCTTATTATCATTTTACCTGACATGAGTGGTTCATATGGTGAGTGCAAACAAGACCCTAAATCCTAGAGAGATGGAATGAATCAACTAAAGAATTTTGTTTTCTGATGTTGCAGGAAAGATAAAACGTGTTTGCGAAACAGAGTTAGACATAGTGTCACAGTGTTGCCAACAGAGACAGGCATCTAGAGTCAATAAACAATATCTCGAAAATGTTGCCTTAAAAATTAATGTCAAGGTTTGTGATTCTTTGAAGTTGTTAAACTTTGAATATCTGATGTGTTTCTTCTTTTACCTCTTTTGAAGTTGTTCTCGGCACAGCCGCATCGGCAGGATCCTCAGAGAGATTCTATGAACAAAGGGATGATCCGGTAAGTCTTTTTCTCCTCTATTTTTGTATGATCTTTGGTGCAAGTGTTTGAATTCAGTGTCTAAAGACTATCTATGGTATTTGACAGAGAACAAGTGATTGCATTCAGGCAAGCAACGGGACAGAAGCCTCATCGCATCATATTCTATAGGTAATTCTTCAACTCGGGAGTCTCTATAGAGTATGAATATTATGATTTAGTCTTAATTTTTGTTGGATGAGAAACTGTTTAGTATTTTGGCTCATGATTTGGAGTTTTGCAGGGTTGGTGTGAGCATATTTATGCATGGATGAATGTAATGTAAATAAGATTGTTTATGTTTGGATGGATGCAATTTATGTTTGGATGAATGTAGTTTATGTTTGGATGGATTTATATAGTTTGGGTTTAGATGGATGTGAATGTGAATATGATGAAATATATTATATAACAGGTGTATATCAGGAAGAATACAATATTGTAACAGGTATATATGAAAGGTGTATATTATGAAGAATATAATATTATAACAGGTGTATATTGTTTATGTTTGGATGGATTTACGTAATTTGGGTTTAGATGGATGTGAATGTGAATATGATGAAATATATTATATAATAGGTGTATATCAGGAAGAATACAATGTTGTAACAGGTGTATATCAAGAAGAATATGATATGAACAGGTGTATATGCAAATACGAGATGGCTGAAGACCGTCCTTTTAAAGGGCGGTTCACGACCGTCCTTTTCAGGTTCATAAGAGACGGTCCATGACCGTCCTTTTCAGACTCATAAGAGACAGTTCATGACAGTCCTTTTTCGGTTTATAAGAGACGGTCTATGACCGCCTTTTTTAGGTCATACAAGACGGTCTATAACCGTCATTTTTATTGACGGTCATGGGCCGTCCTTTTTATGAACGGTCTAGGACAGTCCTTTTTACAGATGGTCATAGACCGTCCTTTTCAGCTTCATATAAGTTCACTAATATGTACCATTATAGACGATCTATGACCGTCCTTCTTTAGAGACGGTCCATGACCATCCTTCTTTAGAGACGGTTTATGGCCATCCTTTAAAAAATACGACACGTCAAAATTTGACGGTCGTTGCAATGGTCCAGGACCGTCCTTTTTGGCCTTTTGAGACAGTTTTCAATCGTCCTTTTTTCATTGTTTTAGCGTAGTGATCCTTAAGTCGTGTTTGTATGGGTTCCTGCCACGACCACATCACAGCATGCGACTATTTGGATCAAAAACCCGAATAGAAACCCTACGATTTAAATAAGATTTTTTTTTAATACTCTGGTAGAGTATGAAGCTTCATAATTATGCACTGACAAATTGTACACTTGGCACACATAATTCAAGTTAAATTGACAAAACTGTGGGAAAAAGTATCTCTAAGTCAAAATCTGAAAATCATATCCATTGATCTAACCTAACGTCGGATTCATGGCCACTTGTTTGTTGAAGTAGGATCATAGGAGATTTTCCTTCCTCACCATCCAATACATGTCCACCAATCAGATCATCAAATAATCGAATAAGCATATCTTTTGCTTCATAATCCATCTAAACATGGAAAAATAATTTAGAAGGTTTAATTTGAATTGATTGTGTTGTACCATATTTCTAGAAATTCTAGAAATGGCCAATAAGAAGGCTACATGTGGCATTGCATGAGAGATAGGAGATGGATGAAAAGATCTTCAAGAAACTTAGAGTTCTTTTTGTTGAAGCATTACTAGCATAAATCTAATACTATACATCATTCGATAGCCGAGTTATCCAAAATTACATGAGTGGAGAGAAAAATACAGTCAAGCAGTCTAATATACGGAGGAGATCGAGAGACACGGAACCTGACCAACAGAAGAGGAACAATCATAAAAGGGTAACATGAGAAGGATCTAGAGAGACCCTTCGACTATTACAACTGTTGGAGCAATGTAAGAAGCGTATAAAATAATAAGTTGCAACAGAACTCTATAAATAGCAAAGGAAATCAACAAATCCAACACACAATTAAATCAAATCAAATCTATCTTTTATCTCCACTTATCCTAGGAGTAACGATACTCAAATAGTGGTAATTCTTAGCTATAGTTTTTAGTTGTAATCCAAATCTACATGCATATGTTGGATTTGTCTTTTTTCCAATATCAAGTAGTTCTTTCAAGAGATGCATTCTTATAGTCGCTCAAGGATTTATCTTCTATCTAATATCACGCAGTTCTTCTCAGAACCTGGTCATATATGTTTGCATCGAACGTATCTACTTATTTCGGCGCTTGAGGTCAAAATTTGATTGATTTGGATCGAGTCGCTTTGTTAATTCTCACATGCCCGTACACACAGCACATGATAGAAAACAAATTAAGTGCCAATAATTTTTTGGCACACCTAATACGACTCAATTACAAAGTATACTTATCCGTATAGTAATTTCTCATATTCGTGAGCTGACTTCAACAGCCGTCATTAATGATGTTGTAGCTAATGAGCCTCCTGCTCAATAAGAAGAGTTACAAGTTCAACAAGTGTCTGAGCAAGTAAATCAACCACCTAGTTTGGTGTCTATTCCATCAAATCTGGATAGAGCATCGACATTCAAGGTTAAACCTCTCGAGATTATATCATCCAGGATAGTTGATGTGCAAAGGTAAATTCAGCACATCACAGAATTGTCATGAGTTCAAACTGAATCGTCATGAGCTCAAACTAAAGCTTTTAATAGGTGAAGGGTCGGCCATACCAGGAGCATGAATCAGTTGGTGGCTTTGTTTGTCGAAAGAGCACCTGTTGCACCTTAATAACAGGCCAATACTAGTTCTGTTGAGAATTTGGAACCTATGCCACTACGCCAAAACAGCGAAAAAAGGACAGTCCAAAACCATCTTAAATGACCAAAAAGGATGGTCATGGACCGTCGTATGGGCCATTAAATTTTGACGTGTTTTATTAATTAAAGGACGGTTTTCAACCGTCATTCTTATTGATGAAAAAAGGACGATCATGGACCGTCTTTAAAAAGGACTGCCATGCACCATCTCGTATGAGCCTTCCAAGGATGGCCATAGACCGTCCTTAAAAAGGACGGTCATGGACCGTCCTTAAAAAGGACGGTCATGGACCGTCCTTAAAAAGGAATGTCATGGACCGTCTCTTATGAGCCTTTAAAGGACGGTCATGGACCGTCCTTAAAAAGGACTGTTATGGACCGTCTCTTATCAGCCTTCAAAGGACGGCCATGGACCGTCCTTTTAAAAGACGGTCATAGACCGTCCTTAAAAAGGACTGTCATGAACTGTCTCTTATGAGCGCTCAAACGACGGCCACGGACCGTCCTTTAAAAGGACTGTCATAGACCGTCTCTTCTTACCCTTAAGGGCATTTTCAAATTTGACCTGTTATACACCTGTTATATAGTATTCACATTCACACCCGATATACACCTGTTATACAATATTCACATTCACACCTGATATACACCTGTTATACAATATCACATTCACACCTGATATACACATGTTATACAATATTCACATTCACATTCACACCTGTTATACAATATTCACATTCACACCTGATATACACCTGTTATACAATATTCACATTCACATTCACACCTGATATACACCTGTTATACAATATTCACATTCACACTTGATATACACCTGTTATATAATATTCACATTCACACCTATTATACACCTGATATACACCTGTTATACAATATTCACATTCACACCTGTTATACAATATTCACATTCACACCTGTTATACACCTGATATACACCTGTTATACAATATTTCATCGTATTCTTCCTGATATACACCTGTTATACAATATTCACTTTCATCATATTCACATTCACACCCATCTAAACCCAAACTATGTAAATCCATCCAAACATAAACTATACATCCATCCAAATACAAACAATCTTAATCCACATTACATTCATCCACGCATAATACATATAAGTTTAACATCATAAGTAAAAAAAAAAAATAGAAAAAAATCAGCAACAATTTTCTTTTTTTTTCTTTTATCTAATAAAAAAATATTCAACCAACAAAACATTATAACTCAAAATCATGAAGAATTGCAAAACTTCTTCCAAAAAAGTGGGCTCTTTTTTAAAATAATATTGATCATTAAAATAAAACTAATACGAGCAAATAATGCAAAAAAAAAACTGTTTCAATTAATAGAAACAACAACAAAAACTAAAGCTTTGTAAAAAGGGGCATGTGTTAAAAAGGATACATTCTTGTTTGTCGCCAGGTGATTGGGCTACATTATTACAGCAATCGGGTTCGGGTTCGGGATCGAGTTTAGGTTTGGGTTTTCAAGTTTAGGTTTAGGTTAGGGAGTTGAGATTAAAATTAGGTGTAGGTCTAAGTTTAGGGATTTGAGAATACATTTAAGTTTTAGGTTTAGGTTTTAGGTTTTAGGTTTAGGTTTAAGTTTTAGGTTTAGGTTAAGGTTAGGTAATAGGTTAAAAGTTTAGGTTATAGGTTTTGGTTTAGATTTAGGTTAAGGTTTAGGTTATAAGTTTTGGTTTAGGTTTAGGTTAAGGTTAAGGTTTAGGTTAAGGTTTAGGTTGGGTCCTTACTCTTACCTGGGTGGTAGATTCCTTGGAGTTTCAACACCGGGTCAAGGGTTCGAGTGCCCATGGTGGTGAAATCCCACAGTGTGTGTGCGTGTGGCATGAGTGTGTGGGGGTGTGTGCGTGTTAAAAAAAAAAAGGTTAAGTTTAAGGTTTAGGTTATAGGTTTAGGTTAAGGTTTAGGTCTAGGTTATAGGTTAGTATATAGGTTATAGCTTTAGGGAATTGAGAATAGTTTTAAGGTTAAGGTTTAGGTTTAGGAAATCAAGTTCGGGTTTGGGATCGGATTTAGGTTTGGGTTTTTAAGTTTAGGTTTAAGTTTAGGTTAGGGAGTTGAGATTAGGATTAGGTTTAGGTTTTAAGGATTTGAGAATACATTTCGGTTTTAGGTTAAGGTATAGGTTTAAGTTTAGGTTAGGGAGTTGAGATTAGGATTAGATCTAGGTTTCAAGGATTTGAGAATACATTTCGATTTTAGGTTTAGGTTTAGATTTTAGGCTTAGGTTTAGGTTATAGGTTTAGGTTATAAGTGCAGCTTATAGGTTTAGGTATAGGTTAGGTTATAGGTTAAGGTTTAGGTTTAGGAAATTAGGTTCGGGATCGGGTTTAGGTTTATGTTTGGGTTTTCAAGTTTAGGTTTAGGTTTAGGTTAGGGAGTTGAGATTAGGATTAGGTATAGGTTTAGGTTTAGGGATTTGAGAATACATTTAAATTTTAGGTTATAGGTTAAGGTTTAGGTTAAGGTTAAGTTATATGAAATAGGTTTAGGTTATAGGGTCATAAGTTTTGGTTTAGGTTAAGGTTATAGGTTTAAGTTTAGGTTTAGGTTTAGGTTTAGGTTAAGGTTTAGGGAATTGAGAATAGGTTAAGGTTTAGGTTTAGGAAATTGAGTTCGGGATCGGGTTTAGGTTTGGGTTTTCAAGTTTAGGTTTAGGTTTAGGTTAGGGAGTTGAGATTAAGATTAGGTGTAGGTTTAAGTTTTGAGATTTGAAAATACATTTAGGTTTTAGGTTTAGGTTTAGGTTTTAAGTTAAGGTTGGGTTTTAGGTTATAAGTTTAGGTTATAGGTTATAAGTTAAGGTTTTAGGTCATAGGTTTTGGTTTAAGGTTATAGGTTTAGGTTTAGGTTTAGGTTTAGGTTATAAGCTATAGGTTTAGGGAATTGAGATTATGTTAAGGTTTAGCTTTAGGAAATCGGGTTCAGGTTCGGGATCGGGATCGGGATCGGGTTTACGTTTGGGTTTTCAAGTTTAGGTTTAGGTTTAGGTTAAGGAGTTGAGATTAGGATTAGGTGTAGGTTTAGGTTTAGAGATTTGAGAATACATTTAGGTTTTAGGTCATAGGTATAGGTTTTAGGCTTAGGTTTAGGTTTAGGTTATAAGTGTAGGTTATAGGTTTAGGTTTAATTTAGGTTATAGGTTAAGGTTTAGGTTTAGGAAATCGGGTTTAGGTTCGTGATCGGGTTTGGGTTTGGGTTTTCAAGTTAGGTTTAGGTTTAGGTTAGGGAGTTGAGATTAGGATTAGGTGTAGGTTTACATTTA
The DNA here is from genome assembly GCA_037074715.1 of Magnolia kwangsiensis. Taxonomy (NCBI): domain Eukaryota; kingdom Viridiplantae; phylum Streptophyta; class Magnoliopsida; order Magnoliales; family Magnoliaceae; genus Magnolia; species Magnolia kwangsiensis. The sequence goes on along the minus strand of CM073576.1, from coordinate 140,165,804 downwards.
GGGATTAGAGAATAGGTTAAGGTTTAGGTTTAGGAATTCGGGTTCAGGTTCGGGATCGGGTTTAGGTTTGGGTTTTCAAGTTTAGGTTTAGGTTTAGGTTAGGGAGTTTAGATTAGGATTAGGTGTAGGTTTAGGTTTAGGGATTTGAGAATAGGTTAAGGTTTAGGTTTAGGAAATCGAGTTCGGGTTCGGGATTGGGTTTTATGTTTGGGTTTTCAAGTTTAGGTTTAGGTTTAGGTTAGGGAGTTGAGATTAGGATTAGGTGTAGGTTTTGGTTTAGAGATTTGAGAATACATTTAGGTTTTAGGTCATAGGTTTTGGTTTAGGTTAAGGTTTAGGCTTAGGTTTATGTTATAAGCTATAGGTTTAGGGAATTGAGAATAGGTTAAGGTTTAGGTTTAGATTTAGGAAATCGGGTTCAGGTTTGAGATCGGGTTTAGGTTTGGGTTTTTAAGTTTAGGTTTAGGTTTAGGTTAGGGAGTTGAGATTAGGATTAGGTGTAGGTTTAGGTTTAGAGATTTGATAATACATTTAGATTTTAGGTCATGGGTTTAGGTTTAGGTTAAGGTTATAGGTTTAGGTTAAGGTTTAGGTTTAGGTTTAGGTTATAAGCTATAGGTTTAGGGAATTGAGAATAGGTTAAGGTTTAGGAAATCGGGTTCGGGTTCGGGTTCGGGATTGGGTTTAGGTTTGGGTTTTCAAGTTTAGGTTAAGGTTTAGGTTAGGTAGTTGAGATTAGGATTAGGTGTAGGTTTAGGTTTAGAGATTTAAGAATACATTTAGGTTTTAGGTCATAGGTTTTGGTTTAGGTTAAGGTTATAGGTTTAGGTTATAAGCTATAGGTTTAGGAAAATGAGAATAGGTTACGGTTTACCTTTAAGAAATCAGGTTTGGGATCGGGTTTAGGTTTGGGTTTTCAAGTTTAGGTTTAGGTTTAGGTTAGGGAGTTGAGATTAGGATTAGGTGTAGGTTTACGTTTAGATATTTGAGAATACATTTAGGTTTTAGATCATAGGTTTTGGTTTAGGTTAAGGTTTAGGTTTAGGTTTAGGTTATAAGCTAGAGTTTTAGGGAATTGAGAATACATTTAGGTTATAGGTTTTAGGTTTAGGTTAGAGGTTATAGGTTTAGGTTAAGATTTGAGAATACATTTAGGTTTTAGGTTTAGGTTTAGGTTTTAGGTTACAGGTTTAGGTTTAGGTTTTAGGTTTAGGTTTAGGTTAGGTAATAGGTTATAAGTTTAGGTTATAGGTTATAGCTTTTGGTTTAGGTTTAGGTTAAGGTTTAGATTTAGGTTATAAGTTTAGGTTTAAGTTTAGGTTTAGGTTATAGGTTATAGTATATAGGTTATAGCTTTAGGGAATTGAGAATAGGTTAAGGTTAAGGTTTAGGTTTAGGAAATCGAGATCAGGTTTAGGTTTGAGTTTTCAAGTTTAGGTTTAAGTTTAGGTTAGGGAGTTAAGATTAGGATTAGGCGTAGGTTTAGGTTTAACGATTTGAGAATACATTTCGGTTTTAGGTTTAAGTTTAGGTTTTAGGCTTAGGTTTAGGTTATAGGTTTAGGTTTAGGTTAGGTTATAGGTTAAGGTTTAGGGAATTGAAAATAGGTTAAGGTTTAGGTTTAGGAAATCGGGTTCGGGTTAGGGATCGGGTTTAGGTTTGGGTTTTCAAGTTTAGGTTTAGGTTTAGGTTAGGGAGTTGAGATTTGGATTAGGTGTAGGTCTAGGTTTAGGGATTTGAGAATACATTTAGGTTTTAGGTCATAGGTTTTGGTTTAGGTTAAGGTTATAGGTTTAGGTTAAGGTTTAGGTTTAGGTTTAGGTTTAAGTTAAGGTTTAGATTTAAGGAATTGAGAATAGGTTAAGGTTTAGGTCATAGGTTTAGAGATTTGAGAATACATTTCGGTTTTAGGTCATAGGTTTTGGTTTAGGTTAAGGTTATTGGTTATGGGTTAAGGTTTTAGGTCATAGGTTTTGGTTTTAAGGTTATAGGTTTAGGTTTAGGTTTAGGTTTAGGTTATAAGCTATAGGTTTAGGGAATTGAGATTATGTTAAGGTTTAGGTTTAGGAAATCGGGTTCGGGTTCAGGATCGGGTTTAGGTTTGGGTTTTCAAGTTTAGGTTTAGGTTTAGGTTTAGGTTAGGGAGTTATGATTAGAATTAGGTGTAGGTTTAGGTTTAGGGATTTGAGAATACATTTAGGTTTTAGGTCATAGGTTTAGGTTTTAGGCTTAGGTTTAAGTTTAGGTTATAAGTGTAGGTTATAAGTTTAGGTTTAAGTTAGTTTATAGGTAAGGTTTAGGGAATTGAGAATTGGTTAAGGTTTAGGTTTAGGAAATCGGTTCAGGTTCAGGATCGGGTTTAGGTTTGGGTTTTCAAGTTAGGTTTAGGTTTAGGTTAGGGAGTAGAGATTAGGATTAGGTGTAGGTTTAGGTTTAGGGATTTGAGAATAGGTTAAGGTTTAAGTTTAGAAAATCGGGTTTGGATTTTAGGTTTGGGTTTTTAAGTTTATGTTCAGGTTTAGGTTAGGGAATTAACATTAGGATTAGGTGTAGGTTTAGGTTTAGAGATTTGAGAATACATGCATTTAGGTTTTAGGTCATAGGTTTTGGTTAGGTTAAGGTTATAGGTTTAGGTTACGGTTTAGGTTTAGGTTTAGGAAATCGGGTTCGGGTTCGGGATCGGGTTTAGGTTTGGGTTTTCAAGTTTAGGTTTAGGTTTAGGTTTAGGTTAGGGAGTTGAGATTAGGATTAGGTGTAGGTTTAGGTTTAGGGATTTGAGAATACATTTAGGTTTTAGGTTTAGGTTAAGGTTTAGGTTTTAGGTTTAGGTTAAGGTTAGGTTATAGGTTATAAGTTTAGGTTATAGGTTATAGGTTAAGGTTTAGGTTCAAGGATTTGAGAATAGTTTTAGGTTATAATTAAGGTTTTAGGTTTAGGTATAGGCTTAAGTTATAGGTTATAGGTTATATGTTTAGGTTAAGGTTTAGGAATTGGGGTTTGGGTTCGGGTTTGGATTCGACTTTAGGTTATAGGTTTTGGGATTTGAGAATAATTTTAGGTTATAAATAGGTTTAGGTTGGGTTATATGTTAAGGTTTACAGATTTGAGTTAAGGTTATAAGTTTAGGTTTAAGTTTAGGTTTTAGGTTTAGTTTAAGGTCTAGGGATTTGAGTTTAGGTTATAGGTTTAGGATTAGGTTATAGGTTTATGTTTAGGTTTAAGTTATAGGCTTAGGTTATAGGTTATAGGTTATATGTTTAGGTTAAGGTTTAGGAATTTGGGTTCGAGTTCGGGATCGGGTTTAGGTTTGGGTTTTCAAGTTAGGTTTAGGTTTAGGTTAGGGAGTAGAGATTAGGATTAGGTGTAGGTTTAGGTTTAGGGATTTGAGAATAGGTTAAGGTTTAAGTTTAGGAAATCGGGTTTGGATTTTAGGTTTGGGTTTTTAAGTTTATGTTTAGGTTTAGGTTAGGGAATTAACATTAGGATTAGGTGTAGGTTTAGGTTTAGAGATTTGAGAATACATGCATTTAGGTTTTAGGTCATAGGTTTTGGTTTAGGTTAAGGTTATAGGTTTAGGTTACGGTTTAGGTTTAGGTTTAGGAAATCGGGTTCGGGTTCGGGATCGGGTTTAGGTTTGGGTTTTCAAGTTTAGGTTTAGGTTTAGGTTTAGGTTAGGGAGTTGAGATTAGGATTAGGTGTAGGTTTAGGTTTAGGGATTTGAGAATACATTTAGGTTTTAGGTTTAGGTTAAGGTTTAGGTTTTAGGTTTAGGTTAAGGTTAGGTTATAGGTTATAAGTTTAGGTTATAGGTTATAGGTTAAGGTTTAGGTTCAAGGATTTGAGAATAGTTTTAGGTTATAATTAAGGTTTTAGGTTTAGGTATAGGCTTAAGTTATAGGTTATAGGTTATATGTTTAGGTTAAGGTTTAGGAATTGGGGTTTGGGTTCGGGTTTGGATTTGACTTTAGGTTATAGGTTTTGGGATTTGAGAATAATTTTAGGTTATAAATAGGTTTAGGTTGGGTTATATGTTAAGGTTTACAGATTTGAGTTAAGGTTATAGGTTTAGGTTTAAGTTTAGGTTTTAGGTTTAGTTTAAGGTCTAGGGATTTGAGTTTAGGTTATAGGTTTAGGATTAGGTTATAGGTTTATGTTTAGGTTTAAGTTATAGGCTTAGGTTATAGGTTATAGGTTATATGTTTAGGTTAAGGTTTAGGAATTTGGGTTCGAGTTCGGGATCGGGTTTAGGTTTGGGTTTTCAAGTTAGGTTTAGGTTTAGGTTAGGGAGTAGAGATTAGGATTAGGTGTAGGTTTAGGTTTAGGGATTTGAGAATAGGTTAAGGTTTAGGTTTAGGAAATTGGGTTCGGGTTTTAGGTTTAGGTTTTCAAGTTTATGTTTAGGTTTAGGTTAGGGAGTTAAGATTAGGATTAGGTGTAGGTTTAGGTTTAGAGATTTGATAATACATTTAGGTTTTAGGTCATAGGTTTTGGTTTATGTTAAGGTTATAGGTTTAGGTTTAGGTTTAGGAAATCGGGTTCGGGATCGGGTTTAGGTTTGGGTTTTCAAGTTTAAGTTTAGGTTTAGGTTAAGGTTAGGGAGTTGAGATTAGGATTAGGTGTAGGTTTAGGTTTAGGAATTTAAGAATACATTTAGATTTTAGGTCATAGGTTTACGTTTTAGGCTTAGGTTTAGGTTATAGGTTTAGGTTTAGGTTATAAGTGTAGGTTATAGGTTTAGGTTTAGGTTAGGTTATAGGTTAAGGTTTAGGGAATTGAGAATAGGTTAGGGTTTAGGTTTACGAAATCGGGTTTGGGATCGAGTTTAGGTTTGGGTTTTCAAGTTAGGTTTAGGTTTAGGTTAGGGAGTTGAGATTAGGATTAGGTGTAGGTTTAGGCTTAGGGATTTGATAATAGGTTGAGGTTTAGGTTTAGGAAATCGGGTTCGGGTTTAGGATCGGGTTTAAGTTTAAGTTTTCAAGTTTAGGTTTAGGTTTAGGTTAGGGAGTTGAGATTAGGATTAGGTGTAGGTTTAGGTTTAGAGATTTGAAAATACATTTAGGTTTTAGGTCATAGGTTTTGGTTTAGGTTAAGGTTATAGGTTTAGGTTATGAGCTATAGGTTTAGGGAATTGAGAATAGGTTAAGGTTTAGGTTTAGGAAATCGGGTTTGGGTTCGGGATCGGGTTTAGGTTTGGGTTTTCAAGTTTAGGTTTAGGTTTAGGTTAGGGAGTTGAGATTAGGATTAGGTGTAGGTTTAGGTTTAGGGATTTGAGAATACATTTAGGTCTTAGGTTATATGTTTAGGTTAATGTTTAGGAATTCAGGTTCGGGTTTGGATTCAGGTTTAGGTTATAAGTATAGTTTTAGGTTTAGAATCAGGTTAAGGAGTAGATTAGGATTAGGTGTAGGTTTAGGTTTAGGGATTTTCTAGTATTATCTACTATTGAACCTTGTATTATCTACTACATACTAGTAACATACAACCAATATGGGGCACCATACCATAAGCTACAAGAATTTTGTGTCCCCCTAAACAAGGTATCCTCCATTGATAACATATATATATATATATATATATATATATATGTATATTATAAGTTTTTTATTTTCATTTACATTCCCAAATACATTCATCATCCATCCAAGAAAATTGAAACAAGTACTGTCAATTTATGACTAATAATTGAAAAGGAAAATCATGCATCTTATCTTACCGACCGACTTATGTTTCTTTTCACCTTTATAACTCTCATATTTGTTGCAGCTGCTAGTTCACCATCAGTAGTCTCCCTAACCAAATCTTTGTGCAGTCCCTCCAGTTGAAGCAGTGGCTGAAGTTACAAGAATTAGGACTAATTAGTCTTTCTATGTTTTGAAAAAAATCAAATTCTTTATTTTTGGCTGCAAGTCTACTTATAATTATCATTGGCTCTTAATCTATTTATAATGAAAATCTTAAATATCACCTAATAGTGCTCCTTTGATAAATGTCCTGTTTGGAACAAATAATTTCTGTAAAACTCTTTTATGTTTTTTCAATCCATCTTCCATTTTCTTCTTAATAAGAAAATTCCATATTTACTAATATTCCCATTTTTCTATTTTTTTAAAAGAATGAGTTCAGTTAAAATTTACTAATTAGAAAATCCATATTTCCACTGTTGAAACCTTCCTAAGGTCTAAAGTGCAAGTGAAGAGAAAAACAAGAAGTTAGAGGCAGAAGAAGGAAAAATAAGTCAACTTCAAGAATCTTCATGTGTTTCAACGAAGGCTATCTACCGATGGGGCCACCATCAGTCTGTTGGACCCATAATAGATGGACCAAGCATTGAATATCTCCTTGATAGGACAATCATAACATTCAACTTTATGGCCTACAAGAAGACAGTCAAGAAGAGATGCAATGGTTACAAGTGACTATGGTTCCAGCATGGATGCATTATTTGAGTTGTTCATTAGACTTGCTTAATGAGTCACCTAGACTCACACACGTCCCACATTGGCATGTGTGGGGCACTTGCAAGCACACATTACCTGCATGCATGTTACATACGATAAATTCAACTATTTCCTCACTGGTGAAAAATGCTAATAGAAAACCTTGAGTTTTATATATATATATATATATATATATATATATATATATATATAAGAAGACTAATTCATCTAAAAATTTGTCTCCTCCTATTCCTTGCTCATTCCAATGAAAAAACTCATCTAAGCCTCTTTCAATATAAAATTTCTTCTTAAGAAATTCAAATTTGGAAATGGTTTTCTCAGGAGATTGTTGATATGATAAATTCAGTTAGAAGGAACAAACAGGACGATGGTAGCCATACCAAAATATCATTGAAAATCTCTAATGATACTTTTCTCTTGTTCAAAGAAAAACATTCATAACAATGATGACAAAGGACAACAAGTGATGGTTACCTGATTGAGAACCTCAAAGTTCGATGGCTGTTTAGCCATTAAGTAATACCCCTGCATTGATTGAAGCCCAATGCATATGAATATGAAAGACCAATATTCAAAGCTCACTGTAAAGAAAGAAGAAAAAAGTAAAAAAGTAGGAACTTAACTGTTACAATTTCCATAATTCCTTTTCAAGAAAAGAAACCTAAATGAATACAATTGAATTATAAAGTAAAAAAGTAAAAGGCAAAACCACATGAACTAGCAATCTGTTTAGCTAAAGGAGTAAATGGATAATTGCTTGCTGCGTCAATTTTAACAACATAAGAAGAACATAGACATGGTATTAGTGTGAATCATTCACAAAGATAACCTGATCAAAGATAATGCTTAGAAAGCATCATGAAACACCAAAAATATTAATGCCATGGAAAACTGTAAATTTAAACTGTATGAAACATTCCTTAAAGTGAAGAAGGCATAGATGTATATTTACAAAAAGTTTCCATCCAAAAGACATTTCCTGTTAAAAGACAACCTAGAAAGAGAAAAAAACAATGTCAAAATTTTCACATGATGAAGGCAATTAGTAATATGCATCAATTACAACTTGGAAATTAGATAGAAAACTATCTATAAGTAGAAATATCTAAAATTTAAAATTCACCTTAATCATTTCTTCTACAATTTGAACATCTTTTCTAATTAATAATGTGCAAGTGGGGCCATTCTAGGCATTGTGTTAGTTTAAAAAATAGCACTATGTGATTTTTATTTTTTTTAAGGCAAAAGAAAAACTTCAATTCACTCCAAAGGCCATTCATAAACGAAGAAAAAAATAACATCGACACCTCCTCTCATATAAAAAGATAAACCCAAATCTTCCAATTTACAACATCATGAATTAAAATCCAATTTACATTTTTTCCATAATTTTCCCTATGACACCATGGATTAACTGCAAATCAAATTCGAAACACTAAAAAGAAAGAAAAAAAAAAAACAAATCAGTCACTCCTCTGGAATGTAGAAATCCCAAATAAAAAAATTCCAAACACACCATTGAAATATCCCAAATCAACCAAATCCAAATAGACTATAGAAAACACCAAATCAACCAAATCCAAACACACCACAAAAAAAACCCTAAATCAACTAAATCCAAACACACTGCACAAAACCCTTCTCACACACACTCCAAACCTCTCAATAAGCTTCGACTCAAACTTGCCCAATTTCACCCAAAGAAAAAAGACCAAAGTGATCAAATATACGGTGGGATACATGTATCAGAAAATTTAAAAAAAAAAAGACCAAAGTGATCAAATATAAGGTGGGGTACATATGTATCAGAAAATGAACACTTACAATCAGGGGTTCATGCGCATCTGGTGTATATGCTTGCTATGTGGGCCAGAATCGGGGGTTCATGCGCATCTGGTGTATCAAAAAATGAACAATCAGAATGCTCTCTAACCAAAAAAGTAAGAGCGGCTAATACCTTAACAATAAAAATCCCATTACTTCCCAATCAAGCTACAACCATTTAATATTAACAGCCTTGCCTCAACAAGTAGACATGAAATAACAAATGTCACCAGATCATATGAATCATCCAATTACTTGAAAAGATTAGTTATAATAAATTTTCCAAGTCAAACCATACGAATCATCCAATTACTTAAAAAGGTTAGTTGTAATAAATTTTCCAGATCAAACCAATGGGGCATCACTCATTTCCTCTGTAATCTACTTCATGACTCATTTATCATATGCATCAGAAAGACGTGGGAAAGAAAGGGAGGACAAACCTTGCATCCCTTCTGTGATGCTTTGGTAATCAGCCCTGGATCTTGGCCCAAAAATATATAATGGAATGTCTCAAGTAAAAGGGGATTATCTTCATGGAGACGGTTACACAAACCAGCAATATGTTATGTCATAGCTATGATCAGATCCATAACATTTTCATGAAATAAGAGCTACAGAAATCTATCTCTGAAACCAAAAAAAAAAAAAAAAAAAAAAAACTGCATGGCAGATCCAGATGCTTTCTGTTGCAATGAAATTTCTTGGATAGCAAGAATATTCCGAAACAAACAAATTCAGACATTTCATCAAACAGTTTCTAAGCAAGAGAGATTGAGAAGATTGGGTCTCTAGCCTGATCAACCGTGGCCCTCAAGTCCCTAAATCCCTAAATTCCCAAATCCCTAAATTCTCAAATCCCTTAAATCCCTAAATCTCCAAATCCCTTAAATCCCCAAATCCCCAAATCCCTAAATCCCTAAATCCCCAAATCTCCAAATCCCTAAATCCCCAAATCGTTTCAATCGGTATTGAGATTGAGAGAGATTGAGAGAGAGAGAGATACCTCATGGTCAACCGAGATTTAGAGGAAGAGAGAAAGTTCCTGTTTGAGTTGGAGCCCCGATCACGAGTCCACGCCAAAAATAGGGTTCCCGAGCTCTGAGGAGAGAGAGAGAGAGAGAGAGAGAGAGAGAGAGAGGATGCGTGAGAGAGAGAAGACCAAGAGAGACAGAGACAGAGAGAGGATGCGCAAGAGAGAGGACTGAGAGAGAGAAAGAGAGAGGACCGAGAGAGAGAGAGAGAGAGAGAGAGATTGAGAGAGTGAGAGCGGACAGAGAGAAACTTGAAGTCTCTCAGGAAACGGATTGGCTACTCGCGTTGACACCAGTGCCAAGGGCTGGTGGTCGGTGCTTGTGGGCCCCATCATGTATGGAGAGGGAGAGGTGGGGAGTCGAGCTGGAGAGGGAGAGAGAGAGGTGCGGAGAAGATAGAGAGAGGAACGAGAGGGCTCTTTGAAGGGCGCTGCAATGAAATGGAGGCACGAAAAGGGGGTGCTGGAACGAAATGTGGGCGCCTACTTGAGATGATATGCGGCCCCACCCTAATGGTGGGTGCTCTGTGGGCCCCACCATGACGTAAATGTTTCATCCATTTTTACAGATCATTTTAGTGCTTGATCCCAAAAATGAGAGGGATACAAATCTCATGTGGATCACACCACATGAAAATAATAGTGATTGGATATCAATCATTAAAATCCTCCTATGGCCCACTATACTGTTTATTTGACATCCAATCTGTTGATTAGGTCATACAGACCCAAATGAAGAGAAAAATCCAAAACTTTTATGGCTCCCAAAATGTTTTTAATGGTCGACCCTCATTAAACATTGTTTCTTGTAATGTAGTCCACTTGAGATTTAGATATACCTCATTCTTGGATTTATAACGTAGAATGATCTGTAAAAACAAATGGATGGCATGGATGAAACACATACATCATGGTGTGGCGCATATAGCATCGACCACCAGCCATTTATAGGTGTTAAGGGAGTAGCCAATCCATTCCCTATTGTTATATCCTATGGGCCCCACTATGATGTATTTGTTATATCCACACTGTCCATCCATTTTGAGATATCATTTTAAGTCATGAGCCAGAGAATGGGGCAGATATAAAATCTGTAGTGGACCACACCATAGAAAACAGTGAGGAGAGTGATTCCCACCGTTGAAACTATATAAAGGCCCATCGTAATGTTTATTTGAAATCCAACTCGTTCAAAAGTTAAAAAAATACATTAAATAATGGAAAACACAAATATCATATTAATATATATATAACTTTTGTTACCTTTAGAAGTTTTTAATGGTGGGCGTCACTGTCCCACTGTTTTTTGTGCTGGGGTCCACTAGAGCTTTGGATTTAACTTGTTCTTTCAATATTGCCCTAAAATGATCTCTCCAAATGGATGGAAGGTGTGGATATAAAACATACATCATATGGTGGGGCCAAAAATTAGAGGTATATAAATATCAAGCGGACTACACCACATGAAAACAATAGTGATTGGATATCCATCATTTAAATCCTTGTAAGGCCCACTATACCATTTATTTAGCATCCAATCTGTTTATTAGGTCATACATGCCTAGATGAAGGGGAAAAACAAAAATCATCTCGATGCAAAACTTTCATGGCCTCCAATATGTTCCCCTTATCTGTGGTGTGGTCCATTTAATCTTTGGATATGATTCATTTGTGGTCTATATATATATATATATATATATATATATATATATATATATAGACACACACACACACACCTGATTTCGAGTTAAGTTTCGGATCGAGTCTCACACACATACACACACACCCGAATTGGAATCAGGTTTCGGATCGAGTCGAGTCTAACCAGATCAAGTTTCAGGTCAAGTCAGGTCGAGTTACTAGATAACTCGAACTCGTCTTAGTTTGAGTTCGGATTAGGTGAAGCCTACTCGATTCAAACCGACTCACCCATTCGGTTCAGATCGAGTTGGGTCCGAGCGAGTCGAGTTAGTCGAGTCATCTCGTGCCCAGCTCTACTACTTACTATAATAGCCTTATGTCAAATGTCTTGATTCATCAAATATCAGACATCATATACCATAAACCACTAACTTTAATTCTAATATATGTGACCTAATGCATTTATGTTGGTATGATAAATTTAAAAATATCTCAAAATATTTATTGAATATTATTATCTACTTGCATACATATGCGATATTTTAAACACAATCCAGAATGCACGTTGGGACCAACCTGACCCGAAATTGACCACCAATGCGGGACATTGCTTGTACTTCAAAAAAAAAAAAAAAAAATTCCTGTAACCACTAGGTTATGCTAATTCTCTATTTTGTGTGGATCTCAAATGAAACAGAATTACAACCTAAAACCGACCAGAACAGTTTTTAAATATTTCTTATGACCAAAAAAAATAAAAAACAAAAGATATCACACCTTCTTTCAAATCACTATTAATTTGTGCAACATACGACCCATCTGCAGCCTAAAACAAAACTACTTCACATGCCTTAACATGGATGCAGTCCATTTAATATTTGGATATGATTTATTTGTGTATATATCTATAAAGGCCACAAAACTTTTATATCAAGATGATATTTATGTATTCATACCATGCATTCATCCGTTTTGTCGGCTCACGGAGCACATCCAAATTTCAGCGTACTAAACTCCATGAGGTAGACCATGATTTATGTATTTGATCCACTTCGTTCATCCATTTTATCAGATAAGTTTAGGACCTTATAACAAAAATTAAGCATATCCAACACTAAAATGGACCACACGACAAAAAACGAGTGTGAATTGAACATCTACAGTTGAAAAAATCATGAGGGCCACATAAGTTTTGGATCAAGCTTATTTTTATGTTTTCCATTCATCCATGTCTATACGATCTTATGAACAGGTTGGATGACAAATAAACATCATTGGGGGGGCTAATAAGGTTTCAACGGTGCAAATCATCATTCCCACTGTTTCCTGTTGTATGATCCGCTTGATCTTTTGATATGCTTCAATTTTGGGTTCAACCCCTTAAATTATTTGAAAAAATGGATGAACGGCGTGGATAGACTACATAAATTCACGGTGGGCATAACATACATTAATCCAAAACTTTCGTGGGCGGCCGTTGTAGACAGAGAGAGATTGCAGAGAGGGAGGGTGGCCATTGCAGACGGAGAGAGAGTGCGTTTCTCCATCTTCCCCTCAAATCCCCAAATCTCCAGCAACTTTGACATATCTCTCTCTCTCTCTCTCTCTCTCTCTCTCTCTCTCTCTCTCTCTCTCTCTCTCTCTCTCTCTCTCTCTCTCTCTCTCTCTCAATCTCACCCGAATGTTTATTTGCCAAACAACCTCCAAACTTTTCAGGTCAATATTTCATGTCTAACTCATTACTCAAGCGACACTTTCTTTCTTATGATGTTTGCAGAAAATAATCAAAGACCACTAACTTTGAGCATGCACAACACCAAACATATGATATGGATATCAAAGAGGTAACTGATAACTGGTACTCTTTTTTTTTTCATTTATATCACCAAACGATGCAAATCCTTTCTAAGATCTTATTTTCTTATGCTCTTTTAAAGTTTCTTCAATGCCAAGGAATATGTTTTAATGCATATGTGATTAATGTCCTGAATCTCCTGATAAATCTATACAAGTGGCCCATGTCTGTTGATGTGATTGGTCCTACCATGATTCCCTAGCTATTGATAAATCCATACATCTGTGATTAACTTTTCTGCTTTTTATTTAAAAAAAAAAAATCATAACTAAATAAGTAATGAAAATCTCAACTAATGGAGCCACAAATAAATCAACATATATTTTTTTACAATTTGCAATTTTTTCATAATTTTGTTTAATTTCTAAAATTTTCTTTTTCAAAATATCATTTTTTTAATATCACTTTTGTTATATAACTTTTCAATTTTTCTTGTCAAAATGCAAAATCTAGTTTTCTTTTTTAAAAAATATTTTTTTTTTCAATTTGTCAAAATTTTCACAATTTTGTTTAATTTTTTAAATTTTCTTTTTCAAAATATCTTTGTTTTTTATCGAAATCTTGTTATATAACTTTTTAATTTTTTTTCTCAAAATACAAAATCTAGTTTTCTTTTTTTAAAAAAAATATTTTTTTTACAATTTGTCAATTTTGTTTAATTTTTTATATTTTCTTTTTCAAAATATCATTTTTTTATTAAAATCTTTTTTTTTTCAAAGTTATCAACATTATTCAAAGTTCTTAATTTTTTTTTCAAAATGTAGATTTTTATAAAATCACAGTTTTAAAAAAAAAACATTGTTAATTATTTTTTCTAAGCTCCTTAACTATTTTTTATTGTAGGTTGTACCTGAGCATTAGAGATGGTTAAGGACCGTCTCTAATACAGATGGTCTTCCACGGTCCTAGAAGACGGCTAAGGACCGTCTCTAATAGAGACGGTCAGTAACAATCTCTAATAGAGACGGTCTATGACAGTAACTAATAGAGACGGTTTTTGACAGGGCAATAAGACGGCTAAGGACCGTCTCTAATAGAGACGGTCAGTAACAGTCTCTAATAGAGATGGTCATTGATAGTCTCTAATAGAGACGGTCTTTGACGGTCTTTAATAGAGATGGTTTTTGATAGGGCAATAAGACGGCTAGTCTCAGATTATAAGTAAAAGACGACCAATGACCGTCTCTAATATGGACGGCCAGTGACCGTCTCAGATGAGGTATATAAGACGGTTAAAGACTATCTTAAATTATTTACGGACGTAGAACATTTAAAGACAATATTAAGGACGGTCAGGAGCCATCCCTAATTTTAGATACGGTTTACGTCCGTCTCTAAAGCGTCTTTAAACCAAGCAATTTTAGAGACGGTCCAAAACCATCTCTAAAGCCGTCATTTTTTTCCATTTTTCACGTAGTGAGCCACCAATTCAGTCAGTGCCACGAATGCTTCCTTTATGACAAAATACACCACTTATTCCTATCCCAAGTCCAATCTAGGATGTGCAAAATTCACCACCACTTGTAGATTTTAAACGCCCTTAACGTGTTTCTATCCAAGATGTACGAAATTCACCATCACCAAAAGATTTAAGGCATCCTAAACATGATAATAGAATTTTAATCCTTGAAGCCATAAATCAAGGAATACTTAGAGGAAACTTTTGCCTAGAAATCAACCTTATAATGAAAAGAAATATCGGGTTGGTTTAAAATACCTCTAATTGTTGCACAACAATATTAGGATTGTAATCAAATTATTCAATTGGTTTAGAAAGTAAGAGGCCAAGTTACCGGGCGAACAACTACTTTAGCTTACCATAAGCCGTATCTTATCCATTACCAAGGAATTATTGACTTGATTTTACACTATTTACAAGTAATAAAGGTCAATCAACCATAGAACACATAAGACATTTTACCATACAATATGGAGAATTAGATAATAATAATTATTATAAATTGTAACTATTTGGCTATTCACTTACTGGGGTAGCTTTCACTTGGTATTCCAATTTACTATCAAATTTTATACAAAATTGGCAAGAGATGGAAGAAAAGTTTCATCCTCAGTTCTTCTACAAGGACAGAAATTTTTATGGTTGATGTTGTGCATTTTCAGCAATTACCAAGAAAATCGGTCGAAAATTATATTACTTGGTTTAAGAGGGCAAAAAGTTGATGCAAGGCAATTAGAACCGAGGCAGAATTTATCTAATTAGCCCAAGATGGTCTAGAGTTTATGTAACACTGAGTTTTTGAGGCCTGATGTAAGACCCGTATGCTAGACCATACCGTTCCTTAGGCTTTTACGCGGTCTTCCCGATAGAATTTCAGCAACCCTCGACTTGCGATCGGCACGTGCGCACAATCCTAAGTTGCAACCCGTAGATCTAAGTCGGTTCGATTCAAAACTTATATCCTTACAACCTCACCGTTGTCATGGTTCCAACGCCGTGACTCGCGCACCGATCTAATACCTAGGCCAAAAGATATGGGTCTGCGTTCATTTCGAGGAAAACTCCGCACGTTGTGAATTCTAGGAGAATCTCTACGACCCATCACATCAAATTAATTAAATACACATCAATCACAAGTTAAGTACACCACCTATACCCCATGTCACCTCACCCTATTATAAGTACAAGCACCCATTCTCTCTTTTCCTCAAGTCAACTCTCTCTCCCCACCCATTCCTCTTTTACCTAAATTTCAACCAAACCTACCTTCCCATCTCCATTTCTTACAACACTCATTCCACCATTTCTTATCAATCCATCATTCCTCTCTCTCTCTCTCATTCTCTAACAATTCTCCAAACTCTCAAGAGAAAGCACCCAACGTCCAAGCTTTCCCAAAGCCAAGTGTGGCCCACTTTCCTACCTGTCATCTCCCATCTCAACCCTCCATTCTTCATCAACCTCCATCAAGATCAAAGATAAGGAGCAAAGGAGTTTAAGGAACTAAGGAAGAAGGCTGATAAGTGGGTGATTCACCATTGATTTTGAATTATAGGGGCCACTTGTTGTGAGACCCACTTGATGTATGCATTGTATAAGAGAGGGACACATAGTGGCGGGGTCCCTCCATCTCACCATCTCTCTCTCTCTCTCTCTCTCTCTCTCTCTCTCTCTCTCTCTCTCTCTCTCTCTCTCTCTCTCTCTCTCTCTCTTCCCCATATGTTGTGGACCCCACCGTGATGTATGATCCACGCCGTCCCATCCATGGGGCCTACCTCACTGGTGTTTGGTGGACATATCTAAATAAAGGAAAATATAAATAACGGCTTAATGTGGACCGTGGCCCACCTTGCTGGCACGTGTGGCCCACACATTAGTAGGACCCCACCTGCCATGGAGGCGTGTTGGCTAGGCACTATACAGCAGCTGCATAGCTGCTGTAAATCCAGACCATCCATTAAATGAACATCCAGCTCTAGACGGTGGGTCTGGGCACTCACCTATTAGTACATGTGATGTATGTATGTATGTATGTATGTGTATATATATGTAATATAATATATTATATTATGAGTAATATCTTGGTGGGCCACACACATGTGGACCCATGCATGATATATATCTTGTATCCTCACCGTCCAATACATGCCATCTAAGACGGTGGGGCCCTGGCGCTCACATGTGGCATCCACACCGTCCATCTGAGGATTTGAGGACCCACCTGCTTTAAGGTCAGATGGGCTAGCGTATCCAGATGCCTGCCCATTAGGTGGACCGATATTTACGCCGTCCACACCAAAGGATGGTGGGACCCCACACGTATGACTAATGTACGTGCAACAGCAGGAACGTGGGGTCCTCTAATGCCTGCGTAACATCCAAACCATCCAGTCATTGGACTTGCGCGTGGACCCCACTCTGCTATGCGTGCCACATCTAAACCGTCCATCCATTAGATGTGCTCGTGGACCCCATTCTGCTATATGTGTTACATCTAAACCGTCCATCCATTTGGCAACTCGTCGAAGGCTTGAGACTAAAAGTAAGACAGATCTAGTATCAAGTGGACCACACTACAGAAATAGTGGGATTGAATGTCTACCATTGAGACCCTTTGGGTTACAGTAGTTTTAGACCAACATGATATTTGTTTACCCTCTTAGATCAGGTCTTTGTGACCTTATAAATAAACTGGATGGAAAATAAATGCTATGGAGGACCCACTGAAATTTTAACAATGGAAATCATTATCACCACTGTTATTTGTGATTTAGTCCAGATGATCTTTGATATGATTCATTTTTTTGGATAATACTCTAAAATGATCTCTAAAAAAAAAGAAGAAGAATAGATAAATGGTGTAATAGATGCGGCCCATTTGGTGTATTTGAGGCCTACATGATGCGACCCATTTGGTGTATTTAAGGCCCACATGATGCTGCCTATTTGATGTATTTGAGGTCTGCATGATGTGGCCTATTTGATGTATTTGAGGCCCACATGATGCGGCCCATTTGAGGTATATGGGCCCATTGGTGCGGCCATGATGTGGCCCAATTGATGCATGTTGGCCCAAGAGTTGAGGCCTAATGTAATGTATATAAGGACCATGAGTGGGCCCAATGAGACTCATGTGAGGCCTTTATGTGGGCCGAATGTGATGTATATGAGGCCCATTGTGATGTGAGATTCCACCATGATGTATGTAATGGTGTTTATGGCGGTCATGCCTTGGGAGCAATGATGGTTTGATGGCCACATTGTAACAGCAATGATGGTTAAATGTCCACATTGTAACTCTCCCTAGGGCCCATTGTTAGGCCCATATTTGTAGCGTGTAGGCCGTTTAGGCCCGTCTTCGTTATGAACAGAATCTATCACCTTATAACGGGTTTAGTATAGTTTCATAATTCATGCTCATACGGAGCATATGTATTCTTGACATGAGGAGTGACTGATCATAGCATATGCCTTTGGGTAAATTGTTTATAGGCTTCCTGATAGGCGAAGTTACCCCACATGAGCGCATAGTACGCGCGAGATTGTTGCATGATTGATAGTGTGATTCATATACTTTGCATTTGTATGACATAATTACTATATGCCCTAACGATATCAGGGTTGTGGCCTCTACAGGCACATTGTGGATGGCAGGATTGGACACTGAAAATATTGTTACTAGCATTGGGGCACCATAAATATTTCTGGATGAAAATCTCTAAACCCAATGGTACCAGAGGATGACTCCAATGTCGAGACTGAGTGGATACATGAGTACACGAGGGCCGAATACCAAGAGTTCACGTCTCCTAATGTGTCGTGGTCGATTAAAAAGGGGTGTGGCCTTACCTGCCTAAGGGTAGGCGGCATTGCTAGGCTGAGTATAACCAGTTCGTGAATAGGTTCACTATCGACGTGTCAGATAGGTATTGGTAAACTATTAGCCAAGCGGATAGTGAGGTTTCTTATGCTCACTTGGACTGCGAGCCTAAGAAAGGGGCAGTGTCATTTGGAGTCTACTAAACCCTGGTAATTATCTAGAGTGAGAACTGTGCTGATATTTGACGCTCCAGTGATGAGCTGTATTGATATGTAGATTCGAATGAGGATTGGTATGCTTGAGTTGTATCTCGTATCGTATGGTCTTGATATGGTCGATAGCATTCATGTTTTGTACCGTATAGCCTTGGTACAGCTGATTGCATTCATGTACTCATTAGTATGATTCCACATTACTCTGACATTGCATTCTGAGCATGCTCATATTGGTCACACACTTACACCTCCCTCTAAGCTTTCTATAAGCTTATGCATGATTGATGCGTGCAGGTGACGCTAGGACGCCGCCGCAGTAGCATTGAGATTGGGCCATGCAGCAGACTTTTGGAGCTTCCAATTCTGTTATTGTATTTTTCTTTTATGCGCATTATACTCAAAGCTTTTGATCATAGTGAATTTGTGATGATGTTGTTGATTGTTGTTTGTGGGTTATGCTTATGGTTATGCTTATTACGAATCAAAATCATGTTTAAAATCCTCCTTGTAGAATCCTAGGATCGGAACCTGGTGTATGGGAGTTGAGAGCTGAGAATGGGGTACTACGGAGGCTGTCGGCGCCAGATTCGGTGATCAAAAATTTTGTGAGCTCGGTTTTCAAGTTTGGGGCATGACACCCGAGTACATACTCATGCCCGAGAATTCTAAGGGTTAATAAATTAATAATTTGATGCTTCAAAATCGCACCTTGTATTTTTTTTAGATCACATTCATCAAGATAACCATTCACGAGAATAAAATCAACTGTACTTCTTATTCCTTTAAAGTATAAAATCAACCAATTGTTTAATGCCCTCACTAAGTGGGAGCTTATTACATTACTCAAAGTTTTGCAGTAGAAATTAAATAAAGATAAAGTAATAATATCCTTCTTCTTTATCTGAAATAATCTTTTATAGAGTGATCACCATCTGTATCTTCAATCTGCACTTCACCTGCAACATCTATATGGTTGAAGAGGGTCAATGCCCTACTCATAATAATGGTTATCCTTTAAGATTAACAATAATTAAAGAGATTCATGAGAATAATGTAAGGGTTCTGATACACCTCGTACTCCACCACTACGAAGGGTATCTGTATCCGCAACCAATCTACATGAATGCATGCCTAGCATATTGTGTGTACTCCATCATATATAATGATCATTACAATGTAAAATATAACTCATAAAAAACTCAACTTGCCCTACATCCCATACTACGGAGATTCGTTGGCATGTCCAATGCTACCGTGGATTTACGTGAACATCTCGAGGTGGCATAACACATGATCGAAAGATTTACGTGATAAAATTTATCCATAGAGCTACTATTTGTAACATTCAATCTCGGAAGTAATGTAACACGCATGGAAGTTTACTTACATCGATTGTGCACCACTTCCCAGACCCATGGAATTACGTGTCGACCAAGAGGGTCACTACCCAAAGAGCATTTGTCCACGATAAAATATATGAATCACTAGATGTAAGACCTCTAACCAATCACTTGCACCAATGAAAATAATCGAATCATGGGAGTTTTAGAATTTCAAGACACATTTTCAAGCCATAAAGGGAGATAACACAAGGCTAACCTGATAAAGGAGAAGAGTGGCATAAGGCTAACTCAACAAAAAAGGGCAGAGGAGTAAAAGTTAACTCAATATATAATGAAAACATGCGTACCTCTCAAAATCGATAAAGGACAAGGCTTATATCCATCACCTCACGGGAATTTATAAAAATTACGCATAATTAAAATCATATTGTAACCATAATTCTCACAAGGTTAAATAATTCATAATGTTCCATCAGTCAATTGCATAAAATTCACAATAAAATGAAAATATGAAAAAATAAGATAAACTATGTATAAATCAATTCAAATTGGTGTAAGCTTAAAGGAATCCCTTACCTTAGCCTTAGATGAAAACCCTAAATAGATCTTAATTTATGAGGGCTTCCACACGAATAACAACGCCACTTGAGAAAGATAGAGACACCACACATGTGAAGAAGGAAGAGAATGGATGACCATCTAGGCTTGGACGTCTCTCTCTCTCTCTCTCTCTCTCTCTCTCTCTCTCTCTCTCTCTCTCTCTCTCTCTCTTCATTGGACATTTGGGAAGATGGGCATGCATTAGTTTTATAGTGGAGAAGGGACGTACACTCACTTTTGTATTGGTTTCTCAAATTGGGTTTCTCCAATTTGTCTCTTCCAGTGATCTTTCTTTAAATCTGATTCATCTATTATGTTGGGGTCATTGAATAAAGTCAGGTTATATGATTTTTTTTGTGATCCAAAATTTAGATTAGGTTATCTTAGAAATTCTCCTAGTGGGTGCCAAAATGGACCTGATCCTAAATAACGGTCCATGCTTAATGATTAGGGCTCAATTTTGAGAGAAATGTATAGTCAGGATAGGCAAAAGGCCTAAATCTAAAATTTTACCTTTTACACCAAAAGTAAAGAATTTGAGTTAAGGAAGTCATCATTCAACGGTGTAGGATAATAGATTGGGGCCTAAATTTTAGTTAATCTTATAGTCACATGAGGCCAAAGTATGGTTCAAATTTGAGTTACGATTAACGGTGTAAAATGGGTTAATCGAAAGCTCAAGATTTAGAAAGAGTTGGTAAGCCTAAAATGGTTAACTTCGCGCCCAAGAAAAAGCCTACCAAGGTGAGGTTCTCACATTTCATACTCGATCCATATGACAAGCAATTTAACTCATTCATATGAAGGAAAATATCCTACTACAACTATCCACAAGCTTTCCTCAATTAATGGACAATAAAATCAATGATTAAGGGGTTAATTTGTTAATTAGGCACTTTTACAATGATCTAAAGGCTAATATTCTACATATATAGTCAATTTATGATACATAGGCATGGAATAAAATTTTACATCAAATGGATCATGAGAACCATGTGATCTAGAATTCAAGAGTTTAGATTAATGGCATGTTCGTAATTATTGTTGATTTGAGAGCTTTGAAAAATATAATGATCCTACATGGTAATAGGCACGTTTCCAAGTAATTTTTACAAAATAAATTGTATCTAAATCATTACAAATAAAGATTTATTTACCAAATTAAGGCGGGATACATATGTCAAACAACATGATTGATAATAAGATGATATGTCAAAAATAGAAAAACTTAATGGTTAGTACTTTCACCATGTATACAGGTGGATGTACAGTCAGTTTCGTAAATGGATGAACACAAAGTGAGCTTTTGGAGTGATCAAGAGATAAAACATATAGACCGTTAAATTCAAGTGACTTATTCACATATGTAAGTTCCTCATATTGTAGTTTTGATAGTGAGTTAAGCATATTCATAGGTTATAAACAAGATGAACAGATCAAAATCTCAATTTGATATGTATACGAGCGGATGCAGAGATCAAGTAGTTAGTTTACTATGATTAGGTAATCCAAACTCGAAGTGGATAGTCAGATATCTTTTTCTAGTGGTGAATAGTTAATTGAACGGTTGGCTATGATGGACAAGTGGGAATACTTGGATATATGATAATCTTATCTTAAAAATCAATGGACGAATGACTTGATCTATGGATAAAAATGATTTTCAACAGTCAGATTTAGGTTAGAGAATAGATGTAAGGTTAGGATAAGCTAAATTGGCGACATACACATATATATAATCAATTAAATTTTATAATAACACTTGAAAACTTTCAATACATGAGTATTGAAAAGTTCGAGATGTTACAATTTAAGCTTTGAAAGAAGTTTATCGGGATATAATTCTCATATCTATATGATCTAATTAAAAAGTATCTATATAATTTAATTAAAAAGGTAACTCGATATGAGACTTTGCTTCAGGAGTCAATGCAACAAAAGAATGCATCATTAGGGACATACTATTATGATCCTAATTATAATGTTGTAGTGGCCGAAATTATGACAAAGTAGCAATTTATTTTCTTGATTTTAATTAAAGTAAAGACAATAATATCTTCTAATCAGAAAGTTCAGATAACATACACCTTTGATATTACTTGTGCGAATGAAACCTTTGATATCATGTTAGCCGAAAAATTATGTGGTTAAAGTGCCCTTAGGAAGAGAGAACAAACGGGCACATAACTTCTCATGTATGTGTCATGTTATCAATACACTTATGCCATGTGCGCAGAAGAGAAAAAAAGGAAGAAAACATCCTAGCCAATTATATTAAATATAAGAGGAAGTATACACTGATGGCAAACAAACACAAAGTAATTAAAATTCAAATGAAGAAAAAGAGGAAATCGCTTCTTGAAACTTCGAGTGCCTAGCTTTCTATCGATGAAAACCATTTCTGATCTTAACTTCTGAGCATGTTATTTGATCACTCAGTTGAGTGTGCTCTTGCATATAAGTGCCCAATGTATTGATTTCAATCTTTTGACCATGTCTATGGCCGGTTAAAGATTTCTCTTTTTCTTTCAATGCTTTCAGTTTGTCCTCCATTGTCAAGATTTAAGCCTTCAAATCAATCAGAGTTATGTCTGACTCCCTCAAGTTACTATATACAACAGAAAGTTATTCTCTAGCAGTTGTGATCTCTATCATTTTGAGGAAGACGGTTGATGCTTAGATTGAAATTTATTGCTCGTAGTAATTATGTCTTAATGCTTGTGAATTAGACTTACAAATTCATGGACTGCAGGCATTTTGACCAACAAAGACTCATCAGACCGAGTGAGAGTTTGGCATTGATGAATGAGAGGGTTTAGTCTATTGATTGATCCTGGAAAATTGATGTCAATAACAACAAGTGAATGAGGATTCGTAACTCCTCCTTAAGTTACTGAATCTCTGATAAAGGCGTAGGGGATTCAGGCACTAGAGTAGTATAGGGGAAGGACTGACAAAAGAAGATAAAATGCCCTTCATGGGAAGAATGTCCTTAGAAGAAGAAGAAGATAGGGTATGAGAAGTATCAGCCGATGCGGCTAGAAAAACAGAGACGTCGACGGTAGGAATCTCTGTAGGTACAAGTCGATCAGGAGAGACTTCATTTGATTGAGATGTTTCCTCTTCTAATACTTTTGTTTCGTTGAAAGGAACCATCATGTGTTCATCGACTAGGGTAAAGTATGCTTGATCGGTCAGTTTTGGGGATGGAACAAAATGAATTGAAGATACAGGAATTACAAAAGAAGAGGTTGTCGCTGTGACCGATTCCATAAGTCGCTGATCCTGATCATGTGTGAGTGATGAAGTTATAGAGTGTAAAAGGAGACTGAAGGACTCTACGGATTAATATATTATTACATCTTCTTGAGTTCATCCTTCTATCTAATTTTCTAGTCGACGAACATCGCTCATAATCTCTTTCAAATTGAAAACTTCAAGTCTTTCTGCAGGAAGGTAAGAAACATCTACCAAAGTATCTGGGATAGATGTCTCGGCTTAAGGAGGTGGCACAAAGATTAACTTTTTAGAGGCTGAGAGCTCTCTGATTACTGTGAAAAGGAATGGAGAAAGTTTTTTTTTTAATTAAAAAAAATAGTGGATTACAAAATAATTTAAAAGAAAAAATATGAACAACATCCACCTAAATTTGACCAAACAGCAATGGCGGTGAATTGGTCGATCGCTATTAAAATTTTGGTGGGCTCAACGACCAAAGCCATAGCTCAGATGGAAAGAGGAAAATGGAGAGGATTAGAATTGATATGGCTTGAGAAATTAATCAAAAGGAAGCTAAGTTCATTTAATCTTTCCTTTTCTCTTTGTCACTTATTAAAAGCCCTATTGAAGTGAGCATCTTTATATCTCTTATACGCCTCTTCCATCTCCCAAGAATATTGTAAATGAGGTATACCTTGCCAAAACTTGATTTTGTAATATTTTTCAAAGGCTGCAATAGCCTTGGTCAAAGAAGAAATTCCTAGAGTAGATCATCAAAAGTTGCAAGAGATGTACAACAAGGAGTTAAAAAAGGCCTAAGCTCAGGAATCTTCAAAATGATTGGAGGAGTTGTAGGTGCTGGGATTGAAGCAATTGCCAGAACCACTTTAACTAGACCTGCAACTATAGTATTCTAACACTTTAGTTCAGGTTGAGTTTGCTCAACTCTTCTTATTAACGTGAAAGAAGAAGTTTCGACTGTCTTTATTAGTATTAGGGACAAAAAGATCGATGTGACTGAAGTCATTTTCTTTTATTGTATCTTCTTCTGGACAGGAGATATGGTCAACTGAGTGTTATCGATTTTTGTGTACCTTCTTTGGTTGTCTTCTTCTTTTCGATCGTAGGTTTCTCCACTTTGGATGAAGGAGAAAGTTGGTCGATGATCAATTCATGAGACCAGTAAAGGATTGTTGGACTCATGGGGCCACATCCAAAATGAAGTGTATTAGTCAATTGACTCCAAAAAGTTAAAATTATTATGAGGAAAGTATTAACTGGATATTCGTGTAAGGAAAATTTTATACACTCATAGATTCTAGCCTGCTTCCATATGTCTCCATGTTGTGCTTCAACACGAGTATACCATTATAACCAACTATTCATCAATTTCGGTCATGATCTCTAAGATTTAAAAGCATTAGAAGGATCCGTAAAATGATCAAATTGAATAAACAGAAATTCATCAGGGCACTTTGGGAAATATGGTTCAATGTCATGAAGTTGTTCCTGAGTAACCGCGGGATGAAAGGTTGGACCGAGTGTCAACAAAGCCTTATTCAATTTCGATAGGAGTATTAGAAAAAAGGTCATTGATCGTTCCTGGAGAAAGAACATTCAAATCTTTAATGAACGGTTCCAAGTGGAATACTAGAATAGAAGAGGAGGAAGATGTAGTCATGATAATCGAGAAAAAAGTAGACTAGAAAGAGAATTTTGACACAAGAGAAAAGAAGCAAATGGTGAAAAAGGGTAAACACCGCCTTATAGTTGTGTTTATATATCGGATCCCATACGTGCACATTAATGAAAGGGTAATTATAACTCCTTACACGATACGATTTTATGCAATGTGTTATATGGACAACGTATAAGAAAGAGGCCAAGAATATCTTTTGATTCAGCTTTGGTCAAGTAGAATCAATTGGGAGATGATGCGTGGACCAACGGCCAATAACATTAATTGCACTGGGCAATGAAACAACATCCCTATTACTTTTTTCATAAAGGCGAAGCGACGTGGGAGTAATGTTGTACCCTATTTCTAGCCATTCTAGAAAAAGACAATAAGAAGGCAACATATGGCATCACACGAGAGATAGAAGATGGATGAAAAGATCTTCAAGATACTTGAAGCACTTTTTACAAATTCATAGTTGACATAAATCCAATACTACACATCATTGGATGGTCAACGAAATAACACAACCGAGTTATTCAAAATTTAACGAGTAGAGAGAAAAATGTGGCGGT
Organism: Magnolia kwangsiensis; assembly: GCA_037074715.1. Lineage (NCBI taxonomy): Eukaryota > Viridiplantae > Streptophyta > Magnoliopsida > Magnoliales > Magnoliaceae > Magnolia > Magnolia kwangsiensis. The sequence goes on along the minus strand of CM073576.1, from coordinate 140,140,084 downwards.
GCAGTTCAAGTTACGGGAGGCGACCAAGAGACACAAAACCTGGCCATCAAAAGAAAAACAATCACAAAAGGAAAATATAACAAGAGAGATCTAGAGAGGGACTCTTTGACTACTATAACTACTGGAGTAATAAAAGAAGTTTCTGAAAAAATAAGTTACAACAAAACTCTATAAGTAATAGAGGAAATCAACAGACCCAAAATCGAACACAATTCAATCTAATATCAAACAAGTCTATAAATTTAATTTATCTTAAGTTACCCTGGGAGTAGTGATAATCCATTAGTAATAAGTCTTAACTATAGTTCTTAGTTGTAATCCAAATTTATTCTCACATGGTGGATTTGTCTTTTATCTAATATCACACAATTCTTTCAAGATATCCATTCTGATTCAATATGATGCAGCTCTTTCAAAAGATGCATTATTGAAGTTGTTCTTAATGATTGATTATAATTTTTTTTCTTTTGTTTGATTGCATTAATAAAAAAAAAAATTTAACAATATGTAACTCACTTTTGGAGGAAGAGTATCAACCTCCAATTATCACTTGATCATTATAATAAATAAAAAAATTCAAGTAGTTGAGTAATCTATTGATCTTCTTAAAACTTGATCATATACCTTCACATCAAAGAATATTTGCTTAATTCAGTGCTTGGGTAGAAAGTTGATCAGTTTGGATTGAGCTACTTAAGCGATTTTGGCATGTTGCGTGCAGGTTACATGAAACAAACCAAATGGCAACACGTACAGTTGGGTTCTGTTTGAATGGAACCTATTTATCAATTTTAGCATGGTAGCGGATTGGTTGGTGTACCACGCACCAGCTATATAGCTGGTGTAGAAACATCAACAAGTTTTGTGGATCCAATCATAAGGTATGTATTATATCCAAACCGTCCATCCATTTGGCAAGCTCATCATAAGTCTTGAGATAAAAAAATAAGACAAATCTAAAGATAAAGTGGACCACACTGTAAAAAGCAGTGGGGGGAATGAACGTCTACCATTGAAACCCTTTTGGGGGTCACAAAAGTTTTTAGATCAACACGAAATTTGTTTTTCCTCTTCATACAGGTATTTGTGACCTTATGAATAGTTTGGTAGGAAAATAAACATTATGGTGGGCCCTATGAATTTTTTAACGGTGAAAATCATTATCTCCGCCGCTATTTTTAGTGTGGTCCATTTGAGCTTTGGATATAATTCATTTTTTGGCTAATGCTCTAAAATGATCTCGAAAAAGTGATGAACGATGTAGATATAATAAATAGGTCATTGTGGGGCTCATTAACTTTGATCTCCTTTAAACTGTTTGTACAACTTGGAGCTCAAGGAATGTCGGCGCTCGTCTTCGCACGACACGTATCCACACCAGCTATATATATAGCTGGTGTGTGGTACACTAGCTAATCCACATCTTTTTAGCATACCCTCGTACATAGGGTTATACACGAGCCAAACTAGCTTAAAAAGCTCACTCATCTCAGCTCGATCTAGCTCGGCTTGACTTGGCTCGAACGATGACCTGAGGCTAGAAAAGCTTCAAATGACCCAACTCGTTTTGAAAACAAGCTGAGTTCAATCATAGTAGATCTTGACTCGACTCGACTCGAACTTAGCTCGGCTCAACTCGAATATATATTATATTATATATAATATATTATATTTAAAATTAAAAAATATTATATATATATAATTGAATATTTGATTTGGGAGTTGGGTCGGTGTAGGTTGGGTCAATTAGGTCAGTTGGGTCAAGCGGCTAAGTTGAGTCACGTGTCGATAAGGTTGGATTGCTTGGTTGAGTCAGGTTTAAGTTGGGTTGGGTTGGGTTGGGTTGGGTTGGGTTGGGTTGGGACCAAGCTTAACTCGACTCGAGGTAAGCTCGCCTCAACTTGGTCCCCTGGCTCACTTCGAGCTATACTCAAAAGTTTGACAAACAAGCTAAACTCCAATAATAAGCTCGAGGCTAAACTTGAGCTCTAACTCGAACTCAAAAAGAACACAGAAGAACCAAACAAAGCTTGGCCCACCTCGACTGGACTTGGCTGGATTTACAGCCCTACTCATACATCGCACGTGACAGGAAACAAACTGGGTGCCCAGGGCTTCAATGCCAGCAAGTTTTCAAAGTAACTTTTAGTGGCCTGCGTTGGGTCGTCGCATGTTGAGAGAGTATCAAAGCCGTTAGCATTTCAAATCCACTCAGCTTGGCTCTCTTTCCAGTGGTCACATTCACGTGCACTCGCCTAACCAGTATAAAGGTGGCAAACGATCAGAGCTGTTCATCATGTGACTCCCATTGTTTAAATCCCATATCTATAAAATCAGGCCAGCCTGACGGTTGATGGGCCACACGTGTCCAGCACCACTGATTGGTTAAGTGAAATTTACTGCCGTTCAGGATACGGTGCAGATGTGGGGTCCACCTCTGATAGATTGCAACTAAACTGATAAGTGGCTCCGATATCATGCATGTTGGACGCGGATTGCCTAGCCAGTAGAGAGTGGCTACTGGTCGGTTCTCTTTGGACCCCACCATGATGTACGTGTTTTATCCACTCTGTCCATCCATTTTTCCATATCATTTTAGAACATAAGCCCAAAAATGAGCAGATAAGAATCTCAGGTGGACCACAAAAAAGGAAACAGTGGTGATCAAAGGCCCACCATTAAAAACTTCTTGGAGACCCTGAAAGTTTCAGATCGAGCTGGTATTTGTGTGACAGAATCAAGTTTTACATTGATCCAAATCTGTATGACCTAATCAATAGTTTGGATGACAAATAAATATTACAGTGGGCTCTAGGAAGTTTTTAATGGTGAGCATTCAATCACCACTATGTCCTATGGTGTGGTCCACCTGAGTCTTGGATCCAACTCATTTTTGGGCTCATGCCCTAAAATGATATGAAAAAATGGATGGACGGCGTGGATAAAATGCATACATTATGTTGGGGCCCACAGATCACCAACCACTAGCCACCTCGCTCCTGCCTTGACGCGTGGCCCATAGTGAAATGCCAAGACACCAGCACCAAACCCTTTTCCACGAAAAGAAAGGAAAATTTAACAAAATGAGGTACTTCTCAAAATGACCAAAATACCCTCAATCATAGATGCTTGTTTAGTTTTAGGAGCCCCCTTTTCTACAATTGCCATTCTGGTGCACCTCCCCGTAATTGGCTATTTCCACAGCCAGGGGCAGTTTTGCCATATGACAAGATATGGGCAGTTTAGTATTAAATACCTTCCCCTGAATGGATATTTTTCCAAACAGGTGAGGTTCTGGGTAGTAGTGCATATAAGGGTAATGGTGGGATTGGCATGAAAATAAAAAAATAAAAATCATATTTCCAATTATCAATAGCTTTCTTTGGTTAGTTCTATTCCCAAAATAAAGATAGTGGGTTGCATTCCCCTTAAAGAAAGTGGTGAAAGGTGCAAGTTCTATTTCCAAATCAAAGAAAGTGGATTGCAACCTGTCCTCTGTGGGGCCCACCGTGATGCATGGATTATATCCATTCCGTGCATCCATTTTTTCCACATCAGTTCAGTATACGAGGCAGATCTAAGGTCTAAGTGGACCACACCAAAGGAAGCAACGGTGATAATGATGCCAATCGTTGAAATCTTCCTAAGGCCCACCATGACGTTTGTTTGTCATCCAAACTGTTATTAAGGTCACATAGGCCTAGATGAATGGAAAAAACAAATCTCAGCTTGATCTAGAACTTCTTTGGCTTGCAAGAAGTTTTTAATTGTGAAAGTTCAATCCCTATTATGTGGACCACTTGAATCTTGGATCTATCTCATTTTTGGGATCATATCTTCAAATGATCTTTAATAATGGATGAACGGAATGGATAAAACTCATACATCACGGTGGATCCCACAGAGGCCCTGCCTATGCCGATTCTGTCTAGCGGGGGCAGGACGCAATAGGCTTCGGTTGTGATGGCTCTTTCTTTCCGTTTCCTTTTTTTTTTTTTTTAAAAAAAAAATGTTTATTTTTTTATTCACTTCTTTTGTAAGGGGTTTTAATGACCGTTGCTATTTTCTGCAGTGATCTCTATCGACCACCTGCTTATTTTAGACGCGTGCATGCTCTCCTTGTATGTTGTTGAAAAGAGGGAGGATAGGCTGCCAGTCAATGAGATATTCGCGGACTCCTGGTAGTATTTTATTTAGGAAATTGACATTTACACCCTTTGTTTTGACATTTGTACCCTCTTTTTTCTGCTTTTGGTATTGGAACAGTACAGTTGGTGGTGCTTTAATAGAAAATGAGATATTTTCACGTGCATCGGCTGCATGAAGTTCCGAATACAGCCATTTTTAACGCCCAAGGGGTAGGTGTGGAATGTTGGAGATTATTTCGCGCAAATAATTTTGAAAATCGGAAAAAAAAAAAAAAAAAAAGTAGCAGGATATGGATATAAATGATTTGAAAAAAAAAGTAGCAGGATATGGATATAAATGATTTGCCATCATTCAAGCTTAATTCACCCCTCTCTTGTTGAACTGAGATTGCTAATAAGATTACACGCAAATCACTTCCAAGATACGAAAAACCTTTTGTAAGGTCTTGCAGGCAACAATCATGAAGAGACCTCCATAGGAACTTGTTGATATAGTTCACGTCTATAGCAGAATCTCGTTGAGTGATCTACCTCAGTGATTCAAAATTCAAGCAACTCACCTTGTTTCTAAGTTATCTTTAAAAGGAAAATGTTTTTACGGCTCAGATCGAGTTCTGCTTTATTTGGCTGGACTTGGATGATTCTAGATTTGAACGATCCTGTTTATATAACATCTAGAGTGAACTGTTGCCAGGTTTTCATTAATGATTCAGAATGTTTGTGAAACGTTTTTGACTGTTTGCACTAAATTTTGAACATTTCGGACCGTTAAATCAACGATATGACCATTGGATCGTCACTAGCCATCTGTTTTTGAACGTTTTGGCTATTAAGGCTAATAGTCGTTTATGAACGGTCGATGGTTTTTTATCATTGATTTGAGCATTCCCAGCGGCCTATAAAGGTAAGCCACCACTCTCTTCTCACCTCTCTCACAGTGCGATCACACCGCCTCCCATAAGGTCGCGATAGAACAACCACGATGCGCATGTGCAAAGTATAAAGTGCGTCACTACAACCACACTACCCATGAGTGCAAGGGTGCATGTGTTCCAGTGTAACAATGGAACACAACCCGAGCATCTCTCTCTCCATTTCCCAAGTAAGAATACTTTATACTTAATAACTTATAAACTAAAAGCTTTTTCCTACTTTATCCGATGTGAGGCTAAAGAAAAATATTTTTTCTATCAAAGATAAAAGACAGCTCTTATACATATAGAAAGATATCTTTATGATTCGAATTTTTCATTAGTAGTGTAGGTATCTTAAAGTTTTGTCAAAATTTCTAGTCGCCGCAACTTTGAACTAATTATTCCTTAATGATAGGAACGAAGATACCACACACATAATAACATTTGCGCTATATGAGTTCTCTTATTATATTAGTACTCGCTTAGCATGATCTCGAGAGAAACTCTTACTCTCATGAAAGGTGGCACCACCTCTAAGTTCACATAAGTGAAATACTTTTTGTGTTTTCATCACTATTTAAAACATTTACTCTTTAAATTGTATTTCATTAAGAGTTTCAAGACTTAGCCATATATTTGTAATGGTCAACACTATTCATTTTGGATAAGGTTCTTTATAATCTTAGTGTTGAAGCTTTCTATGTATCAGTGATTTGTTCTAACTCATTGAACTCAAACTTATATATTTTCTAACTTTGGATTAGGTTTCCATCACTAGTGAAACTTTGGTTGAAGAATTTTAATAACATGACTCTAAAAGTTGTCCTTACTACTTCTTTTACTAGAGATTTTGTAAAAAGATCAACTAAATTATTACTTGACTTCACATATAAGATCGTAATGATTCCATCTTGAATCAATTACCTTATATAATCATGTCTTAAACTTATATTTCTAAACTTCTCATTATGTGTGCCTTTGTAAGCTCTTGCCAGATTGGCTTAATTGTCACAATGAAGTGAGATAATCGGCATATGTTTCGCACACATTGAGAATTCTAACAGAAGATCCATTAGCCACTCAACCTCATTACCAATTACAACTAAGGCTATGAACTTAGACTTTATCATCGAGCGCATTATGTAGGTTTGTTTCTTGGATCCCCAAGAAACAATCGCACCTCCTAAGGTGAATAATATTCATCGTGTTGTGAATTTGTTGTCTTGTGCACTCGATATCTAACTCGCATCGATATATCCTTCAAATAATTAAAAACTTTGAGTAGAATAGCCCTCACTCTTTTGTTTCCTTTAAGTAACCAAGAACTCAACTAATAGCCTTCTAATGATCTACAGCAACATTACTAGTAAACATACTTAGTTTATTCATAGTGTATGCTATATCTCATCTTATACATTGTATAGCATACATAAGACTGCATATAACACTAGTATATTCTAATTGTGTAACTTCTCTACCATCATTTTTGTTTAACTTGATACTTGGATCAAATAGGAGTTTTTCTTCTTTTATTTTCAAGTGGTTAAACTTATTTAGTATTTTCTCAATGTAATGATATTGACATATCGCATAACTCTTACTATGCTTTTTTTATATTTTGATATCTAATATGGTATCCACTTGTCCAAGATCCTTCATTTTGAAAATGAAGGATAGAAATCTTTTCATTTCACTTACACCTTCCATTTTGTTGCTGATAATTTATAATAACCCGTTTTTTTTAATAAACGGTGGGACCTAAATCCCAGCATTTTCTATGGTGTGGCCCACTAGAGCACCAGATCTATCTCAGTTTTTGGCCCATACCCTAACATGTTTAAATGCAACTGATGAGCGGAGTGAATTCTTCACGTCATTCCTGTGGGGCCCACTGTATATTTGAAAAATATATATATACTAAGTGACGTGCTGAGGCACGTCACCACTCGAGGCAACTGCCCGAGTGTTTCTTTCTCTTCTTCCTCCTTTTCCGTTTAACATGGTGAGACCTCGTATCCATCTGAGGCTAGCATCATCCATCATTTAGGGCCCATCTTCTAAATCCAAACCGTCCATCCAAATTGAAATCCCATGAAACCTTATCCATTGACACATTTTGCTATGAAATTTCACATGTGACCCACTTTGAATTTCTGATCAAGCCACAAATTGAGCTCTTAAACCATTTTGACCCTACAAAACTAATAGACAGATTTGATTCCTCTTTACTAGTTCGATGGACCCCCACCTATCAATCATATTTCCAACTGTAATCCGCACGTTATGAGACTCGATCTGCACGACTCCGTCCTTCTTGCAGCGATAAAGTCACGTATGACATCCATATCTGGTAATTCATGTGAAATCTTCTTAGGTAATCTCAGTCATCCAAAGCCTTTTATCTAACGACTCGTAAAACACCAACCTTATTCCGCTATCAACAACTAACCAATAAACTCATTTTACGTGCCTTTAGCAAGAACAACGTCGAAACTCTTCAATTCACCTAAATTGCTCGTGAACTTCGATTTACATCATCCATAAGCTCCATCATGATGATCTGTACTACAGGTAAACGCCATTGCCATCTTTCTCATTCGCATCAAGAACCCGTCAACCATAGGTTACCATTCAACCTCCACTCAACACTCCAGGTAGGTGATCTTCCCTGTTGAAAATTTTAGGTTAATATATAGATTAATTTGATTATCTGTTATGTGTTCAATTTATTTGATTCTTATAATTAGTTGTAGATTATTTTATTTGATTATTAATTGCATAGTATAAATGTAATTTATTTGAGTTATTAATTGATTTCAATTAATCATCGTTATGTGCTCAAATTGAAATTAATTCCTTATTATTACATGATGAATAATGTATTTGAATTTATGAGTGTTCTGCCCTAAAAGGATCATTATTTTTTTATGGGTGCTCTGCCCAGGGTCATTCCTGAAAGGATCAGCATGGTACGAGTGCTCTGCCCAAGGTCATTCCCGAAAGGATCAGCACGGGTGCTCTACCCTGGGCAATTCCCTAAAAGGATCAACACACACGGGTGTTCTGCCTTGGGTATTTACCCTAAAAGTTTATTCACCAAGTGCTCTGTCGAAGGTCATTCCCTAAAAGGATCAACACCGGTGCTCTGCCGAGGGTCATTCCCTAAAAGGATCAACACACACGGGTGCTCTACCCTGGATTGAACTAAAAATGATTTTAGATAACGGCATTGTCTTATTTTGTTATTATGAAAAATAAATTATTATTGTTGTCATGTACAATAACGATTCAATACTCGTAATTAATCATATTCGTATTATTGAGTTTTATTAGTGCTAATGTAAAATTTTGAATTTTGGAAAGGATGTGACCTTACGAGCCGTCGCGCTCACACCCATATAGACTGTTTTGCAGGGTTTGTATATAAAGAAGCAGTTTGATAAGATTGAAGACTTTTATATTTTTATATTTTTTATTTAGAAATTAATTAAAATTCAATGTATGTTGTTATTTTTTTTATGTCAATGTAATTAAAGATTTAAGGATTGATTAGTGGACAATATTTAATTACAATGATTAGTATCCTTTTAGTTGCTCTGATTGCCTTGAAAATGCATGAAATAATGTGGGTTGCGATATTATTTAAATACAACTCACAGTCCTTAAATTCAAGTCTGAGCCTGGCCAACTCGGGTTCCAATTTTCGAGGCGTGACATAATTAACATGTCATCAACATATATATCGACATATTTGATAATTACTCACTTTAAAGTATATATATTTATTATAGTTATATTATATATGAAACCATGAGATAACACCTTTGAATCAAACTTTTCATGCTACTGTTTGGATGCTTGTTTTAATCCATACAAAAATTAATTTAATGAGTCTACATACTTTACTCTTATTTCCTAGCAAAACAAACCCTTATAATTGCTCAATGTATACCTTGTCATCGAGATCACCATTTAAGAATATTGTCTTCACATCCATTTGATGGATATGAATATGATGCATGAATGTTAATGCGAATAAAATCATATTCGATATTATTCTTACCATTAGTAAATATGTGTCAAAATAATTGATTCGTTCTTTCTAATCGAATATTTTGTCTACTAACCTAGCCTTAAAGGTTTGAATTGTACCATCAGTGTGATAAATCTACCAATTTTCACGTTTGATTTGACATAATAGAGTTAATCTCATCATTAATGACATATCTCCAAAAAGCGGAGTTTCTTGAAGCCTAAAAATTCTTATTCTTTAACTCTTACGAGGTTTACTGAGAGCTTCAACTTTTTGTTGAGTTCCCTCTATTGCCACATTGCTCATGATCGAGTATGCACTTATATTCCGGCATTACCCAAGCATCTCCGTCTATTTTCCAAATAAGAATACTCAACACTTCATAGCTGATAAACCAAAAGTTTACTCTAAAAATTTCTTTTTTAAAACATTTTTTCCTTTAAAAATAAATTTTCCAAAATTTCTGAAATTATTTTCTTTTCATTTTTAAACCAAAAATCTCAACATGGAATTTGAGGGACCAGACATGAATATCAGTCCATCAACGCATTCTGTTGGCCGTGATGTAAAAAGCAATGAAACTCGATGTGATTCAGAGTTCACCCGACATGTAGATGGGCTGATTTACATGGTGTGCCCCACCTTTTCCATGGATCAGATGTTCTATGCACGTGACAGGTTCGCAGAAAAGAAATGGCTGTACAAAGAAGGTCATATACACCCATGTCTATTATGGATCAAAAGTACTGGCACACAACTAGTTTCCAACGTGTCGGAGTGAATGACATCCAACCCGTTGAAAGGGTTGGCTCAGACATGAAGATCACGTAAGGAGAAAATGAGGCCAATCCATTCATCAGGTGGGAAGATCGTGTACTTTGGAAAGATTGGCGGTTGTACATTGATTTATACATTGTCCCACATTATTAATGGTGCCGATTATTTTTGAATAAGGTGTTCTTCATGGTGGGACCAAGATTTTGAACGGATCAGATTTTCTACACACTTCACATGTAGCTAAATTCTCGCTAGTTGGATGATATCTCTATCCAGCAGATGCACAGAGCGAGTATTAATGGACTGTTACACGCCGAGCGACGAACACTAAGTTGATTTGAATTGCATGACGTTGCTGGCTTTCGCTGGAGAGAAAACAACGCATCAGGTATTCTGGCGGGCTTGACAGAAGCTACGCCTTTTTAGAGTCCGACTCCCATCCGTCGCGCTGGCTCTGAAAACGATATTCGTCACCCAATTCCTCACTCGTGGCTGGTGGAGATCTGGCCCGAAATATCTCTATCTAACAATCCTAACCGTCTGATTAAACTCCTGTTAACTGTGGACCACTGAGTGTAATTCGAAGAGAAAACAAAAGAAAATTCTTGGAAAGATGTAAAGAGAGCTGAAGAATGGTTAAATAGGGACCACAGGCTAGTAAAGCTGAAGATTCTACGGTCAATTTAAAAAGTCAATTTATTTAGCCCATTTACAAACCAACTATCAATGCAGTTACATCATCAGATTAGTCTCAAAGTTGAGAGTTGAGAGAGAGCTTGTCTGAAAGCTTCCCAGCATTGAATTCATACAATTTCCATAGGGCCCATTACGATGTTTGTATCTTATCCATTCCATCCATCTATTATGGCAACTCATTTTTAAGGGATGAATCCAAAAATGAGGCAGATCTGGAGCTCAAATGGACCACACCATAGGAAATTGTGGAAATTGAATGAGTAACGTTGAAAACTTCTTGGGGTCCACAGAAGTTTTGGATCTAAACTTGTATATACCTTTCATACATGGTAGTGCAATCTTATGAATGGGTTAGATGATAGATGCATATTCCTATTAGCCCAACAAAAGTTTCAATTTTAAATGATGGAAGTCATTAACCCCCTTTTTTTTTTTGCTACGGTGGGGTCCACTTGAGCTTCCAATTTACAATTTTTGGGTTCAAACCCTGTAATGAGATGGTAAAATGGATGGACTATGTAGATCACATATATACATTTGTGGGACCCATGAATTTTGACACTACAGAAGCCCTATTAGATTTCATGTTTTCATGCGCATTACCTATATATGTCCCTCTTAAATGAACATCTTTTAAAAGTAATTATTTACTCATATGTAAATATATATAATTGAAACAACAAACACTCCCTTCAACTGAGGATCTTGTAATTCTTCTTCTATATGGAGACTAGGGCTTCTCAATTTGATTTTTATGATGGGTAGGGTGGATGAATCCAGATTGTTCATGTGGAGAGTCTTAAAGAAGCCATTCAATGCACGATGGCTAGCATAGCAAACATACCAACATGACATAATACATATGTAAGATTAATTTTTCACTCAATGTTAAAAATAATAGCATGGAAAAAAATCAAACATTAATGAATTAGTGAAGTATGTATAACACATGTTTAGACGATTGTAACGATTATAAAAGTCATAATATCCAGCTCTAAAGAAGTGCTTTCATAGTCAACAACTAATGATCAGACTCAGTCGCTGTCTCTAAGACAGTATATACTCATCAATAAAATATTTCTCACAGTGCAGCCTGTTGCCCAATCAAATTATGCACGTCATATAAGTATGCATGTACCACGTCATGAGCATATACAATGGCAACACGTAATTTGATATCGAGTTAGTAACATGTGGACCCCACTTTTGAATAAAGTGGTCGGCCACACATGCATTGCATCTTCCCAACTTATGCTAATAACTAAACTAATATACACGCAGTGACCCTAAGCTACACTATAAGTGTACTTGCCTCACACGTGAAAAGGAAGAACAAGTGTTTGAGATTGGAGTTGATCCCTTCCATATCTAGAAAGCCAGCTAGATTTATTGTCAAGTACGCTATTCGTTGCTCCTGTTAATATCATCCCTGTCAATTTTGAGAGATGCCATCTAAGTTAGGGGGATTGCATGACGAGTGGCTCAATATTACACGCACATGGACCTTGTAGTTTTCACATGGAGGGTTATGCTATTGGATTGTTATGATTGTGATCTTTATAGATAGGTCCGGGGGCTCAATTAATTTAGTCATTTTCTATTAAATAGGGTCTTGGTCACCAACATGTGCAGAAGTCTTATTCCATTAAAGGCTTTTTGAAAGGGTGTAAGTTGCGGAAGATACAGGCATCCTCATCAAGATTTTAATGGCTTTCCAATGTTTTTAGTTTACACTTTAATTATTTATTTGATCTCCATTGTTATTACATAGATCAAGCTATTATTATGCATTTTATGTTGGAATTATGAGCCACACATGGTATATTTTCATCTAGCAATGCAATAATTTGATTGAATCAATCGCATAACCATCAGGGTGGGACCAGGCAATTGTTGGCTATACACAAATTTCATGAGTGTGAAGTACTACAGTACTAGACAACTCTCAATAGAGTCAATGTTTGGATTGAGAAGAGGTGGGCTTGGAAAAATCCTACTATGGATGGAATTTTCTCACAACCTAGTCTAATATAAAGATATGTCCAGTCCCCTAAGTAATCTACACAGCTTTACATTGCACATCTCTTCCCATTAGAGTGTGCTACCAAATATAGGTATGACTAGGGGTGCATATTTAACCGGTAGAACCGTGGAACTGGACCGGAATCGACCAAACGGTCCGGTTTGGTCTGGTTCTAGAGTGCACCAGTTTCGGTTCCAGTTCCAAAAATCAAAGAACCGTTAACATCGGTTCGGTTCTCCGTTTGGGGGTATGTAGAACGGAACCGAACCGTGAACCGATCCGTAGAACCGAACCGTGGATCCGATCCGTGGAACCAAACCGTGGAACCGAACCTGGAACCGAACCAAGAATCCTTTGATTGTTTCCATATTTGACTCATGATTTATGGTTTATAATGCACCATTTAATTATTTTCATAAATCTATTTTTGCACACCTTATGCAATATCTAAACCATTCATTAAATGGACCACAACATGAATCGACATGGGCTAGCTAATAAAATTAAACATGTAATTAGACTGGATTATAAAAAGCCCAGAACCGTGGAACCGATCCGGAACCGAACCGGTTTTAACGGTTCAGTTCCGGTTCGGTTCTAGGGTGCCAACGGTTCAATTCCGGTTCCAAATTTTCCAGAACCGTTAGGAACGGTTCGGTTCCAATTTCACCGCAGAACCGGTCCAAACCGAACCGTGTGCACCCCTAGGTATGGCAGAGCCAGAAGACCAGATGACATGCCACTAAATTCAACCTACACTGCAATGACCGATCAAGATACGCATTCTAGCTCACGATTGAATCTACTAGATTGATACTAGAATAGATCTTGGAATCCACCATGCACATTTTAGTCCAACAAGCTGTTTATCTGGAGTGACTTAAAGAAGTGGTTCATTGAACACCACCCAGCATAGCATGCGTACCAACTCAACTACATGTCTAAGATTAATTTCTTTAACTCACGGCTGAAAACAATAGTGCAAAAAAATATATCAAATTAATAATAAATTAGTGATATATATAGGCAATTGAAATCAATAATCCCAATTGACAAAGAAGTTATTTTCATACTGCACGATAGCTCGGACTCCATCACCATCAATCAGCTCGCATTTCTCAATAAAATATCTCTTTTAGAATGGCATACTATCCAATCAAATCTTACCATGTCTAACATACCAAGACACGACAAACAAAGGCAGAACATGGCGCAATGCTAAAAAGCCTGTATTTCAACACTTGGGTCAACGGAAAAAAAAAAAAAAAAAGTAAAGAGCACCGAATCCACCCCGAAGATAGGTAACCGTGGGCCCCATTTTGGCTGAGTGCTCGGGCCACAAGTGCTTTGCATGTTCCCAACTGAAAACACCAAGTTTCGGGACGGAGTGGTGGGGCCCAATACCAGTCCTGATGATACCTTCCATTCACCGTCTGATGATGACCAAACTAACGTACAAAGCAGCGACCCGGATGTACACTTTGGACGGGTACTTGCCTCACACATGGAAAGGAAGCACATATGTTTGAGATCGGAGCTGTTCATCAGGTAATTCCCACTACGTAGATTCTGTATCTAAAAAACCAGCCAGATTTATTGTCGAGTGGGCTATTCGTAGCCGTTTAACAGCTAATCTCAACGTTCATTCCTTCTATACATGTGTGGCCCACCTGTTAATCTCATCCCCATGATTTTTGAGAGATGCCATCTAGGCTATGAGGATTGCATGATGAGTGGCTCGATCTTGCACGTGCAGGCTTCATTTCCACGTGTGAGGGGCAGTACGCTAAGAAAGTGCACCCGTGCGAGTTTACTAACATTTCTTGAGAACTAGAGATTGTGGGGCCCATCTATAGGCCATTGAATTAGATACTTGGGTAGGGTTGGGATGGGGACCATGCAAGGAAGCATTTTACATTACGTTGTCATCACGCAAGTGACGAAATCATCCCACCGCTCTTTTATCATCTGGATCTCGGCCACAGATAAATTATCCTGTCCTGAGGGACTGATCCAGACCATTGATCCAATCTCCATCGATGGGATGCCCTAGAAATTTCACAGATTTGGAAATCCTACCCCTTCTGAAATTTACCCGTTCTTCAGCTAGTTCTGTAATCTGTTAGCCGTCCTTTCATAATCCAGCAATACAAACGGTTAGGATATCCCAACCTGTGAGATTTTTGGGTAAATCCCACATTCATAGTGGGAACCATCGGATCAACCGTCTGGATTACCTGTGTACAGAATTGGATGTATCTGAAAAAATGTACATTGGCGGAGTTTCAGGACCCGATTATTCCTCCGCGGCCCGATTTACCTTACACATCATTTCATCCATCATCTGGCCTCAATTTTACATGTATATGCCTGATCCGAACCATTCAACAGATGGAACCTAAGGTGGATGTGCCATGATGGAAAAATTACACTAATTAACTCATCAGGTGGGCCACACATCGATATAAACAGCTAAAAATTGATGAAAGAAACATGAGCAACTCTATTCGTCCAATGCACACATATAACCAAACTGATGAATGGAACAGCCCAATTCTCAGAATATGGCTTCCAAACAGCAAGCCCCACCTGATCAATGGTCCAGATCTCGTGCAGATGCACCACATTGGTGCCTACCTCTGCAAAATTTCCGAGTCATGTCCCAAAAATAGCTTACAAGAAAATGCAAAGTTGGGTGTACTAGAGGACCCGATTCAACTATCTTCCAACAATATCCTGTCATCCTTTCCTGTAGCCCTATGATAGACACTTGAGTCATTTGTAGCCATTCATTGATGGGACCCACAACAAATGTTTCACGTTCCCAGATAACGACCGCATTATGAGTGACATTGATTTCTTACTATCTCTACCCGAAATGAATGGGAACGCTTCAACGGTTGCATTTATTGCTCGTTAATTGAGTGGGCTTGGCCGGGCCTGTCTAATTGGGCTAGAATGAAGGCCCAGACCCAGACCCTATTACTTGCAAATGGGCCTAGGTTCATGCTAGTATGGTTCATGAACGACCCAGATCCAGCCATGTGGATGCGACCCTGACCGGGGGGCTCACCTCGATATATGTGTTGTATATATCATGGTCCCAAAAATGAAGGCATGGTCCCAAAAATGAAGCAATATAAATCTCAGGTGGACCACACAGTAGGGATTGAATTCTCGCCATTAAAAGATTCTTGGGGGCCACAAAATTTTTGGGTCAAACTGCTATTTGTGTTTTCCCTTCATCTAGGTCTGTGTTGCCTTATAAACGGGTTGATGGCAAATGAACATTATGGTGGACCTTGGGAAGTTTTTTATGATGGGAGTTCAATAACCACTGTTTCCTGTAGTGTGGTCCACTTGAGATTTGTCTCCACTTCATTTTTGGGACCATTCTCTAAAATAATGGTTGGTGTGGTTATACTACCATATATCGAGGTAGGCCCCACGGTCAGGATCACACCCACTTGGCTAGATCTGAGGTCGTAGTTAATCCACGTTCTAAGGTTCACAATGGGTCAGGTTGGGATCAGACTGAGCCGGACTCATTTACTAAATGGGCTCGGTTGAAGCCAAGCCACTACCATTGCCCCTCTGACCAAACCCAACCTACTTAAAATTCATCAAGCCGGGCCTAACCTTGGGCTAAAGCTATGCCCATCCCTTGCTTGTTTGTGGATGCATAGAAATACACACACACACACATCACTTGCATGTATCTATAGTTTGGCAATGTATTTATTAGTGCTGAAAGTCAGGTGAGTTAGGTTGGGTTGGTGCTCAACCCTAGCCCAACCCAAGGTTCCTATACCGTAACCCTAACCTAACTCAACCCAACCTCGGGTTGGGAATTCTCAACCCAAGCCCAACCCAAGCAGGCTCGGTCGGGTTGGTCAAGTGGATACATGCTAATATTTTCATTATTACATTAGTATATTATATTTCGATACATGTCTTATTTTTGTATTTATGATTTTATTAATTATATATGCAATTATTTATCATAAAGAACTTCATTTTTAAAAAAAAAGCCAAACAAACAAACAAACAAACTAGCTAAGATATTGGACAACCACTCATTTAAAAGTCATGTTGTGTATCACGCAATCTATTTGGGACAGAGAAATCTGGCGTATCTTGTTAGCTTGAGACATCAGAAATTATGTGGATCGATGAGACCCAATGACACTAGAATTTCCTGTGCCTTCAACACAGATGATCCATGCTCAATTATAATTTATAAGTAAGTTATACATCGATTGAGTTCAGGTTGGGTCGAACAACCCAAGACCTCAATCCAACCCCACCCAAGTTTAATCGGGTCGGTGTTCATATAGCCCAAGCCTAAGACTGAACCCAATACATCCTGTCAGAGCATAACCCAACGTCGGGTGGGTCACAGGTCGGCCCTAGTATTTATAATCTACAACGGCAGGTCAGGTACGGCTCAACCCAAGCCCAACCCTTTTACAGGAGTGGGTCTGGCCATTTAGTCGACCAGCTGACCCAACCTATTGCCCCCCGCCGCCCCCAGCCCGCGCCCCCCCCCCTATGCCTAAGGGTGGCAATGGCCAGGTGGGCTGCCCTCGATCCATTTTTCAACTGAGCTTAGCCCATGGGTAGAGTTTGGCCGTAGGATGCATGGGCCAATCAATTTTCATGTCTGGCTTGCGATCAAGGCTTTTTAGCGTGGCCCGCCTTCATACATGCATGTTGCTTCCTATAAATATGCCATTCCAATCCTTAATTAGGCACCCAACATCTAAAATGTAGTCCATTGATTTCATTCTAATTTTGTTTATCTTTGTACACATATCGCCCACTTGATTAACATATAACAGATTAGATGGGTCTACCATGCTAGGCCCATGTCAGGCCTAGAAGCATTAGGCCTTGGGCCTTAAGTATCAAGCCCAAGCCACACCTAAGCAAGGCTGGCAATGGGCCAGGCCTGGGCTTAAAGCCTGGCTCATGGCCGGATCCAATAATTCAAAATCAGTCCGGCCGAGCCTATTACCAGGCCTAACCCTACATAGTGGTCTAGCAGTGGGCCCTCCAAGCTGTGGACACCATAGTAGGTGGAACATAGACCCAAAAGTAGGCTAATAAGATTGTCTACACCAATATGATTTTGCCCCATTTAAATTGCTTGTAATCAGAGTTACAGGAATTCCCTGCAAGCCTGCATGACTAATAAGGTGGATTGCATCCTACCCCCGCTCATCTCTAGCCATGAACGGGTATATTTGTATGTGGCCCATCACTATGTATGTCTATCCACGCCATCCATCCCTTTTATCGGTTCATTTTACGGGCTAATCCTAAAAATGAGGTAGATCCAATGCTAAAGTGGACCACACCGAATAGTAAGCTTAGGTTGCATTAAATGCACGGATCATTAAACGTAAGAGTCATATGTGGTGTGGTCCACTTCAGCGTTGGATCTACCTCATTTTCGAGGTCATACATTAAATAATATGAGAAAAGGGACCGACGGTGTGGATAAACAAATACATCAAGGTGGGCCCTACAGATGTGCCCATTCGGGGCTAGAGATGGCAGGGTACGACGCAAACCCATTGCGTCCGGCAAATAATAACAATTGTGCGCGGTTTAAACGTGGGACGTGTATTGAAATAATAACAATAATAAAATAAAATAAAATCTTTCAAGTAAAATGACAAATTTAGCCTGTTAAACATGGTACTTGAATTTGGCAAAAAAAAAAAAAAAAACATCTTCCAAATAAAATGACAATTATACCCTTCTCATTTTAGGAGATGTGCATCCGTTCTTTTATCGGGACAATTTTACCCTTCCCATGATTTCGGCCGTTGAAGACAAACAAATGGCCATTTTCATTACAACTATTCATTTGACGGCCGCCATTTGGATGGCTAAGATGAGTTGACGCGCATGCAAATACCAGTCTTAAAATATAATAAAATGAAAAAAAAAGAAAAAACAAAAACATCATGTCTCTAACTTGCGCACGACGTCTGGTAATTTATAAATCAACGTCGGATGATATAATAACACCTTTGACCGGCTGTTGAAACTCCTGAGAGTCTACCACCTAGGCAAGAGTAAGGATCCAGCATGATATAACACCCTGTTCCATAGGTTAAGTGGTAGACTGAGTGAAAGATACCTTGTTTCACTACTGAGGTTTTGGTTTCAATTCTCTAGAGGGGATAGCTAACAGTGAAGTGTGAACTGACGGAGTGTACTAACAAGCTAAAAAAAAAAAAAAATTACCACGGATGATATACTCATCAATATGCCTTCTAGCGATAACCTGTGAGAGACGAATTGCTAACTCCTTGCTAACATGAGCATGTCCTCTCCACGTTCACTTGTTGCAAATAGAAGATTCACCATCTCAATATGCTCCTCCAAGCACCAAAATTTGGATTCATTGCCTAAGCTGTTCATTGCATGTTATCTATTCATGTTATTTATTTACATCTCTGGCTCATTCGTCCAGCTGGTAAAGGACCATACATGGAATGAGCGAGTAAGAAGTTCCTTGTGGGCCTTTCGTCAGCTTGGGTATCCCTGTTGTCGTGTTAATGTGAAATTTTCCACAACTATCAAATGTGTTATCCATGTGGAGATGAAAAATGAGATATTTGCAGAGAAAAAACAATAAGCCATTAGATCTTCTTCTTGCATTAAATGATTCAATTTTGTTTAATATGACTTATTCAACTACTTTGTGTGTGTGTGTGTGTATATAAGATAAATTATGAAATCTATATAAAGGAAAATCGATGTGGAACAAGATCTTTCCCTGACAACAACGGCATAACTTGAAGATAGCGGAAGGGTACTCTTTGCAAGAACACCTTAATGAGTTAATATTCTAATAAACAGATTGACAATAATTGATGTAAAAATTGATGATAAAGAAAATATCACACTTCTACTATGTTCGATGTTAGATTTGTAGGATGATTTTAAATGGACCATCCATTATATGGGCCCACATTAATATATAGCCGTCCATCATGTGGGGCCAACATTAATATGAGCTCATCCATCATGTAGGGCCCACCTTTGATGTGGACCATCCATCATATGAGCCCCACCCTCAATGCGGATAGTCTATCATGTGAGGCTTCCTTTGATATGAACAGTGAGAGAGCCTCCTTTGACATGGATCATGTGAGAGAAAGGTAGAAAAGTAACAAGTTAAAAATAAAAATAAATAAATAAAAATTTATTAAAACAAGTAACTTGTGATTACCAAACAAAAGTGCAAAAAAAGAGTAACTGAATCACTTAAAAAGTAACTTATATTGATGGTATCCAAACTTGCCCTTAGTGCCCATGGAGAATACATCACATGTCAGGCGATACATACTGGCATGGAAGGGTAGATCAAACCATGACACCTTCAATTCCAGCTTGAAAACATCATGATTGTGTTCCAGAGCCCTTCCCTTATTTACAACCACTAAGCCTTAGGTTATTCCACTTGGGTCACTCCAATGGAATGGCTACTACAATTCGATTTGATCGCTAGTCCAAGTGCAGCCTTATGAAAAGTGGGGCACACGGAATGTGATCTGGATCGTTGATTTGCCGGGCCTCAACATGTATGAAGGATGACCCAAAAATCTCCTACATTGAAAAATCCTAATCATTTGACCACTGGAGTATATAGAAGGGCAGCATTCTATGATCTGTGGAGGAAAAAAGAAAGCCAAATATTCTATGGCTAGGATCTTCCTATCTAGAAGATTAATTTTTGGGGGCACACATCAACATTCTAGATCACCAAACCATGGGCCCAGTAGAACAAACTGAGGACCCAATGTTATTAGACACATCGGTCCAGAATCAAGTGGCAATAATATTAATGGTCCAAGCAAGAATGAAGTTTTGTGGGGAGAAAGGAAGAGAGTAAAAAATAATAATAAATAAATAACATAAGACATCTATTTTATATATAGCACAAAGGAGCCTAATTGTTTTCTATTTTTGTAAGTTCCAATGAAAAAAGAAATTTTCAAATTTCACAAATTAGTGTAATCAAAGTTTTGTTTTAATTGTGATTAGGGAATAATACATCCATCTCTCTAATTTATATTAATAGTCTAATAGAATATGGCAGTCCACGGAAACAATGTTCCCACTTTAACTCTCTTCCTCAAGTTGGGGCATAAATATCCATCATGCCCAGCTTTGAACACAATAAAAAAAATTCTGCACATGATAACACCTCAATAAGAATATCTGCAACCTATGATTTGGATTGAATATAAGTTGTGGTAATATCTTTAGAAGCGATCTTCCCACGGATGAAATGACAATAAATTTCTCTGTGCGTAGTCTTCTCACAAGTTATAGTAATATCTTTAGAAGCAATCTTCCCACAGATGAAATAACAGTCATTTTCTATGTTTTTTTTTATAAAAAAAAAACACACGCACGCACACCCCCACACACTAATGCCATAGTGGGATTTCACCACCTATGGATGCTCGAAGCCTTGACCAGGTGTTGAAACTCCTGACAGTCTACCACCAGAGCAAGAGTAAGGATCCAGACAGTCACAATGGATTACTGGCAATGTGGGATGCTGCATAATAAAGCACCATATGATCACCTGAAAATAACTGGAGCTCTTGCATAGGATCACCTGAAAATAATTGAAGCTCTTGCAATAAGAACTTGAGCCATAACATCTCACTTACCAATGACTGGTTTATCAATGTATATTGAGGACCTTTGAACACTCCCCGCACATGCAGAATATATCACGGCAGCATATTTGTTATCCCCGGATTCAAACACTTGACCTTTTGCTTTGATATCATGTAATCAGAGTTTTATTTTTATTTTGATTAGGGAATAATACATCCCCCGCTCTCTCATTTATATTAATAGTCTAATAGAATATGGTAGTCCGCAGGACTTTAACATATTGGACGCAGATTGCCTACTACTGGACGGTGCTCTGTGGGCCCCACCATGATGTATGTGTTTTATCCACGCCGTCCATCCACAGGTCAGAAGGTTGGGACTGCTCGTGGAGATCTTTGGCCCATTGCCCATCCACTACAAGGTTCGCGAGATGAAAAATCTAATTACAGAAAGATGGGCCTCACCTGTAATGCTTGGCTGAAATGAGAACCCAGCATTGTTCGAGACGAGAAAAGCATCACGAATTAATTACAGGGACCTTACCCTAGATGAACACGCCCAATTCTGCATGTGAGGCGCACAATGTAGTTGTCCAGACAGTGGATATTGATCAAATGCCTCAAAATCTTCTAGATCAGAAGACTCTTAACCCTCCCATATTGGCCTGTTCTATGTTGAATGAGGCCCTGACTGAAGAGCAAGGATCTCTCAATGTGATCACTGACTAATGGGCCCATCAGATCAATGACTCATGGCCCAACATGCATGGAACTCAGAAGCCTCAGCTACTGATCGACTTGTTCAGTGCAATTCCTCATTGTCATAGTTCGCCTTAACAACACTTCATCATAATGTTCAAAATCTTCTAAAGCAGCCCAAACACTCTCCGAGCCATCCTAGATAAAGGCTCTGCCCGTCCCAATTGCTGGCATATTTCCTTATCTCTAGTTAAATCATCACCGTGATTATGACCATCTCCACTATCTTCTTCTTTCCTCTGTTCTTCTGTAATAAAAGATGGATCTACAATACCCTCCAGTGAATCTTCACCCATGCATTCCTTCAAGCTATTTCCACTCTCTTCATCCTCCACATCTCCAGTCATTGATGATTCCTCCACATCCCCTTGAGTTTCCTCATTGCGAACACTCACACATCTTTTCTGTGCATTCCCATGCAACTTGTCTAAAGTCCTCCATGTCACTGCATCTGGCACCAACCCGTTCTTCCTCATCTCCCTCACTAACCGATAAGCCTCTTGCTTCAAACCCAAATTGCAAGCACTATCAATCACAATATTGTAATTCACAATCTTTGGAGCAACCCCACAATCGACCAATTCATACAAGAAATCACATGCCTCATTCATCCTTCCAGCATCACATAAGCCTCTAAGTATCGCCGCATAAACAAAATCATCATGAATCTTCGACGGCCAAATAACACCATCCCAAAACTTCTTAGCCTCTTCTATTCGGTTACTTCCAAAAAACCCATCTAAAATTATAGTGTAAGTCGTGCTATCAGCACTCACACCCTCCCTAACCATCCCACTGAAAATCTCCATCGCTACATCAATCTTCTGGAACTTAGATAACCCGCGGAGAACAACATTATAAGTAACAACACTTGGCCTACAACCAATCTCGGGCATTTTCCGATGCAAGAGATCAAGCGCTGCATCCATCAGACCCACATTCAATAGACCGCCTATAATGGTGGTGAAAGTCACTACATCTGGACCACAGAAATTCCCTGCCAGCATGTCATCTAAGACTTTCATAGCATCATCAACTCTACCCATCTTGCAGAATCCGTGAATAACAGTATTAAGTGTAACCACGTCGGGCTTGCATTGATTCTGAAGCATCGAAACAAGCGCATTCAGTAACTCGCTGGTATTATCCAGAACACACAACGCGTTCAAGTATATATTGTAGATCCGGGTCTTGTCAGCGACTCTATCTAACATGAAATTGAGCACATCCTTGGCCTTGCATAGATCAGACTCTCGGCAAAGACTCTCAACCAGGACCTTATATGTAGGCTCCGTCAGCAAGTAGCCAAATTCAATCCCTTCTTTAAATAGCTGATAAGCTCTCATACAACCCCCTTCCTTGCTAAGACCATGGACTATAGAATTGTAAGAAACCAAGCTAGGAACAAACCCTCTCTTCCTCATTATATATACAATCCGAGATGCCCCATGATTCCGTCCGGCCCTACACAGCGAATCTATCATCTGCCCATAAGCAAATTCCTCACAAACGCTCTTCCCCTGCGGCATTTCCTCTGCGATCCTGAAAATTTCATGATAGAATCCCTCTCGACAAAGGGCATCAACAAGATTCGCGAATGCTGCATTATTAACAGATGATGGGTCTTCTTCGTCAAGCATCCTCTGCCAGAGCTTTTGCATCAGCTCCTTCCCTTCCTCAACCTTACGTTTCCGCAGGACTCCTTTCAGAAGAATGCTGTATGTGAGCGAATTGGGCGGGATGCCCCTCTTGAGCATTTCATCGAACAGCTGTTGGGCGACACCCAATTCAACGATTTTGCAAAACCCATTAATGAGGGAGGTGTAGGAGACGGCATTGGGAGAGTGGCCCCTGCTCAACATATCATCGAGCAGTTGGCGTGCTTCAAGGAGTTTCGAATCTGAGCACAGCTGATCAATGAGGCGGTTGTAATTGATGATGGACGGGACGAAACTGCCGTCCACAGCGATCATGCGGTTCACGACGCGTAACGTGAGAGAAGGAGTACGGGCGTCAAGGAGACGGGCGAGGAGGACGTTGCAGGTCCGATGGTCTATGGAGAAAGACGGGGAGGCGAGGGAGAGGAGGAGGCGACGGTGGGCCTCCGAGAAGCGGTGGGACCCACAAAGCGCGTGGACGATACTGCTGAGATTGAAGGGGGTGGGGACATAGCCACGGAGGCGGAGACGATCGAGGAGGTGAATGGCCGCATCCACATCAGATCGGGTTGTGCAGAGGGTGTGGATCTTTCGTGTCCAGTATGTACGGTTGGAAATGTTAATCTTTTCTTCATCTGCTTGATCTTCGTCATCGAGCGGTCGGATTTCGGGAGAGAGAAATTCAAGGGTGTTGATGAAACGGAGGAGAGTAGTTTTCCGAATGAGGGATCGGGGAAGAAGGATGGAAGCCATGTTTTGATTAGATTTTGGGATGCGAGGGGATTCCAAGCACATTTTAAAATTTTGAAAACTGGCAAGGGCTTTGTAGGGCCAACCGTGATGTACGCGTTTTATCCACGCCGTCCATCCATTTTAACATATCATTTTAAATCAGTAGCCTAAGAAGAAGTCAGATCCAAGGTTCAAGTGGGCCACACCACAGGGAGCAGTGGTGATAATGACGCCACCGTTGAAACCTACCTAGGGCCCACCATGATGTTTATTTGTCATCCAACCTGTTCATAAGGTCACATAGACGTGGATGAAGGGAAAACACAAATATCAGCTTGATCAAAAAATTATCTGGCCCACAAGAAGTTTTCAACGGTAGGCGTTCGGTCCCACTGTTTCCCATGGTGTGGCCCACTTAAGCCTCGAATCTGCATCTTTTTTGAGCACATGCCTTAAAATGGATGGACGGATGGATAAAACACATACATCACGGTGGGTCGTACGACGCAATGGGAGCAGATTGCGTACTGAGTAAACTCTGTCGGCCCAACGTGATTTATGTATTTTATCCACTCCGTCCATCTATTTTATCAGATAATTTTAGGTATCGAGCCAGAAAATGAAGCATATCCAAAGCTCAAGTGGACCACCCCACAGAAAACAGTGTGAATCTACCGTTGAAAAATTCCTGGGGCAACAGATGTTTTGGATCAAGCTGATATTTGTGTTTATCCTTCATCCATGTTTGGTTGATCTTAGGAACAGGTTGGATGACAAATAAACATCACTGTGGCCCTAGGAAGGTTTCAATGGTGGAAATCATTATTCCCATTGTTTCCTGTGGTGTGGTCCACCTGAGCTTTGGATATACTTCAGTTTTCGTTTCAACCCCTAAAATAGCTAGAAAAACTGATGGACGGCATGGATAAACCACGTACATTCATGGTCAGCCAACAGAGTTTACTCAACTGTATAAAGGAAAGAAGCTGATTCTCTGTAAAGCTATTGTAGAGAATAATGTTGTGTGGAGCAACCATGATGCACGGCTTACATCCACCCCATCCGTTGAGGCCCACCTCTTCAAGTTCGCACCGTATCCAAAATCAGGTAGATTCAAGAAGATAGATGGGTGACAACACATTGTACAATTAGGATGGGAATACCCCCATTTAAATGTACGGACACACTGTTCTACATATCACATCCAATCCAGTAGGATGCTCCCCACTAGGATGGATGATTCAGGTCATTTCAAAACCAACGTGATATCAGAGGTTTTAGGCATGATTTCAGAAGTATGGTCATCCCTAGCTTTGCTTTGTGTCAGCCCATACCTGCAAGTACTTCCTTTCTTTCACTTAAAATGTGATTCTCTCCCCTTTTTTTACTACTACCTGCAAGCAATCTAATTCTCTCCTTTTAACTATTACCTGCAAACAATCACCCACAAACCACATGCATTATGGGCGTATATGTTGATAACACACCCACAACGCTTGCTGTTCGCCCATCCCCATATAGGTTAAAGGTCGTAACCTTGAAAATCGGCATTTAACAGATTTTTTTTAAGAAATCAAAACCTAAATTTACCAAATGCTTGGGAATGAAAATCAACCTTCATACTGACTCTCTCTTTTTATTCTCTCAAATAGGGAAAAGTGGATACCCATGAAAATCAGTTTTATGTTCTAAAGTTCTCATTACTCACAAATAGGCCAACTAAAGGAATTTTAAGCGTTAGTTACATACCATGCCATATTGTAAGTGGGTCCGGATCGGGTCCATTTTTGGGTGGTCCAAATCTAATGGACAACAAATACACAAATTTCAAGGAAATAGCATAAATATCTAGATAAGAGAGAGAGAGAGAGAGAGAGAGAGCTAACGCAAGCAATAGATGAGCCCCATATGAGAAATTCTTATAGATTTCTTACCATATAGACTCACATTACAACAGTGCAGCTGTAGTCAGTGTCCATTGAGCTATACATACTACCAGCCTCTTTGCTTCCATTACAAATATACACATGACCCAAATCTCAAATTACATAGAGCCGTCCCTTTGCGGCCCACTCCCATCACAAATGGATCCTGCAAGATTAAGCACCAGCGTTTGTCATTCATGTGATTGGTGGAATTTTTCATAGACAACAAAACATCTAGTTAAAATGAACTTTTCTTTTTCTTTTTTTTTAGGTAATTTCAGATGAATAGGGTCTGTGGTTAGGAAATCTGGACCATGCCTTTTGGATTGAATACCAAATAACTACCAATTTTGGAAATCATAGCCGCCATTCTTGGGAATTTTCAGCTGAATGTGGAGTGTGGACCACTGCTATATTATTTTTAGTGTCAGTTTGTAGGGCATGAATCAGGAGGTTGGGATGATGCTATTGAGGAGTTTTTGAAGCATGGTCCATTCACAGGGGGATGCAACAGACTGATGGTCTAGATTAATCAATAATAGGCCCTTGGCAAATGCAGAATATTTTAATATTTATTTACGGGTTTTGCTAACACCCATGGGGATGCCCAATCATCAATCGGGACCATTCATTCAATAGTGCCATTGGGACAAAACCATGGTGCAAGAATCACACCGATCAAATGACCATAACCCTATGAACGAAGCCAATTTGTTCTAACCGTCTGTTTTGTATGAGCCATATATTGCATGGTTAGAATCATCAAACCAAAGGGCTACTTGTTGAGTGTCAAATATTGCATATTTTTTCCTATTTATATCTTGGTTTTAGGAACATGATATTACTTAATGTTATATTTTATACATGTTTTTGTTGCAAGGTGAATCTATAAGCTTGCATTGAAAATAATGTTAAAAGCATGGATTTAATGCTCAAGAATCACCAAAGCAAAAGATGGATCTTAGGATACCAGGATTGAAGAATTCACATGCCAAAGATCCAAGAAAACCAGGTGAAGAATGAAGAGAATCGAATACTTAAAGTGAAGAAAAAGAAGTCTAAATATTTGCCTGCTTCGACTAGTCTAAAGCCCTGCTTTGACCAGTCCTGGTTCTGGCTTGGCTAGCCAAAGAAACTTCGGCTCGAACTCAGCAACATGAACTTTTAATTTCGCACGATCTTCGACTAGTCGAAGGTGATCCTCGACCAGTCGAAGACTGTTCTCGACTAGTCGAGGGTTATGCAGATTCTGCACGAACTACGTAAATTTGATGCAGTTTTCGAACTTTTCCAACTCCGTACGAAAGTTGGAATTCCCCAACTATAAATAGGAGTTCTATGATGTTTTTCGGCATCTTCTAAGGGTTAAGGAGTGGAGCAAAAGGGTGGAACCGCCGTCCGAGAATTTTTCTTCTTCTTCCTTAGCTGTTTTTATGCTTTTTTTAAGAATTTTTAGTTCAATCATGGCTATAGTTGGCTAAACCTCTTAGCTAGGGCTAAGAGGTAAAGCTTGTAGCGTGATTAGGATGTTTATTTTACTTTGATTCATGCTTTGTTGAACTCTCTTGGATTCTAATTTAATTATAAGGAATATTTTTAGTTTTTAATGGTTTGTTGTGACAAATTACAATAGATCTGCGATAGCTTTGAATATCTTTTTTTCCTCTTTGAAATTGTGAGATTGGTTAATCCTATTGTTCATCATCGTCCCTTGGGCATGGTAGGGTGACAGAATTCCTCCCATAATTCTCCTCTATTGATGATTAGATCCATGAGAAGTTTAGAGATTCAATCATCTCTCTCTTTTTCCAATTG
Organism: Magnolia kwangsiensis; assembly: GCA_037074715.1. Lineage (NCBI taxonomy): Eukaryota > Viridiplantae > Streptophyta > Magnoliopsida > Magnoliales > Magnoliaceae > Magnolia > Magnolia kwangsiensis. The sequence goes on along the minus strand of CM073576.1, from coordinate 140,111,953 downwards.
AATAGGATAGGAATCCAATTCCAATTGGATTTTCTGAATCAAGCAAAGTAGCATCCTGATTGCTACAAGTGGATCCTTGGCACCCTACTTACCACCTTTAAATTGATTATTTAACCTTATTCACAATTATTCAGATTTAGTTTTAGTTCTTCATCTAGTTCTAGTTCTAGTTCTAGTTAAATTCAGAAGACACACAAGTCCAGTCCCTATGGATTCGACCTCGGTCTCACCAAGATTATTACTACATCGCGACCCTACACTTGGGGTTGTGAACACTACTTTGGAATCAAAAGCAATACAAAATGAGATCTATCAAATAGATTGTACAACATGATGATTGTACCCATTTTGTTTCTCTGCACAATCTTGACTGTCCATTTCCCATGCTATTGGTCGGATGCTTATCCAATTGCCATGATTTTTGCACCATGGCTTGTCCCTAATTGTATGAAAGAATGGATGGGCCAGATTGATGATTGGGCACCCCACGTGTCACTTTAAAGCTTTAGGGACGTTGCCGACGTCCAATGGTGGGGACATTAGCAAAACCCTATATTTATAGAAGAATAAGATACCTGCACAAAGGTACTTTCAGCAAAAAAAAACACTACACAGGTGTTTACAATCATCATCATCATCATCATCATCATCTAAGCCTTTATCCTAACCACCTAGGGAGAGGAATTACACAATGCTCAAGCCAAAAATGTGTACCCTATAGTCCTGTTCAGGCTTTAAGTTTGCACAAGTGGGGCCCATCGTTCAGTAATCCAAACCCTTCATTTGATGGGCCATCGCTCGTGTGCCAAAACTTCCCAAACTGGAATGTCCTAGCTATAGAACATCTGGTATTTTTTTGGTTGAACAGCTGTATTTTCTGTCTTAACTATCTCTGTAAGCCATCTATATTTTTGGTACATGGGCTATCCACTGGGCCCATAATATCAATGGTTCAGATCACTAAAACATTGATGTATCTTTCTTCTGAAGTCACTTATATATGTCATATTTGATTCTAGGGGGTTTCCGTCTGAGGTTTTCCATGTTTTTAACGAATACAACAAATTTTTATGTGAAACAAGACACATGCATATTTTTCCCTTGGAATTTAGGTTTCTACTGAAATGCAGTTCTCCTAGCAATTTTCTAGTCTTGAAGTAGACTATGGGACCAAAAGCCTGTTTTCTTAAAACAAAAATCAAATACAGTGCTAGCTGTGAAGCTCAATTGTTCTACTTGTTTTCTTTTTCTTTTTTACTTTTTCTTTTTTTTTTTTAACTTTATTGGAGTTTTTTAGTTCAAAATTTTGTTTTGCGTGCATTCTCTAATGTAGAGATTCAAGACTTAAAATTTTCTAGCAGACATATTCTGGGTTTTTCAACCTTAATCAAGTTATGGCCTGAGACTTTTGTTCTATACAGCAACCTATGTACTTGGTTATCTCTGGCCTAAGACAATTCCTACAAGAACAACAAAAGCACAAATGAAGGTCATGATTTGTCCTAGCAGATCCCAAGAACATGTTTGGATGTGTGGAATCCATGGATTTTCTACAGGAGAAGTAATGATTATGCAATGATAATTTCCCTGCTTATTGCAGAAACATGGATTCCAAAAATGGGTTGCGGTTTGGATAGCAAGTGAAATCCTCAAATTCATTAAACAACAGTACCTTCTTTCTTGTGCCTGAGAATTCCGACAGTGGATAGGAGTAATGATTACTGTGTGAAATTCATGTATCCAAATAACCCGACTGTCTTGTTAGTGGAAAACAATTCCCGTTTGTGCATTAATTTTGTGTATCCAAACATGCCCTAAGTTACTTTCTTTCCTTTTCAATTCTTTTTGTGTCTTCTTTAGCAGTGGGGTTGTTTGGCGACAGATCATTTTGTTCAACAAATATGAATGAAGATTAAGAATATGACAGCTTTAATTCAACTGGAAGTCTTTGATAGTTTGCACTAAATAAGTTTGATGGAAGGAATCATAAAGCAGATGAATGTACCTCCATGACTCAAGCTTCACTTGCATCTGTTGTAATCAAGCGCACTCCCGCATCATATTGTAATTTGGTGCCACAACTGGAAGAAAAAGAAAAAAACAATTGAAGGATTGTAGTTACCCAAATCTGCAGTAAAAACTACTTCAAATATGCTATTTAACTTGGACAAAGATGTGTGTTCCCCACTGATCATGACTAGTTACATTAACTAATTTAATCGTTTGATAGCTAAAAACTTACTTGGAGCATTTAACAGTATTTGTAGAACCGCCACTAGGCACCGAAAGTATGGTTCCAAAGAAGGAGACGTTTTCCGTACCGCAGTTAGGACATGGGCCCTAGAAATTGTATCAATTTGTCAAATATCGAAGCATTCCAATTTTGAAAGAACTTGGACGTGGGAGCAGAATTTGATCCAATACCTTTAAGATCAGAAAATCTTTTACGATGACATCAGTGAATGCCTTTGCTAGCCAAAAAATGAGAGGCAGAGCAGCAAACCATGTGAAAATGAAACTGAATGGCTCCGGCAGCTGCATTGTTATGATTGAACCATAGTTAAATTTATGGGTGAATTTACAAGATAATAAAATTTGTCTCCAACAAGCAAAGGTCACATATCATGCAGAGAAAACTTGCATCCAACCAATAACTATAATGATAATTAAAAAAATAAAATAAAATCATGTACAAGGAGAAGTATACTCAAATGCTGCAAATCTTCACAGGTAATATCATTACAGGTTCGAGCCATAACAGCACGGATGATGGAAGTTGGGTCTTGAATCTCTTGATTAAACATGAGAAATTTGAGCAAAGAATCTTTCAGAGAATTGCAAGGTCCAGTTTTATCCGGATGCAAGCTCATTGTATGAGGTTTGCTCAAATACATCCTGATGTATTGCAATGTGATACGATGGGACTTTATTGGTTGGAACTGGGTTTTTCAAAATGGCCGAAACTGCTTATGTGATAGGACTCCCCTTAGATGGAGGATGCCAGAAAATTCTATCAACTTGAATGTTTCAACCCGTCGAATATGCAAAGCTTATGGTGAGCATCCATTTTCAAAGCAAAAGAGCCAAATTTCAAATGTTTGACATAATCGAAGAGATTCGATTTATTGTGTATCTACCACACAAGTTGGCACTCATTGTATAAACAGTTTGGTATAGAGAATGCTACTGTATTGTATTGTGTATGATGTGTGGTTAGTGGGCTCTTTTAATGTAAGTGCATGTGCACACCGCCCCATTCTCCTGCAGTGTACTGTATGTTGTATCATAATAAAACACTATGTGTTAGGGCAAGCAAGCCTAACACATCATTTCTCTCAAACTCTCCTCCTTCTTCTCCTCTCTCAATCAAATCTCTATCTACTTAGTATCAGAGCAAAGATCCAGGCATTCCGCATCCACCAGGTTGAGAGGCGACACGTCACCTTGCTGACGTCAGCGTTGTACGGACGTATGGACTCTGTTTGAGCTGAAAGTTTAGGAGTTTGATAGATCTCGATTTTAGAAGATTTGTCATGATTTTTTCAAAATTTATTGGACCTCATTTTATGATTTTTTGGGCGAAATAGAGAAATTCGAAAATCGGTCCCAGATTTCGTTTTTCTATAATCTACCTCAAATCGGTAAGCTTTTCTTTGGTTTCTTTGCTCAAGATGTACCGAAATCTTCCTCCCAAGTTACTCATGGTAGATTTTTTATTTAATATCATTGTTTGAGAGGTTTTAAACCTCAAACGGACATGCGGCTGGGCCGTTTTTCACTCGATCAGGCCCTTTCTGACTGCGTTTCATGGTTTTTTGGATGATTGATATTTGTTTGAGGTTTATCTCTTGTTATCTTAAAGGATTGAGTGAGATAGAGTTGTTTGAATCAGTCTTTCTTAGCATAGGGAGTCTCTTGGCATAGGTTTATTTCTCTTGGACTCTACTATGGCTGACAAAGGGCCCTCATCTCTTGGCATAGGGTCTCTTGAGTCCATCCCCTTGCAGATTACCTCCATTAAGTTGAATAGTGACAACTATCTTCAATGAGCACAATCTGTAAAAGTATTTTTAGGAACCCGTGACAAGTTGTCGTATATTTTGAATGATCCCCCAAACTCTACAGATACTACCTACAAGTCTTGGACAAAGGAGAATTATCAAGTTATTGCATGGTTGTTGAATAGCATAGATTCCTCGATAAGCCACTCAGTGATGTTTTTATCCTCGGCTAAAGGCATCTGGGATTCTCTTCATGATATGTTCTAGGAATCTCAGAATTTTTCACAAGTATTCCAGCTTATTCAAGAAATTGGTCGGTTTCAACAAAACTCCGTATCCTTAAAAGACTACTATTCGACGCTTCGGGATATGTGGAATGAGTTGGATATGTATCAGCCTCTCCTTTCCAAATGTAAAGCGGATCATAACCATGCTCATAAGCAACGGGATGATACTCGTATCATGTAGTTCCTCGCTGGGTTGAGTTCTGATTATTTTCACGTTCACAATCAAGTTGTTATGAAGGATCCTCTTCCCTCATTGACGACAGTCTATGCCATGTGTCAGCGTGTTATGGCCTTTACTCTTCCTTCTCATTCATTTGTATCACCCGAGCGTTCGGCACATCTTACTGGTGATCAGTCCTCCCTTAGTCTTCGGGTACCATTCTTGAGCTCAGGACGCATTTCTGGTTTTGCTGGTCATGGTAGAGGCCGCGAGGGAGATCGCAGTCGTGGTAGCCGTAGTCTTTGTGGTCGTGGTGGACGTGGACGCGGTCGTGATGGTTCCCGCATTTGTTCACATTACGGTGAAACTAATCACACGATTGATTATTGCTAGCAGCTACATGGTCGTCCTACATATGCCGCTACTTCTGTTGCTTCCACTGTTGCTTCTGAGACAGTCTTCCATCCCGACCGCTGAGCAGGCTCCTTCAAGGGAGTCTCTTATCATTTCTCGGGCAGCATATGATGCCCTTATGCGGCTTCACATTCGGGATATTCCTGAGCCTTCTCACACAGCTTCAGCCCAGTCAGGTACTGCCCTTCTTGCGTCATCCTCTCCTACCTCCTGGGTCATCGACTCTGGAGCTTCCTCTCATATGACTGGTAAGTTGCAATTCTTTTCTTCTTATTCTCCTTCTTCTCCCACTCAGTATGTCACAGTTGCCGATGGAACTCAATCTCTCATCTCTGGGATTGGTTCCATTCCTCTCTCTTCTTCGTTGTCTCTGTCCTCCGCATTGCATGTGCCTCGTTTTCCATTAAACTTATTGTCTGTTAGCTCTCTTACTAAATCACTCAATTGTTCCATCACCTTCTTTCCTTCTTATTGTTTGTTTCAGGACCTACAGACGAAGAGAGTGATTGGTGGGGGCATGAGCGAGGAGGCGTTTATCTTCTCGATGATACACCTATTGCAGTTTCTAGTACTCTCTCTCTAGATCGAGAATCCATGACTCGGTGGCATTGCCGCTTAGGCCATCCATTCATTGCTAGATTGAGACTTTTGTTTCCCTCTTTATCTATCACTAAACCATTGTATTGTGATATCTGTGAATTGTCTAAACATCATCGTGCTACGTTTCCTCCTAACTCTTCTAGGAGGAAATCTCAACCTTTTCTTCTGGTTCACTCGGATGTCTGGGGACCAGCTCCAATTACATCGACTTTTGGATTTAAATATTTTGTTACCTTTATTGATGATTATTCCCGCATGACTTGGATTTACCTTTTGAAATCTAAAAGTGAAGTGTATGATGCGTTTAAAGTGTTTTATCATGAAGTGTGCACTCAATTTCATTGTTCCATCAAATCTCTCCATTTTAATAATGGGGGCGAATACATGTCTACTGCCTTTCTGTCCTTCTTGCAGGAATGTGGTATTTTGTCTAGGACGTCATGTGCTCGCACTCCTCAACAAAATGGTATTGCAGAACGAAAGAATCGTCATCTTCTTGAAGTTGCTCGCACCCTTCTGCTTAGTATGCACCTACCCAAATATTTTTGGGGTGATTGTAACATCCCGGATTTTTCACTGTTTTGGATTTCCAAAAATCCTTAAATTTATTTTTTTTAATTAACTTATAACATCACTTAAAGACCATTAGCACTCAATATTAGTTTCTACAGGGGTGGTACCAGTAAAGAACTGCACAAGTCCGATTAATCAACCGTAGGAAGTCAACGAATCCGCCTAATCGCTTGAACATCAGGTGTAGCCCCATAATTTACTCACATACGACCCAAATCTAACTGACCCGTCGTTAACTAATCAAAACAAGCATAACTAAATTAAAAATCTAACCAAAGCCGAGTCAGATGAGGCCCGGATCTTAACTAATAAACCAAATCAACCCCTATAACGTCCCGTCCAACCAGCACAGTGTCCTGGGGCGTTCACGTAGAATTTGCCGGACCATTTGTTTAAGCCACTCGTGGTGGGGTACCACGAGTTAATTAACCTAGGATTAGCCCATTAGAGTAGACCAGACAGGTCATGATAGGGCCTTGTGCGAGCCGCCAAGCCAGATGACCGTTTACATTTAGCATCAGCTCGTACGGGCTATACCGCGGCGCAGAAAGGTCGAAAAATTATAAAAATTTAAGGAAACATATATCTCACTGGGCTTGTGGTCCATCGCGGACCGCAGACTCATTGGACACCTAAAATCTAAGTATTCGAGCCGTTACTACAGCACATGTCAACCCACCCAAGGCCAAAGTCAAAATCTGACATAAGATAATGAAACTAAGACTCCAGGCTTTTCAGCCGTCGGATTTCTTCGAAATTTATAGTGAAGGTCTAATGTAGTGTCCTACAGCCGTTCACAAAATTTGAAACTCGATCATGGCACGGTAACCGTTGATCGCAAATCAGACGCATACGATCAAACCAAATATCCGATCGTCCTCAAAATTTACATGGCCCTTCATCGGGCCATGGTCCACCTATCCTATAAGTTTCATGGCCAGAGGACCACCAAAACCTCTCCAATCACTGGAATAGACCCCACAGGGCCACTTAAGGATCGGGACCATATGGTCAAACCCCACATCCGCTTATCCGTTTGATCCTAAATTTTGCATGGCCCTTCATCGGGCCATGGAGCACCTATCTTATAGTGTATATCGAGTTGTACACCCCATAGTGGGCCCTAGAGGCTAAAAAAATCCTCCCATAGGGTTAGTATACTAAAAACCCAACACTTGGGGCCATTGGCACCAAATTTGGCACTATAAAGGGGCCTCATTTGGGGCACCCCTCTCCCCATACGAATTGCCCTAGGGAATGAAAGAGAGGAGAGGAAAGGGAGAAAGAAGAAAGGAAGAAGAGAGGAAGGGTGAGTGAAGGAAAGTGAAGGTGGACCTTGGATCGAGGTGGGGCCCAAGGAGAGCAACCCCCACAACTTCCTACCTCTCCTCCAAGAAGAAACCCTCATTCAAGGCCGTTCTTTCGTCCCGTTGAGTATCTAGGTAAGATCCATCACCTATTTTCCTTGAAACCCTTATGATGAGGGGGATTTACATGGAAACTTAACATCCAAATGTTGCTTTAGGGATTCCGGCCGATCAACCCCCGAAATCCACATCTCTTAGGTCGTTTCCAAGCCTCTAACGAATCCGAAGGTGCGGACTATTACTCTTAGGTGGCCTAGCACCAATTCTATTATGAGTTTAATGATTTTGATTGCTTGGATGCTATGATTGGAGAATCTAGAGAAACCCTAGGAATTGTATGTCGGTATGGAATTGTATGTTTGACTCTCTCATGATGTGTTCTTGCCTCTAACATGATTTTGTGTATGATTAATTACATGTTCATGCCTAGTTCATTTTTCCATATGTTGTTGCTTCATAGTATGCATGATCGCCTTACTCTGGAGCATGTGAATTCTTGAGATGGAGGAAGTGCTTAACTTCCTCATACACACACACACACCTCACATGCACTTGTTTCATGACATGGTTGGGCTTGCTTGTTATGAGAAATGAAATTGTATGCTAGGATGCACGAGAATATGGAATTGCATAGGCTAGATGATACTTGGTAGACGACATGCTATGAATCATTATTCGTACCCTCAGGTCGGTCAGGAACATGAGGAGAGCGAAGGTGGTTCTGTCGGTAGGACTGCCTCGAGGCTAACCCATGAATTTGGGCGAGCACGTGTGGGCAGCAATAGTTAGACTACATGGGTTGCTTGCAACCGATGTCGATCCATCACGTACTTGCCTAGATTCGTACGGCCTAGCCTATTGTCTGACCGACTCTATTTGTTAACCCTGTATACTCACGTATGTATGGAACATGAACCACCCTACAACCGTTGTAGCCCATTAATAACTCACTTGAAATTGGCCCATAGCCTCGTGAGCCGGGCATGGTGGAATGGGACAGTGTCTAAGCTATCGGCCTACGCTGGGGTGCCGCGCCTCCCCGTAGTGACCGCAAGCGATCCCTTTCTCTTGGCACTCCTCATGTGCTTGAAGTCGGGGATAAGGAACCCGACGGGATCATGGACCGCGAGGTCTCGGCCTCACGCATTGGGGGGTCTTGGCCTCGCAACCAGTTTAGAGCATTGATACATGGGGTATATCAGATTTCCAAACCGACTGGATGAATGGACTTAATAATTCAGCTAACACGATCGCATTGCATCGCATTAGTTTGGATGGCGAATCGGAAGTCGAGGTCGCTCTAAGAGAGTGCTGACATACGCGATCGTTAGATGGAGTCGCTCGAGGGAGCGTTGTGGCGAGGGCATGCATCATATCATTCCGCATGCATGCATTTTAATAAGAGTTGCTAGGTGTTGATGATTGGCTGCGTTTCATTAAATTCATATTATAATTGATGCCTGTTAAAACTTAAGATTAATAGCACCCACTGAGTTGATCACTCACTCCCACTCTGGGACGGTGTTTTAAAACACCAACCAGACCCTCTCATAGATGCAGGTGATGCGGAGCAGGGGGAGCATGGTGATGCTACTCTCGACGAGGAGCTGTCATACTTCCAGATGATGGATGGTTCTCCGCCAGCTTGATAGGCGGGATTGGATCGCTGAGCAGTGGGCTCAGCTCTAATCTTTTGGACATCTTAATTTTTGTGATTTTGTCGGGTGTCGCTGTGTGCGACCCTTCTTTTCTTTTGGACATGTATATGTATATATATATCTATATATTGAGTTGCTTTCATTTCAGTGGATTATGTGGTTATGTGTCATGTTCCAAGAAATTTCAAGTTGCGCAATTAAACATGATTAATCAAAAAATTGATGAAAGTGACACTCGGGGACTCGAGAGTCGAGTGTATACACGACCCCCGATTTCCAAGGCGTTACAGTGATGCTCTTTTAACTGCTACTTTTCTTATTAACCGTATACCCTCACGTATTCTGTCTTACAAATCTTCATTTACTATATTGTATCCTCATGATAATTCATTTTCTCTACCACCTAAAGTTTTTGGTTGTACATGCTTTTTTCAAATTTTGGATGGGAGTAATGATAAACTTAGCCCAGGGCGGTTAAATGTGTCTTTATAAGGTATACTCGGAGTCAGAAAGGGTATAAAGGCTTTAACACATTGACTCGCAAGAAATATATCTCTGCCGATGTTACCTTATTTGAGGATCTTTCCTTTTTCTCCTTTCCAGGCCGTTCCCTTTGTGATTCTCTTGCGAGTCAGGGGGGTATGACTCTTATCTTCTTTCCACTCCTGATCATGGGAAAACTACTCCCCTCTATTCAACATCTTATTGGTGATATGGGTGAGCCTAAGCCTCTACGGGTGTATCATCGTCGAGATAAATCTTCACAAGCTCAACCATCACCCTTCCGCTCACTTTGAATGTTGGTTCAGGTGACTCTCCTAACTCAAGTTTAGATTTTCCTATTGCCTTATGCAAAGGGTCACAATCTTGTACTCAACACCCCATTAGTAATTTCATTTCATATGATCATCTTTCACCGTCTCTTCAGCCATTTGCAGCTTCCCTGTCAACACAGACTATTCCTAGATCTCTCTCACATGCTCTTCAGAGTCCTGATTGGACAAAGGCGATGATGAAAGAAATGTCTGCCCTTAAGAAGAATCATACTTGGGATCTTGTGCCACTTCCTATAGGCCATAAACCTGTTGGATGTCGATGAGTTTATACAATCAAGTTTCTTCCAGATGGCTCAATTGATCGCTATAAAGCCCGTCTTGTTGCTAAAGGTTACACACAGACTCATGGTGTGGATTACTTCGAGACATTCTCTCCGGTGGCTAAGCTTAATTCCATTCGCGTTATGCTCCTTGGCCGTTAATTTATCATGGCCCTTGTTTCAGCTTGATGTTAAGGATGCATTTCTCCATGGGGATCTTACAGAGGAAGTTTACATGCATCAACCTCCTGGGTTCGTTGCTTCTCACAACCCTGCTCTTGTATGTCGGTTGAAGAAGGCTCTTTATGGACTCAATCTCCACGTGCATGGTTCGAAAAATTTAGGCAGGCTCTCTTGGAGTTTGGCTTTGTTCGTAATCATGCCGATCATTCTCTCTTTATATGTCATCGATCGACGGGCATCATGGTTCTCATTATCTATGTGGATGATATAGTTTTGTCTGGTAGTGATTCTGCTGGAATGAAGGAGGTCAGATTTTTTGAAGACCAAGTTTGAGATCAAGGATTTTGGTCCTCTTCGCTACTTCCTCGGAATTGAAGTTGCTCGCTCATCATCCAAATTGGTCTTGTCACAACGAAAATATGCGCTCGATCTTCTCATGGAGACCGGAATGTTAAGGTGCAAGCCTGCTACCACTCCCATGGATACTTCACAGAAGCTTTCGACCAGATGATGGTGCTCTCCTTACTGATCCTGAAATGTATCGACGTCTTGTAGGCCGGCTTATTTACCTGACTATTACTCGCCCAAATCTCTCATTTGCGGTGGAAGTTGTTAGCCAATTCATGCAAGCTCCCCGTACTTCTCATTTCACGGCTGTCTACCGTATACTGCGGTATTTAAAATCAGCCCCAGGTCTTGGCCTCCATTTTCAGTTGCATGGTCATCTTCATCTTTCTGGCTATTCAGATGCTGACTGTGCAGGTAGTACTTTTGATCGCCGCTCTACATCCGGCTTTTGTACCTTCCTAGGTGGCAATCTTATAACCTGTAAGACCAAAAAGCAGCTAGTTGTTGCCCGGTCCTCGGCTGAAGCAGAATATCGTGCTATAGCTCATGCGACGTGTGAACTCGTGTGGCTTCGCAATCTTCTTGAAGAACTTGGCTATCCTCCTTCAGATCTTATTCCTCTTCACTGTGACAATCAAGCGGCCATCCATATTGCTCGTAACCCAGTTTTCCACGAGCGAACCAAGCATATTGAGGTCGATTGTCACTTCATTCGGGAGAAAGTCGCTTCTAAGGAAATCGTCACTCCTTTTGTTCGATCTGGGGATCAACTTGCCGATGTTCTTACAAAATCCTTGAGTCGAGATGCTCTTCATCGTATTCGTGACAAGTTGGGCATGATCAACATCTATGCTCCAACTTAAGGGGGAGTATAGAGAATGCTAGTGTATTGTATTGTGTATGGTGTGTGGTTAGTGGGCTCTTTTAATGTAAGTGCATGTGCACACCTCCCCATTCTCCTGCAGTGTATTGTATGCTGTATCATAATAAAACACTATGTGTTAGGGCAAGCAAGCCTAACACATCATTTCTCCCAAACTCTCTTCCTCCTCCTCTCTCAATCAAATCTCTTTCTACTTTTGGATCATTGGAAGATTATCCAGATTCAAAGGATAAAGTCCTGACATAACACATTGGAATGTATTCGAGCAAACCTTTCATTATGACAAGGTGGCTCCAAAAAAGGAAAAGCTTGGATATAATTATAGAGAATGTTTGTGTGTCATTTATTGTACTCCCTCATAGCATCATAACTTTGTTTAGGGTTGAAGTAAATAAGTTTAGAGTGGTTAGACAAAATTCCCACGCAACTCTTTCTTCCGTTCACTTCTTTTCTTCTTCCCTTTTCTCTCTCCCTTCTGGCCCCATAACATAGCTGTGGTGGTGCCTCATGGCACCATGACTTTGTTTAGGGTTGAAGTCAACAAGGTTAGACTGGTGAGACAAAAATCTCAGGCAACTCCTTCCATTCACTTCTTTTTTTTCTTCCCTTTTCTTTCTATTTACTGTGCTATAGAATTGAACAAGGTATCAAAACCAGTAAAGGATTAGATCCAAAGCTTTCCCCTCTCCTTGCTTTCCCTCTTTCTTCCTTGTTTCCTTCTCTTTTCGTTTTCCCTTTCTTACACAAGCCACCAAAAATCCCGCATACAACCCACCCACACCCACAACCCCCCCCCCCCCCCCCCCCCCCCCCCCGAATATCCCACCATCCATACTATCACCTCATTCCAAGCAACCAACATCCACTGACATTCCCCCCATTCCCCCACAGGTGACCCATCCCATGATGATTGGGAAAGTGATAATCTGATGGCTATGTCATGGTTCCTCCACTCCATGCAACCAAATCGTAATCATGGATTGTTAATTTCCTAAAGACTATGAAGTCGTTTCGGGATACTATAGCCAACCAGCAAGAGGATATGGCTCAGATGTATCAGTTGCACTGTGAACTAATGAAGCTGCAACAGGGAGAGATGTTGATTGAGGATGACTATGCAGCAATGCGATGGAAGCAGGAGGAATTAGACCATTGTCAGCCTGTTGTGTGTACTCCAAAGGAGATTAAAAAGCTAATTGAACAACAAAGAACTTTTGAATTTGTGGCCAAGCAACATGCTGATTTTGAACTCATAAACTCTGTCCTTTCATCAAAACCACTTTCTTTTTCCCTAAACCCTTTCTTATAGTACTTCCTAGCTGCAGCTTCTTCTTTCACAGCATTTGAAGTCATCACAAGATATCAAATATCTTCTGTAGAGAATATAAAGTGAAACATTCTGAAGTTTTCTCGAGTTGTCTTCATTTGAGTTATTTTTGTGCATTTCATCCCTTGTCCATTATTTGTAGAGGGTGGACTAAGATTGCTACGTACACCTAAACTAAGACGCAGCTTTAGTTAGTAGCTTGAGTTCACTTGATGGTAAAACTCAATTTTCCTGGAGGCACAATGTGCCAATTATTAGCTTTGGTTGTTCATTTTCCATTGATGGAAGAGAAGATTTTTATTGGTAGATGTTTCTCTGATTCCCCCGGAGTATTTTGATTTGTTGAACAAAACATACAGCAAAGTGCTTCATCTTTGCTCAGTACTCTCTGGCATAAGCGTCATAAACTATATTTCAATGTTGAGCTCCCATTCACCTAGTACTCTTTTTTTCTTCTTCTTCTTTTTTTTTTTTTTTTTTTTTGAATGGTCTCTCCTGGTACTTAATTCTACACAATCAAATTCTAAACATTCATGAGAATAGCATTGAAGGGAGTAACATACACATCATAAAAGTCTTTTATGGGTGCTTATTCCTATTTAGTGCTTTCAATGCTCAGTATATTGTTGATAGGGTGCTACATAAACAGTAATTTTGTCACTCGTTCTGTCAATGTGGCCTCTTGAAGTGCTTCTAGTCAAATTCCTTTATGGGGATTGCTCGTAGCCAACAGATCCTGAGATTAAATCCAGCCTATGGGACTCTCAGAGCAAAAAATGCAGGAATTTAGTAATCCTTGGTGGTGTGAAGATCCAATCATGATGTCTCCACTGAACATCTTACAAAAAGAATGTTCCTTTTTCTTCTTCTTCTTCTTCTTCTTCTTCTTCTTCTTTTTGTGAGTAGTTCTTAGAATCGGAACTTGGATCGGTGTCTGCTTCAAAGCCCGATTCTGCTTGATCGGGTATGATCTCGCCCGCTAGCCTTCTGACACGTGGCCCGGTCCATTACCTACCATCAGTCGGGGAGGTCGTCTCAACGTCAGCTCTTCACGCGTGCATAGGAGACCTTCGTTTGGATGCCCCTCTCTTTCGAGCGTGCAGCTTTCAACTCATTATAGTACATGTGAGAAGTAGACACCCGTGTGGAGTAGTTCCCTTTCTCTTTCAAGCGTGCTCACTTTGACTCAACGTCCAGCACGGGTGACAACTTTCTTCCCCTTTTATCAGCAAATCCGATTTTACTCCCCAGAGAGGCGTTGTTGTGTCCAGAACTAATCCAGCCTGTGGAGTACTTTTCTGGGGAGGATGTCTCCTCCTACAGTCATAGTGCCAGGAATTAGAATCGGACTGGGTTGTGGACTCATCTCCAACGACTGCAACTCGGAAGATATGCAGGCTTTGGTGGAGCTCTTCCAGATGAAAGATTCTATCAACATGGGCTCTCAAGAAACAGCGGACACTACAAAAGAGGCCATAGATGTTCCCCCCTTCAAGTGCTTACAGCTTCGGAGCAGCAAAGGTCCCTCACACCAGATCAGAAGCCGGAACCTAAATGGGCAGCTTTGGTTGAAGTTGTTAGAGAGAAGTGGTGGATTCAGGAAGCTCTGGGGCACTTTGGGAGGCAGATTGGCATGACTTTTGGTGATCTCCCAGAGGATTACTATGCCCTATTTCAGATGGTGGAAGAGTGCAGGAGGCTGAAAGACAGAGCTACGTCTCCCAACAACTCGATCAGGCCTTCCAGAAGCAGTAGAGAACTGGTTAGTTTAACTGTTGGCCTATCTTCTACCATCAGGGGCGTGGAAGGGGGAAGCAGGAGGGGAAGAAGGGGGAGAACCGTTCCTAAATGATGATCCTATCTTGGAATGTGAGGGGTTTGGGGAATAAGCATAAAAGAGCACATATCAGGGATATTTGCAAGCGACATAAGGCGCAGTTGATTGCCCTCCAGGAGACGAAGGTTCCCAATTTCAGCCAAAAACTCTTACATACGGTCTGGGGTAATAGATCTGCAGATTGGGTGGCCATGGGTGCTTCTGGTAGATCCGAGGCAGTGGTGATGGCCTGGGACTCCTCTCTTTGGTCCAAAGGAGATTGGTGGAGTGGCTCCTTTCCTGTACCAGTGCTGTTGAAAGACAATTCTTCTGGGATTCTCTGGTTATTCACTTCCGTGTACGGCCTGAATAAGGAAACTCGCAGGTCGAAGCTAAGGGAAGACTCGTCAACATGTTGCACCAAGTTCAGTGGAACGTGGTGTATGGGGGGAGATTTTAACATTGTCTAATTTTCCTCGGAAAAATCAAATGGAGGGAGTGTTACTCACAGTATGAATGCTTTCTCAAACTGGATTGAATATCATGAGTTGATCAATCTGCCTTTGGAGGGCAGAAAGTTCACTTGGTCTAATGGTCAGTCTCGGCCAATTATGTCCAGGATAGATCGCTTTCTCGTCTCGTTGGGCCAGTTAGAGATCTTTCCTCAGGTGTCTCAAAAGGCTTTTCTGAAACCAATTTCAGATCATTGCCCGGTGGTGTTACTGATCGACGCAGAGAACTAGGGTCTGAAGCCGTTCCATTTTGAACTCAGCTGGCTGGAAAACGAAGCGTTTTTTATTTTAAAAAATAAATAAATAAATAAGGATTGGTGGCTGTCTTTTGAAGTAGAAGGCTTTGCAGCTTCCATCCTATATCCTGCAAGCTGAAATTAATTTCTCCGCTCGACAGCAACTTCTCGTAAAACCGAGGGATTTCTATGGAAATGCTATCTTTGCTATCGAATCTCACCCCATCTATAACAATGTTGCTGATTTTAACTTTTGTGCGAGCATTAGCGAAGCTATGGAAGTATTTCATGTTTTTATCCCCCTCCTTGATACAAATGCTTCGAGAACACTGCCTCCACTTAATTTCAATAGCATTTCATGTTTTTATCCCCCTCCTTGATCCAGACGCTTCCAGAATGTTGCCTCCATTTAATTTCGTCCTCCTTGGTCCTTGCCGAATAATTTTGGACAAGCCTAACTCTCTAAGCCTGCTCTTCAAGGGAAATCTCATCATCCTCTGCTTTGGTGTCAAGTCCCAGAGCTGAAAAGGGATATTGGTGGTTTCTACCTCCCATTTTCCCAGCTCCTCCCTCCAAGCTTTAATGTTATCTTTCACTCGTCACCAACACTTTTGCTAGAATTTTATAAGGACCTCCCACAAGACTTATCGGCCGAAAGTCTTTTAACGTTTCTACCTCGGAGACATTAGGAATGATGGTTGTTGAGGCACAAAAAATATTCCATTGTATTGGTCAGAGAATTCTATGGTGCAGATCTTTCCCAAGGTCACCCACTCCTTATTTTGGGTAAAAAGCATTAACTAGGGGTATTTTGGTAAAAATGAGTGAGTTGGGGTATTCTGGTAAAAATGAGTGAGTTGGGGTATTCTGGTGCATGGGGGTATTTTGGTAAAAAGGAGTGGATGGGTATTGCCTTGTATGGAGGAAGAAGTGGTTGTACACCACCATTTAAGGGAGAGCTTGGTGGACACCATTGTTTAAGAGAGGAGATTGAAAATTGTGTGAAGGAGGAAGTGGTGGTGATCACCACTATGTAAGGGAGAGATGCCTATAAATACTCCCTCCCATGCCTCGTTTGGACAGGAAAAGAAGGAGACGAGAGAGGAAGAGACGAAAGAGAGACGAGGGGATAGAATGGAGGAGATGCTCATTTGCCCACGCTTTGTGCACTATGTGGTTTGTACGGCGCACAACACATATTGCGCACAACCACATATTGCGCACAATGCTCTTCCAATGGGATGTGCGCACAACGTCATTCTCAATGGGGACTTGTCCCAACGCACAATGCCCCTTCCTTTTCTCCCTTGTCCTAGCGCACAACGCCTACTTCCACATTCAAAGGGTTGTGCGCCACTTCTTGCAGGAGGTTGTCTACATTCAAAGGGTTGTGCGCCACTTCTTGTGGCTTCATGTCCTGAAGATAGTCTCTGCGCACAACCACCTTCAAAAGGATTTGCGCACAATGTTCTTCCAAAGGGACTTTGTCTCAACGCCACATCATTTTCTCCCATGTCCAAATACCTCCATTGTGCATCAATCCCTTAGGGATTTTGTCGATATACATGGCTTTGTGCGCCACTTTATAAGGGAAAAGCATTGTGCGCCACTTGGTGTGGAGGATGTCCTGAGGAGAGGCTTTTCATATCTTGACTGATACTCCATGCGCAACTTCTTTCTCCCGTTGTCGTGAGGAGAGGCTTTTCGATAGATACTCCATGCGCCACTTCTCTCTCCCCTTGTCCAGAGGAGAGGTTTTTCATGTCTTGACGGATACTCCATGTGGGACAATGTCTAGACAAGAGGCTTTTGTTGTCTTAACGGATGCTCCATACGCCACCATAATTCAAGGAAGTGCGGTCCACCATTCAAGGAAAGTGTGCGGTCCACTATTCAAGGAAAGTGCTCCACTATTCAAGGAAGTGTGATCCACTAATCAAGGAAAATGTGCTCCACTATTCAAGGAAGTGCAATCCACATTTCAAGGGATGATCGCTCCACATTTCAAAGGATGATCACTCCACATTTCATGGGATGATCATCGCTCCACATTTCAAGGGATGATCATCGCTCATCGCTACACATTTCAAGGGTTTCACTAGAAAAATGAACGAAAGGATGATCAAAACTGATCTGAATGGTCAGATCAAGGAAGAATGAACAAAAGGATTATCAGAACTGATCTCAGCAGCTAAATCAAGGGTTTCAAGCCAGCATTACCTTTCCTCCTTTGCGATGAACATCAAAAGCGTCGAAATGCTGCTGAAATTGTCATCAGGTTGTCTTCTATTTCATTCATTGCATTGCATTAATTGTACTCTGTTTTTAGAATCAAGGAAATCCAAGAATGTAAATGAACTCAGAATAAATGTAATCATTATTATCTCATTCTTTCTTTGTTATTATTGAATAAATTCTCCAAATCGAATGCATTTGTTTCTTGTTCAAAACAATGGCTATGAAGGAAGCACCGATCTCAGTTGATAAGCGCCCCCTAGAAAAGAACTCTGTCATGAAATTCATAATGTCCCCCTTAATTACTTCCAGAAAATCTGAAAGAGGGCTATTGGAAAGCAATCGAGACCCAGCGCTTTGTCTTTTCCTAATGAATCCACGGCCTGTTTGACTTC
Organism: Magnolia kwangsiensis; assembly: GCA_037074715.1. Taxonomy (NCBI): domain Eukaryota; kingdom Viridiplantae; phylum Streptophyta; class Magnoliopsida; order Magnoliales; family Magnoliaceae; genus Magnolia; species Magnolia kwangsiensis. Next base: position 140,093,862 of record CM073576.1, on the reverse strand, counting down.
TTCCTCCGTGAAAGGAGTCTCCAAAGATGCCGCTTGGTTCTCAGAGAAATAATTGGATGCCAGGTTGTCTAGCTTTGGCGACAAGGTCGCGGAATATCATTAGAAGCATCATTTCCGATAACCAGAGTGTGTTTGTCCCAAGGCAGCAAATCTTAAATAGGGCCTTGATTGCCCACGAGTGTCTTGATTCAAGGTATAAAGAAAGAGATAAGGGTGTGGTTTGAAAGTTGGACATCGAAAAAGCCTACGATCACATCAATTGGAATTTCGTTGACTACGTGATGTTGAGAATGGGCTGCGAGCTGAAATGGAGGCAATGGATTTGGGAATGTGTTAGCTTGGGGCATTTCTCAGTCCTTATTAATGGTTCTCCTAAAGACTTCTTCAAAAGCTCCTGAGGTCTACGCCAAGGGGATCCCTTGTTTCCTTTCCTCTTTATTATGGATGTTGAAGCTTTGGGCAAATTGTTGCACAAGGGTCAAGAGGAGGGATTAACTCGTGGCTTCTTGATCGAAAGGATGGTCCATCCCATCTCTCATTTGTAGTATGCGAATGACACACTAATCTTCTATGAGGCATCCCTTAACATGGTAGAAAGGTTGAAGACTATCATCAAATGCTTCAAAGTTATTTTAGGCCTCAAAGTTAATTTACTCAAAAGCAAGATGTAGGGGGTTCGGACAAAGACCAATGAGTTTTAAGTCCCTAGCTGACATTCTTGGTTGTGCGGTGGCCCCGCTTCCAGCTACTTTTGTGGGCCTTCCATTGTGTGAGGGAAAACCGACAACACGGCTTTAGGACAAGGTGGTGGAAAGATTCCAGCAGATGCTAGCTCGATGGAAAGGTCGTTATCTTTCATTCGGTGGGCGTATCACCTTAATAAAGCTGCCCTTTCCAATCTTCCCGTCTATTTTATGTCGCTCTTCAAATGACCGATGTCAGTTCTTTCCAAGATCAATAAGCTTAGGCGGTATTTTATATGGCAAGGCACAGATGACAAGAAAAGATTCCATCTTCTTTCTTGCAATGAGGTTTGTAAAGACTACAAGGACGGAAGCGCGGGGATCAAGGATCATAAAACCATGAATATAGCACTTCTTGGCAAATGGCTATGGCAGCTTGGAGAGGATGGGGCCCTTTAGAAAGAGGTCCTTAAAAAGTAAATATGGCATCTTAGTTGGGGTACTAGAGAGTCATCTCTTTATAAAGCTTACGCTTTATGGAAAGGTGTGTTTGGTGAAATTGGCATTTTGGCAAGGAATGGGATTCTCCTTGGGTAATGGCGATAAAATCAAATTCTGGCAAGACAGGAAGAGTATGCTAATCTCCAGTATCACATTCATCTCTTTGCTCTGATCGAGTCAGATTTGGATAAGATGGTCTGGAGAGCGGATAGTTCCAGCAGCTTCTCGAAGAAATCTTTCTACGCTATGTTATGTGCTTCCGATCACCTTAGAACACCCCCATCCCCCCCCCCCCCCCCCCACCAAAAAAAAAAAAAAAAAGCTACCTGCTTTTGGTTGGCTTCTCGGCAGGAAAAAGGTGTTAACCATGGACAATTTGCAGGAAAAGGGATAATAGTTCTGAATATTTGCCTGATGTGTGTGCAAAATGAAGAGTCGGCAGATCATCTCTTCTTACACTACTCTTTCATGGGGCCGATTTGGGCAGATATTTTAAGTCAATTTCAAATCTTGTGGAGTCATTCAAATTCGGTGGAGTGGTGCTTGCTTGCCTGGCACGAGGTAGGATTCTGTCATCCTAAAAAGGCTCTTTGGAGAATGGCTCTCCTCGCAGTTTGGTAGGTAGTGTGGGAAGAAAGAAATGCAAGGTGTTTCAACAATCTCGGGAAATCAGTGGAAGTCGTATCCCAAAGAATCATATTTATGATTATCGTATGGGCCTCTACCGCTCCCAAGCTTAAGGGATGTAATATGGATTTCCTCATAGTGTAATTGAGTCACTACCTTGGCGTGTCTTCTTGTTGTTTCTGTTTTGTGCCGTTTTGGCTTCGTTTTTTCAATAATATTCGTCATCTTTCCAAAAAAAAAAAAAGTTCTCAGAATATTCAAAAATATTATGACCACGTATACTATTAAGGCTGCAATTTGGGTTTGGGTCAACCCAAATCCGATTGACCAAGGGTTGTCAAGGCCCTCAGGTTGGGTGTGGGTTGGAAAACGCCAACCCGATTTGGATTCTGGACGAGTTCAGGTTTAGCAATTCAGGTTAGCTTAGGTTCGATTTGGTATAAACACAAATGTTTGGGTCAAGTTTTGTCGAGTACAAAAGACTTCAGGTTGGGAACCTTAGTTGGAATTCAAGTCGGGTCAGGTTGTGAGTTGGGTCCTCTTGAGTTTGGGTTGGGCTTGGGTTGATCCTCAACCCAACCCAACTCACTAGAGTTGCATTCCTAATATCCATGCACTACAAATAAGCCACTTCTTTACAGGGTCACTAGAATAAATCTACAAACATATCATAACAAAACTAAATAATACCATTTTTAGTTGCAAACACCAAAATAGCAAAGACATTGCAAGACATCATCATCATAATAATGATTTCATCATACAACAAATTAGTGAACACATTGGGACTCTCATCATCACAAGATTCACAACCTTGTCCCATTGGGAGCTTATATTTTTGTTTAATACTTCATTGTAAGATCAAACAACTCATTTGGTTAAAATGGTTCAACCACAAAGCCATGATTCACAATGACGAATATAAGAGATGTCTAGTAAACATGAATGCATTGAGGATTTTGACAAAAATAAGAAGTTGCAGAAACAGAATGCCGTGTACCTTGAGAACTCAAAAAAATTTGCTGAGTAAACTATAAAACGCCCATGTTTAGGATCGGAGGAAATATGAAATGGAAACTAAAAGAACACTCACCTCCAAAAGATATGTGATTTCAAATCCAGTGAAGTCGTCTAGAAAGAAAAACCTGTTTGCATCAAAAGTGAGAAAATGAGTGTGAGATTTTTATTTGGTGGATAACTTGAAAGTGAATGCATACTAAAAAGTAGAACACCGGGGATGAACTGTATTCAGAACACATACTTTTTCTTGAAGCAACATAAGTAGAAACGGGAAAAGCTGCCCTTTCATAGTTTGGAAGCAAATGAACTGGAAAAATCACTGTTCTTTTCTTATGGATGACAGAGAATTCATTAATAAAAGTGAGCCAGAAGCTATAAACATTTGCATGCACAACCAATAACATGGTAGGCCACTTAGTCATGACCTAATAGAGACCAAACCTAAAATCAAACATGAAGTACAATCTACCTAAATATGCTACACCATTTGTTCCTCTAAGAATGTGGGAAACCTCAACTCCTAACTAGGAGCCTCAAATTTTTAATAAGGATATATCATATAAGCAATCCCCATAAAAGTATAATTTCCTCCCCAGAAAACAACAACAATTGTGGAAATCAATATTAACTTTCACATGAAAGGCCAAGTGATGAGGACATCACGTCACGTACACCCTTACGTACGTATCAAAGGAGGAGGCGGGCCGCACCACTTTCCCTGTGGCTAGGCGAGTACTCGTGATCGTGCTGAAGACCCCATGTGCATGTGCGAGCATCTGGAAGACCCCACACTGAGAAGATGCACATGGGCTGCTTTATGGAGTGATCCAGACCATTGGATCGGAGAAACGCAACAATCGAGTCATTGGATCGCATGGATCACATGATCGGGCCATTGATCGTTGATCGTCCACATCAGTTTTAGACTTTATCATATTTTAGAATTTAGTTTTTGATTATTTTATATTTGGATACATTATGAGTGTTTTAGTTGATTTTATTTAGACTATGACTATTTTCGTTAAAGCTCACAAGACAAAGATTTTTGAAATTTTTGAAACTTCTTGAATCTATAAAAAGAGGAGGGCGTGTAACATCTCCCTCATTGAATTTTGTGATTAAAAAAGAGAAAAGCTCTTGCTTTCTTCTTTCATCTTCATGCAATTTAAAAATACTTTCATGCGATTTGAAAGGAAGATTGGTGCGATGCTAATCTTCATCAATGGAGGTGTGATGTCTCCAACTATCCCCATACCATCTTCTCTTTTCTTCCCTATCCAGGTATTCTCTTCATGTTCTTAATTCTCCCATCTTAAATCTTTGTTTTCTCCAAAACTCAACTTTCTCATACCTATCCACAAACCAAACCTTAACCGCCCTAAACCCATCTTCTCACGCCACACGCGACCATACGGCCAAATGTGTGAATCTCACCTACCCCTTTTGGCTTTCCACCGTCATTATATCAAAACCTCATCCCTCCATCCCCGAAACCCTTACCCTAAACCTAAAATCCCTAACTTTTACCAAATTACCCAAACCCTAATTTTCACCCTAGGATGTATTAGGTTTCCTATTTTAAAATAGACTATACCCTATGATAATTGGATGTCCCTACATCTATTAGATCCTAGTTTCATTTTATTTAATAATCTTATGTTACGATGTTCGTAGCTTAGGCCAAGATTATGCATGATTTTCTTTTGATTTTCATAATATTTGTGATGGATATAGTGACGTTTGTATTTTTTTTGTTAAATATCTTAATTCGGTTATCTGATCTCACATGTTACTTAGTTCATGCATCGGTCCTGCATCACCAAGACACTCAGAAAGCTCCTAAGCAACCTATGACTACCCAACACGGCTTTTTTTCCACCGGAGATACGAAGAATGCGGCTCAACAAAGACATCTTACGACAAGTATATATGAAGAATTTTGTCTGCCTCAAAACTTTTACTGCAATTTTTTGAAGAGCCTTCGTACTCTCTCCGAAATTAATCCACCATTCGGCCGATTGCAACCTAGATACTGCATGCTATGCAAGAGCATCTCCAAAGCTACCAAGGCGATTTCCAAATGTATCTAATTCATTCAACGCCTTTATTTGCAGATCTAAGTCAGGCTCTAATCTCTTTATCATATTTTTTAACCCGACACGAACTTCACATCCGCAATGAATGATTGGGCATATCTATACCTAGGATTTAGGTAGTAACCTGCTGCATGGAGATCGTGATAGAGTTGTCTTGTCCATCTCCTGTCCATCATCCTCCAATAAGACTCCTACCTTCTACAATTACGTTGAAATGTCAACTTTGCTTTATCCATGGCATCGTATAGGAAGCCCGTGGTAAGTGTTTCATCGGTTTCAACAAGACGGAGTACCCTCATTAGTGGCTCCATCACCTTTAGGATCGACTTGACCCTCTTCCAATATTTGTTGTCTCGTATGGTGTTCGCAACTTCAACCGGTGTCCCTGATGTCTTCTTCTCATATTTTGTGTTGAGCCATTCTCAGAGAGCGAACATCTCACTCAACTCTCATTTATGCTGGAATAAACTCTCTAATGATATAAAGTTTGTTGCGAATCTAGTCGCCGCAGGCCTCAACAACTCTCGTCCTTTCGTGAACTTTCTCATTATTGCGACTACTTAATTATAGTTATAAATAAACGTCGTCACTTCTCTTGCCCTTTCGACCATTTTCTTAACATTATTCTTCTTCCCGATATCTTCCAATATAAGATCAATACAATGGGCAGTGCATGGTGACCCAAAAAGATGTTCTCCTATTCATCAACATGTCCTGCAAGCTTATATGATGCTTCATTATGTCACAATCTGCACTACATTCTCCTCTTCAATCTCATTCACAACTTTATTCATTAGTCCAGTAATATAATTAGAATTTTTTGTTACCTCTGAGGCATCAATTAACTTGTGGTATATAGTTCCTAAGTGGCAGTACACTATGAAGTTGATCATGCTGCGTCTGGTTGGGCCAATTCAACCATCACACATGATCGTGCATCCTCTAGCTTGCCATACAGGTTTAAAGGTAGCCACATACGTTTTCACATCCACATACTCTACATCTGTCCATTTTTCCCTAATCTCCTTAGCCGTGAGAGTTTTTATTCTTTCACCTGCTTCTACTGCTGCATCAATTACCACCTACCAATATGGAGAATTGGTTGCGTTAGGAGGTATGTTGGCATGTATAAATACCTTTGTTGCTGCTCTACCTAATTTCTCAACGGAAGTTCTACTCCACATTTGTTTTTTCTTCTTTTGTTTAGTTGATTCCAGGATCGGATCAATAGAGGGTCTCTTAGGCTCATTTACTTCTTCATCCAAACGTATACGGGCATCACGTGAAGATGTCTATCGTCAGCTCCCTAATACACATCGTAACCCACCAAGCCTACCCCCCCTATCACGCACTGACCCATGCGTGCCAAACATGCGGCGACATTCTTCCTCTTCACGAGCTAGACGCAAGCTCTCTCCTAGCTATAGTTAATTCCCGATCTGATCTTCGTCAGAATCAATAATATCTTTATCACGAACGCCCATATATTCAGGACCAAACACCTCCTATCAAGCTACATCCAAAACATCATCTTTGTTCTTTTGTACAGCAACGCGTTTACCCTTCGACTCATCCAGACTAGCTTGCGTTAAAAGCATTATCTCTTTCGTTACTCTAGTACACCCCACAACTTGACGCAACTTAACCCTTTCAATGTGTCAAATGTTGTTTGAGACGAGTAATTCCACCAGTCACTAGTCTATCATAATAGTTGCACTTCATTTGGTGCCTAGTACCACCAACCCTCTCATAATGTTGTCATCCAATATCCTCACTTGTTGGCCAGACTCAGACATTTCTTTAGATTTAGGTAGATACTAGATAATTAGATATAGATTAGATATGAGTATGAGTGTATGACCTATGTCAATAAAGATGATTTTATATTATAACTAAACCCTAAGAAGCTCCAAAACCTATCCAATATAAGCAAATAAAAACATAAAGTTACTAATTCGAAAATAGAAAAAAATTATAAAATGACACCACATCTGTAAAATGCACATTAACATGTCCTACTATAATTAACACATCAAATTCTGTGATTAAATCAGCAAACCATTCATTAAAAAATAATTTTCGAATTTTAAAACAACTAGCCGAAATTAGTGCATAAATAGAAAAAATATATAAAAAAATATAAAATGACACCAGAAATCTGTAAAGTGCACATTAACATGTTCTATTATGATTAACACATCATATTCTATGATTAAAACAGCAAACGATTTATTAAAAAATGATTTTTCGAATTTCAAAAAAAAAAAAGGCCAAAATTAGTGCGTAAATAGAAAAAAATATAAAAATATATAAAATGACACCACAAATCTGTAAAATGTACATTAACATGTTCTACTATGATTAACACATCATATTCTATGATTAAAACAGCAAACCATTCATTAAAAAATGATTTTTTGAATTTTTAAAAAAAGGGTCAAAATTAGTGCGTAAATAGAAAAAAAATATAAAATGACACCACAAATCTGTAAAATGCACATTAACATGTTCTGCTATGATTAACAAATCATATTTTATGATTAAAACAGCAAATCATTCATTAAAAAATAATTTTTTCGAATTTTTTTAAAAAAAGGGCCAAAATTAGTGCGTAAATAGAAAAAAATATAAATGACACCACAAATCTGTAAAATGCACATGAACATGTTCTACTATAATTAACACATCATATTCTATGATTAAAACAGCAAAACATTCATTAAAAAATTATTTTTCGATTTTTAAAAAAAAAAGGGCCGAAATTAGTGCGTAAATAGAAAAAAATATAAAAATATATAAAATGATACCACAAATCTGTAAAATGCACATTAACATGTTCTACTGTAATTAACACATCATATTCTACGATTGAAATAGCAAACCATTGATTAAAAAATAATTTTTTGAATTTAAAAAAAAAAAGGCCGAAATTAGTGCGTAAATAGAAAAAAATATATAAAAATATATAAAATGACACCACAAATCTGTAAAATGCACATTAACATGTTCTACTACAATTAACACATCATATTCTATGATTAAAATAGCAAACCATTCATTAAAAAATGATTTTTCGAATTTAAAAAAAAAAGGTCAAAATTAGTGCGTAAAAAGAAAAAAATATAAAATGACACCACAAATCTGTAAAATGCACATTAACATGTTCTACTATGATTAGCACATCATATTCTATGATTAAAATAACAAAACATATAATAAAAAGTATAAATACCTATTCTTGATGAATTTCTGAAAAATGGCCCACGGAGCTTAGATTAAGAAAATCCGTAATATAATGTATTCTTATCTCAAACACCAAGGCAAGATTGGTCGAAAATAGTAATAGAAAGACTGAGCAAGAGTTTGGAAGTAAATGGTTTCAAAAAAACTGAAAAAACAAAGCTTAAAAAGGGAAAAAAAAATTACCATTATTCAACCGTAACACCCCGTAACGGCCGTAACACCCCATAACAGCCGTTACGGTGTCGTTACGTTACAAAATCAGGGGATCACCCATTACGGGGCAGTAATGACCATAACGGCCGATACATAACAGATTCAAGACACCTTGGAACCGAAGGCCTAGATCGGTGCGGATCGAGTAGGACCACTCAAATTTGATCGTACATCAGATCGAGTTCGGATCGTGGTCAATCCGGACCGATCCGATTCGAAATCCGATCCGAATGGATCCGATCCAACCCGATCCGGTGGGGTCTTATATATAAGTTTTTTACATATATTTTTTTACTTTTTACTACCCATCTCTCTACCCGTCCAGAACCAAACGAACCCTAACCCCTCTTTCTCTACCCGAAGGAGGCGCAACACCCACCCATCTCTCCTCCTTTTTCTCCCTCTTTCTCTCCCGATTTCCCTCCTCTCCTTCTCTCTCCTTCTTTCTCTCCCGATTTCCCACATCTTCTTTCTCTCCTCCTTTCTCTCCCTCTCTCCCTAGACTCAACTCAATCCGACTCGATTCGGTTTCCCAGACCGAGTCGGACTCAGTTCGGGTCAGGCCAGCAAGGATTCAAATCAGATTGAGTTAGCCCTGCTAGACTCGGTCCCGGATCGGATCGAGTTCGGGTCGGGTTCTTGAAAAATCAGATCGAGTCGAGTTGGAGCCAATCCGTTCCGACTCAACTCAATGCCCACCTCTACTACCAGCAGCATCATCAGCCATCTCTCCCTTCAAACCTTTCCATCATAGCCTCCATGCCATGCCCAGAGGAGATTTCTAACTAAGCCCGGCATGACCCACTGCACCTCCGAGTAAGACAATGCAATCCCAAACCTTACTAGAGAAGGAGCAAAAGATGAAAAGACGATCAATAGTTTCGTCATCGTGGCAACACAAACAACACTTCAGAATGACCATGGATCTTTTTTTAAGATGGTCTATCATTAGCACTCTCCACCTACCCACCAGCCACGTGAAGGTTGCCACTTTAGATGGCACCCCATAAGACCAAAAGTGATCAAACGTAACTTTCTTGGGACGGGATTTCAGGGGGGCGAACAAGATTATAAAATGATTTGACCAAAACGACACCCGAAGATTGCACTTTCCAAACCCAAGAATCCGCCTCATCCAAAGGGAAAACCAACTATATCCGACCCAAAAGATCACCGAACTCCTCCGCCTCGACATCCATCAAGTTCCTTCTACATTTAGGGTCCCGGCAAACTTGGGACCCCACCCAAGAATAGAAATCCGCCATACGCAGGCCGACAGCCAGCACCACCCATGATAAGTTCGGAAAATCAAGATGAGGAGGAGATTCCCCACACTATGGATCCTTCCAAAACCCTATATTAGAACCATCTCCCAAGCCGAATGAGATTCCTTTATAAAATTCCTCTCCAATATGCATCACCGCCTTCCAAACATGAGAAGCTCTATACATTGAGGACTTCTTGGTTTCCCACCCTCTTCCTGAAGCCCATACTTAGTCGCTATGATCTCCCGACAAAAACCACATTGTTCCGTTCCAAACCGCCAAAGCCATTTACCCAAGAGAGCAAGATTCATCATGTGAAGGTCCCACAAACCATCACCGCCTTGAGAAATGGGCTTACACACCTCCTCCCAACTGAGGAGGTGAAATTTGGAACCATCTGCATTCTTGTTCCCAAGAAAGTCCCTCCGTAACTTATCTAGTCTCAAGCAAACTGACTGAGGGCATTTAAAAAGCGACACAGAAGCAATACCTAATTACACACGGAAATCTCAAAGTAGCAATACCTAATTACATACGGACACGGACAGACAGACCAACACAGACATACAAAAACATATGCATCTCAAAGTAGCAATACTTAATTACACACAGACAGACAGACAAGCACAAACATACAAAAACACATGCGCACGCACACACGAGCATCTCTAGCTAGCTAGTGCGTGTGAGCCCTCAAGTCCAACTGGTTGGGCTTATAAGTTATGGTCCACCCAGCCAATAATTTCTCATCTTTAATGTGTGTGTGACATCCAACCTATCCAATATGTTGCCCTTATCATCAGGATCACCTTGTAAAAAAATAAAAATAAAAATCTACTCATCGAGTACACCTCGCTTCTTTTCTTTTTTTCTTTTTTCCTTTTTTGCTATTTATTAATGACTATAAATTGTTTTATATGGTGTGGCTCACCTGATAAGTAGATAGGGATTATTTCTGCATTAGATGATCCTCATGGTGGGACCAGCCTATTGGAAGGGTTGGATGCCACATGCACTAAATAGGCTTCATGTTATCCGCTGATTGGACTATACTTTGGGGTCCAACCAGTTGGACTTGAGGCCTAATATGTACACACACTGTGTGTGCAAGCAAACACTAGCATCTCAAAGTAGCAATACCTAACAACAAATAACAATAACAAATGGAACAGAAACTTCCTCTTAAATGCTTGCTCAGGTGGACGAAGATTGTCCACTTATACATGCAGAAATAACAATTTTACTCACAATGTAAGTGCTACAACGGCAGCCGGCACATTTAACAGGAACATCTTGAAATAGTCAACAGTCAAGTCACTGTAAACCTGTACAAAGAAAAGCAAAGGACCAATGATTAATTTGGAGCCATCTGCAATTCACGCACAGGTATCCACAACACCAGCTGACACCGCTAAAAATAAGTCTCAAATATGAACACCGATGTCCAATTTTACATCCATATGATATGATCATAGTGCAACGAATTTTCAAAACACGATGTTACCAACTTCTTAAAGATTGTCCATCTCATACAATACACAAGCCCACATAAAATTGGACTAGTGTTATCATACAACCATGAGATTTCTCAACAAAAGATGCAACAGGTTGTAAAAGAATACTCTAAAACATTACATTATCGCTCCAAAAAAAAAAAGTAATTGGTCTGTAAAAAACAAAGACGAGAAATACCTTTTTACTGCGGAGACTGCATCGTGGACCTTCTTGTACAATGTCACTCCCTTCTTGCTAGAAGATGACAACCAGGAGTGAAAATAATAATACATGGGCCAAAAACACAATTCAGAATGCGAAATTTTAGAGTGTAGAATATATAGCTGTAATAATTGAGGTTGACAGAATATATAGACCTATGACTCAGAACTGGTCAATCAATAATAACAAAAATTAAGGAATATTCAAATTAAAGGAACATGCACAAATACCCAGCATCAAGGTGCATTGAAGTAAGGTTTCTTATTTTCTATTTTTTTATGGAAGGTACTAAGCTTCCACATGAAAATATCTCCATATTTAAGAAAACAAGTGCAGATTTGATACATAAGCAGAAGCCCGATAAGAAATAAATTATCCAAATCAATTGGGTACAGTTAAGTTTTCTCTGGAAGCATTAAGTTCTCAGGCAGCACAAACAAACCTGCTTTTTTCCTACCATTAGTATAATGATTAAATACGAAGATGATAACTTAAGATTCTAAAGGTGAAGGGTAGTGAGTTTTAAACAGACAGAAATTTAGATATCAGAGTTGGCACTACGGGTTGTAGAAGTCCTACAACAATCAAGGTATTCAAACATGGTTGCAGAAAGGCCATTACGTAACCATAACGGTGGTAACCATTACGCATTATGGGGCCATTATGGAAAACATGCCCCATAAAGGTCCGTTACAAGGCTGAAACAGGTTTTTTCCAAAAAAAAAAAAAAAAAAGACAATAATGGCCATTACAGCCCATATTGTGACGGTAACAGTGGTGGCCGTCCATTACCGTTATGGAATACCTTGACAACAATTACAGGTTGATCATTTCTTGGCTGGCTTCTGGGTTACTGCCATGCCAATGCATCCAGTTGCTAGTTATATTTTCATTTATATGGTGGATGGCCTCAAGAACAGGACTGAATGCATCAAGAGAAAAACTTTGATACTCTAGCCGAGTGTAATGGATGATAGGCAGGCACCCAGAAATCCCAAATGTAGCGTATGTGCAACTCAAACAAAACCACGCAGATAGTGAGTCCCAGCTTAGAAGGTATATATATCAACAGTTATACTGAAATGATACCTTTACTTGATGATTTGTCGATATCTAATAAATGGTCAACATGAAAATAGTCAAAGGTTCAAATTTTATGAACGATTTTTCATGAATCAGAGATTAAAATCATCCACTTAGAATACTTTAGGTTTATAACCTACTCTCATGGTCTCGTGGCTCTGATTGGAGAAACAAACTTTGATGAAAAGAAGGCACATTGATGGAAGAAAAAAAAAAAAAAAAAAAACCTTGATGATTGTAGATAAGAAAATGCATAAAATAAGAGTTGGATGGACCCAATCACGAAAGATTGAGTCATCTAGCTACGTGACTCAAATTGGTATGTTTTGGTTCTCTCGCCATTAGAAATCAAAGCACATGAGATTCGGATTAGACATGTTTTTAGCTGGCTTCCCCATAAGAGATAGAACTAACACAGCTCAACATGGATTATATATACAAGTATTGCCCCAGGGTATTTGCTACAGCTCAATGGAATAAATTGGGAAACCACACATGCTGGATCACTAACTAATGTTGGAATGGACTTCAATTCATTGAGAACTTTTCCCCCTCTCTTTTATCTAACAGTTATTTGCCTAGTTTAGTTTGACTGGCAAGTTCTTTTTTTCAATTGTGTTTGCTTTTTCTTTCCTTAATCTATATTGAATGTAAGCAAGTAGCTAGGGGCCTTTTTTTTTCCACACCATTAGTTTTTGGAGAATCCTAAACTTTGGATTTTCTAAGGACGTGAAAAAGGATTTGAAACAAAGATACATGCATTCAGGCAATTTGCAGGTGTCTGGCTGCTTAGCAACCAATGGTTGAGAATTTACCTGATTAGCCTATCAACATGTACATTTTAGCCTCTCCATAAGGGTATTTTTGTCATTTTAAAAGGTTGATGTGACCAGCCTGTATGCCTTTCCTACGTGCTGACCACTCCTAAACCAAAGCGAGGATTGCTAGAATACGTCCAATGGTCCAAATCATTTAAAAAGACGGGTCCCACATTAGGTGGAGTATTTGCAAAACATTAAATCTTTTTTATTGGGATATTTTATCCCCTTTCATCATTTGACTCTTTTCCTTTGAATTTGGACAATCTTCATAACCTTTCAATAATCAAAGGGTAGAAATACTTTGATTTGAGAGCTATTTTGAGTATTCCCCCACCCACAGTTAGGACCGTCATATAGATGGTTTTGGTCATTGAAAAAGGGCTCGACCTGGATCCAACGGCTGATGTCCCAACATATCTTACAAGGTGTCAAACTCTACTAGAGTATGAGATAACTCCCCTCTTGCAATATCTCCCTGATCCTCTCTCCACGTGTTGCAAACCACTTCCTCTCTCTACTTGCGTTGAATGTGCCACACCACTAGCATATCCTAGTTGCTATCAGGAAAGAGAGAGTGATGGGTGCAAACCTTTAGTCTCAGCTTCAACTGGTCAAATTCGGCATCCGTCAAGATTGGATTTCCAGACGCGTAAGCCATCGAAGCTTCCAGAAACTTTTGTTCTTCTGAACCTGGTCATGAGAAATCATGAAAATTTTCAACTTGGAGCAATTATCAACCATGCAAAAGCAAAATTCCATATGAACCATTGAAGGATTCAACTTTAAAGTAAATATTAACAGCCTGTTTGGATGTACCACTGAATCGCAGGTGGAATGGCAATTTGCAATGAACCATGGGCAGCTCGGAAACTGAAACCACAATATGCAAGGTTTTGTTTCTGCCCTCCACCCGAAATCCAGATTATACATATTTCAGCTCCCACCGGAACCACATCAACAGTGGATTTGGCAAGAAAAGCATCCCACCCCATGTGCATGGGACATCCAAACATACCCTAGGATACTGTACAACAGTAAGAGACAATCCGTACTTAGCATGACAACACTGCTTCCTTCCCACATCAGTTCTTCCTTGAGATTATCAAATTCCTCATTAGACATGATTGCTTTCCCATCATAATAGAATGACTGGGGTACAAAAAAGAAATGATCAGCACTAACTTCGGAAGCTGTAGTCAAATACAAGCATTTCAAGCACCAGAAAACAGTCTCTTGTTACTGGGAAAAGAGGGGGGGGGGGGGGGGGTCCCTGTTGTGTTCATAGTCAAATATAAACTTAGAAAAGTGAAGAGAATCGGATACAGTACCTGTAGTGCTTGAAGAAACTCCTGTTCCATCTCTCCTATTGACTTCTTCTCTGCCTTCTTATCTAAGCTGCAATATTGCAAGATTCTGCCATCAACAACCTCATCTTCTGTGACCTGGCCTGAAAAAGAACTCGACAAGTCATTCAACCATCATGCTTCTATATCTTCATGATCTAAAAATTGTCTTCATACCGAGTTGACTCGCCAATGTCCTAGACAAAACAATTTGGGGGCCTGATTCAAAAGAGAGGTAGGGTGTGGCCCAAATTGGACAAGTCTCTTGGAACTCGTTTCAACTCAGCAAAGTTCCTCTGTGACATGTCCATATCGAACGAGTATCACAGTGTGAATTGTCAACATCAAACTTCATACTGGAATTATGAAATATTAAAGTTTTGGACCAACTCCGTGCAACTCATCCAGAGACATGGTTAGGACTTGGTACCAAGTCAGTCACTAAAACCGCAATTTTAACACTGTATGCTATTGCACTACAATAAAATGTAGACAGGCCTTCTATCATACCATTCACCAAAGGAAAAGAAAACATTTCTGAAGCGAGGAATCATAGAGTCTAATGCATCAGAATATGTCTTGCACCGCAAAAACAAATGGCAATTGTCAACTTAAGTTGGCTATGGACACAAATATTAAATCAAATTGTGAAAAAAAAAAAAAAAAAACAGTTTAGGAAGCATTTTGATGCCCAACTGAATTGAATTTCAACAATTCCATCCAATAGAAACGAGTAAATAACCAACGTGGGGCTAAACCCACTCTTTTCATAATAAGAAGCTAGCTCCCCCAAATTGAAAGTACTATCATTCCAAGTTCAACATGAAATGCACGGAATCACAATTAGGGGTTTCATTGTCATAGTGAATTATTGACACCACCCTTTTTTTTCTTTTTTCCTTTCTATAAATTTAATTGACACCACCCAATGAACATAATAAATCAAAGTTCAGTTCAACTAAGCACCCAAACACACCCCAAATGACCAAACTGTAATCATCTTACTTAGTATTCATGTCAAGAGACTGGGTTCCGAATTGCAATCAATTTATTCTCAAGTTAGACTTGAAAGAAATATAGTTCCAATTCAAGGGCACCTCACTACAAATGCTGCTAGAGGTAATCGCAATTTGGTCATCTCCACTCTATTGAACTAATTGGTGTCAACCATGGTTAAAAGATTCAGTGATTCATCGACTCATTTGGCCTAGAGTCGAGTTGCAACTTGCCCAAGTTGGGGGTGACTCAATGGGGAGACTCGTGCATCAAAGCAGATTGGATACCACCAATCTGAGTCGACTCGTCCGAGACGTAGTCTTCAAACAATGGTGCCAACCAATTCAATATTGCATAGCCTAAAGTCAGCAATAGAGCTGGGCACGGGACAACTCAACTCGGACTCGTTCAAACCCAACTCAATCCGATCCGAGTGGGTGAGTTGATCCAGACCGAGTATACTTCACCCAATCCGAACTCAAAGTAAGTCGAGTTTGGGTCATCCAATAACTCAACTCGACCCGAAATCCGACTCGGTACTGACTCGACTCGATCCGAAACTTGAATTGACTCGGGTTTGGGATGTATGTGTGTGTGAGAAAAAATCTAAATCTAATCTAACTTGCATGCCGCACCCGACCCAACTCGGTGCTGACTTGACCTAACTCGATCCGTGTGACTGGGTCGAACTCGGTCCAGGTTAGTCTAGGCCAGACACGGACTCAGATTGGGTCAGGCACGCTGGACTCGATACCGAGTCGGGTCGAGTTCAGGTCAGGTCTATTTCAAAACCAGATCGAGTCGGGTCAGCCTTAACTCAGTCCAACTCTACTCGATACCTAGCTCTAGTCAGCAAGGTGGTCTCGCTTACTGGACAATCTTATGGACCTTTCAATGTGAAGGGAAAAATCTTATGCCAAATTCCCCCATCTACCATTTTATTGCCATACAAATGCATCTTTTGAAACAAGGTAAAATCTTTTGTTGGTGTACAAAATGGGCCCTCCCTTGCAAAAAGTGTGTCATTAATGGACATTCTTGGGAATTTTAAACCTTGGGGGATGCTGAGATACTTAACAAGGTTTAGGAAAGTGTTGTGACCATACAATTACTGCTATGCAATCATGTTGGCCTGAACCAAAAAACAGGGAAGTTGAAAAATTGGAAGTATCAGGCCAATGTGCAAGTAACGGCTTCTTTTAATGAAGAACATCGTTGCGTAACATAACATAAGGCCGCGATCTAGTACAAATTCTCTATAACTTATTACTATGCAAATTTATATGTGGAGACTAGTCATGGGAGGGTCCACTATGAATCACACATGGCCCAATATCGCCTTGAACGGATTATCTTCTCTTTTTTTTTTGTGGTGACAACCATTATAATAATTAGTGACTTCCAAAATGGAAGACTGTTTCTTCCCCCTGTCAACCATCTTGTGGGTACTCATGACTATGATTCTCCAACCATGGCTATTTCTGATTCACAAGCAATCCATGGTGGATTCCTCCTATCCAATGGTCTTTGTTGATTAGTGTTTTGAATAGCGCCCGTAGCGTAGCTACAACACTATGTAGAGTTAGAAAATAGCATAAATCCCCTGTAGCGTAAGCGTTAGCAACTAGTGCAAATGCCCTATGGCGTACTCCATAGGGATCATAGCGCACGCATAACGCATGTAGCGTACAGATAGTGCATGTAGCGTCGTAACGTACTCATGGCATATGTAGCGTAAGCTACGTTTTTAATTTTATAAATGATAATTGTATTGCGTACTTACTTAATACTCTCAACTTGTGGATATTGATTTATTTTCATACTTGTGACTTGTGGTTTCAATTAGAAATTATTAATTAAAGTGGTTTGCCTAGAAAGTTATTGATGTGATAATGATTTGATTTGGTTTTATATATATGGATTGGCTTTTGATAAATGATAATTAATAACTTATTTGAACATGCTGATACTTAAAAAATGAATCATGTTTAAAGCATTTTTTTTTTCTTACAATTTATCATATTTTTTAAATTAAAAAATAGATGATGCTACAAAGGGCTGAACGCTAAACAACACACTACCACTATTTAAAACACTGGTCGACCATAGGTGGACCCACGTGACCCCACATTGATAGGAATTTGTGGTAATAAGAATTCATACTGGATTTTCGATTAAAAAAAGAACCATACTGGATCGTAGCTCCCATAACATAATGCCATTATATTTAGTAGAATTATTTGGTACTCTGTCAGAGTATGATGCTCCATACACATGCACATAGAAATTGTAAGTAAGCACGGCATACATTTACCTCAATTAAACCACCCAAATAGTGGGACCGGTCAAGATGGGGCATGGTGCTCGAATCAGATCCATTACTCATTAGATGATTCTGATCTCTGATTAAGGACATCTGTTGATTGAATTTGGACTGTAGACTATTTCAACTTAACCGTCCATTTGATCTTGACCAATCAATATGTAGGATCATACATCCAATGAACTTTTTTGCGATATGAGACATCCATGTGGGCCCTAATTTTTGAAGGGTTTCTTTCAAGATTCTTATATACCAATTGTATAATTTAGGCGCGCATGTGTACGGAGTATCACACTCTTCCAGAGGCAACTATTCCAAAATTACCCCTAGGCCCTATCTGAACGGAAGGATGGAAGAAGAGTTCTATGACTACTGCAGTAAATAGGAATATAGCCGTTGGATTGGGGGTGCATTTCAATGATCCAAACCGTTTATATGATGGGCCTCATAGGGGATTAGGATACCCCCAAAAAAAAAAAAAATTCTCATATTCAAATATTTCAACCATTTGATCACTTAACTCTTTTAAATTGAATATGGACCGTCTCCTCGATCGGTGTTTGTGGGCCATGTCGAAAGCTTAGCATATTCCAATCTTGAAGATTCCCTAAGCAACAATCATCAGCTATATACCCCATCTGATTAATGGCTTGGATCATGGAACACGACCCGAGATCCAACTCTAACGTGATCCTGCAACAATACGCCGCGAAGTACAGTATGAAGAACAATATGTCCTCTCTCTAACAGCCCTTATTTGAGCGGCGTTTCTATGACAGTTCCCGTTATGACGGGCGTTATGACAACCTGAGTACTGACCTTGTTGTTCAGCGGCCTTTTGAGGGAGTAGAGAGAGCCTACGACGGACCGAGAAGCAGTGGCTGACACGACGGAGGGGGGGTCTGATAGGAGAAGAGGAGGAAGAGATGGAGGGTTTGGATAGAGAGGATGGAGAGAGAGAGCGCGTACGGAGAGTGATAGATGGAGGGAGTGAAAGCCCTAATTCTGCTACCATTGTCGTTGGTGGGAGTAAGGAGCGGTTGAGGAAGAGAGCTTTGTGTAGCTGCGTTTGTGTCTGGTACGAGTCGGTAGTAAGTTAGTGGTTGGTGCATCATCGAGGGAGGGAGAGGGAGGAAGGGAGGAAGATAAGGGAGGGAGAAACGTGTGGAGGGAAAGCGAAAACATCTTGTCCGTTTGGGTAGAAAGGTACGGCTGTGGTATGCTCGAGATGGCCCCTATATGCCGTCTGTACTGTACGAGGCTGGAGCTGATTAATCGCGCTGGATAGAGATGGGACGTTGGTGGTGAATATAACGTAGCTGACCCGTGGACGATCCGAGGGGACGCGACTGGAAACGGATTGGCTACTCCCCCTGACACCAGCCCCGTGGCTGATGGTCGGTGCTCCGTGGGCCCCACCATGATGTATGTGTTTCATCCATTCTGTTCATCCATTTTTACAGATCATTTTAGAGCTTGATCCCAAAAATTAGAATCATATAAATCTCAGGTGGACCACACCACATTAACACAATAGTGATTGGATATCCACCATTAAAATCCTCCTAAGGCCCAATGTACTGTTTATTTGACATCCAATCTGTTGATTAGATCATAAAGGCCCACAATAAGGGAAAAAACAAAAATCATCGTGATCCAAAACTTTTATGGCCTCACAAAATGTTTTTAATGTTTGACCCTCATTCAACACTGTTTCCTGTAATGTGATCCACTTGAGATTGGGATATAACTCATTTATGTTTTCATACCGTAAAATGATCTCTAAAAACATATGGATGGCATGGATGGAACACATACATCATGGTGGGGCCCACATAGCACCGACCATCAGCCATTGGCTGGTGTCGGGGGAGTAGGCAATCCGTTTCCGACGCGACTCGCCTGTGCCCGGTAGCGGATCACAGCAGCCATTTAGCTGATGTATTGACGTCAGCAAGTTATGTAGATCTCATCATGAGGTATATGTTATATCCAAACCGCCCATCTATTTGGTGAGCTCGTATTAAGGCTTTACAAGAAAAATTAGACATATCTAACTATCAAGTGGACCACACTGCTTTTGTGGGGGATTGAACGTCTACCATTGAAACGTTTTTGGGAGTCACAGACGTTTTAGATCAATATGAAATTTGTTTTTCTTCTTCATCTAGGTCTCTGTGACCTTATTAACAGATTGGATGGAAAATAAACGTTATCGTGGGCCTACGAATTTTTTAACGGTGAAAATTATTATCTCCGTTATTATCTGTGGTGTGATCTATTTGATGTTTGGATATGATTCTTTTTTTGAATACATTCTAAAATTATCCCTAAAAATGGATGAACGGTGTGGATATATTTAATACATCATTGTGGGGCCATGTAACTTTGATCTCCTTTGAACCGTTCCTAAACTCGGAGCTCGAGGAGCGTCAGCGTTCGTCTTCCACGACATGTACGGAAACGGTTGGCTACTTCCCCTGCAACCAGCCCCGTTGCTGGTGGTCGGTGCTCTGTGGGCCTCAACATGATGTATGTGTTTCATCCATGCTGTTCATCCAATTTTACCGATCATTTTAGTTCCTAATACCAAAAATTAGAGGAATATGAGACTCGGTGGACCACACCACAGGAAAACAATAGTAATTGGATATCCACCATTAAAATCCTCCGAAGGCCCAATGTACTGTTTATTTGACATCTAATCTGTTGATTAGGTCATACATACCCAGATGAAGGTAAAAAACAAAGATCAGCTTGATCCAAAACTTTTATGTCCCCAAAAGGTTTTTAATAGTCTACGTTCATTCAATACACGTTTCCTGTAATGTGGTCCACTTGAGAATGGGATATAACTAATTTTTTGTATCAAAATATAAAATGGACTAGGAAAATCGATGGACGGCGTAGATGAAACACATACATCATGGTGGGTCCCACAGAACACCGACCACCAGCCATTGGCTGTTGGCAGGGAGAGTAGCCAATCCGTTCCCGACATGTACCTCCAACAGCAATATAGCGGGTGCGTGGTACACCAGTCAATCCGCTTCCTCTGTGCCCGGGCCACATGAAGTTCCCGTGGTCGTAAGCTATATGGACCATAGATGAGAAATCCACTCCGTCCGTTAGTTTCGGGAGACGACAATAGTTTCAGAGTCTAAAAAATTAGGCAGATCCAAAGATTAGGTGAGCCACAGCGCACAAGATTGAGATTGAAAACGTGGGCCTGTTGGGTACGTGGGCTTACGTGGGATTAGTGGGATACAATTGCATTTGTTACGTGCAAATTTCATCCGGGTTGGAGGCCATGGGTAAGATTGAGATTACCTGGGATGCAATTAAATGTGTTCCCGTGAGATATTTGTGGTGGATTTTTGAAATCCACTGTATCCGTGTGGGCCGTGCATCTATACATGTCTTTCATCCACATTGTAAAATTATATACGTTATTGATCTATGCACACTTTTAGGTGTGACATATAAACTGCATACGTGTACAAGTGATACATTTATAGGTGACCCATATCAGTTTTTAATCTAGTCTATTAATTATAATTTTATGGTCCACTAAATGCTGAATTCACTTAACATATTATTGTTTTTTCACTGAATGGCCAAAATACCATGATATTTTTAAACATGTAAACATTGTGTAATAACATTGTTCATCCCACGTAAATGCAAGTTTGGAAGGTATACTGTTCGGCTCAAAATTTTGTTGCCAACACTAGTGTGTTGTGGCGTGCCAAAGCCTAGTTTAATATAATTTGAACCGAATGGCTGACTCCAAGCATCAAAATAGACAAAGATATTGAGTGGTCATTTATAATAAAGTATTAAAGTAATTTGGCTGTCCATTCAACCACTTGTAAATGAAATTTTGCCATTTATGAATGGAAAGGTTTATCCTTCCACTTGGTAATTTTTGTCTTTCAATAGAAAGTACTTTTTCTCAATGTGATAATAGAGATCATCAAGTTTGCAATGTGAGAGTGGAAAGAACTTAATTGTATTGATGTAAATAAAAAGTAAAAACTCACAAAAATAATCATCAACGATCCATCATATGTAGCCTAGATGACGAGGTCTTGTAACTACGCCTTCTATGGTCCAGTGACTTGAGCATAGATGAAGGAAATCCACTACTCAAAAGAAAGAAAAAAAGTTATTATTTCGATATAGCGCTCCTCATAAATGGAAAGAAGTTATACTACTCCTAAACTAATTAGTCTAGTATAATAACACAGGAAAATGGGATTATATTACTATGTTAAAGTCGATTGAGCATGACAGTATATATAAATTAATTACACTACACATAAAGTATGATAAACTGAGACAAGATAAGTAATATTGTATTATAACTTGTGCTCGGTTGGGTAACAAGGGTGTAACGCTCTGAATTTTAGGAGTCGAGCACAATTCAATCCCCATCATTTCGAATGTCACTTTTGCTTTGCAAAAAGCGTAATTTCTCGTTTACAATCGCAATTGTATCAAGTACAATCATAAAAGATAGACTAACATTGTATACAAGTCAAAAAAGAAGCATAGACATAATCATATCAAAAACATACAAACATCTAATAAATCCACATAGTCAACTCAATTGGGGACTCCAATATATAATGCCCCATAATGTACAAAAAGTGTATAATAACATCGATGCACAAAACTCTACAAGGAAAGGCAACGAGGCACTTCGTCTATGCCGAAAGTATGGAACCTCATCAACAAGGTCCACATACGCCTCATCTAATGCACCGGTCTTTATGGTACTTACGTTGACAGGATCGTCTGGTTGGTATTTTAAAATACCTTTCTAGGTGGGAGTGAGTAATCAATTAAGTAGTACCAATTTCTTAAGTTACATGTATTATTAACGCAATAAAGCGTAAGTAATAATGGCATAACAAAACAACAGTTCATAATCTAGTTATTCAAGTGCATGGAAGTCATGATACATGGATGCATGTCCTGGGAATAACAATAACCGCAAGACTTCTCGTAACTGCAATCATCTACGATATCTAGCATGTTATAGTATGACTCGTCACCATCATTATTATAATGATATCTATCCTGATGTAATGTGTCATATCACTAGCATTACCAACAAGTGTCATGATATGTATGATTAGCCAAGTCTTTATTAGTACTAGGGTTGTACACGAGTCGAGCTAGCTCGAAAAGCTCACTCCGCTTGAGTCAGTTCAGATTGACTCAGCTTAAAGGGTCGAGTCAGGGCGATTCAAGCTTATTTCCTAAAGCTCGAGTTGATTTCGAGCCAAGTTCAAGCATGGTGCATTTCGACTCGACTCGTGTAACACCCTGAAATTCGGGGGTTGAGCAGTACTCGACTTCCAATTTCTTGGATGTCACTTATATCCTCATTGTAGTGATTTTTGCATATAATTCAATTTAAAAGAGCATAAATGGAATCAAATGGAGCATAAGCCACATCCACAACTAATCTATTAAAATGAGAGCGGTTAGGGTATACGGGTTACAAAAGATATCAACGGGTCGCACGAGGCATCGCCCGAGAAAATACATATGTGACGTGTCCAAAAGAATAGTGAACTGATCCCATGAAAGGTCCCAAAGAATATGTCCAAAAAAAAAGTGCTCTAGTCTCCCTGTACATCAGCCCACAGTCAGCCCGCTCGATATACGGTGACCCACCCATAAGCTGGAAGTAGGAGAACTCCTCCTCCTCATCTACGCAAGCCCCGCTTAGCTCGTCAGGCTTTGCATCACCTGCATCTAATGTAATGTCTGGTTAGTGTTTTAAAACACCGTCCCAGAGTGGGAGTGAGTAGTTAACTTGGTGGGTGTCATTAACCATAAGTTACATCAAATAACAATTTCATGATGAATTTAATGAAAAGCATACATTCACAAATCTCTAACTAATCTTCGTTAACGCATATGCATGGATTATGATATGATGCATGACATCACCGACGACACTCCCTCAAGCGACTTCTTTTTAAGATCGTGCATGACCAACACTCCCTCATTGCGACCTCAACTGTCGAGTCGCCAATTAACTAATGTAATACAATCGTGAACATGTTAGCCGAGTTTTTAGTTAGGTCCATTCATCCAGCAAATTAGAAAAACTAGTGCACCCCGATGATATAAATGCCCTTATCCCTTTTTGCGAGACCGTAACCCTTCAACGTGCAAGGCCGAGGTTCCATGATCCTTGATCCCGTCGGGTTCCTCACCCCCGAATGCAAGCACATGAGGAATGCTGAAAAGCGGGATTACTCGCGGACCACTACGAGGAGGCTCGTCACCCCAGCGTAGGCTGACAGCTCGGATACAGTGTCTCATTCCACCATGCCTGGCTCACGAGGCTGTGGATCAATTTACTAGCCATTATCAGTGGGCGTTAATGGGTGAAGGGTGTTCCAGGTTCCAAACAGTTGTGAGCAAATACGGTTAACAAACACGGTTGGTCAGTCAGTGGACTAGATCGCCCTAGTTCAGGCGAGAGCAAAACGCACGACATCGAGTGTAAGCAACTCATGTGGTCTCACCATTGTCGCCCATTCGCGTCTACCCACACCAGTCAGTCTAGTCACGGGACCTCCCAACTAACGGGAGTACCCTTACAAATCTCAGATTCATGACCAACCCAGAGGGTGGGCTATATTTAATAATATTCTAAGTAGTTAAGAGTTTATCTTCAAGTGCAGAAGGAATAACACATACAACACATCCAAGCATAAGATTTTAAGATATTAACATGAATGTAACTACTCTTAATTGCATAAATTAGATGTGTGTATGGGTGGTGTTGAGCTACTTAAGAATAAGAGATCACACATTATCCATAGTATGGAAAATTACAATCACGCATACAATATAGAAGAATGCGTAGAGATGTTAAATACAAAAATGTACACACAACACGAATCACATGCCCAAACAATTTGAGAATAGCAATCAAGCAATCCATTTATCATTCCATGCGTGTTGAGTGTACTCATCATATAGATTTCTAATTAGGGTCTTTCCTTAGATTTTGTATGTTCATTAATCTAGCATCCAAAATCATTAAATTTAGCCTAAAATTAGTACTTGGCTACCTAAGGATAATGTCCGCACCTACGAATCATTGAGAGCTTGCGGAATCGACCTAGGGTTGCCGAACTCGCGGGTCAATTTGTAAAGATCCTAAGTCAAACGTACTTGCATGTCAGAATACATGCAAGGCCTAGCTTAACATAATTGGTTTTTAAAGGAGAAAAGTGGTTACTTACCCAATCGTTTGAAAATCATGCTTGTACTTGTGGATAGGAGGTTTCTTAAGGAAGAGAGAAGAGGGGTTACAAGATTCTACCTCCCTTGGGCCCACCTCTCTCCGTTCTTCCTTCACTCTCTCCTCTCTTCTTGTTACTGAAATTTTTGTGGGAGTGAGTGAGAGAGAGAGTTAAAGGATTTTATTTCCTGAATTTTGGCCAAATGGCCTTAAGTTATATTATTTCCCCTCAAATGGCCCTGTGGGACCCTCTTTTGGCTACTAGGGCCGCCCTGATACCCCCTTGACCCTCAAATTTGTAGGGCAGGTGCCTCATCGCCCAATGAAAAGTTGCGCAAATTTTAAAGACAAATAGATGCGGGGTTTTATCATACGGTTTCGATTTGTGATCAACAGTCATCGCCCCACTTTCTGGCCGTTGAGGCTGCCCTGATACCCCATTGGCCATCAAATTTATAGGATAGGTGCCCCATGACCCAATGAAGGGCCGTGCAAAGTTCAAAGGCAAACGGATGCGAGTTTTTACCGTAAAGGGCCGATTTGCGATCAACGGTCACCGTTCCTTAATCGGGGTTCAGATTTTATGGATGGGTGCAGAGAAATGTTTTCGGCCTTTGATGCAAATTTAAAAGAAATTCGACAACTAAAATACCTCATTTCTCTATAAAGGTGGGCATCGTTCCTGGTCAGAGTGGATTAGGTTCAACCCGATCAGATCCAAAATGGCAATGGTTTGACCCGAACTCGATCAGATCTGGAATCAAATCTGGGTCACCTAATCCGAACAGATCCGACACATGATTCACCTAACCCAAACCGAGTCCGACTCAGTCAGAGAAACCGAGTCGGATCGAGTTGGATACGATTCGGATCTGTGTGAATTTAATTTAACGTTTCATATAATGTGGTCCACTCCAACCTTTAATATATGCTATTTTTTTGCTCAAGGCCTAAATTGATATGTCAAAATAGAAGAATGGCTTAGATAAAACATATACATCAAGGTGGGCCCCACATGGCTCTAAAAGAGCTTTTCACCTGTGTATTTAGGTTTTCACTGGACGTTACTTTACGTGCACGGCAAGAAATTGCACTACTTGCTTTTCACGCAAGCACATGAATAGTTTTGATTTTGTATCTATATTAGTGAGTTGTGTGGGTTTAATCATGGAGTATGTGTTATATCCAAACCGTCCCTCCATTTAGTAACCTTATATTCAGGCTTGAGACGAAAAATAAGACAAATCTAACCATTAAGTGGATCACACGAGATGTTTAACGGTGAAAATCATTCTCTATTGCTATTTGTGGTGTGGTCTAAATGATCTTTAGATATTATTCATTTTTTTGGATAATACTCTACAATTATATCTAAAAATATATGAACGGTTTACATGTAATAAATACATCACTGTGGGGCCCATATAACTTTGATATCCTTTGAACCGTTCGTACAACTCGGAACTCGAGGAGCATCAGTCTTGTCTTCGCATGTCCTTAGCCAACTAGCACGCTGCGGAAGCGGATAGCATACTATGTAACTCAATATGCTATGTGTACTGAGTAAACTTTGTGGGGTCCACCGTGATTTGCATATTTTATCTACTTCGTCCATCCACTTTAACTTTTATCCTAAAAATGAGATATATCCAAATCTCAAGTGGACCTCACCACGAGAAATAGTGTGAATTGAAATTCTACCGTTGAAAATTTCTTGGGGCCCACAGAAGTTTTGGATCAAGCTGATATTTGTTTTCCACCTTCATCCATGTCTGCGTAATCTTATGAATGGATGACAAAAAAAAATCACTGTGGCCCTAGCAAGGTTTCAACGGTAGAAGTCACTGTGGGGCCATGGAACTTTGTATCCTTTGAACTGTTCGTACAACTCGGAGCTCGAGGAGCTTTAGTGCTCGTCTCTGCATGACACGTACCTACTACAATAGCTATATAGTTGGAGTGGATGTCAGCGGACTGACAGACATCATGGTGGGAAACGAATTGGCTACTCCTCCTGGCACCAGCTCGGTGGGTCCCACCATGATATATGTGTTTCATCCATTCCGTTCATCCATTTTAACTGATCATTTTAGGGCTTGATCCCAAAAATGAGAAGGATATAAATGTAAAGTAGACCACACCACAGGAAAAGAATGGTGATTGGATATCCTCCTAAGGCCTATTGTACTGTTTATTTGACATCCAATCTGGTGATTAGGTCATACACACCCAAATGAAGGGAAAAAATAAAGTTCAGTGTGATAAAAAACTTTGTGGCCTTCAAAAGGTTTTTAATGGTCGACGTTCATTCGACACCGTTTCATGTAATGTGGTCCATTTGAGAGTGGGATATATCTCAATTTTGGTCTCATATGATAAAATGATCTAGAAAAATAGATAAACGGCGTGGATGAAACACATACATCATGGTGGGGCTCATAAAGCACTGACCACCAACCATTAGCGGGTGGCAGGTGAGTAGCCAATCCGCCCGCTACCATGGTGTTGCAGAGAACTTTGTTCTGTAGGGTAAAATAATAGTTGAGCAAGTAAAAGTTATATATATATATATATATATATATATATATATATATATATATATATATATATATATATATATATATATATATATATATATATATATATATATATATATACGGTCCGGATATGTTCGGTCCAAATCGGATCCAATCAAATCAGATTTCGAATCGGGTCGGTTTGGAACAGGGCCTATCCGGACCCGACCCGAAAATATTTCGGATATGGGTTATGCTACCCGATCCTGACTAATTCTGACTGATCCTGACCATCGGTTCTGTTCGAATCGGGTCGGATCCACCGGATCGGGTATAAAATGTCCAGTTCTATTTCTCTGTTTCAACAAAGGGCCGTTGATTTAAAATCTTAAACTTAAGGCTAAGGCTGGGGTGAGTCTCACTTGGCAATGGTTCATCCATTTCTGGGCATCCTCTGGGCCTGACATCCCCGTGGGAGCACAAGCCCAGCGAGACCCAGGGCCTGGTAAAGTTTCAGGATTTTTAGGCCTTCCTCGGGCGATACATGGCCCGTATGGACAGTCGCCAAGTATAGTGGGGCATCTGACTCTACAACCCGTGCTCGGCCCAGACACAAGTTGATTTATTCGTATCAATGGCTTAATTTGGAATTAATTAATCCATGTTAGACCCATACGTGCGATCGATTCATTTGGTCCTGGGTCAGTTTGTACGTGAGCGCCAAAGGACACTATTCCCTTTTTTGGACAGGGCATTACAACTCGACTTGAAGCTTGAGCTCGAGCTCAACTTGACTCGAGTAATATATTTTAAATTTTAAATTTTAATATTATATATTATATATTATATTAATATTAAATATACTATATATATATATATATATATATATATATATATATATATATATATATATATATATATATATATATATATATATATATAAAACTTTGTAAAAAAAAAGTTTAAACACAAAACCCTACCTATTCCCATTCCCTCTTTTTGTTTCCCTTACCCTACAGCCCAACCCCTCATGCCGCACCCAACCCGCAAGCCCGCTCAGCCCATTCGGCCACCATAAAGGTAGGTGATTACAGTTTTTTTTTAATTTATATATATAGCAACATAGATTCTTTTAATTTTTATTTTTGATTATGATTGGGTCGGGTTGGGCGCTGGGTTAGGTCGGGTTGGGCACTGGGTTAAGTCAGGTTAGGGTTTGGGTCGAGTTAGACGATGGTTTGAGTCGGGTTGGGGTTTGGATTGGGTTGGGCGATGGGTTGGGTCGGATTGGCACTGGGTTGAGTCAAGTTGGGGTTTGGGTTGGGTTGGACGATGGATTGGGTTTAGTTGGGCGCTAGGTTGAGTCAGGTTAGGGTTTAGGTCAGGATGAACAGTCAAGATCCCAAATGTAAGTGGCCCACTATGTTGTTAGAGATGGACAAGACCTCTTGTAAGGTAGTTTAGCCCATACATATTATCCTCTTCTCTGACAACATATGGCCCACCAATCAAATTTTACCTAGTGATTTCACCATCATTTTAGGGATTGAAAATATATGATAACTTATATAATATAGTTGGATTTGATGGTGTTAACTGTTAAGATGCAGTATAATTTAATTGGGCCACGTGCCAGTGTTTGAGACAGTGCCAAGTATCTAAAAAAAATCAAATTTTCTATGTGTGATTTTATCTTTGACAGCAACACATGACCCAATCAAATACTACTATAGTCAATCCACTTCCTCTCGTAACATCCTACCTTTTTGTTTGTGCATGGAAACTTTTAAAGCATAGCCCACTCATAAAAGACCCATCAGATAAGTGAACCAATATTTATTTATAACAATATTATAAATGATGTGCAACAATGTCTTCAAATGATCCATCCACCAATATTTGGGATTATAGATCCCAAATCTACTCCCAGACTCTGGAATAACGAAAATTTAATATAATTTGTGTGGGGCTAGATTTATTAACAAAACAAATTAGCTTAAACGACACATATCAGGTCAGGCGGAGATGCAAAACCATGTCTCAAAGCATCAGAGGAGGTACGATTTTTATTCCATGCTCTTGTAGACTTCAACAAGAAGCTTTCCACCCCCTCCCCTACATCGAATATAACTAGCCACAAGATATACCACAATAGACCCGTTCAAATTAACGAAGATTCTGCAATAGAAGGGTAAAAAGAATTAGTAAGGGAGAAGAAGATCAGAATGAAGCTAGATTAAGAAGACTGGAAGAAGAGCAATTACAAATAGCCTTGAAGTTAAGTAAGGAAGAGGTAGACGAATCAAGATATCAACGATGTGATCCTTGACAACAGACGCATAAGTAGGCCGAGCTCGACAAGCAAGAAGCCATCAAAATTTATTTCCAAACTTGTCTCATTTTACAAGATCTTAGGTGTTCCATATAAATCACCTCAAAAAAATAGTTTGAAAAAATTAGATGAATCTATACAATAGCATGGTGAAATAATCTCCCCACCTTCTGATTTATGAGAGGTTAATGAGCATATTAGAGAGGATACCACCAGCCCGAGCTTAGATGATGAAAATTATGGATCTGATTTAGAATAAAATAAAAAGAATATTAAAACTTAACTTTAATGTATTAAGTTTTTTGGTTGTAGCCTTGTAGACTTGTAGTTGTACTTGTATGGAGTAAATACATTGACTTAACTTTCCTAATATAATGCTCTAACTTAACTTGCCTACCATAAATGCATTATCTTCTTATTTGTTCTTAAACTTTTTACTCGTAGACTTGTAGTTGTATGGATAAATGCATTATTTGTTCTTATTTGTTCTTATACATTTTGATATTTATTTTTTAATAATTGATGTTTATAATTATTTATCATATGATGTTGTTAATTAGTATTTAGGTTATCTAGTAATTTAACAATATACCCCCCGTTTAGTAATTTATATTGACCAAGTATAATCATTCTACTGAAAATACTTATTGTTTATGGATTTCTAAATTGTCTCATTTTCGACAGTTTAGTACCATACCATGTACTTAAGTTGTCCTCATTCAATTTACACGTAGTTGAAATTTCGATAGTGTTTCTCCATATTTTCTATGGATATGTAATTCTTTATTAGTTGATTTTCATTACATGTGTAATGGATTACATATGAGTGTAACAATTAATTAGTATTGAATTTTACATATATGTGGAGAATATGGAGAGGTGCCGTCAAAATTTCAGCTCATATGTAAATTGTATGGGGATAATACATGGTATGTACCGAATGAGATATAGACAATTAATACTTCTAGATAGAGACAAGTAGGAATATATGAGATATTTAGAAACAATTAGTAAACAAAATTTGAAACAATTATGAATAATTTATAGTTACGTATATGTATGTATTCCTGTGAATTTATTTATTATGGGATGATTTGAGATACTTGTGTCTTGCAGTTTATGAAGGGGCCTGATATTGTTTGTATTATATATTTATATATACGTATAAATTTGATTCACTGATTACTTTAATCTATAAAAGCTCTAATCTTACCCTACCCTTGTTATCTTTTGATTTTTATATGACCAGTGAAGAAAACCCAACTATTATTAGCCCTGGTGCATCAATCACATCTCCTTTTTGTTGTGGAGGAAGACAAATTAGAAAACAAGGTTGAAACAACTTCATGTTCGGTGAAAAGGAAAAAAAGATCAGCGATATGGGAATCTATTGATGAGATCATGCAATCAGATGGTTCAACCAAGATTATATGCAAGTTTTGAAAAATTCTTTACAACAAGTATTCTAGTTCTTCTATAACTCATTATAAGAGGCATCTTGATAAATATGTGAACAGACTAAGAACATTGAAGGGTGGAGTCCAGCACCTGCTTTCATTTATTATTCCTAAAAATGACGACTCTCAAGCTGCACTCTTAACATATAAGTATGATCTGAAAAAACTGAAAGAGTGATATGCGAGGTAGGTGATAATTAATGAGAAACCATTTAGAATGGTAGAAAGCAAAGTTTTCATTAAATTTTATAAATTTCTGAATCTCAAATGTGAGAAGGCCTCTTGTATTACTGTGAAAAAAGAGTACATAAAGATGTATGCGATTGAAAAAGCTAACTTGAAAGCTCTTCTGGCATTCGTATCTAGAATAAGTTTGATTTCAGATATGAAGACGACCTCGAATTAAAGAAAAAGATATATGTCATTGACTGCACACTTCGTTGATGCAGATTGAAAACTACAAAAGATGATTATCAACTTCCGCTACGTTCCTCCTCTTCATACCGGTGTGGTACTGTCCGATTGCATTTACAAATGTCTTGTTGAATGGGGCATTGAAAAGAAAATTTCTTCAATTACTTTAGAAAATGCCTCTTCTAACGATGCTTTGATTTGTTTCTTACGTACTCAATTCAAAGTTGCCAAAAATTTATTCTTCGAGAGTAAAATATTTCAAGTTAGATGTTGTGCTCACATATTCAACTTGATTATGCAAGAAAGACTGAAAGCAATTGATTCAACGATTGCTATCATAAAAGATAATGTTAAATATATAAGGGGGTCACCTTCAAGACTGAGTACGTGGCATGATATAATTCAATGTTTGAATTTGAAATCTAAATAGCAGTTGAAGTTGGATGTCTGCACGTGCTAGAATTCAACTTATGAAATGTTGGATACAGGTTTAGAATTAAAAATTGCATTCCCTAAACTTGCGGTGCACGATAAAATGTACACATATGTGCCTAGTGATGAAAATTGGAAGAAAGCTGAACATGTTCATCATTTTTTTAAAGTTTTTTACAACTACATGAAGATTTTTTCAGAAAATAAGTATCCTACGACAAATTAATTTCTTATTGAAATTATTTTCATTATGGACGTGCTAAAAAAGTGTGTCACTGAGGGTCTGAGTTTTTTATAAGCGATGGCTATAAGAATGCAGATGAAATTCGATCAGTATTGGACTAAATGCCACTTGTTAATGGTCATTGCAGTTGTTATAGATCCACGATACAAGATGGTAGTGGTTGTATTTTTTTCAGATCACTTTATTCTAGTTCTAAAAGAGTTTCAGTGAAGACCGCCATTATTAATGCTGCAGTTGAAGAGCTATTCACTTCATATGTTGGTAATTCGGCCAAAACATCAAATACAATAAGTACATCTCAAACTGCGGGTAGTTCTTCTATCCCGGGCAAGCGACTTCGTGACTTTATATCAATTTTAGACAAAGAAAAAAAATGAAGACACATAAAACTGAATCTGAAGTGGAGAAGTATCTAAAAGAGCCGGTCATAAGGTTACAAGAAGATGATTTTAATGTTTTACAGTGGAGGAAGTTGAGAGATTGGGAATACCCTAAACTTTTAGTAATGGCACAATATATATTATTAATTCCAATTTTGACCATGGCATCAGAATCAGTTTTTAGCATCGGGAGCAGGGTAGTTAGCAAATATCGAAGCTCATTCGCCTTGAATACAGTTGAAGCACTGATATGTATGCAAGTTTGATTGTATCCAGTTTGGGGCGGTAATAGTTTTAATGTTGAAGAGTATGAGGAGGAGAATGGAATTGAAGAGGAGATCTATAATGCATCTAAAAGTGCTTGAAGAAATGTAAGCTTTAAAATTTTTGTTTAACATTTTATATTTTCTGATATATTTTAACTCTTTGGATTTGATGTTGAGGGCCAACATGTGGTATGATAGTCTCTAAAGGTTTATGTAACTCTTTTTTTCTCTTAATAATGTAGTGTAACACCCTGAATTTCAGGGGCCGAGTAAGAACTCAGCAAGAACTCAGCTCTCGAATTCTCGGGTGTCACGTGTACCCTAATGGCCTTCAGATTTTAATTACATTTGGATAATCTCATAAGTAATAGAGAGTTTAATAAGGCATGAAGCATAAGTAAGTCATAAAATAGTATCAAGCGCCACCAAATATAAAAATATTCAAATCACAAATATAAAAATATCTAAATAAGGAACTAGTCTCACCCATACATATGTCCCAAAGTGATTAAAGCCCTGGCCCATACCCTGCGATCGACCGAACTCAGACTAAAAGGATCCGCCAAAAGTCTGAAAATACACTCGCTCCTCCTCATTATCCACGTTGGCATCCTCCAGTGCATTCAGCTCTGTCGTCCCTGCATCTATAACAGGTTCTGGTTGGTGTTTTAAAACACCGTCCCAAAGTAAGAGTGAGTGATCAACTTAGCGGTACCATTAACTATGAGTTACACAAGTTATCATTCACAAGAGTAAATTTAGTGAAAAATATATATTCATAGCACCTTAAATACTCTGGTTAATGCAATGCATGGTTTTATAATATGATGCATGCCTCTTACCACAACACTCCCTCTTGCGACACCATCTAACATTCGCGAACAAAACACTCCCACAAGTGACCACGATACCAAATCGCAAAAGTAACTAATGCATGTAATGCACATGTTAGCCGAGTTGATTACTTAGGTTTATTCATCCAGCAGTTGGGGAAATCGAGATACCTTGACGAATCGTTGCCCTAATCCGATCGCGCATCTCTAATGCCCATGACCGTATGACTCTCGCGATCCTTAGCCCTTCTGGGTTCATCATTCCCATAGCTCTTAAGCTTATATGAAAACTGTTAGGACATAAGAGTCCTGCTCGTGGTCACTATGGGGAGGTCGTCACCCCAGCATAGGCCGATAGCTCAGACATAGTGTCCCATACCACCATCCCCTGCTCACGAGTCTTTGGTGCTCACTGGTCACTACGGGGAGACTTTTCAGCCTAGCGTAGTTCGACAGCTCGACATAGTGTCTCATACCACCATCCTAAGCTCATGAGTCTTTGTGGGCCATAAATTACGATTATCAGTGGGCACAAAGGTTACAGGGTGCCTTAGGTTCCAGTAGCCATGTACAAACATGGTTAACATACAAGGATGACCAACCAGTGGACCAATCTGCCCCCACGAGACAAACCATAGACTGTACAATCTGAGAACAATGTCTCATGTAGTCCAACTACGGCCGACAACTTGCGGTTTGGCTAGTCGGGCCAAACTTACCCGTGGGCTGACCCAACGGAAAGGTTGCCCAAAAAGAGTTCTGATTGGCTGGCCGATCCACAAAGGAGCATGTGCGCAAGTGTAAAATATATATTCAATAATTCCATGAACAATTCCAGCAAGAGACTAGCATATTTTAGAATTTCGACAATATGGATAACAATACACTAGATTCCCACAAGTCATCCGCATGCAACAAGGTCAATTTTATAAGATCAACAATAGTGGAGATCAGGTTCAACATATTTCAGCAATTCAACAAAGTGGACAACCATACACTCACTTACACCATTTCAATTGCATGTGCCAATATATAATATACAAATCAACAACACAGGGGAAGTCAAGTGCAACATAATTCAGCAATTCAACAAGTGGACAACAATTCACCCAATTACATCTATCAATTGCATGTGATGAAATTTAAGGTACAAAATCAGCAACATTGGAAAATTGCACATGCAATTCCCTAAATTGATAAAAATTCAGCAATCTACATATCAGGGAATCGGGACCTAAATCCCTCTCCCAATTTTAGAAAAATTCTACGCATGGGTCCTAAAGCAAATAATACATAAAATTCAGCAACATGCACACATAGTTTCCATACAAAATCACTATAATTTACGCTAGGCACGATAATCAGTTACCTAGAGGTAATGGTTCACACCTATTGTTGACCGAAAGCTCTTGTGGTCGCTCTAG
The DNA here is from genome assembly GCA_037074715.1 of Magnolia kwangsiensis. Lineage (NCBI taxonomy): Eukaryota > Viridiplantae > Streptophyta > Magnoliopsida > Magnoliales > Magnoliaceae > Magnolia > Magnolia kwangsiensis. Next base: position 140,058,358 of record CM073576.1, on the reverse strand, counting down.
CGACATCCGGTATGCAAACTTGACATGTCAGGGCCCTATGTCGCATGAACTTCGTGTCAAGGCGATGTAAGTGACCCTAACTTAAGCAAAATGGGGGAGAGCTTGAATTTGTTACCTTAGATCAAGCACACCTCACCTCTACGGTAGTGTTAAGGCATAAAAAGAAGAAGAAAGATTGAAGATTGAAAAAATAAGTATTAAAAAAGAAAGAAGAAACAAAAGATGAAAGAAAAGTGTGTCTTTAAGGGGTTGCGCAGGTTCGCGCAAACAGTGGTACCACTTACGTGGGTCGACGTAAAGGATTTTAGGACATGTTGTTCATAAATGATTAGATCCAGTGAAAGGTGGGTCCCATGGCATAAAGATCGAGGGTTCGCACGTATGAAGGCCTATAAATACCCTCATCCCCCTCTCATTTGGGATAATTGAAGATTTTAGAAGAAGCGCAGAGCTATAAAGAAGGCTGAAGGTAGGACTGAAGAGAAGCCTAGGGTTTGCACGGGTCTGCGCAAACCATATCGGTCGCGCAGGTCCACGCAACTAAACTGTTATGCAGTCAATAATGATAGGGGTTGATATGCTGTCAAAATGATTAGGCTCCAGTTCTCCTTTTGTACAAGCTTTAGAAAGAGAAATCAGATGATTGAATCCGCACAATATTCACCTTAAAGAGTGATCAACTCACAAGTCGAAATGCTGCCAAATTTGATATTTAGATTTACTATTCAAACTTTGTTAATTTGTTGTATTCCAAATAAGCTATTTCAGAATCAAGGGATATCTGAGGATGTAAATGAACTCAATATTAATAATGTGATAATTGTTCTTGATACGCTCTCTCTGTTATGTTTGATTAAGATAATCTCCTTAATCAAATACATTTGTTTCTTATTCGAAAAAAAATGACGACTTTGCTGGGGAGTGTATTTGATATGGAAAATAAATTATCTTATTTAACATTAACATTGAGAATGTTATAGGACTTTTGTTGTAGTTTGACATCTTTTGACACCAAAATGATGACTCTCAGTGGGAACATCCTCCCCTTCATCTCTCAGATAGATTATCTCATCATTCGAATACTAATTAAAACTTTATATTTTATCTTGAAGGTAAGAAGATAAAATCATAATTTACAATCAATGACAAACTCAACGAAGAAAGTGAACTTCTATTTCACTGCGACCGGGTTCGTGGTAGAATATGCAACAAATAAATCATCAGATTGTAAAGTCCGATCTCTTACAAGTAAAAATAACAAGCCTTCGGTAATGGTTGGAGTCATATCCGCTTCGCCCATGGCACAAGAAGACGATCAAGATTGGAATGTTATTATGTCTCAAAAGGCAAGGGCTTGAGATGCAGTGACAGCCTGAGTGAACTTGCCTGTACGAAGAATCAGAGGACCATTGACACGAAATGTAGCTAAGAAAAATCCTGAATTAGCTCCTCCCATGTTATACCTAGGGAAATCCATTTCACCCCTAACAGTATACGATTTTTCAGCTTTGCCTACCGTAGAAGCTTGGCAAACGAGAGAGCAGAAGGGTAAAATGTTGCTCATAGGCTCACCAGCTCCGGTATTGCTCCAATCCCTCGATTACTATGAAAGTAGTGAGAAATCTAACGAAACTCTTCTTTTCGTAAGCCCCATCACATCGGTGTATTCATACTTTACTCCAACCATAGCTTCATCAGGAAGTGAAGAGGTAACTGTATATATGGCTGGGACAAGTCAGGGACCTCCGTCGACTGTCGAAGATCGTATGGCTAAGATGACACAAGCATAGAGAACACTGATAGAAGAATGCAAAAATCTCTGGGAAGCTTTAGCAACTCTCACGTACAATGTCGCCTAGATAACAGTACCTCCAATGATGGGTAATATGAATGGGCAAGAACCGCAACCCGAAGGCTTGTAGCCCCTAGGACCAGGATCGCTCGGTTCTGCTCCCGTAGCAAGGGCGATAACGCAAGAGGAAATGCGACAAGTTGTGAAAGAAGCTGTCAGGACATAAAGAGAACACGAAAATGTCAGTAGATTTAGATATCGAACACCATACCCGAGAGAGGTAGAAGATGTTCCTTTTCCGGTTAATTTCAAATAGCCAGATTTTTTAAAATTTAACAGAGATGGATCGCCAGAAGAGCATTTGATGCATTTTATCACTAGTATGAGAAATTTCTCTACAGTACCACAATATTGTCTTCAATTGTTTTGATCATCCTTAACAAGTAAGACTTTTTGCTAGTACTTCAGCCTGATCCCGGGATCGATGAGCACTTGGGAACAAATGAAGGACGCATTTATGTCAAATTTCTTCTCATCTGAACGCTATGTAAGTATTATAAAGTTGGCTTCAGTATGACAGAGAGGAGAACCTGTGGAGAAATTCATAGACAGATGGAAGACATTGGAAGCTTCTTGTAAACAATTACTGGAAAAGAAAGAGCAGGTCAAGATGTAACATCCTGAATTTTTCACTATTTTGGATCTCTAAAAAATTCTTAAAATATTTTTTTTATTAGTTTATAACATCACTTAATGACCATTAGCACTCAATATTAGTTTATGCAGGGGGTGGTACCAGTAAAGAACCGCGCAAGTCCAATTAATCAACAGTAAGAAGTCAACGAATCCGCCTGATTGCTTGAACATCAGGTGTAGCCCCATAATTTACTCGCATAAGACCCAAATCTAACCGACCCGTCGTTAACTAATCAAGACAAGCATAACTAAATTAAAGGTCTAACCGAAGCCGAGTCAGATGAGGCCTGGATCTTAACTAATAAACCAAATCAATCCTTATAACGTCTCGTCCAACTAGTACAGTGTCCTGTGGCGTCCAGGTAGGATTTGCTGCAGGATCATTTGTTTAAGCCACTCGTGGTGTGGTACCACAAGTTGATTAACCTAGGATTAGCCCATTAGAGTAGACCAGATAGGTCATGGTAGGGCCTAGTGCGAGCCGTCAAGCCAGATGACCGTTTACATTTAGCATCAGCCCGAACGGGCTATACCACGGCCCGGAAAGGTCAAAAAATTATAAAAATTTAAGAAAACATATATCTCATTGAGCTTGTGGTCCATCGCGGACCACAGACTCATTGGACACCTAAAATCTAAGTATTCGAGCCGTTACTACAGCACATGTTAACCTACCTAAGGACAAAGTCAAAATCTGACATGGGATAATGAAACTAAGACACCGGGCCTTCCAGCTGTTAGATTTCTTCAAAATTTTTGATGAAGGCCTAATGTGGTATCCCTCACCTGTCCACAGAATCTGGAACCCGATCATGACACGGTAACCGTTGATCGCAAATTGGACCCATACGATCAAACCAAATATCCGATCGTCCTCAAAATTTACATGGCCCTTCATCGGGCCATGGCTATAAACCACTATTCGTACCCTTGGGTTGGCCAGAACCATGAGGAGAGCGAAGGTGGTCCCGTTGGTAGGATCGCCTCGAGACTAAACCTATGGATCTGGGTGGGTGTGTTTGGATGGCTGTAGTTCGACTACATGGGTCTCTTGTGCCAGATGTCACCCGTCTCATGCTCACCTGACTCTTGCGGTTTAGTCTACTGTCTGTCCGACTCTGTTTGTTAACCCTGTATGCTCACATATGTATGGAACGTGAACCATCCTACAACTATTGTAGCCTATTAATAACTCACTTGAAATTGGTCCACAGCCTCGTAAGCCAGGCATGGTGGAATGAGACACTGTGTCTGAGCTGTCGGCCTACGCTGGGGTGCCGCGCCTCCCCGTAGTGACTGCAAGCGATCCCTTTCTCTTAACACTCCTCATGTTCTTAAAGTCGAGGATGAAGAACCCGACGGGATCACGGACTGCGAGGTCTCAGCCTCACGTATTGGGGGGTCTTGGCCTCGTAAATCGTTTAGGGCATTGATACGTGGGGTGCATCAGATTCTCCAACCTGCTGGATGAATGGACTTAATTAATAACTCAGTTAACACGACTGCACTGCATCACATTAGTTAGGATAGCGACTTGAAAGTCGAGGTCACAATGAGGGAGTGTTGACATACACGATCGTTAAATAGAGTCGCTCGAGGGAGCGTTGTGGCGAGGGCATGTATCATATCATTCCGCATTCATGCATTTAAATAAGAGTTAATAGGAATTGATTATTGTCTGTATTTCATTAAATTCATATTATAATTAATGCTTGTTGTAACTTAAGACTAATAGCACCCACTGAGTTGATCACTCACTCCCACTCTGGGACGGTATTTTAAAACACTAACCAGACCCGTGCTTAGATGCAGGTGAAGCAGGGCAAGAGGAGCCTGGCGACGCGAGCCTCGAGGAAGACAACGAGTTCTCCTACTTCCAGTTGATGGGCGGTTCTCCAACGCCCTAGTTAGAGGGATTGCTGGGTGTTGGACTCGGCATGTTATTCTTTTTGGATGTCATTCTTTTGTGATTGTTGGGCATCGCCTTGTGCAACCCATTTATATTCTTTTGAACTTGTATATGTTTAACCTCTTCCATTCTAGTAAACGTGTTGTGGTTGTGACTTATGTTTCAAGAAATTCCATGCTGCGCAATTGAATTGAATTTAAGCGCATATTAATGAAAATTGGATTATAAGTGACCCCAGGAACTCAGGAGTCGAGTGTATGCACAACCTTCGATTTTCAGGGCGTTACAAGATGGTATCATAGCATGTTTGGAATTAATTAGGCCATGGGTCATGAACTCATTAACGCGTCCGCTGACTTGAGAGGATATGTATTAGAGAACGCAACAGTGATTTAAGACGTTAGGATCCATCCTAGACCCTTAACCAATAACTTTAGATGAAAGGAAAGACTTGCAAGGGGTTAGGAAGGGATAACGAGAGAGGGGAATCTGAGGGTCTTAACCTGACGGCGAGATTCGCTTCGATTGACTAGGAGGTTTAGCTCAATAGCCCAACAAGCCAACTGAAATAGACGGGATTAGGATGAAATGAATTTTTGAGTAGCGATAAATGTAAGTAAGTTATTGTCCCTAGGATGGAAGCATCCCACATTTCATGATCCCCTGTTGAGAGGTATTCAATTAAAGGAAAATCTCGAGTTTTTCCTTCCAAATTATACTTGGAAACTCTTCGTTAAGGGATTTAAAAGTCCCACATTACACCTCCTAACAATGCGACTCCTCTAACAAGCCTAGGGAATTAACTTCGAACACCATCCCCCACTCATTCCAGACATGCAATTTTTGACCTTGAGCTAGAATTAGTATTGAAATCCCATTTGGTATAGCTTAATGCCACTAGCCAAGCAGGCCTGAGGCTTCATCTCTCCTTCCAACTTATCCCCTTAAAACCTCCACCTATCTTCACTCAGTCCCCTACTTCTTCTGGGACATTGACAGGAACGAGCCGGAAGTCGTAAGACGGGACGCTTGAACCCACCATCTTAGACCAAATAAGCGAACACCGGGCCAAACTCAGTAGTTTCGGCCCATCCGGGATAGAAACGTAGGGGTGAACGAGAGTTCACCGAAATTAGGAAAATGGTGGACGGATTTTATTTTGATCCCTAATAGGAACAGAGTGATTGGATTGTTGGAGCCCTTGTCCAAGACCGAATGAGTAATACCAGGCCTAATGTAGTAGATCTGAACCAATTGGGGGCAATTAGTTCGAGGCGAATGGGAATTTGATTAAAAATGGTGAAACTGAAGAAAACTGGAATTTTGACCCCTAACTGGGGGAGAATATCATGAAGCTACTAGGCTCATTAGCTAGATCGATTTCTCCTCCCCCAAAATCATATATGGCATGTCCCGGGGGACCTTACCGGCGCTCAAGAAAGCATCCGACAAGTAGCCTCACCAACCGGGTTTGTCACCCCGCCACCCGCGAGCCACCTCGCCAGTGCACCCTGCCGCTGCCCTTTCCCACGTCCAGTGGGGCGCGTTGCCCCCACCAACTGGCGTGGTCACCCCGCCGTCCCGGCATGCTCGTCCCGCCAACTATCCAGCGAAGGGCGTTGCCCCCGCCGACTGGCGTGGTCACCCCGCCAGACCTCTTCCTTGGTCCTATACTCAAAATTTCCAATTTTAGGTAGGCCCCACTGCCTTGCCCCCTTAAGCAACCTCTCTCTCTCTCTCATTTCACTCAACCCTCCCTTATTTCTCTCCATTTTCCCAACCTCAAACACCCTTTTCTCAACTCCTCATCCCATTTTCCCTTCTTCAACAAGAATCTTCTTCACTCAATCCATTTCCACTTCCTCATCTCCAACTCATCTATCCTAAGACCATTCTTCAACTCCCACTCCACCATTTTCAAGACCCATCAAACCCAACCCATCTTCATCTACAAAACCCATCCTCAACACCATTCTTTTAATCAACTTCTTTTCTCTCCCACATTTTCCATTTCCTCAAATCTCCTTCTTCTACATTTCTCATTCCCTCCACTCCAAACTCCATTCCCAATCCCCACATCAAACCCACTCTCAAATCCCTTTCCTCCAACAACTCCCATTCCCCATTTCTCAACTCTTATTCTCCAACTCTCAACTCTCACAAAACCCCATTCCAAAACCGTTTTCAACAACCCATCTTCAAGTTCATTTCTTCAAACCTCCTTTTCAAATTCCATTCCCTCCTCATTTCCACAAACCCCTTCAACAAATCACTATCTCCAAAACCCACCCTCAACAACCTCACCTTCAACACTTCTCTCCCAACCATTTTCAAGATCTCAATCCCCTTCTATAGAAAACCCACTCATGAAAACCGACATCGACCCCATTTTCAAAAGACCCATCCAAGAGCATCCAACCTCTACCCATTCCTCTTCATCTTCTTCAAACCCATTTCAAAATACATTCCCAACACCCATTCTAAAACCCAAACTTCAAACTCCATTTCAAATTCATATCCAACCCATGTCTCCCAATCTCATTCTCAAATCCATTCCCACACCCATCCTTCCACATTCATTTCCAACCAATTTCCCCATGACTCATCCTAAACAAACCTCCCCTAAATACATCTCATTCTTTAGTCTTCTCAAAACCACCCCTAAAGTCTTCTCTCCAACGACCCGCCCACACTTCTCACAGCCAATCCATCCTAGCCGAGGGATATGGTGTTCTTGGCAACCGTTGTCTCTTTCTTCTCCATTACGGTGATCCTTTCTCTCAAGGGAAAAAAAAGCACTTTCGTCCTCGTCCGACCCAGAAGAATAATAGCTTAACTTTACCGAAATTAGTAGTTGTTTTGAGTCAGTTAGGGCTACTACCATATATTGAAGATACTTAAAACTCTTGCTTGATTTGTCTGCTTTTTCTTCTTTATGTTTAAAGTATCTAGTAATACATGTAAATCCATACTGTAGGATATAACTGGCCATACTAATGACATTTTGAATTCAATATGAATGTATCGATTGTTTTGGAATTTTCTTATCGTCTTGTGAATTCTTTCATGAATAATTGCCCTACTGTGTCTATATTAGCCTTATTAGCACTCTAAACCACCTGAATGCCTTAAAACCTTCGATTCTTCCTTCCCTGTTAGAATTTATGAAACCAAAGCGTGATTTGCCCATAACTCATTAACTATAGGATCAAAATGGTAATGTCGTGAGGAACCTTGAGTTCGTGGAAACTTTTTAAGGATAGTCGTTTGATCATAGGCACTGTGGGAGACTTACCACCCACTAAAATGTTATAAATGAAAAACTTGAACTTTTAAATAAATTTTGATATCTTCCAAATGTTAAAAATAATCGGACTACGAAATTACGGAACCATACATTTGCAAAGTATTCGTGGCCTAACCCAATTCTCAATCCTGGACGACTACCAATGGACTCACTGCTTTGACCGAGCAGAAAACCAGGATCCATTAGGATGAAGAAAGGATACGATGAGCCTTCTACCCTAGTCAGGTAGATGATCGAAGTATCAGGTTCAAGCCCACTACGATTGTCTCTCCGTATTGGTCTAACATTAAAATAAAATAAAATATTTTTACTCTCGATAGAGGAAAATCGTTGCCATAAATTTAAACCTTTAAAAATAAATAGATAATTAAATAAATTGTAGTATACCATTAGGGTGAAAAAGTTTTAAGGGGGGTAGACTAAAATGAGTCAAACTAGTATAGATAGTATACCCCCTACCATACATATAAACTTGGAATCTAAAATAAAAAAAAAAAAAAAAAACTTAGACAAAAGAAATAATAATACCTTTACTTAATACCCTTAGGTAATTTCGGGGATGAAATTATTTTTAAGGGGGGTAGATTGTAACATCCCGAATTTTTTACTATTTTGGATATCTAAAAAATTCTTAAATTATTTTTTTATTAGTTTATAACATCACTTAATGACCATTAGCACTCAATATTAGTTTATGCAGGGGGTGGTACTAGTAAAGAACCGCACAAGTTCGATTAATCAACCGTAAGAAGTCAACGAATCCGCTTGATCTCTTGAACATCAAGTGTAGCCCCATAATTTACTCGCATAGGACCCAAATCTAATCGACCCATCGTTAACTAATCAAGTCAAGCATAACTAAATTAAGGTCTAACCAAAGCCGAGTCAGATGAGGCCTTAATCTTAACTAATAAACCAAATCAACCCTTGTAACGTCTCATCTAACTAACACAGTGTCCTGGTGCATCCACGTAAGATTTACCGCAGGACCATTTGTTTAAGCCACTCGTGGTGGGGTACCACAAGTTGATTAACTAGGATTAGCCCATTAGAGTAGACCAGACAGGTCATGGTAGGGCCTAGTGCGAGCCGCCAAGGCAGATGACCGTTTACATTTAGCATCAGCTCGTACGGGCTATACCGCGGTGCAAAAAGGTCGAAAAATTATAAAAATTTAAGAAAACATATATCTCACTGGGCTTGTGGTCCATCACGGACCGCAGACTCATTGGACACCTAAAATCTAAGTATTCGAGCCGTTATTATAGCACATATTAACCTACCCAAGTCTAAAGTCAAAATCTGACATGAGATAATGAAACTAAGACATCGGGCCTTCCAGCCATCGGATTTCTTTAAAATTTTCGGTGAAGGCCTATGTGGTGTCCCTCACCCATCCACAAAATCTGGAACCCGATCATGGCATGGTAACCGTTGATCACAAATCGGACCCGTACGATCAAACCACATATTCGATCGTCCCCAAATTTTGCATGGCCCTTCATCGGGCCATGGTCCACCTATCTTATAAATTTCATGGCCAGGGGACCACCAAAACTTCTCCAATCACTGGAATAGACCCCACAGAGCCACTTAAGGATCGGGACCATATGGTCAAACCTATATCCGATGGTTCCTAAATCTTGTATGGCCCATCATCGGGCCATGGAGTACTTATCCTGTGGTGTATATTGATATGTACACCCCATAGTGGGCCCTAGATCTTAGAAAGACCCTCCCATAGGTCTAGTATGGTAAAAACTTAGCCCTTAGGGCCATTTACAACAATTTTGACATTATAAAAGGTCTTCTCTTGGGCACCCCTCTCCCCATACGATTTTTGCCCTAAGGAAAGAAAGAAAGAAAAAGAGAGAAAAAGAGAGAAAGAGAAAGAGAGGAAGAAAGAGAGAAAGAAAGAGAGTGAAGGTGGACCTTGGATCAAGGTGGGGCCTAAGGAGAGCAACCCCCACAACTTTCTACCTCTCCTCCAAGAAAAAACCCTCATCCAAGGCCGTTCTTTTATCCCGTTGAGCATCTAGGTAAGATCCACACCTATTTTCCTTGAAACCCTTATGATGAGGGGGATTTACATGGAAACCTAACCTTCAAATGTTGCTTTAGGGATTCCGGCCAATCAACCCCCGAAATTCACATCTCTTAGATCATCTTCAAGCCTCCAACGAATCTGAAGGTGTGGACTATTGCTCTTAGGTGGCCTAGGACCAATTTTAGTATAAAATTAATGATTTTGATTGTTTGGATGCCATATTTGGAGAATCTAGAGAAATTCTTAGGAATTGCATGTTTGTTAAAATTGTATGAAATTGTGTGTTTGGATCTCATGAGGTTGTTCTTAGTTCTTGCATGATGTTATGTATGGATGATTCTATACTCATGCCTTGTTGATTCATTTTCATGTATTCTTGCTTCATAATACGTATGATTTCAATACTATTATGCATATGATTTCTTATGATGGAGGAAGTGCTTAACTTCCTCACACCCACACACACTCACATACTCACATGCACTTGTTTCTTGATACGGTTAGTCTTACGTGCTATTAAAATCTGAATTGTGTGTTGTGGAGTGTGAGAACATGAAGTTGTTTATTTTAGTGATGCATTGGTAGTCGGCGTGCTATAAACCACCATTCGTACCCTTGGGTTGGCCAGAACCATGAGGAGAGCGAAGGTGGTCTCGTTGGTAGGACCGCCTCGAGACTAAACCAATGGATCTGGGCTGATGTGTTTGGATGGCTGTAGTTCGACTACATGGGTCTCTTGTGCCCGATGTCACTCTTCTCATGCTCGCTTGACTCTTGCGGTTTAGTATACTGTCTGACCGACTCTGTTTATTAACCCTGTATGCTCATATATGTATGGAACCTGAACCACCCTACAACCGTTGTAGCCCATTAATAACTCACTTGAAATTGGTCCACAGCCTCGTGAGCCGGGCATGGTGGAATGAGACACTGTGTCTGAGCTGTCGGCCTATGCTGGGGTGTCGCGCCTCCCTGTAGTGACTGCAAGCGATCCCTTTCTCTTGACACTCCTCATGTTCTTGAAGTCGAGGATAAAGAATCCGACGGGATCACGGATTGTGAGGTCTCGGCCTCACGTATTGGGGGGTCTTGGCCTCGTAACCCGTTTAGGGCATTGATACGTGGGGTGCATCAGATTCCCCAACCTGCTGGATGAATGGACTTAATTAATAACTCGGTTAACATGACCGCACTGCATCGCATTACTTAAGGTGGCGATTCGGAAGTCGATGTCGCAATGAGAGAGTGTTGACATACGCGATCGTTAGATGGAGTCGCTCGAGGGAGCATTGTGGCGAGGGCATGCATCATATCATTCCGCATTCATGCATTTAAATAAGAGTTAATAGGAATTGATGATTGTTTATATTTCATTAAATTCATATTATAATTGATGCTTATTGTAACTTAAGACTAATAACACCCACTGAGTTGATCACTCACTCCCACTCTGGGACGGTATTTTAAAACACTAACTAGACCCGTGCTTAAATGCAGGTGAAGCAGGACAAGAGGAGCCTGGCGACGCGAGCCTCGAGAAAGACAACGAGTTCTCCTACTTCCAGTTGATGGGCAGTTCTCCAACGCCCTAGTTAGAGGATTTTGGATTGCTGGGTGTTGGACTCGGCATGTTATTCTTTTTGGACGTCATTCTTTTATGATTGTTGGGCATCGCCTTGTGCAACCCATTTATATTCTTTTGAACTTGTATATGTTTAATCTCTTCCATTCTAGTAAACGTGTTGCGGTTGTGACTTATGTTCCAAGAAATTCCATGCTGCGCAATTAAATTGGATTTAAACGCATATTAATGAAAACCGGATTATAAGTGACCTCGGGAACTCGGGAGTTGAGTGTATGCACGACCCCCTATTTTCAGGGCGTTACACAAGATGTGCTTAAACTCCATGGAAACATGAAACACATTTGGGCTCACTAGTGCTAATATCAAGACTTTCCGTGACCTAGCCAGCAAAGCTCATGCCTTAGAATTGATGACACAAAAAATGCCAACATTCCATTGTGATACTACAAGGAGAGGGCCCAGTAGATTGTTCGTAAATACTATGGATCAAGAGAAAAGAAGTCAAGATGTCAGAGAGAGAGAGAATCAGGAGAGAAGGACGGAGCAGAAGGAAGAATCAAGTCGTCCTAGAAACAGATTCGGTGGAAAAAAGTTCAGATCACTTAACTCCCATGATGGGTTCGCATTTGATAGGGAAGATGTAGTCCCTATGATGAACCAACTGCTGAAAGCTGGTACCATAGAATTACCTCCATCCAAGTACCCCGAAGATGCAACGAAAACAGGAGAAAGGGATTTTTGCCAGTACCATCGTTTGGTAGGGCACCGACAGAAAATTGTTACACTATAAAATCCATGATACAAAGAATGATAAATAGGGGTAAGATAGTGATCGGGAAAGAAAAAGAAAGATGGGCAAAGGCAACAATGAATGTACTAACAGTTCGAGAAAATACCCATGAGAGGACAGAGGAGGAAAATTATAAGATGACAGGCAAGGCTACAGTGATCATACTACGATCAGGGAAAAGAATGGCAAGTCCCCCGAGACAAAGCTGGAACCACGAGAATAGAGGTCATTAAGGATAAGCATGATAATGATAAAAGAGAAGAAAAAGATGAGGCAGCAAGGGTGACTTATAATGTAGTAAGTCATTTGAAAGGTATACTAGCTTGGTTAAGTGTTTATGACGCACTAAAGTTGTCAGAAGATTTTCAGCAAAGCCTGATTCAAGCACTATCTGACCGGGATGTCAGAGAAACGTTGCTCGTAGAAATAGAAAATGAAGAACGTAAAAAATGAGAGGATTGCATGCCAGTGGTTTCCTTCTCTGACGATGATCTGACCTTTGATACAGGGCACAATAGGCCACTGATGATAGTAGGCCACATTTGTGGTAAGGAAGTAAAGCGGATTATGCTCGACAACGGGTCCGCAGTGAATTTGTTACCGTTAATAATGTTGAATAAATTAGGTTATCGTCGTTTTGATTTACGCCCTAGCGGAATTATGATACAGGGTTTCAATCAGGATGGACAACGTGCGCTCGGTAAAATTATAGTAACCTTGGAAATAGGAGAATTGGTTACTGATGTTATTTGTCATGTCATTAATGCAATGGCGACCTATAATCTCCTCTTGGGAAGACCATGGATGCATCAGTATGGCATCATATCTTCTACCTTATACCAATGTTTCAAATACTATAAAGATGGGGTGTAACACAAAGTGATTGCTGTTGCAAGGCCATATACAAAAGCTGAAGCCTTCTTCGCATATGCCAGTTATTATGACAGGTTTGTCAGAAAGGAAGAGAAAGAGTGACAAGGAAAAAGCCCTGGAAAATGCTCGTAGAGAAGTAATGAAAGAGGAAACTGAAAAGGTGGGATTGTCTAAAACTTCACAAGAAAAGAACAAAAATTATTTCATGCCAGAATATCTCAGACAACCAGGTCATCCGCCCTTAATGTTATTATCGTCAGAACAGTTGAAAATCCTATAGTCCAATTACACAGTGCCATTACCATATGCTGAAAGAAACAAGCCATTCTCAGCTGTTCTAGAAAGATTTCATGTCAAAGCCAGTGCGAAGTACTCGAAATTGATCTAATTTTATGCCCCTATGGAAGAAAAGATAGAAGAAGACGCAAAAAATAATGTATATCACGGAAAGCTGACAGCACGGGATTTTAAGAAGTATAGCCTGACGATCATGAAAAGCATGGGTTTTGATTACAAAGAACCCAACGGTCTAAATTATGGGAAAGGAATCCAGATCGCTATTGGGGTTGGCTAGAAAAGGTGATGAAAGTTTCAGGGGTTGGGGGCAGAGTCTTCAGTGAACATGGTTACTGTTGATCAGCTACCAGAGACAGATTCTGAAATAGTCAAGCATCCTGAGACAGCTCCAAAGCAGATAGAAGATGAGAGGTAGCCAATGATCGATAGTTTACAAGAAATAAATCTTAGAATAGAAGAAGAGTTACGGAACACGTTCATAGGCACTGGTCTCCTCAAGCAAGAAGCCGAAAAATACATCTAACTCTTGAAAGAGAATAAATACATCTTCGCTTGGATGTATGCAGAAATGCCAGGTCTAGAACCTTCAGTAGCAATGCATCAATTGAACATTTCTAAAGATAAAAGGCCGATTAAGCAAGCACAAAGGCGATTTCATCCAGACATGATGTCTCTGATAAAAGAAGAAGTAAGCAAGCTACTAAAAGTCGGGTTCATCAGGGAGGTTAAATATCTCAAGTGGATATCGAATGTCGTTCTAGTAAAAAAGAAAAGCGAACAGATAAGAGTTTGTATAGACTTCAGAGACTTTAATGAAGCTTGCCCAAAAGATGACTTTTCATTATCAATCATCGAGTTGTTAATTGATAGTACGACGCAGTATGCCGTCCTGTCCTTCATGGATCGATACACCAGTGACAATCAAATTAGAATGGCTCATGAAGACGAAGAGGCAACAATGTTCAGAACTTCGTTGGGAATCTTCTGTTATAAGGTCATGCCATTTGGTCTCAAGAATGCCAGAGCAACGTAACAAAGGGTAATGCAAAACATATTTGAAGATATGATGCATAAGCATGTCGAGTGTTACGTAGATAATTTAGTGGTCAGTTCAAGTAGTCATGAGCAACATCGTGAACATCTGACATCAGTTTTCTGTCGGCTCAGAAAGAAACAATTGAAGATGAATTCGGCTAAGTGTGCTTTCGGAGTATCATCAGGAAAGTTTCTCGATTTTATTGTCAGGCACGGGGAAATCGAGAACAACCCAGGGAAAGTTAAGGCCATCTAAGATATGCCGCCTCCGAAAACATTGAAAAAATTAAAAAGCTTGCAAGGAAAATTGACGTATATTTGCCGTTTCATTTCAAATATAGCAAGGAGATGTCAGTTGTTTTCTCATCTGATGAAGAAAGGAACAGAATTCGTATGGGACAAAGCCTATCAGAATGCGTTCGACTCAATAAAAGAGCAGCTGAAACAGCCTCCAGTACTGACAACTCCTATAAAGGGTAAGCCACTTATCTTATACATATCTATAGCTGAGAATTCACTCGGAGCATTACTATCACAGGTAAATGAAGATGGAAAAGAAAGAACTCTTTATTATCTGAGCCGAACTATGGTAAGGGCAAAATGAAATTACTCTCCAGTCGAGAAAGAATGCCTAACACTTATATTTGTAATACAGAAGCTGAGACATTACTGCCTTTCCCATGATATAACCCTAATCTCAAGAGTAGATCCAATAAAGCTCTTAACGAGGCCAATGTTATCAGAAAAATTAGGCAAATGGATGCTATTACTTTCAAAATACACGATCACCAATGAGCCGATAAAAGCAGTAAAGGGGCAGACAGTGACAGATTTCTTGGCAGCTCATCCCGTAACAGGAAGTGAGACCATTAGCGATAATTTTTCTGATGAACAGGTTATTATGGCTGATTCGTAAGAGCTGTAGCAAATTGTAACGCTCTGACTTTTTAGGACCCGAGTACACAACCTGTTTTCTAAAAACTCAAGTGTTGAAAATTTCATATTTTTTTTCATCAGAGTTAACAGATAAGCTTAAAATGGATAAATCATCATAAAGGAAAATTCATTTACATTTGGAATATATAAGAAGCTGCCCATAATGACTTATACAAACCAATGCCTCAATATAATAAATACAAGAATTCTCATAATTTAGTACATGAAAAATAACAAAAGAATGTAAACATAAGCTGCAAGTTCGCGTAGCTCCTCTTAGTAATACGGTCGTGCATCCCTAACACTTGTGCCCGACTCCTCATCAGTCTGAACCTGAAAATCACTTAGGCCACCTGTACTACCTCTATGGTTGTATATTTGATGAATGAGTGGTCAACTTAATGTGAATTCTCCTCAAGATTATACACCACCGCATTAGGTAAGCATAGTTATGAAAGCATACAATACATATAAAACCCATGATGTGATCTTATTAAATGCATGGATGTATGAGTGCACATTAACTAGGGATGCTCACCCAGTTGGCTTTTGGACAAAACCCATACAATGTGGCCGGCCACCAGTGAAAGTACATAGTAATTCATAGTGTCAAACTCACCAAAAGTGAGTCGATAGTCGATGGTTTAGGAGCTAGCGAAATAATACCCTAACTAAATCCTATTAGGCACGTGCTATAACATCCAGATTGGCCACCCGTCATTGTCTAAATGCTATGAATGCATGATTAGCCCAACTATTATTAGTCTGTTTATAACCAGCAGGTTTAATAAACTCAAATGTCACTATGGGGAGCTCAGATCCCAGCGTAGGCCGACAACTCAGGCATAGTGTCCCATTCCACCAACCCTGGCTCATGAGGCTACCACCTTAGGATGTTTAATAAAACCCAATTGACTAGTGGCCAATCATATTCAGATTATGGGACTTACTATTGCATGGTTGCACAAAAGGAAACATCGAACCCATATAGGAAAAATACCAAACAAAGCTACGTAGGACCAATATCAAAACAAACTACATAGGATAAATATTAAAATAAGGGACATAGGGCGAGTATGAAAACCATGCAATAAAAGATCATCCTTGAAAACCACTTAGATATAACAACCCTGGATGGTAGGCCCACATCAATGATCCATCTAGACCACCACTCAATAACCACTAGATCGAAGGTCCATTGCAATCGCCATCAATGGAGTTACATCCCAAGTGTGGGTGTACATTTATGAGTGGGGGTTTCCCACTAATGTACCAGTTTAAATCCCATAAGCAATCCACAAGTAATTCAATAGTATGAATTAAATATACAGGATAAACATTAAACATATGATGTAACAACTTAATTCCAACAATTAACACATATAGTTATGGAATGGAGATATCAATCATGAATTAAAATAAAAATTATAACTTAAACTAATGGACTAATGGAAAAATGGAAAGCTCAAGGGGAAGAATCATCACCTTATATTTTGAATCGCCAACTAATGTTGTTAGGAAGCACGTTCCCCTAAAATCAAATCCTAAAATAAATTAAGAACTTGTACAATTAGATCCAAGTCCCACAACTACCTAGGGTTTAAGATCATAGCCTGGGGTTTTAATTATTTTATCTTTAGGGTTTTAGCGTAAACTTAGGTTTTCATCCTAGGGTTTAGTTGTACGAGTAGAATTATGATGTATGTGCAGATTAAATACAATATAATAATAATATGGTTGGTTACAATTTAACGTTAATGATATAGCTAATATTCAATGGTAATGATTATCATTACAATTATAATAAAATGGTATAACCTATTATTAAAGATAATATTTTCAAGTGATGGATATCATGCTAATCTCATTTATGGTAGTTTCATTCATAAAAATCTAATATTAGCGTAATATGTTAATAGCAATCATTATGATGATAATTTTTATTATGATCTACTATCATAATAATATTTGGAAACGGTAAGTAAAATATAACTATTTACTAATTGTAATTCCATTTATAATAATTGGCTAAGCATGTAAAGGTATTATTAGAGTCTTAATCAGCAAGCTAAACAATGGTAATCTGGTTGCTTCAATTGACTTGACCCCGCTAGACACCCACTCAAGTTGATCCCAACTTGGATCTATTTGTCTAACTGAGTGGAACTCCACCCCCTAGTTATGACCCAACTCCAGCACTTTGATTTGGTGGCGTGAACCCATCCAAGCCCAAACTGAGTTGCTTCCAACCAGTGTGGCACCGGTTTGATGACTCAGTGAGTCAAAGAACCCTTCTCTTTGGTTCTCGGTTGCACTCTAAAGGTCAGGGTCGGTCTCAGCAGGATGTCATTGGAGGAGTCGACCCACAATCTAAAATACCATTAGAGCAGCCTGGTCGTTGCCATACAAGTTGCTGAACTCAGCAGCTATATAGCCGAGTCAACTCAATCAGTTTTAGAAATCAAACGTGCATTAAGGTGACATGAGTTCGAACCTAACCAAAAAGCCTTCTGAGCAACTAGACTGAGTCCGACTCGTCCACTTCAGGCTGTGGGTGGAGGGAGAAGCAGACAACGGTGTCTGCTGCTAGTCCCTATGGGGCGAGCTGAGTCAACTGGGCTGAGTTAACTCGACCAACTGAACACCTGATGGCCACCACCTCCATTCTTTCTCTCTATTTCTTTCCTTCTTCCATTTTTTTCCTTTGCTGGGTTCTCGGCATGGCCCGAACCTGCAGTACAGCTCATTTGGACTCTATCTCCCCCAAGTTAGGGCGACTCGCTTTAAACCGAGGCCGCGCAACACGATGGCAGCTGGTAGCAGCTCGACCTTCACTCCTCTCTCTCTATCCCTTTCTTCAGTTTCTGCTCTTCTTGGTCACACTGGAATGTCTAGTAGCGAGTCCGAGCGCAGCCAAGGTCGAACCATGTCGACTCGATGCGTAGAGCAATAGAGGAGATGACACATGCATCAATGACAGATTTAAGACGAAGCTTCGTTTCTTCGTTCTACTTCGTGTGGATGACTTCCATTGACCCCACAATGCTTCTGGACCATTGATTTTGAAGGTCTAGTTGCATTTCCTCGGCGGTTCAAACGAGAAAAGGTTTCGGGCATTTTTCTATAAATCACCGCAGGAGGCTGAGAAGAGGCGCAACTGTCCAAATTTTTCTCTCTTTTACATCGTGACCTAGCTTTCCTGCATCGTTGGATGAGTATTGAATAGCTCGGATTTGGTTTGTTTTACAATAACTCCAAATATATTTGGTATAACCAAACCAGCCGTGGTTTCTCTTTACTATGAGTAGGAAAACCCTAGGCCAGTTTGGAATGGACGGCTAAGACCTACCCAAATGGAGGGCTGAGATGTAAGGAAGGCAGAGCACGTAGATTGCCAGCGTGGAGGGAGAGAAAGATGGACCTTTTTCCGTTTTCGGCAACAAGCTGCACGCGTGACTCCTGTTGCACTGGAGTTTGTGCTCACGTGACCAGCGAAATTTCCATGTGTCTGATCAGTTCAACCCCCCCATCATGATGGACGGTCCAGATCTGGTTAAAGGTCCCTGATGGTGGGCCACATCTCGATTAACTAAGAAGGGAGAAAACCCATCCGTTTCAAACGGTCACAGGCAGGAAAGACGGAGAGAACCTCTCCATTTCGGGAAAGCTCAGGTCAGCCGCGTCTAACTCGAGTCAGTGGTCTGGTGCAACGCATGTGCACATGCCCTATGCACATGCATCATGTGAGTGGTCCACACTGATGTTTTTAAGAAATCCGCTCCATCCATTCCACTTTGGAGGCCCCAAGCAGGGACCTTGATTAAAGATCAAGCAAATCAAATACCTAGGTGCGGCCCACAACTTGATTCAAGCCCTATTTATGGATTTCTCGCTGATTTAATGGTCGGATCTTCTCGGGATTGAACATCAACGGTTAAAAGGTCCTAAAGGGGCCATCCGTAAGCTTTCGTCATATATTACTAACCAATACTAATATTAGTATAGATTTAATCACTTTTGTATATTACTTGAAATTAAAATAATAAAAAACTCATACATATATATAAATATAATTTCTAATATTAAAATACTACTATATACATGTTATTGATCACATATTTATTATTATATAATTCATAATATATAATATTATGTTATACATATAAATAGATTAAAATATTATATTTGATTAGCATCATAGTTGTATTCAATATCGTTAAATAATATACAATTTTATTAATTGTCTATAAAATTTTGTATGCATATTTATAAAGGATATTTATCACTATATTAATATTTATAATTCAATTATATATTGTAACATTATTATTCATTATGTTTATTACAATTGTTAATAATAATAATAATAATAATAATAATAATAATAATAATAATAATATTATTATTATTATTATTATTATTTTGGATTAAATTGTAGGGCCTACTTCCAGACAGACTTGTCCTCACGACAGATCAACCGCTACGATTCATGTACCCAATCCCTAACTAACTTTATATGTTAAGTGAGACACACTGCATAGATGCCAAATTACTAAGATTTGACATCTTAACAATTCAACCAATCTCAACAATTGAGATTGATGAATTGAGGATCACTGGAAGCTACGTGTGTTTGCACATATGTGTAGTTAAATTAGATTTCTATGGTGACACCTGAGCACTGAAAGTACGGGGTGTTACATAAATGTATTTTGATAGTGCTTTCCGAGCATTAGGAGTAGGTGCAGGAGTAATATTCATTACTCCTTAGGGTGATCTATTCCTTATTCTTTCACACTGGGTAACGCGTGCACGAATAATGAAGCTTAATATAAAACTCTTATCATCGGGATGGAAATTGCCTACGAAATGAAAATAAAGACGTTGCAGATTTTTGGAGACTCCAAGTTGATTATAAATCAACTAATGACTGAGTTTGAAATAAGAAAACAAGAGCTTTTGCCGTACTATAGGAAGGCACAACAGTTACTTAAATAATTTAGTCACGTCGAAATCAAGCACGTACCGCGATCTGAAAATGCAAAGGCGGATGCTTTAGTAAGCTTGACAACAGCCTTGTCTTGTCCGAATCGAAGTCCTCTTCAAGTGACTACAGAGAAAAGGAGGTTCCAACCTTTTGTAGATTACCTCAAATATGATATCTTACTGGAAGATCCAGCATAAAGATAATAAATCAATCAGAGAGAGAGTAGATTTATCATATGTAGCGAAATATTGTACAGAAAATCCTACAATGGGATATTGTCGTATTGTTTGGATGAACAAGAAGCAAATTAAATGTTGCGAGAAGCACGTTCCGAGGAATGCGAAGCACATCAAGCTGACCGAAATCCATTCCATCGGATACATCGAATGGGGTATTACTAGCCCACAATATTCAAAGATGCAATAGACTACGCAAAGCAATGCCATGAATGTCAAATCCACGAAAATGTTATGCATGTGCCTCCTGAAGAGTTCCATCAAAAATTACTTCTTAGCCTTTTTTAGCTTGGGGACTCGATGTTATTGGTCCAATAAACCCACCTTCGTCTAAAGGGAAACAATATATTCTGACAGTAACAGATTATTATTCTAAGTGGGCAGAAGCGATCGCGTTATGCAATCTCAAGGAAAAAGACATGGTCAATTTTATCCGGCACGCGATAATAAATCGACATGGCATCCCGAAGAAAATCATTACTGACGATGACACTCCTTTCAAGAATAGAGGCATGGAAAAGCTGTGTCAAAAGTTCGGTATACATCATTCATTTTTAACACCTTACAATCCACCGACCAATAGATTAGCAGAGGCATTCAATAAGACAATAGTGAATATACTGAAGAAGACAGTAACAAGAAACAAGGTTATTGAGACGAAAAGTTGCAAGAAGCATTGTGGGCATACAAGACTACCCACCAAACAACAACAAGAACAATATTGTATTCATTGGTTTACGGCGTAGAGGCGGTCATCCCAATTGAAACAAAGGTCACGTTACTCAGAGTGACAGTGCATCAGTCAATTACAGATGATGAAAATGTAAAAATAAAACTGGAAGAACTGGACCTGCTCGAAGAGAAATATCTGGCAGCTCAGCAACAGTTACAGTTATATCAGGCAAGAATATCGGCTACCTTTGATAAACGAGTCAAGTATCGCTCTTTCAAGAAAGATGACATGGTGCAAATGTTAAAAAGATCGATAGTGGTCATCCGGAAGACAGGGGGCAAGTTTGAGCCTAAATGGGATGGACCATACATAATAAAAGAAGTATATTCTAATGGAGCATAAAGAGTTGTAGATCAAGATGGATAGGGTATCAATATACTAGTTAATGCTCGCTTCGTTAAAAAGTATCATCCTTAAATATAGTTATTGTTTTGATCCAGAAGATTATCAGTATAATGCTTCTATATCAAAAGGAGGTAAGAATAGTGAAGTAACGTATTCTTCTTCAGATAATCAAATAAGAGAAGGAATTTTAAACATACCAAATTATATATTAGTGATTATTAACAATAAGAAAGAAAAAGAGAGTAGCCATCGCTGTCATCATCAGGACAAGCTTAGCTAAACCTCATTGAAATTGGTATAATCACCAAGCCGATATATTATTATGAGTATAGCACGAATATCGTCAAAATGCATTATCAGCGGTGGTGATATATCAATCTAGACGTCTATTGTCATCACGACGACAATGACAACTTATCATTTTAAGGTAGTCTAGCCAAGCCTACAAGGCCAACCACGCATAAGGCCTATTGCCATTATTATTCGGGTAGCAGTGAGAAACCAGTGGCCCTAAAAATTCTGCCTAAGCCATCAATACATACCTATGTTGGCAACAGATGAAGCCAATGATTGAGAGCCTTAAAAGGCCGAGAAGTCCTAAAACGGTCAGTCACGTGTAACACCAATGTCCTCTATATAGCTTTCCGACAGCGTCATGGGGGATGGATGAAAGTGGCCTCCCATGAATGAGTCGGACCTTTCAGACAAAAAAAACGTGGGCTGCAGTGTGCACTTTTTAGCCATGTCCATAGATAGGCTAACCATGCATAAGACCCTACAGATCTCTGTCTTGATTTCAGTAGTAACTCACGAGGAATGACTTAAACCTACTCATTGATGGACTGTCAGCCTTAGATTTGGTACTCCAAAGGTAGCCCTGTGAGCCCCATGAACTTTAGAAAGTTACTGCGATCAACTCCGTTCGTAAATCCAACCGAGTTCACGGCCCCGATAGCTTCACTGGGCCCTCTGATGGATCGCGGTTTGTGAACTCACTAGGGGTTGAAAAGTCCAGCGAACTCATAAGAGTTATAGAGACCATCACGTGAGACCCGACTCCAATAACTTTAGAGTCTAAAAAATTGTGCTGCTCCAACTACTCAAGAGCTTAAACTGTATATGACTATTTAACTAAATTGAAACTTAGTTCCGTCAACCAAAACAAGATCATATAGGGAATTCCTTACTAAAAATCATAACAAAATATAATAAAACACAATGCATCAATCAAATAACTGCATGGACACATGTGTCTGGAATAAGTTGTAGAAAAAAAAAAGAAGAAGAAGAAAAGAGAAAATAAAAGAAAATTCAAAAAAGAGATTCATCATCAAAATATCATAATATATTCATGTCTTGCAATTCAAAAGGGTACATATGGTGATAAAAGAAAATAAAGAAAAAAAATTTTACAATTCTTCTGCTGTGCTTAGCACTGCTAAATATTTTTATAAATTCTCTTTAAGATGTACTTGAGCAGCAACATAATCCGATTTAGCTTTAGAAATGATTATAATATGATCTGGAATGCCAACTAACTTCCTTTCCAGTGAGGCAATTAGTTCTTCATTCTTTGCTAGTTCAGATTGCTCAGCATCAGTAGAATGAAAATTGGATTGCATCTTTTCCTATATCTTCTTTATGTTCAGATCTTCTTCCATATCCATTGTCTCCAGTTGGACAATCTCTTGTTTCAAAGAAGTGATTTGGCTCTGAATGAATATCTTGTTATCAGTAGAAGCCTTCAATTACTCTTATAAAGATAACTGCTCCTGATCATGCCTGGAGATGATTGAGGTGATCTGGGAAGCTTTCTCTCTAGAAGATGCCAGTTGTCTTCCATACTCCAAAACTTCCGACGAGACAATTATACTCTCAGTCAACTTCAAAGCAATTATGGAATTATGAAATCTTGAAAGAGCATCGCATACAAGGGAGATGTTGATCTTGGTCATTCTCGAAGTACTGTTTAAGACGTCCACAACAGCAGCTAGATCTGACCATTATTCAGGATCTTTAAACATCTTGACAGCTGCTGACATAGAATTCCTCAACAACGTCAACTTGTATGGGGGAATCTTCTCAAAGGATAATATATTTGATACAGTAGCAACGAAGCTAGAGCTAGTTGTGCCACTTTGAGGCACATATAATAAAAATGAAAGAGTTATAGTAAGAATCACAAGGCAAGCAATATAAAAGCATAAATAAAGAAAGGAATATACCTTCCGCCAGGACTTGAGAAATAGGAGATTGCATCTCCCTGATAGAGGAAGGACCAGCTCCTATCATCTCAGTAAAAGAAGGCACTCTGGCCTCAGTACTTAAGTCTATGGTCCTCAAAGTGGCTAAATCAGTTTGCTCTACCGGAAAGACAATTTCACGAACCACCACCTTTGATGCCACTAAGGGAGTCAAGGAAACCCTCGGTGAGACCATTGGTGCAACAGGAGGAAGATCCATAGAGAAGTACCTTCCGTCCCAGTGTTGACAACGCGAGCACCTGAAATAAAGAATATAATAATAATAATAAGATAACTATCGTAAAATATGTGTGTGTGTGTGTGTGTGTGTGTGTGTGTGTGTGTGTGTGTGTAAGACTACAAAAGTTTCTTACTCGGTGAGTATCCATATTCTCCATAATCTAGAGGCTCCTCCTCTTCCTCTATGACTGTCAGGGTTTTTGTGGGGATGATAATATCTTCTTGAGCTTCATGCGTTAGTGGGGGATGTTCTTCACCAGTAAGGATGCCTTTCGTAACAATATCATCCTCACCATCGATATTAACATCTCCCTCTTCATAATCATCATCTTCATCTTCCCCTTCAGTATCATATTCAACAGAAGCAGTGCCTTCAGATGAAAAAGCTTGAGAACTCTCTTCTTCCAATTCTCTTTTTTCTACTTCTTCAATCATAATTTGCTTCCCTTTTGAAGAAGGAATTCTACTACTTTCAGGTTAAGGATCTTTATTAACCAGGATCGAGGAAGCTAGAACAACAACCCCTCCTTGAGGTGAGGAGGGAGAAGCTTGAGAGCATGTCTGAGATCTTGTCATCGGTGAGAGATGGACTAGGACGGACAATTTGGGGGCAGGAGAAGGAGCCGGTTGATCTTGAGGTTCAACAACATTTTCTTGAACCGGAGAAGGAGCTTTTGTCACCTCCTCAGTCACTCTCTCAGAACGATCCCGGGGGACCTTTTTAAAGCCCATGATAACTCCATGGTGATCCACCCTTCTAAAGTGTTATCAATTTTGCGTTCGTGAATGGGATCGTCCATGGATATCTTAACGCAAAGATGACTAGGAAAGGGGGCATGGCTTGTCTCTGGTATAAAGTTTATCCCTTCTTTAATTACACGACCCCTAAGTTTTGGTGGTGAAATCCAGATGGGTTCATTTACAGGTAAGCATCTGTTAACTAGATATGACTGATGAGCCCACCATCTCATGTGATTGTATGAAGCACAAGGAATGCGATTGCAGCTCGAGATAATAAAAGTGGATCTAATGCGACCACCCAAAAGTTACTTCTATATCATCGCCCAATTATAAGGGCTGGTCCCATAGCTTCGCATTCTCCTAGTCACCAACCTGCAGTCCTCTAGAACGGTTTGGTCGAAACTAAATTGACGAATCAAGCGGCTCGAATAATATAACTCCCTCCAAAATGCCACTCCCTCTCTCAGCAGGAGGCTACAAGATTAGATCAACAGGAAAAATGCCCTTTCCCTTGAGGTAAGTGATCCGGTATCTACTTTATCTGTATCCTCTATGTAGCGATGCAGACAAAAATGGAAGTAGTTGATATTATCATCAAAATGAATCACGTTAATGACCCATTCGTATGATCTTTTCACCATCGTTCTCATCTGAAAAAACCAAAGCGGGATATGAGAGAGATGGATATAGGCCTTCTCTGAAGCTTCAAAAGTCCAGGGAAAATATACACCGAGCCAACCGGTGATGTAATGCCACGGGAAGAGCCAACTGAAGGACTTTTGATATGTGAGGCGATCTCTCCAAGAGCCCTATAGATTGAGCATCGGACTGAAGGGGCGAGAGAAAACTTGAACCCTTCTGTCATTGCGCAGGCAATGACAAATACGATAGGTCGGATATCGTCTGCCCACTTTGAGCTAGGGAGAACTACCACGCTCAACTAATACACCAGAAACGTCACAAGCTCCCCTTCAAGACTATACTTCGGACGCTCTTTTATATTATTGCAGAGAGCTATCAATTCTTACAAATGAGTGCCGCTGAATTTGGAAAAGAAAGAAAAGATAGATAATGAGAAGTATAAATCAAGATACAATAAGATTGTTAAGCTCATAAGAGAAAGAAATTACCGAAGGGCTCTGCTAAAATGTGCAAGCCATTGTCCAGATGAGATCTGGTGAATATTCAGAAATTTGACCATTTCTTTAAAGAGTTCAATGGTCGTCTCTGAGATCGAAGCCATTCACCCTGGAGAGGAGATGTAAGCCAATTCTTCATTCGTCAGCACGAATTCATCATAGAATTTCTTGGTTATTAGAAGACTGGTGATGCGGTGTAAATCCAGAGCGTGATACTCATCTCGCATATAGGAAGATAGAAGGAATTAGTCGTGGGGCACTAATAATTAAGGAAACCTTTCAGAACAGAAGGCTTAGAAATGATGCGATGTAACTTCTATTGCATTGTAAAGATCGATCTTGATCAAGGTCTTCGAATGTTTGGTCAGGATCGATGCTACCCATTCAGGATAATAATCCTGAGAAGTCAAGAGGCCTCTTGTCCTAACCTCTTTCGGGCTCTAAAGAGATGCATGTTCTGCGTGTTCTTTGAAACACTATTGAAGTGTCTGTAAAAATAGGTTGGAAATAAGGAGTGCAGGTTGTGAAAAGGAGTGAGGAAGATCATCGGGTGAACATCACCAATTTATTATCGTGGCTTCTTCACCGATAAGATACCTTCAAGAATCCTGGGTTCCCTTGATGACCAAGATTCTGTATAGGCCAGCTTCTCTCCGTCCATCTGGTCTGATGGCTCGCAGTTGAGAATAGATTGATGATGGTGAAGGTTCAGCGCGATCATTGTCATACCTTGCCGGTAGGGGTTGTCGAACTTCATTATGCCCTCAATCACCCGAATAGACTCTTAGGAATTCTGAAGTTTTTTCTTATTGTGCTCTTTTATCTTCTCCTGGAATTCTTTGGCCTTGTTGCGGTGAGTTTTCTTCGACCTAGACAGTGGGGGAGTATCTTCTCTCATCGGTGGCTTCTGACTCATCATTGGCATATGTGTCGTTGTCTTCAGCCACTTGTCCTAGTCATAGTCTTGTCCTTGTCTCGGTGGTCGTTCAATCTCACCCATGGAGATTGCCCAATGAATTGGAGAAGGTAGCATTGCAATGCGATCAGCAAAGTCAAAGGTGGGGAGAACAAGCTCCTTTATGTAAGTGGGGCATTTTCTGGTGGTTTTGAAACGTTTACGAGAAGGTGGGTCAGAAGATGGTGATGGTTCGGTGGCTTGGGAAGATGGAGGATTTGGCAGATCTTGGTGAGAAAGTTGTGTGGTAGGGGGTCAACAACACGATATTTTCGCTTAGCGCGGGCCATGATGAGAAAGGTTCAAGTTCTGAAGATATTTTTAAAAAGAAAAAGTAAAAGTCTAGAAATCTTTCTAAGTGTCGGTTGCGCGGACTTGCGCAATCAAAGTCCGTTACGCGGCGCAATGTCCAGAGGCCTTATACCAACAGGAGATCTATTGTACAGGTTCGTGCAAACAAAATTGGTTGCGCAGAGGAAAAGCGGAAGGGAAAAGGTTCGTTACGGGCGCAATAAGTGGAGAATGATTCGAAGTTTGAGGTGTTTACAGTGAATGCGGCCGAGCACGGTACACAGGCGTCGGTTGCGCAGATCCGCACAAACCATTTCAGAGTGGAATGGGTGGTTGATCTTGATTATTTGATTATGAAGAACAAAAAAAGGATCAAGGGGGCATCTGTTGAGGCATAAAAAGAAGAAGAAAGATTGAAGATTGAAAAAATAAGTATTAAAAAAGAAAGAAGAAATAAAAGAAGAAAGAACAGTGTGTCTTTAAGGGGTTGCGTAGGTCCACGCAAACTATATCGGTTGTGCAGGTTTGCGCAAACGCCAAACAGTGCTACCAGTTGCGCGGTTCGACATAAAGGATTTCAAGACATGTTGTTCATGAATGATTAGATTCAGTGAAAGGTGGGCCCATGACATAAAGATCGAGGGTTCACACATGTGAATGCCTATAAATACCCCACTTTCCCTCTCATTTGGGGTGATTGAATATTTTGGAAGAAGTGCAGAGCTATAGAGAAGGCTGAAGGTAGGACTGAAGAGAAGCCTAGGGTTTGTGTGGGTTCGCGCAAACCATATCAGTCTCATGGGTCCGCGCAACCAGACTGCCATGTAGTCAGTAATGATAAGGGTCGAAATGCTGCCAAAATGATCAGGCTCCAGTTCTCCTTTTGTACAAGCTTCAAAAAGAGAAATTAGACGATCGAATCTGCACAATATTCCTCTTAAGGAGATGATCAAATCACAAGTCAAAATGCTGACAGATTTGATATTTAAATTCTGTAGACACCTCACCCAGGCTACATATTGAGAAGGCTAAGACTATCCGGGAACCATGATCATACCTTGAACCGAACCCTAATCCCAACCTAAACTGAACCCTGACCCAAAAATCCCAACCTGCAGCGAGAAACCATAATCCAAACCATTCAGCACACATGTAGCCCCGCCTATACCCTATATCCTAACTAGGACCCCCTTTATCCAAACCTAAACCCACTTATCTGATCCGAAAACCCCAAAATAAGATCTCCAGGCAAACCTGCACAACGTACAAAACCCGCATGCGCCAGCCCTGCCCAAACGAAGCCCGGGTGGCAGTTTGACTACCACCTACGGTACTTCAAGTGCTGCCCCTCGTGGCCCACGTGTGGATAGTTTTTCCAGCGTCCAAAAATTAACTTTATTCAGAATTTACCCGCCCCCCCTCGCCTTTGCTATTTATCATTTTATCGCTCTCCATGGCCAATAAGAGAGTGTCCTGTGACATTCCTCTCTCCACAACCAACCATAGCTTTCTACCTCACCTTTTACCCCTCTCAAAGCCAGCAATTACGACAATGCCATTGGAGAAGGGTATAAATAGCCCTCTCCTCTTCACATTTTCATAAACAACTCTTCACTTCCAAGCTTAAGTGAGAAGGAGAGTGAGAGAGAGGGAGGGAGGGAGGAAGAGAGTGAGGGTGAAGAGGTGCTCCTAAGCTTTCAAGTTCAGATTTTTCAGCTATCTTCTTGGCCCACTCCTTACCTTCCTAGCCGTCCTAACATCCCAGCCTAGCCCACTTGATCATGGTTCAACCCACATCCTAGCCAATTCAAGATCAAGCCAAGGATCCATTTACATACAAGCATTCATCATGACACACTCCCTTCTCAACCCCCCTGCTTCTCTAGATCTCTAATGAACGTATGCTCTGTGGCTTGCCGTACCTCGGATCCTATCACATCAGAAATTCCTAGTGAACTAGTCCATTTTTTAGTCTTTGCATAAGCAGCATCACATCCGCCTTCTAGACACGCCGTTGGACGTATGCTCTGTGGTTTACCGAAATCTCGGATCTTGTCGCATCAGAAATCCACGTGTATGCCCAGTCCTATCCCGACCACATCATTCATCCCTTGAGATTGTTTTACCACATAAAGTAGAGACCATACGTTTGTATGGAAAGAGAGGGTGCCTAACACTTCCCTCTCTGTAACCGAGGTCCCTTATCCGGAATCCCGGATCGCAGACCAGGAGTCAATTTAAGGTAGGGAAGTCTTCAGATTTCTCCCACCTTACGTATTTCGTGGTTCTAGTCGACCACGGGATTTTGAGATTTTTTTGGCTAGTGGCGACTCCAACATCCATAATCAACCTATCACCCCCCTAATCACCATTACAAATATAGAATCAGTGTGGGCGCCAATTTTTCAGTGTCTATAGATTCACTATTTGAACTCTGTCAATTTGTTGGATTCCAAATAATCTATCTCAGAATCAAGGGATATCTGAGGATGTAAATGAATTCAATATTAATAATGCGATAATTGTTCTTGATATGTTCTCTTTGTTTTGTTTGAATAAGATAATCTCCTTAATCAAATACATTTATGTCATGCGGGTTCGCGTAACCAGACTGCCATGTAATTAGTAATGATAGGGGTCAAAATGCTGCCAAAATGATCAGGCTCCAGTTCTCCTTTTGTACAAGCTTCAGAAAGAGAAATCAGATGATCGAATCCACATAATATTCCTTTTAAAGAGATTATCAAATCACAAGTCGAAATGCTACCGGATTTGATATTTAGATTCACTATTCGAACTCTGTCAATTTGTTGTATTCCAAATAATTTATCCCAGAATCAAGGGATACCCAAAGATGTAAATGAACTCAATATTAATAATACGATAATTGTTCATGATACGCTCTCTCTATCATGTTTAAATAAGATAATCTCCTAAATCAGGCAGTAGGGCTGTGGTTTCCGGCGAATGATGGAGGTAGGAGTGTGAAAATTCTAATTTTGTAGCTGTCTTCCCTCTTACAACCTCTCTCTCTCTCTCTCTCTCTCTCTCTCTCTCTCTCTCTCTCTCTCCCCCCCCTTGCTGGAAATTGATGTGGGAATGAGTGAGAGAGGGGTTTGAAGGCTTTATATAGGCTGAACTTTTACCCAATTGGCCTTGAGAGCCAATAACTTCCTCAAGTGACCCCCTTAGGGCACACTTATAACTTTCGAGGTTGCCTGATGGCCCCCTGGACCATCTAACTCATGGGATGAGTGCCCCATGGCCCGATGAAGGGCTGCCCAGGGTTTGACGGGAAACGGATGTGGGGATTTACCGCAAAGGCCGATTTGCGATCAACGGTCATAGTTCCTCGATCAGGGGTTAGATTTGACGAACTACTGCAGGAAAATATCTCTGATCTATGGTATGAGTTTGGATGAAATCTAACGGTTGGAATATCATAAGCTATTGTCTTAGGTGGCGGGGCTAATTGTTTTAATAATTGAGATTTTAGCTTATTACTTGGGAGAGTTGTGTTTTATAAGTGCTAACTGGACGGCGCAAATGGTCGGTTTTCAGGCGTCGTTTGAGTCCATTTCACGCGAAGAACCACAAGCCCAGTGAGATGGACATTACTCTATAATTTTAGAAGTAGCGGCCCACTAACGAGCGATCTAGAGCTTGTTCGGGTAATCGGGGCACTTATGGAATAAATTGGGTAGGGAGATTTCTTGGGCGCAGTGGTTGAGGTATGCATTAACTAAGTTCACAGTATGACCTATTCGAAATTAGCGAAAATGGTGATTCGGTCACGATCACTTTAAACCGTTGGTTTTAAGCTAAAAGAGTAACTGGGTTAATTTGGTTTATTAATTACGGTCCGACCCATGGCTGGCTTAGGTTTGGGTAGATCTCTAATTTAGTTACGATTGTTTGATTAGTTTATGGCAGATCGGGTAGATTTGATCCCTATGTGAACAAATTATACTGCTAAACTCGATGTTTAAGAGCCTGTTTGGTTTTCCATAATCCAGGTAAATCGCTATAAAGAAGTAATTATTACATTTTTTCACTTGTTTGAAAATAAAGTGAGTAATTTCACCTAGAAAACTGGTCTAAAAATGTTGACTTAAATCCATGAGCCCCACCATAATGTATATAATATATCTGTGTCGTCCATTTGTTTTATTAGAATATTTTGAGGCTTGATTCGAAAAAATTAGGAAGATCTAATATTTAATTGGCCCATATGAAAGGAAACAATGGACTTAATTTGTCTACAGTTGAAAGTTGATTTTTTTATTGGGCCCACATTGAGGTTTATTCACCATTTAACCTGTTCATAGGGTCACATGGACATGGATAAGCGAAAAATATAAATATAAGCCTGATCCAAAAGTGTTAAGGGCCTTAACAAGTTTTTAATGGTAGGCATTCAATTCTCATAATTTTGTGTGGTGTGGTCCACTTGACCTTTGGATTTGCCTAATTTTTGGGCTCATGCCTTAAATTCATTTGGCATAATGAATGGGCGGTGTGGATAAGCCACACACATTATGGCGGGCTCTATATTTATTTTATAAATTTTTCGATTTAAGTGCTTAAAAAGTAACTAGTCAAGTCAGCATTGGGAAAGATGCAGATAAATTACCCTGGTAAATAATGATTACTCATTTACAAGGTAATTACACTTGAGCCAGAAAACCAAACAAGCCTGGTTATTTTGGCCCATCAAAGGGCCAGACTGGTCGGACCTAGGATTAACTGTGTGAGCATAGCGTGTACAGACCTCGGCCGAGCCCATTGACAGCTCTAATTAAGTGCCAATCCAAATATTGTGATTTTTGGACCCAAGGCCCATTCACCGCTGGAAATGCCAAGTGAAAGGGGTCGATCTTGTCCACGCGTACCGTGAAGGTGCGAATATGCCGTGACTCTAGAGGCACTAGATCTACGTAGCCCATATACACAAATGCTCGTCTGATTTTAAAAAGAAAAAAAATCAAGTGCAGATACCAATAACAACATAAGATAGCATGATCATTAACGATATGGTGGGCCAACTGGGCTCGCTTCTTATCACCGTCCATTCACTAACGGTCTCCATGGCCCGGGTTTAGATCATGATTGGACCGATTAACTTCGGTCGTGGGCTGAACTTAGGCCCACTCTAAATGGCCCTAGCTTGGCTATTCATCCCCAATGAGTGGTGATAATGGGCCGGTTTTGGGCCGATCAGGATAAAATAGACCTGGCCCAATACCAAAACGAGCCTAAACGGAAGGCCCAAATCATAAGCCCAAATGGTTGGTCCCAGCCCAAATATTAACAATATCCTTATTTCTTAACTGGATGTTCTTGATATATCCATTAATCAAATGGGCTACACAAAACATATATTTTAGAAAAGTGAAACCAATGGTCTACATTCAAGATGGATGGACCACCTATCCGAGGATGGGAATGGCATATTCATGTTATATAGCCCATGTAGCTATAAAGTTAGGTCCTTCTGCGACAAAATGACTTGAGCCCAACTGCCGCCCAAGAATTTGACCGACCCATGGACCCCGGGTCCAAGTCCAGCCCATGGGCCAAGCCGATAGGTGAAAGCCCGGCTTAGAGCCAGGTCCGAAATAGACTGGGTCAGGACTGGCCCACCCAAAAAATTTGGGCTTGTGTAATGGGCCATGCTGGCCCAGGCCTGGACTGTAATGTGGTGCAGGCCGGGTTTAGTATGGTCCAACCAAACCTGGCCCATTGCCACCTGTACCAATAATGGTTTAAAAATAGTAAGTTGTCCAAGTATTTAATCATTTTGTCTTTGAAAATATAAAAAGAAGAAGCATATCTTATTGTGAATATAATATCTTTCCAATTTGCATATTTTTGAAAGAAAAGACAATTCCTTCTTCCTAACCCAAATAAAGAAAATGAAAAAGTAGTCTATATCAACTATCTCTTTGAAACTAACGGACGAAAGGCATGTAATGAGTGGGGCAGAGAGAGAAGAGAAATGCAATTACGTCATGTGGGCCCACCCACTTCCACGGTTACTCGCATTAAAGACGCGGATTTCCTGAAAAGCCTTTCACATTAAGTTCCTGCGCAAGGATTTTAGGTGGGGCACAATGCTATATTTTTGAGAAATCCAACCCATCCATCTGTTTTTATATCTCATTTTAAGACATGTAACGAAAAATAAGGTAGATCCAAAACTCAAATGGGTCACACGAGAAGAAGCAATGGGGATTTAGTAACCACCGTTGAAATATTTATATGGTCACGGAAGTTCTGTATCGATTTAAATTTTTGGTATTTTCACTTCATCACAGTAAAAATGACCCTAAAACGGTTAGGATGGCATATAAACATCAAGGCGGAGCCTAGGAAGGTTTCAACGGCAGGAATTCCTTCCCCCACTGTTTCATCTTGTATGGCCCAGTTGAGTATTGGATCCTCCTGATTTTTGGTTGCATCTCCTGAAATGAGATCGAAACATAGATGGACGGGTTGGATTTCTAATAAACATCACGGTGGACCCCACCTTGCATCCCAGGCAGGAACTTCCTACACAAGGATTTCACATGGCAAGGAGCTAGCAAGATCTACAGCGTTCATCGTGAGGGCCCTCTTATCAGATGCTGTGGCCCAGAAATCAGCCCTGTTGTGACACGTGCCCCTTAATTTTATGAAACTACTGTACATAAAGTGCATAGGGACGCGGTTTGACTAGTGAGCCCAACACCAGCCAGCTAGCTGGTGTCAAAGCTCCGTGGGTCCTACCATGATGTATATGTTTTATCCACGCTGTTCATCCATTTTTTACAGACTATTTTAGGAAATAGGATGGAAAAAGAGGCAGATCTAAGTCTCAGGTGATCCACACCACAAGAATAAGTGGGAATTTAATTCTCAATGTTGAAAACTTCTAGCTGATATTTACGATTTCCTTTCATCAAAGGAAAATAAACATTACAATGTGCCTTGGGAAGCTTTTAATGGTAGACATTTAATCAACATTATTTTCCCATGGTGTGGTCCACTTGAGATTTGGATTGTTGGAGAATAGTATGTTGGATACATCGAAAATAGAAAAAAGAAAATAAAATATGAAATTCATTTTACTAGGTTGAATCACATAAAATAATATGATACTTTTAAAGCGTGATTTGCCTTCTTATCAATTGCTAATGGGTTACAATCAAATTGCTTTAAGGATAAAACAAGTCTGTCTAGATTTAACATGTAACAATTACGATAGGTCCACTATGAAACAATTTAACACAATAGATCTATTTTAATAAAATTAGACAGTAAAAATGTTCACAATATTCTTATCCTGCTGAAACATTGTGAACATTTTCACTACGTTCAATTATTTTATAGTGGACCCATCGTGATTGCTGCACGCTGGATTCAGACAGGCTTGTCTTATCGTGAAAGCAATTCACCCGTAATCCATCAATAATTAATAAAAGGGTGAACCATACTTTATGGACAGCATATCACTTTATATAATTCAGCTTAGTGAGACAAATTTTATATTTTTTTTTTTTTTTTTTTTTTTTTTTGATGTATCCAATAGTTTATTTTCCAACATGGATCTTTTTTATTTTTGAAATCATGATCTAAACTGAGCTGTAAAAACTGAGTGGCCAAAGTAGATAAAGACATACACCATTGTAGGGGCATGAAGCTTTGACACTAGCTAGTTAGCTGGTGTTGGGGTCGCTAGCCAAACCGTGTCACATCTACTTATCACATCTACTTTAATAACCAAAGTACCTTTTTTTTTAGCTCAGGATTAAGAGAATTAGACAAATATCTAAAAAAGAAAAAGAAAAATTCGAAATCTTTGTGGTGCCCACCCACCTTTATGTCTTTGTGACGTAGACCTAATCAAATATCATTACATGTTTAGATTAAATCAAATAGTGGGAAGGGAAATAGGATTGCTTGAGAAGTTATCTTTTCATTTTCATTTTTTTATAAACACTAAAATCATAAAAAGGAATATTTAGTATCCCACCCATCTAATTTTCATTAAAATTGTTTTTTTATTTTCTTACTCGAACACATGAGAAATGACATTTCCTTTCTTACATTTTCTGGGTAACCTGATTAGACATGGCTTTGCATTAACCCAAGATGGCCCACCTTGATATATGTATTCTATATCCATGCCGTCGACCCATTTTTGTCATATCATTTTAGTGCACCAACTTAAAAATGAAGATTGGGGATAGTTCCATTCTATAAGAAATAGTAGTGTACCATTGAAAGTAATGTTTAATTTCCATCTAAACTATTGATAAGGTCACAAAATCTTGAATGTATAATAATAATAATAATAATAATTATTACCATTATCCAAAACTTTTATGGCCCATGGAAAGTTTTCAATGATCAGTCACCGCTATTTCCTATGATATAGTCTATTTAATATTTGGATAATGCCCTAAGATGGTAGAAAAAACAAATGGATGGCACGGATATAGGATAACATCAAGGTGGGCCCATGGTGAATGCTTCACTAGGAGGATTTGTGCAGGTAGGCGGTAGAAAGGCTATGTGGGCTATCATGATGTATGTGTTCCTTTCATCCATTTTTCCATCTCATTTTAGTGCATATGCTAGAAAATGAAGTAGATTCAACTCTATGGTGGACCACACCATAGAAACCAATGGTGATTGAATGCCCACCATTAAAAACATCTTTGGGGCCATGAAAGTTTGTATCAAACTGATATTTGTGTTTTCCTTTTGTAAATGCCTATGTGACCCAATCAACAAATAGGATGGCAGCTAAACATCACCCACCATTGTTTTCCATGGTATGGTCCACCCAAGATTTTTATATACTTGGTTTTTGTGCTAATGCTCTAAAATGACCCGGCAAAATGGTTGGGCAGTGTGCATAAAACACACATCATGGTTGGGCCTACATCTTTTCTAGCACCAGCTGGAACTATTGTATGATAAAGAGCGGATTATACAATGCTTGGACTCACTCAGGACCGTCCAACCCATACCATGTACGTCAGGATTTTACACAGTCCTCGAATGGTTTAGGTCCTTGCTCTTGCTCCAGTTGTAGACTCTCAGGAGTTTCAACACTAGGTCAAGGGTTTGAGTACTTATAGGTGGTGAAATTCTACTATGGTGTGAGTGTATGGTGAGAGTGTGCATGTGCTCAGAAAATAATAATAATAAATAAATAAAGGTAGAAAAACATCAGCCCAATGTACAACTTAAGTGAGTATATCCACAAAAATCTACATGCACAAGTTGAACATAATTATGTGGATATAGATATTTCATCTAAGTTGTTGATCAAGTGCTGAGGAAAAATTTATTCAACTTAACATATGATTTGAAAATAAATATTAATTTAAAAAAATATTATTGATAAATAAGCATGAGAAATAGTATTTCATTTCTCACGCTTTCTTGAAAATAAGGTTACTTGAGTAATACAATCTCTTTTCCCACCCTTTTGCAAATCCAAACAGGCCCTGAAATCTAAGGCCTGGATTCTGTGGTGATGACCCTTGCAGTACCAACATATCAATACTAGTCAATAATGAGGGCCCCACCATGTTGTTTGTGTTTTATCCATTCCGTCCATCTATTTTTCCAACTCATTTGAATGCATGAGCTAAAAAATGAGGTCGATCTAGATCTCAAAAATGAGGTCGATCTAGATCTCAAGTGGACTACACCACATGAAATAGTGGTGATTGAATGCCAGGCATTAAAACTTCCTAAGGCTTGTTGTAATGTTTATTTGTCATTCAACCTATTAATTAGGTCACATGAACTTAGATAAAGGAAAATACAAATATCAGCTTGATCTAAAACTTTTGTCCCCTAGAAGACTTTTTAATGGTAGGCGTTCACTTGCCATCTTTTCCAGTGGTGTAGTTCACTTGAAATTAGATCTACCTCATTTTTTTTTCCTCCTATCTTGATATAACTGGAAGAAAGGATGGACAACACTGATAAAACACATACATCATGGTGAAGCCCAAAGAGCTTTTCCAACATGACTAATACATCAGCACTAGAGGGGTCACTATCCAATCCAAATCCAAACCCTAATGGACCACAACACTGAAAATGCTCTAAACAAGGAAACACACCAATGACATGGTCCTCGGCCAACATTATGATTCCAAAGTATAATAAGTTGAATATCACTAAAATGAAAGAAAATACAAATATTAGCCTGATTTAAAACTTGGTGGCTCAAAAAAGGCTCCAAGGATGAAAGAACCTCATGTGTCGGTGGTCTACTTGAGTTTTCCAATTGCTTTATTTTTAGCCTCATGTCTTGACCTAAGCTGACAAAATTAATGTGAAACTCCACGGTGGACCGCACAATTTATGTTGCACAGAATTTTTTTTGGAAAAGGCGCGTCAGCTGGTTCTTGGTTGGGCTTCTTTCCAAGAGTTGGTTTAATCATGGGTTAGGATCAAGAGTAGGTCACCACCCACAGGCCTAAATATTGGGGTGTTCTAATGATCTCAGCCATTCATATTTTTCTTATTAAAATAGATAAAAATTTAATTTCATTTTAACACTTCAGTGATGATCTACCCTTTGATTTTTAGAGTTGAGCTCGAGCCAAATTTTGATTTTTCATCGTTTTAGATAATGATGGTTAGAAATATCCCTACTATAAGCCATGGGAGGAGGCATTGGACAATTTTACCCCTTAAATATTTCTAAGAAAGAATCCATATCCTTTGCTTGCAATGGGCATGAAAATCCTACTTTCCTCCATTGTGATTGATCCACGTCATCATTGATGTTGTCAATACTGCTGAATTAAATGCGATGTGGGATGATGTGGTCCAATTAGATTACAACAAGCAAGATTTTTCTGTTTGTAGTAAGTAGAGGATTTGGATTCTTCTAAGACATTGTATTGGGGAATCATGGAAGCACATAGAGCTAAATTAAACAAAGTATTTCAATCGCACAATTAAGCCTAATTACAAACACTTGTAATTTGCTGTGGAAAAATCATTTCAAGGAAAAACTATAGCACAAGGCGATAGATATGTAATATGGAAGTAGAAAATTATAAGAGATAGAGATTACTTAATTCAAACAAATTTTGAATCTTTTCAAACTATACCATTCAAAACTATAGGAACGGATTAGAAAGATCTTAGATACCCCATATTCGCAATTACACCCATATATATAGACTATAGGTAAATTAAAATCGAAATATGAAACAAATCTCAAACTTACGCAACTTTGCGTAATTTCTACGTAATCGTTCAAAAACACTTTCGATGTCACTTTGATGGCATCGAATAGTTTCGATGGCATCGAACCAAATATCAAAATGTTCCAACAACTAAGTATTTATTTTCTAAATTTTTTTGATGAGACTTCAATATCATCAAACAATTTGGATGTCATCAAACAAAATACTAAAATGTTCCAACAACTAAGTATTTATTTTCTAAATTTTCTTGATGAGACTTCGATGTCATCGATGACTCATCGATGGCATCAAACCCATTTCAATAGCATCAAGCGGGATATCAAAAGTGTCCAGCAATTAATTATGAAATTCTTAAAATTTTCTAATTACATTGAGCAGACTTTGATGGCATTGAAGTCTCTCCACAACATCGAGTTGTTATTGACCGACACATTGATTTACATATTTAAGACATCAATTAACATATTACATGTAATGGTAATGATATTTTATTTTTTGAATATAAAGTTTTTATTATTGTCCAAAGAATGGTGCATATTTAACAAAAACAAATCATATTATACATAGTATATTATCGTTAAAAAGTGTATGATACACACAGACGCACTCTCTCTTTCTCTCTCTACAAGTTCCAAGACGCAGACTTTATGTTCTAGAATACTGAGAGGACTCGTTTTTTCTGTTTTTCCTTTGTAATACATGGCTAGAAAAAGCCTTAGTTCATTTGAGCCATAATGTCATATGTGTGAAATCCAATCCATCCATCAAGTGATAAATGTTATTTTAACCAACACAAAATACCAGCATAGTTAAAAACTCAAATGGACCATGCAATGATAACAATGTAAACTTGTGAAAAAAAAATTTACTAAGTTCACATGGTGTGTCCCACTTGAGTTTTTGGGACAGGCTGATTTTTGTATCTTCTCTTGATCACGGTCACTCACATCATGGTAGTTCCATATGTAAACCTATGGTTGGTGTACAATCTCCATTGTTCCTTGTGGAGCGGTCCACCTGAATTGTGAATCTGAATGATTTTTTGGCCCAAGGCCTATCATTAGAGGATTACACCTGATGGACGGACTAGATTTCACAATTACAACATCCTGAGTTGTAAAGAGCTTGGTTGTTTTGAGCACTGCATAAAAAAGGTGTTATGGAAGACTCACGTCCTGAATTCTTTATTCTATGATAGACCGTGTGGTATAGAACAAATGACATGGTCAGATATGAACATCTGACCACTCAGTATGGGGGCCCCACTGGTGGGAACACACGCTTGAACCTAAGCTGCAGCAGGAGAAAAAAGAGCTCCTTTCCCACCATTCAGCTTTCCACTATCAACAACGCGGATCTCCAAGACGAGTAGACGACCTCTCTACAACGTTTGTGGAATGAACTTATTCTACAATGGGGTGTGTGGGGCCCACCTTGATGTGTACCTTAGAACCAACCCGTCCATCCTACGATCCCTCTAATTTTCTTTCCTTGTGAGCTAAAATTTGAATGGTCCAATATTTAAGTGGGCCACGCTTGTAAAACCATGCATAAAATCTCTCAATCATGTGGTGTGGCCCACATGAGTTTTGGAATGACTTGAATTTTGGGATGTTCATTCATCATAGTGGTTCTCATCTTCTTAATAGATTTGATCGTAGTTTGGGTCCACTTATAATATCCAAAGATTAAATGACGGACGTCCCCCATTCAACGGTTGTCTGTGTGTGGCCCACCTGTATTTTGTAATCGCCTGAGTTTTGAGAGATGTTTTGGTCAGTCCGTTCTCTGTAGTCCGCGGGCCTTTATCATATTTTAATAAAATATGTAATACAAAATAATTTATGAACGAGTCAGGTCGACTCACCAAAGACTGAGTCACCCCAACCGGGTGACAGTCCACGTCGGGGTTTGAGGCCGGGTTGGGGAACTACGGATTAGATGCGGACCGGAAACTTCTAGATCACCCGATTTATGCAGCTGTTCGAACACCCAAGATCTGCGGGACCCACCATATGTTATATATTTTATTTGTGAAATCCACACCTTCAATCATGTGAGAATCGGTATTGTCCCCATACATAGAAAAGATCAGCCCGGTAAAAAATCTAAGATGGCGACATCTAAGTTGTGGACAAGGCTAATTTTCATATCTTATCTTCATACCAGTGGTTAAACGTGAAGAACAAGATTAAAGATAGGTATCATGGTGGTACCATACGCAAGCCTGTGGTTGGCATCACATCTCCATCGTTCCCTTTGGTGTGGTCCATCTGAATTGTGGATCTGGCTGATGGTTTGGCCAATTCCCTACCATCAAAGAGTACACATGATGGACGGAGTAGATGTCACGTAGAAAACGTGGTAGCCCCATGAAGCTTGGGTGTTTACTCCTATACAAAACGAGTGAGGTACAGTGCTACGGTACGGGTGACATTCCGTCTGAAAAGTGAAATTTACAACTGTACGACCCATTTAAGGCCCATTTACATTTCGCAAGCCACTTCACTTTCCCTTTCAAAAATATGCCCCATGCGTACGGACGCCTTGCCAAAGGTCGAAATTGCCCCCTGCTTTTTCCTTCAAGCGGATCGGCCACTGTTCGAAGACGAGCGCTGACGCTCCAAGAACTCCAAGTTGTACGAACGGCTCAAAAGATATCAAAGTTACATGGGCTCCGCAGTTACGTACTTATTATATCCACAACGTTCATCCATATTTCGAGATCATTTTGGACTGTTATCCAAAAAAAATAAAAATAAATCATATCCAAAGATCAACTGGACCACATCACAAAGAGCAGCAAAAAATTTATTTTCACCGTTGAAACTTTTGTAGGGCCCATCGTAACATTTATTTTCCATTCAATCTATTCATAAGGTCACAAAGACCTGGATGAAGAGTTAAAACAAATTTCGTAATGATTCAAAACTTCCATTACCCTTAAAAGGGTTTCAACAGTAGACGTTCAATCCTCTACTACCTTTTACAGTGTGGTCCACTTGATGGCTAAATCTATCTTATTTTTCTTCTCAAGACTTATAACGAGTTCACCAAATATATGGACAGTTTGGATATAACACATACCTCATAAAAGGACCCACAAAAGCAGAAGGGATTACAACAAGGGAAAAAAAAGAAGAAGCTGAAATCTATGGCTACGAATATAATCCGTAGCTATAACTTCAGCCCATGTATTTTTATTATGTCGTTTGTTATATTTTCAATTAATCGAAAAAGGTTCAGAGCTGTCTAGTGACTTTGCATAAAAAATCCTTTAATTATCGATATATCGAAGATATATCTACGGATTATAGTCGTAGCCATAACTGCAGTCCGTAAAAGTTTGTGTAATTTTTTAATTTTTAGTATTTTTATTTTTATTTGTTACATGGAGAACTTTATTTTACCTATAATTTTCTCTAATATATATTTATATAAATATGTATATATAAGCATATAAAAAATAATTTCTCTCTTTTTATTCATTTCTTTCTTTATTCATTTAACAAGAATATCTTCTAAACCAAAATTAGTTACTTGATGTACCCTATATGATTTTGGGGTAGGAGAAGCTACTTTAGCCAACTAACCTAGTTATTTTCAAAGATTCCATCAGGTCGATGGTCGAAAATCCATTCCATATTCACTTTGCGGTCAATTTCGTTCATTTCATTTACTTCATGGTCATTTTCATGCATATCACGGTGATTCCCACCTATTCTGTGTTGATTCACTGTCCTTTCGGTGCATTTCACGGTCAATTCCCTTCACTTCATGGTCATTTTCATGCATTTCACAGTCAATTCCCTTCACTTCACGGTCATTTCCATGCATTTCACGGTCAATTCCCTCACTTCATAGTCATTTCCATGCATTTCACGGTCAATTCCCTCACTTCACGGTCATTTCCATGCATTTCACGGTCAATTCCCTTCACTTCACGGTCATTTCCATGCATTTCACAGTCAATTCCCTCACTTCACGAAAATGACCGTGAAGTGAAGGGAATTGACCGTGAAATGCATGAAAATGACCGTGAAGTGAAGGGAATTGACCGTGAAATGCATAGAAATGACCGTGAAGTGAGGCGGAATCATGGGAATTGACCGTGAAATGCATGAAAATGATTGTGAAGTGAAGGGAATTGACCGTGAAATGCATGAAAATGACCGTGAAGTGAGGGAATTGACCGTGAAATGCATGGAAATGACCGTGAAGTGAAGGGAATTGACCGTAAAATGCATGGAAATGACTGTGAAGTGAAGAGAATTGACCCTGAAATGCATGGAAATGACCGTGAAGTGAAGGGAATTGACCGTGAAATGCATGGAAATGACTGTGAAGTGAGGGAATTGACCGTGAAATGCATGGAAATGACCGTGAAGTGAAGGGAATTCCCTTGAAATGCATGAAAATGACTGTGAAGTGAAGGGAATTGACCGTGAAATGCATGGAAATGACCATGAAGTGAAGAGAATTGACTGTGAAATGCATGGAAATGACCGTGAAGTGAGGGAATTGACCGTGAAATGCATGGAAATGACCGTGAAGTGAAGGGAATTGACCGTGAAATGCATGGAAATGACCGTGAAGTGAAAGGAATTGACCGTAAAATGCGCCGAAAGGACCGTGAATCAACACAGAATAGGTGGGAATGACCGTGATATGCATGAAAATGACCATGAAGTAAATGAAATGAACGAAATTGGGCCTTCACTTTGAAAGGGAAAACGAAGTGGGCCTGGAAATGTAAATGGGCCTTAAATGGGTCGTAAAGTCGTAAATTTCCCGTCTGGAAACCTCGCCTGTAGAGAGAACGGATTGGCTACTCCCCTGCCACCAGCCCCATGGCTGATGGTCGGTGCTCTGTGGACCACACCATGATGTATTTGTTTCATCCATTCCGTTCATACTTT
Source organism: Magnolia kwangsiensis (assembly GCA_037074715.1). Lineage (NCBI taxonomy): Eukaryota > Viridiplantae > Streptophyta > Magnoliopsida > Magnoliales > Magnoliaceae > Magnolia > Magnolia kwangsiensis. Next base: position 140,015,034 of record CM073576.1, on the reverse strand, counting down.
TTTACAGATAATTTTTAGGCTGGGTACTGAAAATGATAGGGACATAAATCTCAGGCGGACCACACCACAGGAAAACAATGGTGATTGGATATACACCATTAAAATCCTCCTAATGCCCACTTTTTATTTGAAATCCAATCTGTTGATTAGGTCATACGGACCCAAATGAAGGGGAAAAACAAAGATCATCTTGATCCAAAACTTTTATAGCCCCCAAAAAGTTTTTAATGGTCAACATTCATTAATGTGGTCCGCTTAAGATTGGGATATATCTCATTTTTGGTCTCGTACCATAAAATGATTAATAACAGTATACGGACGGAATGGATGAAATACATAAATCATTTTGGGGCCCACAGATAACCGACCATCAGCCATTGGCTGGTGGCAGGGGGAGTACCTAATCCGTTTCCTCCCGTACCGGATGCGGATTTTTTGCAAAAGCAAGTTGCTGCATAAGGATGTGGGTGGGGTCCAATGGAATGTTTGTGAGAAATCCATCCCGTCCATCCTTTTTGTGACATCATTTTAGGACCAGAAACAAATAATGAGGTGGATAAAAAACTCAAGTGGGTCACACGAGAGGGAAAATTAGGGAAACAAATACCTACCATTGAAACTTTCCTAGACTCTACTTTGATGTTTATATTCCATCCAAACTGTTTATAATGCCATTACCACAGGGATGAATTGAAAACAAACAAATTTAGCCTGATAAAAAAACATTTATGGCTATAAGAAAGTTTCAACCATTCTCACTGAATACCTACTGTTTCCTCTCATGTAGTTGTCACGTCCTGGATTTTCATTGTTTTGGATTTCCAAAATTTCTTGAATTTTTTAAATTAATTAACTTATAATACCACTTAACAACCATTAGCACTTAATGTTAGTTTATACAGGGGTGATACCGGTAAAGAACCGCACAAGTCCGATTAATCAACCGTAGGAAGTCAACGAATCCGCCCGGATCTTAATTAATAGATCAAATTAACCCTGTTAATCCTTTAGCCTAAAATTGATGATTCAGAGTATTCATGACCTAATCTCTACTTTCACTAGTTATAAATATGCCATACCATGAACATAGTTAATCCAAACCCTAATCATTTCCAACGAGAAATCTCATTATCAAATTCATTTGAGAAATGTCCTGATTCTCCGAATAAGCTTTAGACCACTCGTTGGTGGACCACTAGTTTCAAAACTATATAATAATGTCCGTATTACTAGGTTTAACGTCCATCGTGGGAGTCGGACCCGGGTACTGTCCAGAACCGCTCAACTTGAGCAGAAGGACGAGTATAAGAGAAGTACAAATACTCTAAAAGAAGAATCTGAAACTTAAGTGAATTGAGTCGTCCACTCTTATGCAAAGTTGAGAATTTCGGACCGTCGGTTTACGATAAAACTTTACCCATGGAGTAAGGATATTTTTCTGCTCATATTCGTATGACCATGGCCCCAATTAACTATCGGTAACCCTTGAACATACTTCTAATCATATTCGCATCCAAATGGCGGGCCGATCATATATGTACGTAGATCATCATTAGGGCTAACTATCCTACTATGTATATCAATATGTACACCCCATAGTGGGCCCTAAAGCTTAGAAAGACCCTCCCATAGGTCTAGTATAATAAAAACCTAGCCCTTAGGCAATTTATACCAAATCTGGCATTATAAAAGGGCTTCATTTGGGCACCCTCTCTCCCTATACGATTTTTTTCCCAGAGAAAAGAAAGAGAGAAAGAGAGAAAGAGGAAGAGAAGAAGAGAGAGTAGGGTGGGGGAGGCTTTAGTGGTCTCCTTCATCGGTCTCCTCCAATCAAGCCCTTGCGTCGATCATGTCCTTCTACCGAATCCGCCTCATTCGCGATTGGAAGGTAAGAAACAAAACCTACTCCCCAACCTAGATTTTTTTAAAATAAATTGCATGAATCCTACCTAATTGCTTCTAAATTGATATAGGAATCATTTTTCCCAATTTTTTAACTCAAGGAGCGCCATGAGTTGGGCGAAGCGTCACAAGGTGTAGACTAGTCTTCTTAGGTGACCTAGCACCAATTTTAGTATGAGTTTAATGATTATGATTGCTTGGATGATTTATTTGAAGAATCTAGAGAAAACTTAAGCAAGACCTTTCATTATGGATTCTCTCAACCAACATGGATTGACATGTTTGTTGTTTCTCTACATGATTGGGCATGAATAGATGAATGCATGATCATTTATTGCTTGCTTTTTGTGTGATGATCCATTTTAGCTTGTATGTTACATCAATCCTTGTTGTATAGGTGTACTTGCATAATTTCTAAATGTATGTTATGCTAGCATTGATCCTTGTTGCATGTTTGTAATATGAATGATTTATAGCTCTTGCCTTCCTCACTAACCCACACGACACACATACACATTTATTTCATAATATAGTTAGCATTTACATTGTAGAAAAATATAAATTTTTATGTTTGGAAATATAAATGCATGATATCGCTTATATTAATTGATAACCCTGATTGTCGAAATGTTATTGAATACCATCCAAACCCTTGGGTTGGTCAGGAATCTGAGGTGAGAGACAGTGGTCCCGTTGGTAGCACTATCCTGAGGCTAAACCCGTGGATTTGGGTGGGTGTGTATGGACGACAGTGGTTGGACTATATGGGTCGCTTGTGCCCGATATCGTCTATCACGTACTCGCCTGAACTCTTGTGGTTTAGTCTATTTACTAATTAACCATGTTTGTTAACCATGTCTGCTCACGCCTGAATGGAACTTAAGACACCCTTCGCCCACTGAAGCTCATTGATAACCGTTAGAAACTGATCCACTATCTCAAGAGCTGGGCATGGTGGAATGTGACACTATGTCCGAGCTGTTAGCCTGGGTGACGAGCCTTCCCATAGTGACTGCGAGCGATCCATTTTCTGGCACTCCCCATGTGCTTAAAATCAGGGATGGGGAACCCGATGGGATCAAGGATTGTAGGGTCTTGGCCTCGCGCATTGAGGGGCCTTGGCCTCACAAATAGTTAAGTGCATTGATATCATACGGTGTACTAGTTTCCTCAATCTGTTGGATGAACAGAATTAACTAAATACTCAGTTAACATTATTAATGCATCATACTAGTTAGGGTGACGACTCGACAATTGAGGTCGCAATGAGAAAATATCGGTCATACGCGATCGTTTGACAGAGTCGCTCGATGGAGTGTTGTTGTGATGGCATGCATCATATCATTATACATGCACATGCATTAACAAGATTAGTTAGTTTTTATGAATGTATTATTTTTCATTAAATCCATAATTGAATCTATTATTTTTCATTAAATCCATAATTTAATTGATGCCTGTTGTAACTTAAGACTAATAACACCCACTGAGTTGATCATTCACTCTCATTCTGGAAAGGTGTTTTAAAACACCAACCAGACCCCTTTACTAGATGTAGGTAAGACGGAGCTCGACGAGCCGAGTGAGGTGAGCAATGATAGGGAAGAGGAGCTTCCCTGCTTCCAGACTTTCGACGAATCCTTTTAGTTGAGTTCGGGCTACCGTGGGGTATGGACCAGGGTCCAAGTCAATTTGGATCATGTATGGGTGAGACTAGTTCCCTATTTAGATGATTTTTGATTCGTTATCTGGATATTTTTATATTTAATAACAATTGATATTGTTTTATGACGTACTTATGCTTCATGCCTTGCTAAATCCTCCATTGTTTGCGAGATCATTCAAATGTAATTAAAATATGAAGCCCATTAGAGCACCCATGACACTTGGGAATTCGGGAGCCGAGTTCTTACATGGTCCTTGAAAAGTCAGGGTGTTACAGATGGTATCAAAGCAACGGTTTGAATTTAATTGGGCAGTGGATTATGAACTCGCCATAACGCATTTGCTGACTTAGGAGGGAACGATCAAACTTAGAGACATTTATAGGATCCCGGGACCATACCATTTGACAAGTCTGAAGACTAAAACGTTATGGTTTACAGATAGAAAGACTTAAACTGCGCAAAATAATCCAAATCACTTCTAATTGGAAGGTTGTATGACTTGAGTCGACCCGACTTAAATGTGATAGGTTCAAGCTGCTGAAGTAGCTTGTGCGATCTCAACATTTAGCGTATCCTGGCTCGATGAATAGGTGGGGCCTTTCCACGCATGGGGACCCCCTCCTTGCCTCTCCAAGTTCCTTAAAGGCCCTAGGGGCTTCACCCTATGGTCATTTCTAGCCAATCTTACCCCTTTCACCCTCAATCATCACCTCATTTTCTTCCTAAGCTCTCAAAACTTAAACCCTAAGTCTCAACTCCTCCTTTCAATCCATTTCTTTCAAAACAAATCTCACTTTCCACTACTTTATCCTTCTAATTTCTCTACGTACTTTCAAATTAGACACAACTACAAAGCTCAAAGGATGAAAATCTATAATCAAACAAAAATTTACTATAAATAGTAAAAATATAAATAAAAAAAATCTTTGACCATTAATCTAATGGAAACTTATGAAATGACTAGGTCCATTGCGTATAGTAGCTTCTCCTACCCCAAATTCATATATGGCACGTCGTGTAACTCATTCTAGTTTGCGAGATATAGGAGTTGTAAGGTCTAACAGGCCAAAGAACTAGTGCCACAACACGCAGCGGGCACCACCAGCGCCCAACTGTCCAACACGCCGGCCCCACGGCGCCTGACCACCCAGTGGGCCGGCACTGCAGCGCCCGACCGGCTCCGCCAACGCCCAACTATCGAGCGGGCCGAGCGGCCCATTTTCTGTAATTTTTATTTGACTTCAAAAATTCATCTCTTTCGTTACAACTTCAATTTATGTAATTCAAAATCAAGATTGAATCTTAATGAGTCTAGTATTATATAAAAATACGAAAAAAAATAAAATAAAAATTATAATATAGTTAAAATTAAAATGTTCTACCAACTGTCTAAATTTTTTTATTTTGGACAGTTGTTGCTCTTAGAATTTTAATAATTTATTTACAACTCCAAATGATATAAATTTTTGTGAGATGACTTAAAACTTAATGATAAATTATTATAAAAATTTTAAAAATAATTTAGTTACTAAAAGTATAAGAAACGTTACAAGAATTAGATACATTTTCGTATCCTACAAAAAATTGTTAGTTTCAAATAACTTATGCTTCTAAAATTTTTTTATAATTTTTATGGAACTTAAAATAGATTAAAATTTTGTATGAAAGGGGTCAAATTAATGATGAATTATCATAAAAATTATAAAAAATATCCAGTCATTAAAACTGATAAATACTCCATGAACAAAAGATATATTGAAACCGAAAGTTTCTACAACTAAAAGTTGCCGATGGACCAGATGTATCTCTTTCATCGTAGAGTTTTAGGATTCGAAGTCAAATTAGGAATTACTTTCAAAGATCTTAGGAATCATCCTGGGTGATTAAATTAACTCCTTATTTTTTAGTATATTATACTATTTTAAATAATTTATAACTTGACGAACTAGACTTCTTAAGTAGGGTTTCGTTTCATTGCTTAAGAATTTGTGAGTTCGTATTTGAAGTGGACTTTACTAAAATATTTTGGGTTCTTATTCTCTTATGGATTTAAGGTTCATACCACTTTAAGGAGATCATGTTCTTCCTTTTTCCTTTTCTGCGGCATTCCTTACATCGCCATTGCTACAAACCTCAATAATACCTTAAAACTTTCGATTCTTCTTTCTTAGTTAAAATTTACGAAACCAAAGCGTGATTAATCCATAACTCACTAACAATAGGATCAAAATGGTAATGTCGAGAGGAACCTTAAGTTCTTAGAAATCTTTATAGGGTAGTCGTTTGATCATAGGCACCGTGGGAGACTCACCACCCACTAAAATATTATAAATGTGAAACTTGAACTTTTTAATAAATTTTAATATCTTTCAAATGTTAAGAAGGATCGGACTATAAAAATATAGAACCATGCAATTGCGAATTTTCATAGCTTAATCCAATTCTTGATCCTGGGTGAATACCAATGGACTCACTGCTTTGACCGAGCAGAAGACAAGGATCTACCAGGACTAGGAAGGGATACAGCGATCTTTTTGCCCTAGTCAGGTAGAGGATCGACGTATGGGATTAAAGCCCACCACAACTATCTTTCCATATTAGCCTGATCATGAAGAGCATAATATACCTTAGGTAAACTTTATTGTCAAATACATAGTACAATAATAAGGATTTTAACATTCACCTTCAAACCTCAAAGGTGAAAACTTTTAAGGGGGGTAGAATATAATAAGCAAGGCTAATTTGATTAGTATGCACCCTACCACGCATGTAAACGTGAAATTAATAAAACTTAGATAAATGAAATGACAATAATCTTTACTTATTACCCTTAGGTAATTTCGGGGACGAAATTGTTTTTAAGGGGGGTAGATTGTAATGTCCTGGACTTTCACTGTTTTGGATTTTTGAAATTCCTTGAATTTTTTTAATTAATTAACTTATAATACCACTTAATGACCATTAACACTAAATGTTAGTTTATACAGGAGTGATACCAGTAAAGAATCGCACAAGTCCAATTAATCAACTGTAGGAAGCCAATAAATCCGCTCGGATCTTGACTAATAAATCAAATCAACCCCGTTACTCCTTTAACCTAAAACTAACGGTTCAGAGTAATCATGACCTAATCTCCACTTTCACTAGTTATAAATAGGCCACACCATGAATATAGTTAATCCAAATCCTAATCATTGCCCACGAGAAATCTCACTACCAAATTCATTTCAAAAATGCTCCGATTCTCCGAACAAGCTCTAAACCGCTCGTTGGTGGGCCATTAGTTTCAAAACTATAAAATAATGTCCATTTTACTAGGCTTGACGTCCATCGTGGGAGTCAGACCTGGATAGTGTCCAGAACCGCTCAACTTGAGTCGAAAGATAATTACATGAGAAGTGCAAATACCCTAAAGGAAAGAGTTGAAACTTAAGTGAATTGGGTCGTCCACTCTTATGTAAAGTTGAGGATTTCGGACCATCGGTTTACAAACTTTACTCATGGAGTAAAGATATTTCCCTACTCATATCCGTATAGCCATGGCCTTGATCGACTATCGGTGACTGTTGAACATTCTTCTAATCATATCTGTCGATCGGTGCATCCAAATGGCGGGCCGATCATATACGTACGTAGATCATCATTAGGGCTAACTATCTTATGCTGTATATCAATATGTACACTCCATAGTGGGCCCTATAACTTAGAAAGACCCTCCCATAGGTCTAGTATAGTAAAAACTTAGCCCTTGGGGCTATTTACACCAAATCTGACATTATAAAAGGGCCTTATTTGGGCACCCCTTCTCCCCATACGATTTTTGCCCTAGAGAAAAGAAAGAGAGAAAGAGAGAAAGAGGAAGAGAAGAAGAGAGAGTAGGGTGGGGGAGGCTTTAATGCTCTCCTTCATCGGTCTCCTCCAATCAAGCCCTAACATCGATCATTTCCCTCCGCCGAATCCGCCTCATTCGTGATTGGAAGGTAAAAAATAAAACCTACTCTCCAACTTAGATTTTTTAAAAATAAATTACATGAATCCTACCTGATTACTTCTAAATTGATATATGAATCATTTTTCCTAAATAAATAACCTAAGGAGCGCCATGAGTTGGACGAAGCATCACAAGGTGCAGACTATTCTTCTTAGGTGGTCTAACACCAATTTTAGTATAAGTCTAATGATTATGATTGCTTAGATGATTTATTTGAAGAATCTAGAGAAAACTTAAGTAAGACCTTTCATTGTAGATTCTCTCAACTAACATGGATTGACTATGGAATGTTTGTTATTTCTCCACATGATTGGGCATGAATAGATGAATGCATGATCATTTATTGCTTGCTTTTTGTGTGATGATCCATTTTAGCTTGTATGTTACATCAATTCTTGTTGTATACGTGTGCTTGCATAAGTCCTCAATGTATGTTATACTAGCATTGATCCTTATTGCATGTTTGTGATATGAATGATTTATAGCTCTTGCCTTCCTCACTAACCCACGTGACACACATTCACATTTATTTCATAATATAGTTAGCATTTGCATTGCAGAAAAATATAATTTTTTATGTTTGAAAATATAAATGCATGATATCGCTTATATTAGTTAATAACCTTGATTGTCGAAATGTTATTGAATACCATCCAAACCCTTGGGTTAGTCAGGAATCTGAGGTGAGAGACACTGGTAGGCTAAACCCGTGGATTTGGACTAGTGCGTATGGGCGACAGTGGTTGGATTATATGGGTCGCTTGTGCCCGATGTCGTCTATCACGTACTCGCCTAAACTCGTGTGGTCTAGTCAATTTACTAACCAACCATGTTTGTTAATCATATCTACTCATGCCTGAATGGAACCTGAGACACCCTTTGCCCATTGAAGCGCATTGATAACCGTTGAAAATTGATCCACTGTCTCGAGAGCCGGGTATGGTGGAATGGGACACTGTGTTTGAGCTGACGACCTACGCTGGGGTGACGAGCCTCCCCTTAGTGACTGTGAGTGATCCCTTTCCCAGCACTCCCTATGTACTTAAAATTGGGGGTGGGGAACTCGATGGGATCAAGGATAGTGGGGTCTTGGCCTCGCGCATTGAGGGGCATTGGCTTCGCAAATAGTTAGGACATTAATATTGTAGGGTGTACTAGTTTTTCCAATCTCCTAGATGAACGGAATTAACTAAATACTCAGTTAACATTATTCATGCATCGCACTAGTTAGGGTGGCGACTCGGCAATCGAGGTCGCAATGAAAGAGTGTCGCTAATACGCGATCGTTAGATGGACTCGCTCGAGGGAGTGTTGTTGTGAGGGCATGCATCATATCATTATATAGGCACATGCATTAATAAGATTAGTTACTTTTTATGAATGTATTGTCTTTCATTAAATCCATAATTTAATTGATGTTTATTGTAACTTAAGACTAATAGCACCCACTGAGTTGATCACTCACTCCCACTCTGGGACGGTGTTTTAAAACACCAACTAAATCCCTTTACTAGATACAGGTGAGGTGGAGCTCGACGAGCTGAGCGAGGTGAGTAAGGATAGGGAAGAGGAGCTTCCTTGCTTCTAGACTTTCGACGGATCCTTTTAGTTGAGTTCGGACTACCGCGGGATATAGAGTAGGGCCCTAGTCGCTTTGGGTCATGTATGGGTGAAACTAGTTCCCTATTTAGATGATTTTAGATTTATTGTTTGGATATTTTTATATTTAATAACAATTGATACTGCTTTATGATGTACTTATGCTTCATGCCTTGCTAAATCCTCCATTATTTACGAGATCATCCAAATGTAATTAAAATATGAAGCCCATTAGGGCACCCATGATACCTGAGAATTCGGGAGCCGAGTTCTTACACGGCCCTTGAAAACCTGAGGTGTTACAGTAGCCCACTTAAGTTTTGGATCTACCTCATTTTAGTTCGCATGTCTTAAAATTAGCTCTGAAAACGGATGGATAGAATAGATTTCCAAAAACCATCTCTGCGGGCCCCACCCAACATCCTTTCGCAGAACTTCCTGAAAGTCTTTCTCAGTAAATCCGCATCCGCCCATACCCTTGCTATTAAAATCGCACGTACATACCATGTGTAAGATCATGGCAGTCATGCGAGACCTTGGCTGGTGATCCCTGTAGCCCATCTTAATATATGTGTTTTATCTATGTGGTCCATCCATTTTTACAGCTCATCTTAACGTATGATATTAAAAATTAGGCAGATACAAAGCTAAGGTAGTCCACACCACAAGAAACGAATAATGGGTATTGAACGCCTACCGTTCAAAACTTCCCGAGGGTGACGAAAGTTTTAGATAAAGATGATATTTGTGTTTTCCCTCATCCAGGATTACGTAATTCATGCCATCTCCCTCCAGCTTTCTTCTTGACAAGGAGATCAATGAATTTGCCAGTTTGATAGAAATATTTGCATATTCATGGAAGCACTATGGCATAAGAGGATAGATAGGTCTGGAACCTAGCAATTCTGGGACTTCTGCAGTTAAGTCCTTCTACATGGTCGGAGAGCTTTTTTATCAGATGTAGCATTTCAGCCAATTAAGAAGGAAGAAAAGGACTATGGCCTCTTATTCTCGTGGCTATTTTAATTGGACCAATCCGAACCATGCCCAATATGATTCGACTCGGTTTTCTTGACCGAGTCGAACTCGGATCGGATTAGGTAAAGTACATTTCGGATCAGTCCGAGTCTGGTGACCCGGATTTTGTTCCAAATCAAATCGAGTTTGGGTTTGGCGATTGAGATTTCGGATCGGCTCGAGTTGGACCCAATCCGATCCGATCCGAACCGATGCCCAGCTCTAGTTACCATCGGTACACAATGGTTGGAAAATACTAGGCTGGTTGGTAGATTTTTTTTATTTTTTATTTTTTACATGGAGGACTTTTTCCCCCTTACATTTTTCTCTAATACATAATTATGTAAATATGTATATATAAGTATATAAAAATATTTTTCTATCTTTTAATTCATTTCTTTGTCTATTTATTTAACAAGCATATCTCTTAAACTAGAATGAGTTATTTAATATACCACATTTGATTTTGGGGTAGGGGAAGCTAATTTAGCCAACCAACCTAGTTATTTTCCAAGATTCTATTAGGTCAATGGTCGAAAATACATTTCATTCACTTCGCGATCAATTTCAATCAGTTCGCAGTCAATTTCATTCATTTCATTCACTTCGTGGTCAATTTCATTCACTTCACAGTCAATTTCAATTAGTTTGCAATAAATTTCATTAACTTCGCGATCAATTCCATGCATTTTATGATGAATTCCAACGAATTTCCTTCACTTCACAGTCAATTCCATGCATTTCGAGGTCAATTCCCTTCACTTCACAGTCAATTCCATGCATTTCACAATCAATCCCGGCGATTCCTCATCACTTCACGGTCATTTTCATGCATTTCAAGGTCAATTCCCTTCACTTCATTGTCAATTCCATGCATTTCACGTCAATTCCCTTCATTTCACAGTCAATTCCATGCATTTCACGGTAAATTCTAGTTATTCCGCATCACTTCACGGTCAATTCCATGCATTTCATGGTCAATTCTCTTTACTTCACGGTCAACTTAATGCATTTCACGGTCAATTCCCTTCACTTCACAGTCAATTCCATGCATTTCATGGTCAATTCCCTTTACTTCACGGTCAATTCCACGCATTTCACGGTCAATTCCATGCATTTCACGGTCAATCACCGGAATTGAAGGGAATTGACCGTGAAATGCATTGAATTGACAGTGAAATGAAAGGGAATCATCGGGATTGACCGTGAAATGAATGGAAATGACCGTGAAGTGAAGGGAATCGACCGTGAAATGCACAGAATTGACCGTGAAGTGAAGGGAATTGACCATGAAATGAATTGAATAGACAGTGAAGTGAAAGGGAATCGCTGGGATTGACCATGAAATGACTGTGAAGTGAAGGGAATTAACCGTGAAATGAATTGAATTGACCCTAAAGGGGAATCATTAGAATTGATCGTGAAATGCATGAAATTGACTGTGAAATGAAGGGAATTGACCATGAAATGCACGGAATTGACTGTGAAGTAGAGGGGAATCGCTGGAATTGACCCTGAAATGCATGAAATTGACTATGAAATGAAGGGAATTGACCGTGAAATGTACGAAATTGACCGTGAAGTGAAGGCAATTAATTGCGAAATACATTGAATTGACCGTGAAGTGAAGGAGAATCGCCGGGATTGACCGTGAAATGCATGGAATTGACCGTGAAATGAAGGGAATTGACCGTGAAGTGAAGGGAATTGACAGTGAAATGCATGGAATTGACCATGAAGAGAAGGGAATCGTTGGGATTGACCGTGAAATGCATGGAGTTAGCCGTGAAAAGAAGGGAATTGACCGTAAAATGCACGAAATTTACCATGAAAAGAAGGGAATTGACCGTGAAATGCACGGAATTGACCGTGAAGTGAAGGGAATTGACCGTGAAGAGAAGGGGAATCGTCGGGATTGACCGTGAAATGCATGGAATTGATCGTGAAATGAAGGGAATTGACCATGAAATGCATGAAATTGACCATGAAGTGAAGGGAATTGGCCATGAAATGCACAAAATTGACCGTTAAGTGAAGAGAATTGACCGTGAAATGAATTGAATTGACCATGAAGTAAAGGGAAATCGCCAGAATTGACCATGAAGTGAAGGGAAATCGCCAGAATTGATCGTGAAATGAATTGAATTGACCATGAAGTAAAGGGAAATCGCCAGAATTGACCATGAAGTGAAGCAAAATCGCCAGAATTGACCATTAAATGCATTCACGGTCAATTCCCTTCATTTCACGGTCAATTCCGTTCATTTCATGGTCAATTCCCTTCACTTCACGGTCAATTTCATGCATTTCACGGTCAATCCCGATGATTCCCCTTCACTTCACAGTCAATTTCATACATTTCATGGTCAATTTCATGCATTTCACAGTCTATTCCCTTCACTTTACGGTCAATTCCGTGCATTTCACGATCAATTCCATGCATTTTACGGTCAATTTCGGCGATTCCCCTTCACTTCACGGTCAATTCAATTCATTTGACGGTCAATCCCCTTCACTTCACAGTCAATTCCATACATTTCATGGTTAAGTCCCTTCACTTCATGGTCATTTCCATTCATTTCATGGTCAATTCTGTGCATTTCATGGTCAATTCATGCATTTCACGGTCAATTCCGGTGATTCCCCTTCACTTCACAGTCAATTCAATGCATTTCACGGTCGATTCCCTTCACTTCACAGCAATTCCATGCATTTCACGGTAAATTCCCTTCATTTCACGGTCAATTTCATGTATTTCATGGTCAATTCAATTCATTGATTGGCCAATCCCCTTCACTTCAAAGTCAATTTCATGCATTTCACAGTCAAATCCCTTCACTTCATGGTCATTTTCATTCATTTCACCGTCAATTTCGTGCATTTCACGGTTGATTCCCTTCACTTCAGGGTCATTTCCATTCATTTCATGGTCAATTCCGTGCATTTCATGGTCGATTCCCTTCACTTCACGGTCATTTCCATTCATTTCGCGGTTAATCCCGGAGATTCCCTTTGACTTCACGGTCAATCGAATGCATCTCACAGTCAATTCTCTTCACCTCACGGTCAATTTCGTGCATTTCACGGTCAATTCCCTTCATTTCACATTAATATCATGCATTTCAAGGTCAATTTCGGCGATTCCCCTTTACTTCATGGTCAATTCAATTCATTTCATGGTCAATCCCCTGCACTTCACGATCAATTCCATTCATTTCACGGTCAATTCCCTTCACTTCACGGTCAATTCCATTCATTTCACGGTCAATCCCGACGATTCCCTTTCTCTTCACGGTCAATTCCATGCATTTCACGGTCAATTCCCTTAACTTCATAGTCAATTCCATGCATTTCACGATCAATTCCCTTAACTTCATGGTCAATTCCCTTCATTTCACGGTCAATTCCATGCATTTCATGATCAATCCCGATGATTCCTCTTCTCTTCACGGTCAATTACATGCATTTCATGGTCAATTCCGTGCATTTCACAGTTAATTCCCTTCGTTTCATGGTCAATTCCATGCATTTCATGGTCAATTCCCTTCACTTCACGGTCAATTTCATGCATTTCATGGTCAATTCCCTTCATTTCATAGTCAATTTCATGCATTTCATGGTCAATTCCTGCAATTCCCCTTCACTTCACGGTTAATACCCTTCATTTCACAGTCATTTCCATTCATTTCACGGTCAATCCTGGCGATTCCCTTTCACTTCACAATCAATTCAATGCATTTCACAATCAATTCCCTTCACTTCACGGTCATTCCGTGCATTTCACGGTCGATTCCCTTCACTTCACGGTCGTTTCCATTCATTTCACGATCAATCCCGGCGATTCCCTTTCACTGAACGGTTAATTCAATGCATTTCACGGTCAATTCCCTTCAATTCCGGTGATTGACCGTGAAATGCATGGAATTGACCATGAAGTGAAGGGGAATCGCCGAAATTGACCGTGAAATGTATGGAATCGACCTTGACGTGGAGGAAATTGACTGTGAAGTAAAGGGAATTGACTATGAAATGTATGAAATTTACCGTGAAGTGAAGTGGAATCATCGGAATTGACCGTGAAATGAAGGAAATTGAACGTGAAATTCATGAAATTGACTGTGAAGTGAAGGAAATTGACCGTGAAGTGATGGGGAATCGCCGGGATTAACTGTGAAATGCATGGAATTGACCATGAAGTGAAGGGAATTCGCCGGAATTCACCGCGAAATGCATGAAATTGATCACGAAGTTAATGAACTTTACCTCAAACTGAATGAAATTGTCCGTGAAGTGAATGAAATTGACCGGGAAGTGAATGAAATGGATTTTTGACCATCGACCAGATGGAATCTTGGAAAATAACTAGGTTGGTTGGCTAAATTTGCTTCTCCTACCCCGAGATCATATGTGGTACGTTAAATAACTCATTCTACTTTAGGAGATAGGCTTGTTAAATAAATAGATAAAGAAATGAATTAAAATATAGAAAAATATTTTTATATACTTATCTATATATATTTACATAATTATGTATTAGAGAAAAATGTAAGAAGAGAAAGTTCTCTTGTAAAAAAAAATTTTTTTTTTTAAATGCTAGACTGTCGCAGCAGTGCCATGGTTTTTTTTTTTTTTGGGTGCCGTGGAATCCCCATTGCCTTTTGTTTTTCCTTTTCATCCGCGTCTTTGTAACCTTATGAATAGGTTGGATGGAAAATAAATGTTATGGTGGGCCCTATAAAATTTTTAATGGTGAAAATCAATTTTCCCGCTGCTCTTTGTGGTGTGGTCCAGTCGATCTTTGAATATGATTTTTTTTTATAATGCTCTGAAATTATCCCAAAATATGGATGAACGTTGTGGATATAATAAATACATAACTTCGGGGCCAGGTAACTATGATCTCGTTTGAACCATTCGTACAAGTTTGGAGTTCGAGGAGCATCAGCGCTCATCTTCGACTCCAGCCGATCCGCTTGAAGGAAAAAGCAGGGGCATTTTCGACCTTTGGCAGGTCATCCGTACAGATGGGGCTTATTTTGGTGAGGTAAAAAGAAGTGGGCTTAAGAAGGTAGAATAGCCATAAATGGGTCGACAGTGGTAAATTTCTCCAGCAAGGGATATCCTCGTACCAATCCAAAGCGCGACGGGAAGGAATGAAAAATTTGGGACCGTGGACCCCCACCTTTTATCCAGCTGTTTTTATGAAAGAATAAAACTTTCTCTTGTAACTTATACCTCTACGTGCGGAGAACGAATTTCAGGATGAAAATACCCCTCCTTTCACGAAAACGGACTCCCCCTGCCACTGGCCAATGGTTGATGGTCGGTGGTCCGTGGGCCCCACCATGATGTATGCTTTTCATCCATGCCATTCATATATTTTTTCAGATCATTTTATGGTATGAGACCAAAAATGAGGTATATCCAAATCTCAAGTGTACCACATTATAGGAAACAATGTTGAATGAGCCTTGACCATTAAAAACTTTTTGGGGGCCCACTGTGATGTTTGTTAGAAATCCTCCCCATCTAAGTTCATTCATAGGGTCACAATGACCTAGATGAAGAGGAAAAATAAATTTCATAATGATCCAAAACTTCTGTAACGCCTAAAAGTGTTTCAATGGTAGACGTTCAATTCCCCACTGCCTTTTACAGTGTGGTCCACTTGATAGTTAGATCTATCTTATTTTTAGTCTTAAGCCTTAATATGAGTTCGCCAAATAGATGGAAGGTTTGGATATAACACATACCTCATAAAAGGACCCACAAAAATCGGTGGGGATTACAACAGAAAAGAAAAGAAAAGGCTAAGAACCTATAGCTACGGATTAAAACCGTAGCCATAACCGCCGCCATGCTTTTTCAATATGTCCTTTGTTGTTGTAGTTGTTGCCAGATCGGCTACGCTACCTATTGCTATGGTTATAATCCGTAGCCATAGGTCTATGGTAATTACTCGTTATTAGTTATTGATACTATCGATCATGTCTTCATATTATCGATGACTTATGCTCGATATTATCGAACATATCTCGATAATATTGAAAATTCATCCATTTTTCAAGTTTTTTTGCTGGATAATTTGACATTCATCTTCAATATAATCGAATTGTGGTCGATATTATCGACAATTTATGGCTACGGTTACAATCCGTAGCTATAGGTCTATGGTCATTTTCTCCTCTCTTTTCCCACAAGTACTATTACTTTATCAACTTTCTTCTTCACACCTGATGCAAAAAATAAATAATAAATAAATAAAGAAAAATAATTTTTATTTTTTTTTAAAAAAAAACAAAGCATTAGGACACCATAGAGAATGTAACCTTAAAAGGCAATATTGTTTTGCCCGTCTGAGCTTCATGGGCAACATCTTCCTGCAACATGAGAAGACTCAAATTATGAAAGGAGCAAGTATCAATAGGATTCTTGTCCTATTCTAGAATAGGATGGTGCAGTGATGAGAATGCAATCAGACCAATATTTGAATTACAATATAATATATTTTATAATATAACTCATGTAATCTGAAGTTTGGCTTAGTTTCTAACTTCCATCTGCTTGGCTTCAATAAATGCCCAATGTGATGAATGTTGCTCTGGTTACTTTGGTAGTTCACATGGTTGGAGTTGGTTATAAAGAGTGCTCCATGTAGAAACCTCTGTCATGTACTTCCTAAAAGCCAACTTAAATTCTTAGGAGAAGACTAAGATAATAATGGTGATGATGATGCATTTGTAAATTCATACACAGATACAAATATACATGGATGATTTTCTTGCATTGAGAATGATTCTCTGTAGAATTCCTCTTGATGAACCGTATTTGAAAGCTCACTTGTTAGTGCTAATGAGAGAAGAATTAAAAAGTCTCAAGGGAGGAAGGCTTCATGCACAAGTCTTTGGAGAATATTGTTGGAAATTCTAAATATGCACAAGTCTTTCTCAATATCATTGATTTTGACACTTAATTTTTTCATGCAATTTAATTGGTGGACATGAACATTTTATTTCATTAACAAGCACATGAGTTCCTCGTATGTCTTAGCTAAAAAATGCCCAATTGTTCTTTTCTCAAGTGTATTATTTAGGAATCTTTTTGCTTTGAAGAGATTTTCACAAGAATTGAGCCAGGCAAACTGGAAATTGAGCGGGGCGAGCATGAAATTGAGCGGGGCAAACTGGAAATGCAGCGGGGCGAGCATGAAATCGAGCGGGGTAAACTGAAAATTGAGCAGGGCAAGCATGAAATTGAGCGGGGCAAATATGAAATTGAGAGAGACAAACTGGAAATTGAGCGGGGCAAGCATGAAATTGAGTGGTGCAAATTGGAAATTCAGTGGGGCAAGCATGAAATTGAGTAGGGAAAATTGAAAATTCAGCAGGACAAACATGAAATTAAGCGAGGCAAGCATGAAATTGAGTGGGGCAAACTAGAAATTCAGTGGGGCGAACATGAAATTCAGCGGGTTAAGCATGAAATTCAGCGGGGCAAACATGAAATTCAACGGGGCAAACTGAAAATTGAGCGGGGCAAACATGAAATTCAGAGGGACAAACTGAAAATTGAGCGGGACAAACATGAAATTGAGTGGGGCAAGCATGAAATTGAGTTGGGCAAACATGAAATTCAGCAGGGTAAACATGAAATTGAGAACCTTTTAAGTTGAAAGAAAAGCAGATAATGCATTGACTCCTTACCCCTAGCTCAAACATCAACCTCTAAAGCTATATCGGCGAACAGCTCCTGCAACAAGTTGAGTCACTGAGATTGAGATGTTAGTGCCTGCAAAGACAAAACAACCATTGATCAAACATGTCAACTTTCATTCCAGAAGAATATGCCCAAGACAGAATTAACCATGACATCATCTAAGAACCCTAAAGATTCACCGATCGACAGCAAAATCCTAATCACTTCAATTCATAAAGACTGGTTTGGGTGTCTGGAAAATATCCACTATGGAAATGAAAACCACATGTAGATGCGAATTCTTGTGTTTGGGCCCATGTAAATACTTGGAATTGGTTTCCTGTTGGAATCCATTTCCATCAAGATGCTTGCTGTCAATGACCATGAACTTCATCTCAAAATCAGTAATCTTATCTTGACCCTCAAAAATGACAAAACCTAGAACAGTGATAAAATTACATCCAAAATCACTTGCATCATATAATATAGAGTTTTTCTAAGCACACACTTATAAATAAATAAATAAAAACTGAAAATGAGCTTACTTCACTGTAAGTGACTTACAATTGAAAATCACTTGCAAGTTGCAACTTAAAAACTTACATGCATCCAGATTATGTTAATAATATGAGTATTTGTTATTTGGTAGATTTGTTATTTTCTTCTCCATTGTCTCTATTTTTATCATTGCTACTTTGTTGATTAAGAGGGTGATTAGTTTATATTTGAGCACCTGCATGGTTTCACCTAATACAACAAGTTTCTCTTCCCTTGTTTGGAAGGCCTTCAAATGCCTGTCTCAGCTACAGTTACATTGGTATAGCCATTCTCCACAAGATGCCATAACTCTATGGCTTTAAAGAGAACATTTGTTTCGATGCTCCAGTGGTTATGTAGAGGTTCCCACAAAACCTCAAGAATTGTGGTAGAATCATCCTATTCATGGCCATGATTCACATTGACACAAAATTGAATCGATCAATTATTAAGATTGTTTTTTCTTTTAATGCAGTTGAGTGGCTTCTAGACAACTTAATTTGCATTACTGAAGTGTATACATATTTCTTTGGTGTATGATATCAGTCAACTGAGAGTATTGATCCCTAAAATCTCTTTTGCACCTAACATCTAAAAATCAGATATTTTGAGCTTTGGAATCAGTGTTGCATTGTTGAAAACATCTTAACCATCAGGTAATGCTTTTTCATTGATTAAAATGAGTGGGGCAAGCACGAAATTGAGCGGGGCAAGCACAAAATTGAGAGGGGCAAACTAGGAATTGAGCGAGGCAAGTATGAAATTGAGCGGGGACAAGAAAAATAATCTAATAGATTCTAAAAGGCTTCAAGTTGTCGATTAGAAGTTTTAAATACTTGACTCATACTAGCCTAAACATCTTGCATATTGTGGAATTACTTAACTACCAAATGAAATTTCTAAGTTAGATTCATTTACAAGTAGGGAAAAAGATTTTGCATCATTTGAAAGGTATACTTGATCATGATATTTTTATGTGTGCTAAAGAATATAAACTTTTTTTTTTGTTCACAAATAGTGATTAGGTAGGCCAATTTATATAAACAATAAAAAAGTATGTTAGACTACTTATTTTATGTTTGAAGCCGTTCATTCACATAATTCTTAAAAAAGTAAGATGTGATAACAAACAAACATCACTGTTGGGTCCACTATGGTTTCAACGGTGGAAGTCATTATGCCCACTGTTTCCCATGGTATGATCCACTTGATCTGGGGCTAAACCGTTAAAATTAGATGGAAGAACGAATGGACGACGTGGATATACTACATACATTTAATGTGGGTCCATCTGAGTTTACTTAGTACAATGGGAGCGTACTGACTAACTCAGTACGCAATCCGATGACGCTTGCTATGCCCCCACAATGATATTTTATTTGTAGTACATCATGTTCATCAGATTATGTAATACCCATCCATTTTCATCAGATTATGTATACACCAAAACCCCATATATGAGAGGGAACCTAGACATTGAGAGAGGGAACCTTGACATTGAACGAGGCAAACATAAAATTGAACGGGGCAAACATGAAATTCAGCAGGGAAAACATTAAATTTAGAGGGGAAAATATGAAATTGATTGGGGCAAACTTGATTTTAAGCGGGGGAAACATGAAATTCAGCAGGAAAAACATGAAATTCAACAGGTGAAATATGAAATTCAACAGGAAAAACTGTAAATTGAGTAGGGTAAACATGAAATTCAGCAGGGGAAACAGAAAAGTCAGCGGGAAAAACTAAAAAATGAGCGGGGCAAACATGAAATTCAGTGGGGCAAACCAAAAAATCAGCGGGGCAAACCAAAAAATCAACGGGGCAAACTAAGAATTCAGTGGGGCAAACATGAAATTCAATGGGGGAAATAAAAAATTCAGCGGGAAAAAATGAAAAATGAGCGGGGCAAACATGAAATTCAGTGGGGGAAAATAAAATTTAGCGGGGCAAACTAGGAATCCAGTGGAACAAACTAAAAAAATCAGCGGAGCAAACTAGGAATTCAGTGGGACAAACATGAAATTTAGCGAGGGAAACAAAAAATTCAGCGGGAAAAACTGAAAAATGAGCGGGGGAAACATGAAATTCAGTGGGGCAAACTAGGCATTATATATTGAATCACCAGTCTTAGGTCATGTTTGGTAGACATCTAAAAATGATTTTGTCTCATTTTAATTAACAATAACTACATATTTGAGATCTTAATCTTTGATATATAGTGAGTCCATGTTAACAATAATTATATATTAAAGATCAAAACCTCTAATAAATCATTTCTACTTCAACAACTCTATTTTCGTTTTCAACTTGAATAAAGTAGATAAAATTCGATTGACAAATTGAAAAATAGAAGAAAGGAAAAAAGGGGTTTCCATCATCGACAAACTCGACATTTTATAAAAATTGTAATGAACAAAATCTTACCGAGATCGTCGTAGAAGAAATCTCTCAAAGCAGAAGGTTTCTTGCGTGGAGAAATCCATTGGAAATGAAGAGGATGAAATGTTTTGGAAGATGAAGTTGAAAGAAATGGGGGTATAGAGGGTAATAAAGGATGGTTGGTGAAAGCAGTTAATGCAGTTTGAACGTGTCATCGATGTTATCGATAGATTGTCAATATATCGATGTTTGATCAACGATATATCGACAAGTTCTAGATATATCGAGAATGAATTTGAACAGTCAACTTGCTGGACAGTTACAATATGGTGTCGATAGTATCGAGATATTGTCGATATATCGAGAAAATATGAAATTTTAGACGTTCGTTGTTGGACACTAACAGTCATAGTTCGATATTATCCACAAGCTGTCAATATATCGATATATCAATATATTGATAAAGTCTCGAGATATTGATATTATATGAAAATCCATCGATGCTTGCTAGACAATTGTCATCCAGTTTCGATATTATCGACACATTGTAGATATGATCGATGACCTACGTCAATTATATCGACGATATGTTGATCGGATCAATAACTTACGTCGATCATATGTCGATATAATCAATTTTATATACATGATTGCTTTATACGTATATATCATCGACCTATCGTCGATGTATCCATCATCATCATCGATATGATCGATAACTTGTCGGTATATCGACAAAATATGAAATTTGTAGCATTGGTTGTTGGACACTAATAGCCTTAATTCGATATTATCCACAAGATGTCGATATATCGATATATCGATATATCGATAAAGTCTCGATATATCGACATTATATGAAAATCCATTGTTGCTTGCTAGATAATTGTCATCCAGTTTCGATATTATCAACAAATTGTTGATATGATCCATGACTTACGTCGATTATATCGATGATATGTCGATCAGATCGATAACTTCTGTTGATAATATCGATGATATGTCGATGTAATTGATTTTATGTATATATTTGTAATTTTATTTTATGTTGTTTTTAAAAAAAAAAAAATTTATTTCGATTAGCTTGTTGTACACACCCATGTCAGTACACACCCTCCATGTTTGCCATCCCCATTAGGGATCGATACGAAGATGAATAAATTCCATCCTTGTTCGGAGAATTTAAAATTTTATTAGGACGAAAAAGTTGGGGTTGTATTGTAACACTAGGGATCGATACAAGGGTGATTAAATTTCTTTCTTGCTTTTAGTGCTTCTATTTTTTAGCAACTAGCCAAGGAAAATGTACCTAAATAAGAATTTAATTTCACTAATAAACTATGGAGGTGTCAAAATGCACTCTCTACTACTAAGCCATGAGGTTGGAACCCAAGTTCCTGTATTTATTTTCCTTTCTTCTGATGTTCTTTTGTTTTTCTTTTTTCTTTTTTTAATTTTTATTTTCTTAAATTCAAATAATTGTGAAGAGATAAATGAGTTGGGATGTGACAGGGATAAAACCCTTATCCTGTTAGAATTATGTTCTCTTCTTGATCCATCCGTTTTAGAGAAACTCTCTTTGTGCATAAGCATTAAAAAAAAATTTAAAAAAAAAAGAAAAAAAAAAAAAAAAAGAAGAAGAAGAAGAAGAAGAAGACAAAAGAGTGCATAAAGGCAAACCCCCCTAACTATAGAATATGTGATGGTCCATTAAGATCTTGCTATATAATTGATTGTATTTAATGGTCATCCTAACTATGAATTAAGTAGGTGATTAGTTTATTTTCACTCTCACAATAATTAGTCAAATTGCTGAATGAGAATTGTTTATTTGGCATCAGGGGTTGTTTGGCACCATGAATTTAGGGGGGTTTGAGGGGATTTCAAATCTCCTAAGATGTTTCGCACCATAAGGTAATTGGGGGGTTTCAAATCCAAGGGATTTTAAATCTAAGGTGAAAGCTTGGATTACATTTAAAATCATTTCAAGAGTTGCATGTGTAATGTATGTGTCACTAGGCTACTAATCTATTGGCCACATGGCTCCTCTTCTTAATACGGTGACTCCTCATCCTCCGAACTAGTTTGGATTGATGCAGAGCCATATAAAAATGCTTTTGTACAGAAGTTGCAGCGGATCCAACATCTTGCGGAAGATATTATACAGTCTACTCTTTCCTTCCATGTGGCCTATCAAGTGACTCTGTTTGGGTCATGCCAAGTCGAGTGAGTTGTGTCGTGTTGACTGATATATTAGCATACAAGGCTCTAGGACTACACTTTGGAGATATCTATGTTATCACTACGACTTACATCGGGGATTTGGAGAATGTCATTGAAAATTCTTAATATGTTATTTTCTTTCCAACTAAAGGGCCGCAATCATTGGCAGATGAGATGACGAACAATGATTTTGATGGGAACATGTACCAGGTGTCAAGAAATCGAGGGGTTCGTAACCATTCCATATTAGTTTATTAAGTAAAGAAAAGTCGAAAGAAAACCAGAGAATGCATTGGCTCCTTACCCCTAACTCAAACATCAACTTATAAAGCTGTATCGGCGAACAGCTCCTACAACATCAACTGCTTAATAGGAATTGAGCGGGGCAAATTAGGAATTCAGCGGGAGAAATTAGAAATTGAGCGGGGCAAACATGAAATTGAACGGGGCAAGCATGAAATTCAGCGGGGCAAACTTGAGATTTAGCGGGGCAAACATGAAATTGAGTGGGGCAAACATGAAATTGAGCGGGGCAAGCATGAAATTGAGCGGGGCAAGCATGAAATTCAGCAGGGTAAGCATGAAATTGAGCGGGGCAAACTTGAAATTCAGCGGGGCAAGCATGAAATTCAACGGGGCAAACATGAAATTCAGTGGGGCAAACTAGGAAATTGAGCGGGGCAAACATGAAATTGAGCGGGGCAAGTATGAAATTCAGTGGGGCAAACTTGAAATTCAGCGGGGCAAACTAGAAATTCTGCGGGGCAAACATGAAATTTAGCGAGGAAAACTGGAAAATCAGCGGGGCAAACTTAACAGATAATTTCATGGCTTGAGCCCAAAAATCTAAACGTATCCAACGTTTAAATGGACCACCCACATGAAAATTTTGAATTGAACTTCTCATGTTTGTAAGAAGAAACCAGGCATCAATTTAGCATGGACCGTCTAATTATCTGTACATATTCTTAAGGAACAAAGTATTCCTGAAAGAGAGACCAGCAACCAGAAAACAAATTTGAAGAAAGTTGCACAGATTGAGCAGTTAACCACATTAAACATTTGCAGAACATACGAAGTACACAGCTCAATAGAAGATTAGTTCATCAATTGTATGATTGCACTCATCACAAGAGGTAGGAAGTAGTGGATCATGTGACTTTCTATAACACCAAAGCTGAACTTGATGTTAGTTAAAAGTTTATCCATGGTTGAGTCTCACATGACATTTGTAAATTTGGGTCCACCTCCCTACTCAAAATTAGTGCCTACTTGTGTCGGTGATACATCCTATTGAAGATATTGTTCGTTGATGTGTTGACAAATAAATATCAAACAAGGAATTGTATAGTTGCATAATTGGAACATCTGAAATTCAAAGGAATGACAAAAACAACTAATTTACTACTCATTATACTTTTGCCATATCGCTTCAACATGTTGTCATCAACTTGTTTGAGCGTGGCAAACAGGAAATTGAACATGTTATCATCCACTTGTTCCAGCTGAATTACCTAAAAAGTGTTTTTTGGGCAATTTGTTCTTTAAGAAAATATTTTTAACACCCTCTATGATAAATTCCACTAATTACTAGTCCTTACAATTGCAGCTGCATTGAATCATGGAGACATGGATGATTTTCTTCCGTTGAGAATGATTATTTGTGGAATTCCTCTTGGTGAACCGTATTTGAAAGCTCACTTGTCAGTGCTAATGAGAGAAGAATTGAAATGTCTCAAGAGAGGAAGGCTTCATGCCAGTGAGTGCTCTATTTTATGAAAACTGCGGATGTAAGACCCGTATCCTAGTTCGTACTGTTCCGTCGACTGCCGCGATCCTTCCCGTCGAATTTTAGTAACCTGCGACGTATAATCAATGTTTGCGCATGAACTTAAGTCATATCCTGTAGAATTGAGTCAGCTTAATCGTACTGTTCCGTCGACTGCCGCGATCCTTCCCGTCGAATTTTAGTAACCTGCGACGTATAATCAATGTTTGCGCATGAACTTAAGTCATATCCTGTAGAATTGAGTCAGCTTAATCCGTGCCTTATACCATTGCGATCGCACTGTCGCCGCGTATTACTCACCAATCCGATACCCTGGCAGGGAGATGTGGACCCGCGTTTAGTTCAAGAAAAATGTCACGCATTTATAATTTCGAGAGAATCTCTACTCAATGTCACATCAATCAATCAATCAAGGGTCAAGTATACATCACTTCACACCACATCCCCAAGCAACCCCAAAGTCAAAGCTACCCATCCCTTACATGTCAAGTATACATCACTCACCCATCACCCATCACTCACCATCCCGCTCTCCCATCACTTCTCTTACATCACACCCTCTCTCATCTCTCTTATCTCTCTCATTTTCTCCATTTTTCAAGAAAACTCCAAGCAATCCAACGTCTAAAAATTTTTCATGGGAGAGGAGAGCTAGTGTGGCCCACCTTCCTACCTCCCATCTCCACCATCCAAGTTTCATTTCAACCGTTGAAATCATTCCTATGGAGCTATAGCATGCATTGGCGAAAGAAGGAAGAAGAGATCAAAGGTAGGTGCTTCTATAGGCTAGTTTTCATATTTTTATGATGGGCCAAGTGAGGCCTACCGATCGATGGTATAGATCTCACTTTGGACCCTAGGTGTGGCCGATGGCCCCACCTTGATCCTCACGATCATTCCATGATGGAGCCATTCTCCATGAACCCCCATCATGATGTTTATTTTCCTTGCATGAAAAGAGGTCATCTAGACCATCCATTTTGGGTAGAGAAGGAATCTCCACCGTTGATCTTTGATTTGGTGGGCCCACATGTAATGGGACTCACTTGATGTATGATTGAATGCATAGATTGGAGGGCCCATAGTGTCGGGGCCCCTCCATCGCACGTGTGTCTCTTTCTCTCTCTCCCTTTATTTTCATTTTTGTTTTGTGATAGATGGTTGTGTGGCCCACTCGGATGGACCCCACCTTGGTGTATGTCTTAGCCACACCATCCATGCCTATGGTGGTCCACCTAAACAACACGTCTGAAGGTGGGGCCCACCTTAATATGTGGTATCCAAAACCATCCAACGTCCAAAGTAAAGTGTGAACTATGAGTGAGTGTACTGACAAAAAAAAAAAAATGTATAGATATAAAGGTTTTGGAGAGGGCTACTTATACAGGCCCCACCTTGATGTATGTTGTTAATCCACGTCGTCCATTCCATTCTCTAGATCATTTTACCCGTTGAGACGAAAAATGAAGCTTATTCGAGTATCTGGTGGACCATAGCATGGAAAATGGTGGTTTTCACCGTTAGAAAGTCACCTAAAATTTCTACACCCCGAAACATGCCCAATATTAGGCTCGTTGCAGGGACCAATGGGTGGAGTGGATTCTGTTGATGTGGGCTATACCCGTGGAAAACCTCACAAAGACAGGTTTTTTTTTAAAATAATAAAATAAAATAAAATAATAATATATAGCCAGCGCCTGCTGCTGCTGATGCTGCAGGGGTTCCCAGCCGTGGGCCCGACCATGTTGTGTGTTTAACATCAACACCGGGCATTTGATGGGTCCCCTTTGTATATGGCACGTCCCCGAAAATCAGTCATGTACTAAGCTCTGGTGGCCCACATCATAGGAAACATTGAGATGGAACGGCTACCATTGAAATCTTTTTGGGCGTCCAGAAGTTTTGGACCACTATGAAATTTGTTTTGGCTCTGCATCCAGGGTCTGTGGGACCTTATCAATGGCCTGGGGTGGCGGATACACATTATGGTGGGCCACACGTGTGGACCCCACCATGAAGTAAGTGTTTTATCTACTCCCACCCGCCCCTATACTCGGCTGCATCCATGCAGCGTGGGGTGCAGCGTTATGTATCCACACCGTCCACTGTTTGGACGGTGGGGCCCACCATTATGCATGTGTTGCATCCAAGCCATCCAACCCTTTTGAAAGCCCATTTTAAGGCTTGATACTAAAAATGAGGCAGATCTGGACCACACAACAAAAAGCAGTGGTGATTGAACCGTCTGCCATTGAACCCTTTTGGGTATCACAGTAGTTTTGGATCAATATAAAATTTATTTTTCCTCTTCACCCATGCCATTGTGACCGTATGTGCAGGTTGGATGGGAAATAAATGTTATGGCGGGCCCCACATGGGACCCACAATGATGTATGTGTTTTATTTGCACCGTCCACGGCAGTGGACGATGGAAACTATCGTGCATGTGTTTTATCAATGTCATCTAGGCATTTGCTGGATGGCCAGTAGGCCCCACCATGTTTGTGTTATATCCAACCGTCCTTCCATCTGGTGGGCCACACATGTGGACCATACCATGAGGTATGTGACCCACCATGATGCATGTGTTGCATCCAAACCGTCCACCATTTGGTAAGCTATCTTACATGCTTGAGACTAAAAGAATAGGTCAAATCTAAGGTGGACCCCCACCATCAATGAGGACAGTGATATCCATCGTTCAAACTCCTAAGGGCCACAGTAATTTTCAATAAAGCTGATCTTTGTTTTCACTTCATCTACCTCTATGTTAACTTATGAATAGGTCGGTCGGATCTCAAAAATACATAAGAGTGGGCCCGATTGATATACATGAAGCCCATTTGAATCAGCTCATTTGATTCGGCCCGTTGATACGACCCATTTGATGTAATTGGGCCCATTTGATGAGGCTCATTGTAGTGTATTTGGGGCCCGTGGGTTGAGGCGCATTGTAGTGTATTTAGGGCCCATGGGTTGAGGCCCATTGTGATGTATTAGGGCTCATGGGTTGAGGCCCATTGTGATGTATTAGGGCTCATGGGTTAAGGCCCATTGTGATATACTACGACCTGTGGGTTGAGGCCCATTTGATGTATTTGAGGCCCATGGGTCGAGGCCTAATGGGATGTATACAAGGTTTATTGCATTGTGTGATTCTACCATGGGTTATGTAATGACCAGCTCGTAAATGGGTCCGTTATCGACGAGCCGAGTAGGTATTGGCAGACTGCTGGCTAGGCGGATAGTGAGGTCTCTTCCACTCGCAGGGTTGTGCAGCTAGAGAGGAGACAGTCAGTGTGGAGTGTAATAGACCCCGGTGATTTCTCCATAGAGCAACCGTACTAATATGTGGACTTGTTGAGTAGGAATTGTATATCCATTCATTCAGTCATTCATTATCCACTCGGGCTGGTGGTGCGTAACTATTTGTTACGTGTACCATCGCATGGCCAGAATTTCGTTTGGGCGCGCAACTAACCTGAGATCAAGCGTTTACCACATTGTGTCTGACTATCTAAATTTAGGTATAAGACTGGTTTGGATAGAAGTCCCTTGCGAGGGACCCCATAGCCTGTGATACTACATACTATCTCCCGACTTCATATTCCAGCATGGTCATTTCATTCGCACCACATAACATTGCATCCATAGTACTTAGCATTTTGGGTTACTATGTTTTTGCACTTATATAGCCTAAATGAGGTTGATGGTATTCGCGGCTCGTTAGAATTTGCATATTGCATTACATCCTCAGCATCTGTTATTGCCTTGTTATGTCTTGCATTGCATAGTTTTGGTATGGCTGATAGAACTCATGGACTTACCAGTGTATTTCCGCTTACTCTAATATCGTATGATTCATGATCTTGTCGGTATTTCCGCTTATTCCGATGATGTATGATTTATAGGCTTTATGGTATACTTGGCATTTATATTATACACACACTTTCACCACCCTCTAAACTTTTATAAGCTTATGCACGATAAATGCGTGCAGGTGGCGTTAGGTTGTAACAACGTTGAACTTGGAGCGTGCAGCTGTCCTCTGGAGCTTTGATTTCGATATATGTATTTCTCTTTCAGCATTGTATTCAAATGATTATATTAATGGATATGTGATGATGAAGTTGCCTTTATGATTTGGGTATACTTGTGGTTATGCTTCTCATGAGACAAATGTACTTTAGAAAATTCTCTTTGTAGGATCTTAGGATCGGAACCTAGCATATATACGCTGGGGGCTGAGAATAGGGTACTACGGAGGTTGTCGACACCGGGTTCGGCGATCGGGAATCCTGAAAATCCGATTTTTGGATTTGGGGCGTGACAACAGATCCAACTGGAATGCTAAAAGCTATTGAAGTTTGTGTTAATCTGTTTGTAATTTTGTTGTTATATTACTCTGTTTATGTGATTCCTCTGATTGTTTTAGACTAATGTGATATGTTTGCATTTGTTACCTAGTTAACATTTTCATGCTTTATTTCTCACTAAAATACCAAGAGAATAGGCAAATCTCAGGAAATATATTAGTATACAAGGCTCCTGGACTATACTTTGGAGATATCCATGTTGTCACTGCGACTTACATCAGGGATTTGATAAATGTTGTTGGAAATTCTAAATATGCCATTTTCTTTCCAACTAAAGGGCCGCGATCATTGACAAATGAGATGATGAATAGTGATTTTGGTGGGGAAATGTACTGGGTGTCAAGAAATCTAGAGGTTCGTAACAATTCCATATATATTTATTAAGTAACATATGTTAGCACAAGTCTTTTTCAATATCATTCATTCTGGCACTTGATTTTTTCATGTCAATTAATTGGTGGACATGAGCATGTTCGCGAATTAATTGACAAGTACATGAGTTCCTCAATATATTAGTAAAATATTAAGTTTTCTCATATGTCTTAGCTAAAAAAATGCCCAATTGTTCTTTTCTCAAGTGTATTATTTAGGAATCTTTTTTCTTTAGAAGGATTATCACAAGAATTAAGACAAGATCTCGGCTAACATAAAGGAGCGGGGCGAACATGAAATTGAGCGGGGCAAGCATGAAATTGAGCGAGGCAAACTGAAAATTCAACGGGTCAAACTTGAATTTCAATGAGGGAAACTTGAATTTAAGCAAGACAAACTTGAAATTCAGCGGGGTAGACTTGAATTTGAGTGGGGCAAACTTGAAATTCAGCGGGGGAAATTAGAAATTCAGCGGGGCAAACTATGAATTCAACAGGGCAAACAAAAAAATCAGCGGGTCAACCTGAAAAATCAGCGAGGGAAACATGAAATTGAGCGGGACAAACTAGAAATTCAATGGAGGAAACATTAAATTGAGTGGAGCAAACTAGAAATTAAGCGGGGCACACTAAAAATTAAGCGGGGGAAACATGAAATTGAGCGGGGAAAACTAGAAATTCAGCGAGGGAAACATTAAATTGAGCGGGGCAAACTAGAAATTTAGCGGGGCAAACTTGAATTTGAGCAGGACAAACTAGAAATTCAGCGGGGCAAACAAGAAATTAAGTGGAGGAAACTTGAATTTGAGCGGGGCAAACTACAAAATCAGCGGGGCAAACTAGGAAATCAGTGAGGCAAACATGAAATTGAGCGAGAGAAACGTGAAATTCAGCGGAGCAAACTAGAAAATCAGCATGACAAACTTAACAGATAATTTCATGTATGGAGCCCAAAAAACTAAATGTATCCAATATTCAAATGGACCACACCACATGAAAATTTTGAATTGAACTTCTCATATTGATCATTTTTTAGGGGCCACATAAGTTTTGGATTAAGCTTATAATTGTGTTTTCTATTAATCCATGTCTATATGATCTTATGAATAGGTTTGATAACAAGCAAACATCACCGTTGGACCCACTATGGTTTCAATGGTGGAAATCATTATGCCCACTATTTCCCGCGATATGATCCACTTGATCTTTTGATATGCTTCAGTTTGTGGCTAAACCGCTAAGATTAGATGGAAGAACGGATGGACGTTGTGGATATACTATATACATTCAATGTGGGCCCATATGACTTTACTTAGTACAATGAAAGCGGACTAACTAACTCAGTACGCAATCCGATTACGCTTGCTATGATGTTTTATTTGTAATACATCATGTTCATCGAACTATGTATATACCAAAATCCCATATATGGGAGAGAATCTAGATATTGAGGGAGAGAACCTAGATATTGAACAAGGCAAACATGAAATTCAACAGGGGAAACAGGAAATTCAGCAGGAAAAACTGAACAATGAGTGGGGCAAACATAAAATTCAGCGGGGCAAACTATGAAATTCAGCGGGCCAAACTAAAAAATCAGTAGGGCAACCTGGAAAATCAACAGGAGAAACATGAAAATGAGTGAGGCAAACTAGAAATTCAGCGGGGGAGACATGAAATTGAGCGGGGCAAACTAAAAATTCAGTGGGGGAAACATGAAATTGAGTGGGATAAACTAGAATTTCAGCGGGGGAAACATTAAATTAAGCGGGACAAACTTGAATTTCAGCGATGGAAACTTGAATTTGAGAGGGGTAAACTTCAAATTCAGTGAGGCAAACTTGAATTTGAGCGGGGTAAACTAGAAATTCAGCGGGACAAACAAGAAATTGAGCGGTGGAAACTTGAATTTTGAGTGGGGCAAACTACAAAATCAACGGGGCAAACTAGGAAATCAGCGAGACAAATATAAAATTGAGCGAAGGAAACATGAAATTCAGCGGGGGAAACTTGAATTTAAGTAGGGAAAACTACAAATTCAGCAGGACAAACTAGGAAATCATCGAGGCAAACATGAAATTGAGCAGGGAAAACATGAAATTCAGCAGGGCAAACTAGAAAATCATTATGCTCAATGTGTTCGGTGCTCTGTGGGCCCATCATGATGTATGTGTTTCATCCATGCCGTCCATCTATTTTTATAGATCATTTTTTGATATTATACAAAAAATGAGGTATATCCTGAACTCAATTGGCCCACATTTCACGAAACAGTGTTTCATGAATATCGACCATTAAAAACTTTTTGGGGGTCATAAAAATATTGGATCAAGATGATCTTTGTTTTTGGACTTAATCTGGGTCTTTATGACTTAATAAACAGATTGGATTTCAGATAAATAGTACATCAGGCCTCAGGAGGATTTAAATGATGGATATCGAATCACTATTGTTTTCCTGTAGTGTGGAACATCTAAGATTTATATCCCTCTTATTTTTAGGATGAAGCCCTAAAATGATCTTTACAAATGGATGAACGGAATGGATGAAACACATACATCATGGTGGGGCCCACAGAGCACCGACCACCAGCCACAAGGCTGGTGTCAGGGGGAGTAGTTAATCCATTTCCTATACTAATACATTCAATGTGGGCCCAACTGATTTTAAAATATACCTGTGGTGGGTGATTTCTTTCCTGGACCGATAATTTTTGGAAGAAGACAAAATGTTGATAAAGGGGCCCACAAAATGAGTTTTTTTTCGTCTTTCTCATGGAACCAAAGCGTGGAAAGGGGGGTGAAAGCAATGTGAAAGCAGCAGAAGGAATAGAGATGAAAATCAAACGGTGAAAATGGAGAGGAAGAGAGGACACTAGTGAAAAGGAGGGGTATTTTCGTTCTGAAATTTGATCTCTGCACGTGGAGGTCCAAGTTGCAAAAGAAAGTTTGTATTCTTTCATAAAAACAGTGGGATAAAAGGTGGGGTCACGGTCCTAAATTTCTTGGAGGGAATAGATGAAAGACATACACGCTGCAAGAGTATGGAATCTCGTGCACATGCACAAGCCTTTGTACACGTGGCATTACCAACCTCAATACATCTTATGTGTGTACAAGATCCTGGCGGGCCATCAAATGCGACCCACTAAAATCAAGACATCCGGCGGTCGGGTAGGCGATACACGTGTTGTTTTTTCAAATACTAGTGAAATGCACGGAAACTATCATCACAATGTAGATGTGGCTCGCATGGGTAATCTACACCATCCAAATTATCCACATCTTCGGTGGATCATAACCCAAAACTCAAACGAATGATCAAGTGAACTTTTGAACTCTCGATCATTTTCTTCTTAATCACTCTTTTAATATCCACCTGATAGGACGAATATTATTTGATCAGTGCCATGTTTGAGCCATGCACCGTCAGCCATGTGGGGCCCACCGAGATGTCCGTGATAGATCCACTCCGTTCATCAGTTTTTCAAGCTCACTATAGGACGGAAGTAAAAAAGGTAAAAGCTGAAGCAAAGTTCATATAGCCCACATTACAGGAAATAGTGAGAATGGAAACTTACCGTTGGAACCTTGCTGGAGCCCACCATGATGCTTATGTTCCATCCAAACCGTTCATAAGGCTAATACAACTGATATGAACTGAAAACACAAAACATCATCCTGATCCAAAACTTCCCTGCTTCTAAAGAAGCTTCTAGTGGTAGGCGTTCCATCCCACTGTTTTGTATGATGTGGCCCACTTAAATTCGGATCTACCTCATTATTTGGACTCTATCAGAGCTTTTAAAACTTATGGACGGAGTGGATTTCTCATGTACATTGCAGTGGACCTAAAATAACATCGGCGTATCCCTTGGTGTTGGTAGGTTTGCAAATGTCAATATCCGGGGTTTATACCCGCTCTAATAGCAAACAGGAAGGTTGCTAATCCGACGTGCGTGTATAAGCCTACCATATACATTTCTTTATATCAACCCATGCGGCAAACGTGTGCAAAATCTAACCAATCCATTCTCTGGGCCGAATATGAAGATGCACTAACCCAAAAATCTAACCAATCCATTCTTTGGTATCATGCTCATTTTTGTTATCATGCCCTAAAATGATACGTAAAAATGGATGAACGGAACGGATGAAAAACATACATCATGGTAGAGCCCACAGAGCACCGACCATCTATTTTAACAGCTGATTTGAAGGCAGCATGAGCTTAAAAAATGAGGCAAATCCAAGATGAAGTGGACCACACCATAATAAACGGTTGGGATTAAATGTTTACCGTTGAAAACTACTTGTTTTAGTTTCCATCCCGTCAGTTCGTAAAGTCACGTAAACGGTAGGGCCGCGGTGGTCTCGGCTTTTTGTTTTGTTTTTTTGCCGTGGAATCCCGTTGCTTTCGTGGGTCCCATCATGAGGTCTGTGTTATATCCAAACTGTACATATATTTAGCTTGCTCACGTTAAGGCTTGAGACAAGAAATAAGATAGATCTAACTATCAAGTCCACCATACTGTAAAAGGTGGTGGGGAATTAAACATCTACTATTGAAACCCTTTTAGGGTTATAAAAGTTTTGGATCACTATGAAATTTATTTTTCCTCTTCATCCAAGTTTTTGTGACCTTATGCATAGGTTAAATGGAAAATAAATGTTACAATGGGCCTTACAAAATTTTTAACAGTGAAAATCAAATTTCTCACTGCTCTTTGTAGTGTGGTCTAATTGATCTTTGGATATGATTTTTTTTTTTTTTTTTTGGATAATGCTCCGAAAGGATCTCGAAATATAGATGAACATCGTGGATATAATAAATAAATAACTATGGATATAATAAATACATAACTGTGGGGCAGTGTAACTTTGATCTTTTGAACTGGACGTGGATTGCATACTACCCCCGCCGGTCCCTAGCTCCAAGCAAGTAGGTCTATGAGCGGGCCCACTGTGATGTATTTGTACATCTAAACTGTCTATCCCTTTTTTCAGATTATTTTAAGTTATCAAAATAAAATAAGATAGATCCAACGATCACATGGGCCACACCACATATGACTCGTGCATTTAATGCAATTGACATTTAATGCTTCGTGAATTTTAATGCAACTAAGCTTATTATTTGGTGTGATCTACTTGAGCATTGGATATGCCTAATTTTTCTGTTCATTTTTTTCGTTAAATCTTCATCCTACTATCACATTATATCTTTCATGTTTCATTCTACTCAATGCTACCTGCGTTCGTTTTCTGAGATGAAGTGAATGCATTGATAAATGTGAAATGTTATAGGCTTTTATTCGAAGATATAAATGAATGAAAATGACCGTGAAGCGAAGCAAATTGACCGTGAAATGCATGGAGATGGCCGTGAAGTGAAGGGAATTGACCGTGAAGCACATGGAAATGACCGTGAATCTAAATGGAATCGTTGGATATACTCGTGAAGTGAAGCGAATTGTACGTGAAATACGTGGAAATGAATGTGAAGTGAAGGGAATTGACCGTGAAGTGCATGGAAATGACCGTGAATCGAAATGGAAACACCAGAAATGACCATGAAATGAATGGAAATGACTGTGAAGTGAAACGAATTGACCATGAAATGTGTGAAAATGACCATGAAGTGAAGGGAATTGACCATGAAGTGCATGAAA
Source organism: Magnolia kwangsiensis (assembly GCA_037074715.1). Classification (NCBI taxonomy): domain Eukaryota; kingdom Viridiplantae; phylum Streptophyta; class Magnoliopsida; order Magnoliales; family Magnoliaceae; genus Magnolia; species Magnolia kwangsiensis. The sequence goes on along the minus strand of CM073576.1, from coordinate 139,979,817 downwards.
ATAGTCGTGAATCTAAATGGAATCGCCTGAAATGACCGTGAAATGAATGAAAATGACCATGAAGTGAAGCGAATTGATCGTGAAATGCGTAGAAATGATCCTTAAGTAAAGGGAATTTTCTATGAAGTGTATGGAAATGACCGTGAATCTAAACGGAATCGCTGGAAATGACCGTGAAATGCATTGAAATGACCCTGAAGTGAAGCGAATTGACCATGAAATGCATGGAAATGACCGTGACGTGAAGGGAATTGACCGTGAAGTATATGGAAATGACCATGAATCTAAACGGAATTGTCAGAATTGATCGTGAAATGCATGAAAATGACTGTGAAGTGAAGCGAAATGACCGTGAAATGCATGAAAATGACCATGAAGTGAAGGAAATTCACCATGAAGCTCTTGGAAATGACCGTGAATCTAAACAGAATTGCCAGAAATGACCGTGAAATGCATGAAATGATCGTGAAGTGAAGCAAATTGACTACGAAGTGAATAAAATGAATGAAATTGACCGCGAGGTGAATGAAATGGATTTTTGACCATCGACACGATGAAATCTTGAAAAATAACTACATTGGTTGACTAAATTAGCTTCTCCTACTCCAAAATCATGTGGTACATTAACTCATTCTAATTTAAGAGATATGCTTGTTAAATAAATAGACAAAGAAATGAATAAAAAGATATAAAAATATTTTTATATACTTATATATACATATTTACATAATTATGTACCAGAGAAAAATATAGGGGAGAAAGTTCTCCTTGGTAAAAAAATAAAAATAAAATTCTGCCAGACTCGTGCGGCACTACCGCCGTACTCTGGTCTTCTTTTTTGCTGTGGAATTTTTGTTGCTTTTGTGGGTCCCATCAGAAGGTCACTACACCAAAAACGTCATTTAGGAACGGTTTTAAACCGTTCCTAAATCCCTTAAGAACGGTTTTAAACCATTCCTAAAAGAGGCACCGCATATAATCTGAGACGGTTCAACCGTATCAAGTACCGTTTCAAATTTTAAGAACAGACTCTTTAGGAATGGTTTCAAACTGTTCATAAGGCTGCAAACGGTCAATTTCAAATTCTAGGAACAAAATTTTAGGAACAGTTTTAAACCGTTCTCAACGGTCCAATTTTAAATTTTTGGACAGGTATTTTTCATTATTTCGAATGGCCAATAAAAGCCATACATCTGTTTTTATATTTAAAAACCAAAAAATATTATATACAATTAAAAATTAATATCGAACAAATTGCTTACAACTTTATAATAAAAATTATATATATTTACAATAATTAAGCTTACAATTGCATGAATGCAATAAAAAAATTTAAAAAAAAAAAAAAAACCTCCATGATGAGCTCCACTCCTAGAGAAAACACACGGTCCTTTGTGGTTGCACCATGACTTGCAATAACACTCTGAAAGAGGAACCTGTCTTTGCATTGCATATTAGGCAGAGCTTTTTGGGCTTGCATTGTAACTATGAAAATCAAAACAAAAACCATAAGTAATTTGATTAACCAAAAAACAACATAAAGATTCAAAAACTATACAAGCAAAAGAGTGACTATTCAACAACAAAAACTAGAGGATCACCTATAATGTTGAATGTCGTCCCAAACAAAACAATGCTTGTGTTAGGATGCACAGTGTTTCTTTGGATTAGTTATTTTAACCTGAAAACAAAAAAAAAAACAAGTCAAGCCTTTCGATCAAAGAGGCGGGCCCGCTAGTACCATTACAGGGTCAAACAAAAACAAGTCAAGCCTTTCGATCAAAGCATCACATGATACCTCAAAAATAAAACATTCAGGAAATCAACTAGCATATAGGTATCTTCTTTTGTTCCAGGAAGAAATCTATATGCTAGTGGCATATAGATATCTACAATAGAATGCTGCACCTAACAAAGCACAGTCCTAGTTTGGTAAGTGCATGAACATCTCATATCTAAAGCACAGTCCTACACAGCAAGAGACTGATCGAGAGGATAAGAACTCACCGAATGAACTATCATTCCTCTCTTTGTAAATGCCAATAACCGTTTTTCCCCACCCTGCATGAACAAATCAAAGAAATATAAAGTTGCTGAGAGATTGAACTGCATCCCTTAACATCAATTACATGTCTTCCGAAATACTCCTTGAATGTTGCCCAAGAGTCGTGAACTTTAACTACTACGTATCTAGTTTTAGTTGGTTAATTATAGAGAACATATTGCTATCGAAAATCCAAAATAAACAGGCAATTGAAGGAGTGGATGCAGAAATTCTTTTTGCAAAGGATTAGAAACTAATGCACAAGTACTAGACACCGGCACATGTTACTACTATTTACCCAAGTTACAACAAGTCATCCACCACATACATGGCACACATGTTCATCAATACAAGCCTTCTAAATCTTGGGCCCCATGGACCCCACAATTCACACTGATCAGATGATCCTAACCTTTCCCATCAAATGGATGGTTAAAGAAGGGAAATGGTCAGAAATCAAACGGTTAAGAATGTGCTATCAATCAAACTTCAGGCTTCGATTGATTGGCAGATGGATTGGATTGATGTACATGTATCATGTATACCATTTATATTAGAGTACTGCTATGTGGGCACGCACATACATAGAAACAGGCAAACAGGACATCAAGAGCTCCAAAAAGGATACGGCCAATAATGCAATCCAATCCCTGCACGCTTCAGTTTCCCATCGTCCACCTGAAATCCTAATGGCTGAGAGGAGTCCAAATGTTAGCATAATTAGAAAAGTAACAACAAAATAAGTGTGAGATACCATGCACTAACAAAGCACAGTCCTAGTTTGGCAAGTGCATGAACACCTCATATCCAAAGCATCATGTGCAAATGTGTGTTTGTATACACTGGCTCATTGAACTGCAATATCACAATAAAGAGGAAGAAATCATATTATAGTTTCTTAGCACAAATTGCAATTACATTACTTTCAAATTCGACTTGAAAGGAACAAGAGTGCAAGTTGAGTTTGAGTAAAAATGAATATTTAGAATTCAATACATCCAAACATAGCCTAAATCTTAGAGAAACTGAAAGTGTTTCCATTACCTGATTGCTAACACTCATATCTAAGAGAGAAAATTTAAGGAAATGATTACTGCAAATCATACAGCAAGCAATCACCAGAATGCCATGACTGGTAGCCATAACATCTTACTAGGAAATTGAACTAAGAAATTGATTGCATTTAACATAGAAAAGTACAAAAGCATACCATGAGTTAAAAAAGGACACAACTCACCTCGATGCCCTTCTCCCTCCTCCTTTACCCCGGCTTGGGACCGGCAATGCAAGAAGTTACATTGGCGGAGTTAAAAAAGGGGCTTAAGCTCCATTTGGTTTGAGAAAAAAATTTATATTCATAAAGATTGATGTGATGACCAAATGGAGCCTAAGACTTACAATACTAAAAGGTATGATAGGAACTCTTACACTACAAATATGATGACCAAGTGACCACCTGTAAAAAAAAAAGAAACATGATAATTTTATATAGTGTGTTGGTGCCAAAAAGATGGAGAACATTAATAAATACTCACCAATCACATTCCATTCCAGCTCCAGATGGAATACCGAATATGCACAAAAATCATCTAAGCAGAAGCCAAGATCATCCACAAATGAAGGTTAGCAAGACATTGAAAATTAAATTAGAAAATGATTGAGTGGGTTAGCAAACTTCAGCCAAATATACCAACAGCTGCTGCTGTAGTCCCTTATAGCTCCATAATTGTTCAGCCCAAGAGCACAAGATATTGACTGCCAAAGCAAGAGGAAGAAAGATATCCTAAGGTCAGTGAGACATTACATATGTATACAAGCACTTGAACCTCAAACATAAAATAACCAAATAAACTGAGAAGGTAAGTCTTGAACAAGTAAAAACTGGAAAGAAAACGTTGATAAACAGTGTCAATTATGCTAACCTACCACAGTGGTTGCACTACAAACATGGGTAAAAGCAGAACGACTTACCTAAGTATGATAGTGAATAGTATTTGCACAGATTATAAGAATACCACCAATTGGAGAAGGCATAACAAGAAGCTTGTAGGCATCATAAACAATAGGGGATTCCACCTGCTGCAGTTTAGCTGAATATATGCTTGAACTAGCACCATAAACACAAGTCAAGCCTGAACTAAGATAATCACAAGATGAACCACATCATTTACCATGTCATGTCCATGTCACGTCCAATTGCCTCACATGTCAAGTAGCTTCTCCTATAAAAGAAAGACTGAAAATTAAATCTCTTGTTATAAAAATAAATAAAAAAAAAAAAAGCTATCTTTGCTATAACAAATCAGAAACCATATGTAGTTCACATAAAAACAGAGGTTAAGCCAGTGGATTTGTGACCATCCACTGGCAGCCGAACATGCTAATGTGAAACATGTGTGTGGGATCCAGCTTTCCATTAGATGAGCCATGCATAAAAGATCCAAGCTTTCCATTAGAAGACCCACATGCAAAAGTCAAGCTTTCGCTCCTAAGTTGGGCATAACATACAAAAGAAATGGATGGCTAATAAAACTTTTTCTTAACATCCATTTGTTTTGTATACAGTGGTCCTCCTAAGGACTGAAACACAATTTTGAGCCCGAAGTTCTAGAAGGTGCGACCCACTTGATGGAAAGCTCTTATCTCACACCCTTATGCTACATTGGTGCATGTGGCTGCATTTGGTCATGCAATGCTCCATGCACATATGGGCTTAGGAAACCTCACCTGCAACTTACGCCTTGGTGTAAGAATCAGGTCACATGCAAGTCAGGTGAGCCAACTGTATGCAAACGAAATGGACAGTGAGCAATTAACATAGATGTATGGCATATCGGCTTGAGCAGATGGCCTGAATTTTGCACAAGGGAAGCTATGTAGTGGCTTGATGATGCATGTATAAACTCTCTCAGCAAACACCTCAAATGCGCCAAGAATCATCGCTAATAAAATCAAGACATTACCAATTAAATCTCTAGTTAAAGCCTAAAAATGATGTGCAACTATTCATACTAAAGCAACTCATCAGCAAAATAGAAGTACGTAAATGGAAACCTACCTGCATGTTTGATTTATAAACATGGTGGGTAAGTTGATATATAAAGATGTTATTCAGGATATATATATATAAACCTACTATGATGACTGCATCACATCCGGTTTATGTTAGTGTCAGCCCTTTCCCAATTCTCTTTCTTTCTGCATGTAGCCGCACCCTAATTATTATTTTTTTTTAAAAAAAAAAAACACTAATCATAGTATAGAAGAACAATGATGACAAACTTTGCTTTTGTTCACAACATCTAATAAGCATATACCAGCTGAAACTGAAATGAAATACTAATTGTTGGCATTATATTTCATAGACAGCCTAAATAAGTAGACATGTATATGAAAATGTACATGTACATGCTAGCTGAAACTGAAAGAAAAGACTAATTGTTTGCATTATATTTCAATCTCACTGTACATTTCTTGTTTGCCTAATAGAACAAGAACTGCTGCCCTTTGGATGAAAGGTGTTAACTTGCAGAGATGGTGCATGAGAGTCATCTTGCTGTTAAGGGCACGTGTGTCAGTGAGTTTAAGAGTTGGCAATTATCATTAGTTTGGTTTCTAGGAAGCTTTGTCAAAGAAATGTACTTACCAAAGATCACATGAATCATAAGCAATTAACGTTTCAAGAGTTAAACCTTCCTCAATTTTCACCAGTCCAAACAGATAACTGCCTACAAGTTAATAGTTATATAAAAATCAGTGGTAGACAATGATTTTCCATTCTGGATACCTCCACCAAATATCACAGAACTTCAACTGCTAAAAAAAATTACATTCTTTGTATTAACTCCAAGTTAGAACAGGAACAAATGTAATGTTAATCTATTGTATGACTATTCTGTACCTACATTCTTTGGTCATATATTGGCTCTTATAGTTTTTTTTTTTTTAAAGAGAGAGAGAGAGAGAGAGAGAGAGAGAGAGAGAGAGAGAGAGAGAAGAAGAAGAAGAAGAAGAAAAGCAACAATATTCTAAAGTTGAAAAGAACTACTTCCAAGTTTCCACCCAAGATTGAAGGGCAGTTTGAATTTTGTCCTAGTGCGTTACCTTGTTAACATAATGGATAAACTTGCCCATTTGTTTGAACCAAGATTCAGCATATTGGTACTGAAAATCATCACCCATTGTCCACATGATGTGATTTGCACGTGTCACATTTGCCTATTCATCAAAGCCAAATAAAATGCATGGGCTGCATTGTACTCTTATCAGAAACCACTAGGACACTTCATATGAAGAGTACACAAAATTCTTACTTGAGTCCTAGCAGCATCAATGAAATCATTTATGCATTGTTCAACATTGTAGTCATATAGACAAGGATCATCCTACAATTGTTCCATGATAGCAATGAGGAGATACAGTTATAACAAAATCCAGATGAGTACATGAGAATTGTCATAAGAAGTAGGTACCTGTATAGGTGAAGATTCATCATTGACTTCAAAATGGAAACCATTTGGACGACTATAATGAACAGGAAAGGCACCTGTGAAAATCTGGTGGTTGGACAACATGATATGTCAGCAAACTATAGAAATTTAAAATAATAAAAAAATAACAGAACAAGAACTTGAAGTTTCATACCTTAGAAGAACCAAAAGAGATAATATGGTAGTGTCATGTCAATCGAGGAACTGGGATTTGAAAATGCAAATGGGGAAATAGACTTCCTGAAAGAGATAATATGGTAAACTAGAACCTTCATGGTTTTCTAAAGCAGGGAAATAGGGGATTTATCAATATTGCAACAAATGCTATAAGAAGGGGTTGGGTGTACCTTTCTGCACACTGCTGCTGCTGCACTCACTCCCTCCCTTCAGTCTTCCCCATTCAACTGTGGACGACAGATATGGAGCTGCTGTTGCTGCTTCTACAATGTTAGATACCCCATGTGTTGGAGACTTTCGTGGGATGGTGGATGTTGCAGGGAGAGGGAGATCGAGAGAGGGTTGAAATCGGGAGAGGGAAAGGGAGATCGAAAGAGAGGGAGATGGGGAGAGGGAGATCGAGAGAGAGGGTTGAGATGGGGAGAGGGAGATCGAAAGAGAGGGAGAGGGAGATCGCGTTTTGGCGTTTTGGAGGGATCAGGGCATTTTGGCAATGAAAATAATCCAGTAGTCCGCGGCATATTTATATAAATGTGACTGTTGAGCCATGTGGGGTCCACATAGAGGGTTCTAATAGAATCCATTCCGTCTATCTGTTTCAAAATAATACAATAAACCATAATAATAAGAAATAAGAATATACAACAATCAATCGAGACACACCAACAAAAAAGTGAAAGCAACAATGTACAACAACTATTCAAATACGGCTCACTACCGTTTCAAATCAGATACAGCTTAAAGCCGTTTCTGAACCAAAAAGCCAACCGTACTGGTTTGGCCATTTAGAATCTAAAAAGAGATTAGTAGAGATCAAGTAAAAGAATCATAAAAGTTAAATCCTCCATTAAAAAACTTTTTATCTAAGGCTATCCAGGTATATTGGAAATGGAAAATGGATTTATATGTGCATGTAAACACAAAAACACCCCCGTTATGTACGAGGCCTGGCATTCAAAATCACAGCGTAAGTAACAAAAAGGCCATGTTAATGTTGTGGTACGACCTAATTTATAAAAACATGATCCTAAAATTACCACCTGTTGAAGGAAGGCAGGGTGCTGAATGCAAACGATACAATATTAATCTGTAGGAACCTGCAGATGACAACAAGTTCCAGCATGCATGCATGCATGCATGGTTATTGGAGTGAGAAGTTTCTGTGCCTTAGCATATACCAGCCCCAACATGCATATTGAATTCACAGTTAAAATGAGAGTTTCAACTTCTGAAGGAGTATACCTTATTCATCATATTCCATTGACCCACTTGGGGCAAGCAATCCTTTTCTCTACTATTATCATGGGATTTAAGCTACAAAACCAAACAAGTTTAGATGCAGAGTTGTGTTTACTAGCAAGGAATGATTGCATGCACAGGCACTTTTCCCAAAGCAGTATCATTCAGATGCTACACCAAAATACGAAGTAAAAAAACTAAAAATAGTGAAATTCAGATTTACTGCAACTCTTGATAGTCACTATGCCTTATAATTTTATTCTCATTGAATTAAATATTGAGAATTTCCTAGCAGCCACATGTCACACATGGCCTGAAAAACATTGAAGTGATCATAAGAGTAGAAGCCAATGTACTTTTACAAAAACACATCATTGATCAAGTAGTCAAAACCTTCCAATCAAAGTACAAGGATTACTTTCATCAACCTTGGTTGTCTCTTTCATTTTCCTAAGGCGATGTTGCTTTTTGGGATCTTCAGAATATGCATGATGGACAACAAACAGATGATTTTTTTAACTTCTAAGAGAACTGCTGGTTCAATCATGCAAACCTACATCTAACATTTAGCATAGGTATGGAATGCTCACACTAAATTGAAGTTTGGCTATGATTTTTGTTAGGAATTTTCAGCATAAAGTTCTTTTTTTTAATTAATGTGATCGAATTATGCATAGCCACAGTTTTTAGATGAGCATTCTGTAATGAAGAGATCCATTGGATCTTTTTTCTTTTCTTTTTTTTTTTTTGTTGTTGTTGTTGTTGTGGAAAATGATCAATTAGACATTAAACCTCATGCAGTCTATTGCTTTATTATTTGATTGTTTCTTGTTGGAGATGCACGAGGTCCACTTGGTTTGGTGGTAACTAGGGGTAGAGATTTTTGCAGCGTGCTTCTTAGGATAAAGATGAACTTCACAGAAATTGCAACCCAGTAATGTGAGCAAGGGATCTCAATCCATGAATGCAAATGATGTCCAAGATGGCATGGCATGGACCATTGCAGTGGGGGCCCATATCATTGTTTGGATTGCTGCTCCATAGGGACCAGCTTTACTAACTTGGGAAACTTAAGCATGGGGTAGGGAGGGTTGGAGGAATCATCCTACACAAGCAAACCCAAAGACAGGTGGGACCAGTATAGGAATGGATAAAATGGGCCTACACAAGAAAACGCAAAGACAAGTGGGAGCAGGTAAAATTCAAGCCATCTGTTAATAAGCACGCTGATTTGTGAACACCATTGATCTATATTGAAAAGAAAAAATAAAAAATAAAATCTATATTTAATGTCCTGTAGAATTTCACTAAATCCAAGTCATCTGTTTGTTAATAAACACATTGATTTGCAAATGCCATTGATCTATATTGAAAAGAAAGATTAAAAAAATAATAATAATTTAGGGGCCATTTGGATAGTAAGTTACTTAAGATAAGCTACTTATGCCTCAAGTAGCTTACCCTAATTTCTACTTATCAAACTGAAGTGATTAAGTAATTTTAAATTATAAGAAAAGCTACTTATGATTGACATAAACCAAACTTATCTCAAATAAGTTAACTTAGCTACTGCCATAAGTAGAAAAAAGTAACTTATTTGGTGGCATCCAAGTGGGCCCTTAATGTCCTGTAGAATTTCAAAGGTCACAACGAACTTAAAATTAATTGCATGGGCAAAAAATGTGCGTTATATATATATAGTAGACAAAATACTTTGCTGGCTATATATACTAGTGTATGGATAAGGTGCATCAGAGATTATCTGATGGCAGAGCATATAATACACATTTATTATATCTTCAGAATATGCATGATGGACAACAAACAGATGATGTATGGATAAGGTTGCACTGCTTGTTCCTAAAAAGAAGAGTGCAAATTTTACTCTCATCCTACCCCGTGAATTTCAAGCAAACCTAAGACATAATTCAAAATCTTCAATGGAAAGACCATCCAACTAATCCTACTTGTTCCTACTCTGACTTGACTGCTGTATATTATGAGAATGGAGTGCCTCAAACAACCTCTACACCAAGAAACTATGAACTATAACCCTCCAAGCATTGATAATTTTCAGAACTAACGACTTGTGTGTATCAATACAACAGGATATACAATAGGCAACCATTAAATTTAACACCACAGTTTCAATAAGAAACTGAAACCAATCAAAACTCAGTAATAAAATATAGAACTCGAACAGTACCATCATCATAATCATCTTCGCATTTCTCACAGCAATTTGGGGTTGCCCCTTTAGATGGTACATTGGCAGAAGTTCTCAAGGTATTCCATAACAGTAACAACGGCCGTAATGGCCACTGGCATTCGCATAAAAGAGACACATATCCTAATGACTGGCATGAAATTTATCTACACAGAAAAAAGGTGTATCTTATCAAAACAAGGGGTGTAAATATCACCTCCCTTCTAATAATAGCAATAATAATAATAATAATAACAATAATAAAAGGATGAAATTCTATAATGCTCGACTGATGGATGTACAGTGACTTCAGAGTGTAAACAAGCCCCATGGTTCAGCAATCTAAACAGCTGATACCATGGGCCCCACTGCCAGATCCCCCCAGATTAGAAGAACTCCACACTTCAATCGGTAGAGAGAGAGAGAGAGAGAGAGAGAGAGAGAGAGAGAGAACAGCAACGGTTCATGTTCAATCAAGCAATTAAGCTTTCAAATCCGGTGGATGGCCCATCAATTGTGGGTCCCACCATATCAACAGTTTGGATATTAGATCCGTGGGCCCCACTCTCACAAACTCCATAACTCAGACGGTATTGTACAAACAACGAACAATCAGTCAGAGCATTTCATATAATATCCCAAATCAGGGAAAAAAAAAAAACCCAATTTCAAAGAGAGAGAGAGAGAGAGAGAGAGAGAGAGAGATTCTAAAAACTGACTGATATGACGAGGAGAGCGCGCAATGGCTTGAGATCGGGAGAGGGAGATCGAAAGAGAGGGAGATCGAGGGAGAGGGAAGGAGAGTGAGAGGAAGATCGAGAGAGAGGGTTGAGATCGGGAGAGAGGGTTAAGATCGAGAGAGGGAGATCGAGGGAGAGGGTTGAGATCGGGAGAGGGAGATCGAGGGAGGGAGATTAGGAGAGGGAGATCGAGGGAGATTGGGAGAGGGAGATTGAGGGAGGGAGAGGGAGAGGGAGACGCAGATGGCGATGGCGTAAGGAAATGAAGGATTCAGGGCGTTTTGGGTTCAGCAAATGAAGAAAAACATTCGGTAGTCTGCGGTTAGTGGCAGTAATGTGGCTCTCGAGCCATGTGGGGTCCACTCAGAGGTTACTAATAGAATCCATTCCGTCCATCTGTTTCAAAATAAAATAATAAAACATAATAATAATAAATACGAATATCAAACACTCAATTAAGACACACCAATAAAATAATGAAAACAACAGCGTTTAACTGAAAGTAGTAGAGTCCGGTGCAGTACCGTCTCAAAGCAGGAACGGCTTAGAGCCGTTTCTGAACCAAGCTCCCCACTACCAGAGAGACGATTTTGGTGTAGTGGGTCTATGTTATATTCAAACCGTCCATCTATTTGGCAAGCTCATATTAAGGATTGAGATGAAAAATAAGACAGATCTAACTATCAAGTGGACCACACTGTAAAAGGCAGTGGAGGATTGAACATCTACCATTGAAACCCCTTTATGGGTCACAGAATTTTTAGATCAATATGAAATTTGTTTTTCTTCTTCATCTAAGTCTTTGTGACCTTATGAATAGATTGGATGGAAAATATATGTTATGGTGGGCCCTATGAAATTTTTAACAGTGAAAATCAAGTTTCCCGCTGCTACTTGTGGTTTGGTCCAGTTAATCTTTTGATATGATTATTTTTTTCCGATAATGCTTTGAAATGATTTCGAAATTTGGATGAATGGTGTGGATATAATAAATGCATCACTGTGGGGCCAATGTCGAGGAGCATCAGCGCTCGTCTTCGCACACCAGCCAATCAACTTCCGGAAGGAAGGAATGACGGGGGTATTTTGGTCCATTGAAAAGTCGCCCGCACACAAGGAAGTATTCTTGGAAGCTTAAAAAGAAGTGGGCTTAAAATGGCTGGTGGGCCATAAATGGGTCGTACAGTAGGAAATTTCTCTATCCAAAGTAGAGTAGGGACCATGGATCATGAGAAATTTCCTAGTGTACGGCCCATTTATGGCCCACCAGTCATTTAAAGCCCACCTCTTTTTAAGCTTCCAAGAATACTCCCCTATGTATGGCTAACTTTTCAAGGGACCAAAATACCCCCGTCATTCATTCCTTTTGGAAGCCGATTAGCTAGTATGCGAAGACGAGCGTTGACGCTCCTCGACATGGGCCCCAGAATGATGTATTTATTATATCCACACTGTTCATCCATATTTCAAGATCATTTCAGAGCATTATCGGAAAAAAAGAATCATATCCAAAGATCAACTGGACCACACCACAAATAGCAGCAGGAAACTTGAATTTCACTGTTAAAAATTTCATAGGGCCCATCATAACATATATTTTCCATCCAATCTATTCATAAGGTCACAAAGACGTAGATGAAGAGGAAAACAAATTTCATATTGATCTAAAACTTCTGTGACACCTGAAATGATTTCAATTGTAGACGCTCAATCCTCCACTACCTATTACGGTGTAGTCCACTTGATAGCTAGATTTGTCTTATTTTTCATCTCAAGCCTTAATATGAGCTCGTAAAATAGATGGACGGTTTGGATATAACACAGGCCTCATGATGGGACCCATAAAAGGAACCAAAATTCCAAGGCAAAAATAAAAATAAAAATGCCCAGACTGTCGTGGCACTACCGCCCCAGTCTGGCAAAATTTTATTTTATTTTATTTATTTTTTACAAGGAGAAATTTTTCCCCCTTCTGTTTTCCTCTAATACATGATTATGTAAATATGTAATACATAATTATGTAAATATGTATTTATAAGTATATAAAAATATTTTTCTATCATTTAATTAATTTATTTGTCTATTTATTTAACAAGCATATCTCCTGAAGTAGAATGAATTGCCTAATGTACCACGTATGATTTTGGGGTAGGAGAAGCTAATTTAGCCAAATAACGTAGTTATTTTCTAAGATTCCATCGAGTTGATGGTCGAAAATCCATTTCATTCACTTCATGGTCAATTTCATTCATTTTATTCACTTCGCGATCAATTCCACGCATTTCACGCTCAATTCGCTTCACTTCATGGTCATTTCCATGCATTTCACGGTCATTTTCATGCATTTTAGGGACAATTCCCTTCACTTCATGGCCCTTTCCATGCATTTCACGGTCAATTAGCTTCACTTCATGGTCATTTTCATGTATTTCATGGTCATTCTCAGCAATTCCGTGTTGATTCATGGTCATTTCCATGCATTTCACGGTTAATTCCCTTCACTTCATGGTCATTTCCACGCATTTCACGGTCAATCCGCTTCACTTCACGGTCATTTCCATGCATTTCACGGTCATTCCTGACAATTCCGTGTTGATTCACGGTCATTTTCACGCATTTTACGATCAATTCCCTTCACTTCACGGTCATTTCCATGCATTTCACGGTCAATTCCCTTCATTTCACGGTCATTTCCATGCTTTTCACGGTCATTCCTGGCAATTCCGTGTTGATTCACAGTTATTTTCACACATTTCATGGTCAATTCCCTTCACTTCACGGTCATTTCCACGCATTTCACGATCAACTCACTCACTTCACGGTCATTTCTATGCATTTCACGGTCATTATCGATAATTTCGTGTTGATTCACGGTCATTTTCACGCATTTCACGGTCAATTCCTTTCACTTTTCGATCATTTCTGCGCATTTTACGGTAAATTCGCTTCACTTCACGGTCATTTCCATGCATTTCACGGCACTCCCCACAAGTCCGTGTTGTTTCACGGTCATTTTCACTCATTTTACGGTCAATTCCTGTCACGCCCCAAACCCGAAAATCGGATTCACAGGAATCCCGATTGCCGAATCCGATGCCGACAGCCTCCGTAGTACCCCATTCTCGGCTCCTAGCATTCATATGCCAGATTTTTGATCCTGGGATCCTATAAAAAGAATTTTTTTGTATATACATTTAACTAGTAATAAGCATAACCATAAGTTTACCCAAATCATAAAGGCAACATCATCATCACATATCCACTAATATAATCATTTGAATACAATGCTGAAAGGGAAATATATATGTCAAAATTAAAGCTCCAGAAAACAGCTGCACACTCCAAGCTCAATGCTGCTGCAACCTAACATCACCTGCACGCATCTGTCGTACATAAGCTTATAGAAAGCTTAGAGGGTGGTGTAAGTGTGTGCACGAGATAAGTGCCAAGTATTCAATACAATATCATAATCATACAATACCCGAAAGCTATTAATCCATAAACCATACAATGACTGAATAAGTAGAAACACCGATAAGAGCAGGAATTATCAGCGTAAACAGAAATACTGACAAGATTATAATCATGCGATAACAGAATAAGCGGAAGTATAAACAAGTTCATAAGTTAATCAATATCAGAATACGCAATATAGGACAGCTATGCAAATGATGAGTTATAAATAATCAAATGTCGAATGACAAGGATATAATGTAATACACAATTCGAAAGAGCTAACAAATATCATCACTCTCATCTAAGTCACAGGAATACAGAAACATAACAACCCACAATGCCACACGCCGAAGATGTAATGGAATATGTAGTATATGGTGCTAATAGAATGACCATGCTGGAGTGTGATGTCGGGATGATAGTACGTAGTATCGTAGGCTACGGGGTCCACCACAAGGAACCTCTATCCAAACCAGTCCCATACCTAAATTTGGATAGTCTGACTCAACGTGGTAAACTCCTGATCTCAGGTTAGTCGCGTGCCTAACCGAAATCCTTGTCATAACGAAGATACACAACAATTAGTTGCGCACCACCAGCCCGAGTGGATAGTGAATGGATGAATGAATGGGTATGCAACTCCTACTCAGTAGCCTGTTAGCACAGTAGCCTGCCAACCGCTGGTAGCTCGTCCAGTGTGGTAGCTTGCCCAGGCCTCAGCCCCGCCCACATCACACCCGCCCACATCAGCGTCCGCCCACATGCACAACAGTGACGGGGTGTCATAATATCATGTCAATCCTTATATCAGTACGGTTCCTCTCTGGAGAAATCACCGGGGTCTATTACACTTCACACCACCTGCCGTCCCAATCAAGCGTACAACTGGGTAAGTGGAAAAGACCTCACTATCCGCTCGTCAGTAGTCTGCCAATACCTACCCGGCTCGCTGATAGCAGACCCATTCCTTGAGCTGGTCAAACTCAGCTTAGCCATGCCTACTCCCTCGAACGGGTAAGGCCGCACCCCCTTCCAACCGACCACGACACAGTGGAGAGCGCAGCCATCTGGTAATTGGCACTTAACGCTCATCTACCCACTCGGTCTAGACGTTGGAGTATCCTCTGGAACCAAGAGGGTGTTTAGAAATTTTCACCCAGGGCCATCTATGGCGGCCTGATGCTCGAACAGATTTTTGATGTCCCATCTGGCCATCCACGATATGCCTGTGGAGGCTACGACCCTGATGTCACTAGGGCGTATAGTAATCACAACACAATGCAAGATGCATGAGTCATACAATCCAATCATGCATCAATCCTGCGCATGTCATGCGCTCATGTGAGATAATCTCCACCTATCAGGGAGTCTCACATTATCCTGCCCAATGACATATGCAATGGTCAATCACATCTCATAATAAACATGCAGATGATGCGAATGGGCATATATCATGATGTTATGATGTCACATACTCATAAACAGTATCAATAACCGGCGTCGACAATGTGGACTTTTAACCAACATTGCCCCCAAGGAATGACCCACATAGAATCAAATATATAATGGGCACATGGCCTCACACAAGGGCCAAATATACGAAACAGGTGGGCCCTGGTCATGGGCCTAACACATATCACAATGGGCCTTGCCTATAGGCCTCAATACATATGGATGGGTCGCACCCATGGGCCTCAGATATATCACAATGGGCCTCAAATATACTTCGCAGGTGAGTCACATACCTGGGTCTAATACACATCAGTATGGGCTACATCACATAGGCCTAATATACATCACTATGACCGCAACCCATGGGCTTTAAATATACAATAGGTGGGCCCTACACATGGGCCTCAAATATATACCACGGGTGAGCCTCAATGGATGGGTCACCAATACAACAGGCTGGGCTTAATGACATGGACCCCATAAATATATCGAATAGGCTGCACCAATTGGGCCTTACATACATTGCAATGGGCCATGACCCATGAGCCTTGCATACATCACAATGGGCCTTGCAACATGGACCTCATATATATTTAAGGTGGGCCTCAACAACGGGCCTCATACACATCAAGGTGGGCCTCAACAATGGGCCTCATATATGGCCTTAGTAACAGGCCACAAATATATTAAGATGGGCCTAATCAATCATATGGGCTAAATCAATCAAATGGCCGATACGAGCAGGCCGATCAAATGGACCAATACAAATGGGTTGTGCGTCATGGAGTTACACTAAGCATGTTATAAAGTAATGCTCTATCTTTACAACGTAGCTGGCCTAGACGACTTGCATACAACAAGTACAGGCCTACCAATGGGCCCTAGAGAGAGTCACAATGTGGACATTTAACCAACATTATACTCGCAATGTGGACGTCAAACCAACATTGCTCCCAAGGTGTAGCCCGTAGTGAATAACATTACGTAAACCAGGTTGGGATCACACATTGCAATGGACCTTAGGTACACCCCATTGGGCCTTAAATACATCAAATGGGTCATGTCATATGGGCCTTTTACTCATCAAATGGGCCACATCAATGGGCCGCACCAACGGGCCTTATGTGCATTGCAATGGGTCATAACCCGTGGGCCTTAAATTGCATCAAATGGTTCTCGACCGATGGGCCTTATACATATCAAATGGGCCTAATCTCATAGGCTTTAAAATACATCAAATGGGTCCAATCCCATGGACCTTGGAACACATCAAATGGGTCTACTCTATGGGCCTTAAATTACATCAAATGGGCCTAATCCCATGGGTCTTGGAACACATCAAATGGGTCCACTCTATGGGCCTTAAATAGTTTAACAACTAGCTACATTCATGGACCCAATTAAATTCAATTGTGTTGGGCCTCAAAAGTGCATTCATTAAGCCCAACATTTAAGGAACTAAAGGTATAATTCATTTCCTCTAAGATCTTTATAATATGGTGGGCCCCACTCCTCAAAATTTCAGCCCAAGGCCAGCATAATTATAACATGTTGCTGTCCTAAATTTGGACACTCCATTGGAGTGGGTCCAAGGCCTCTAAAACTCTAAAAATTGAGGGTCAAGGTCTCTCATCATGCATATAATGAGAGGAAATCCAAAAAGGTGGCCCACCATCAGAAGAAATATTTTTGAATTATGGTTTTTTTATCAAGGCATATTGCTGGACTACACAGCAGAAAAAATCTGAGAGTCCAACCATCTTTGCCCATTCTTTTGGATATCCAAACGGGGTCACTTGAGGCTGAAATTTCACAGAGTGATACTTCCATAGGTGGGTCACACCTAAGTTTTAGATAACTCTAAGTATTTTAATTAATTTAAACAAAACAGACTGTCTAGAAAAATCGGATAGACCTGAACGTCCCAACGTAGTGGGCTAGTCCGGCCCTCACCACGGTGTGTATAGGGGTCCATTGGCCCTGAAATTTGGTAAGTGGGTTCTAACATAAGTGGACCATACTACTAAAAAATTTTAAAATTTTTAGACATCTGTTAATATTTTAATTCATTTACATAAATCAATCTATCCTGAAAATCAGACTGATCTGGACACCATATTATAATGGGCCGGTCCCGCCATCACCATGGTGTGTACAGGCATTCATTGGCCACAAAATTTTGCAGGTGGGTCCTAACATAAGTAGGTCACCCCCTTAAAAAATTTTATAATTTTTAAACACCCATAGGTATTTTAATAAATTTTAAAAATCCAACTGTCTATGGTGGAATGTTACTGGAACAGTGCATAAAATCTAGACTGTCCACCTCACTTGGACCACACCTTTGGGACCCCAATGAAGGTTAGTTGGGGCTGAAATTTGGGAGACATCAAGATGAGATCCCCACCTTTCAGAAAAGTATATTTAATATGTATAAATAGTCCCCTAAACAATCCCAAAATCTGGTCCAAAAACAACCAGAAACTGTCCAGAAAATTCTGGACAGCAACATGTACTTAGATAAAATTTATTATATAAGTTAAATAAAAAGGGAAATACATTAATGGGCCACACACATCAAGAAATAAAATGAGGAAAAAGAGATATAGAAGGACAATCCGGCCATAGGGAAAGGGGCTCCGCCACTATTGAGCCCTCCCAAGATCAATCACACCCGCACATCATACCTAGATCTACATTTACAACATGGATCTTGCACATGCATGGCCTATAATTAAAATGCATGGTGAGGATGTCATCTCCACCATGGTTATAAGGTCTAGATGACCCAAACATAATATGATATGAAATAAAACTATCATGATGGGGCCCATAGAGAAAGGCCCCATGCATGGATCATGCATGCATAAGGTAGGCCATTAGGCCACAACCATGGGATTGTGTGGGATTTCACCATTGATTGGTGGGTCCTACACTTTCCTCATGAAAGAAAGAAAATATCTAGGCTATAGAAATCAGATTTTTTACATCTAGAGGAGCACCCACCGTTCGATCTTCTTGCTCCTATGAGTTCCTTAACACCTTAGCTTTGATTCTAATGGAGGAGATGGGGAATGGATGGTTAGGATGGGAGATCATGGGGTAGGAAAGTGGGCCACACTTGAAGTTTTAAAAGAGAGGGAGAAGCTTGGAGAATTCCCATACGTATGAGATTTCTCTCCTTAGATTTTTTTGAGTTTGAAAATGAGAAAGAGAGAGAGAGAGTTGTAAAGGGAGAGAGAGATGGGTGATGGATGTTGTGAGTGATGGGTGTAAGAAAATCTTGACTTTTGTAACCATTTGTGTAAGAAAAGCATGGGTGGTGTAAGAACTTTTTGACTTTGAGGGCTTTTGGTGTAAGAGAGGTATGGGCTTGTAAGAGATTCTTGACTTTTGTAGTTGCTTGGGAATGGGTGAAAGGTGATGTGTACTTGAGATGTACTTGACATGTGATGGATTGATGGATTGATGGGATTGATGTGACACCTCGTAGAGATTCTCTTGAATTTCGCAACGCGCGGCATTTTCTTCGCACCGAACGTTGGCCCACATCTCTTGACCAAGGTATTGCCTCTGCGCGCAAGTCGCGGCATCGGAACCGCAGCGACAGTGCGGTCGCTATAGTAAAGGTCTTGGGTTGAGTCGATACGGGTTGATGGCATACGAATCAGGGTCGCATGCAAATATTAGTTAAGGGTCGAAGGTTGCCGGAATTTGACCGGTAAGACCGCAGAAGTCTATGGAACGGTACAGTCTAGGATATGGGGCTCACAATTCCCTTCACTTCACAGTCATTTTCACACATTTCACGGTCAATTCGCTTCACTTCACGGTCATTTCCATGCATTTCATAGTCATTCCCAACAATTTCGTGTTCATTCATGGTCATTTCCACGCATTTCACGGTCAATTCCCTTCACTTCACAGTCATTTCCATGCATTTCACGGTTAATTCGCTTCACTTTAGGGACATTTCCATGCATTTCATGGTCATTCCTAGCAATTTCGTGTTGATTTGCGGTCATTTTCACGCATTTCACAGTCAATTCCCTTCACTTCATGGTCATTTCCATGCATTTCACGGTCAATTCGCTTCACTTCACAGTCATTTTCATGCATTTCACGGTCACTCCCGACAATTCTGTATTGATTCACAGTCATTTCTACGCATTTCACGGTCAATTCCCTTCACTACACGGTCATTTCCACGCATTTCACAGTCAATTCGCTTCACTTCACGGCCATTTCCATGCATTTCACGGTCATTCCTGGCAATTCCGTGTTGATTCACGGTCATTTCCACGCATTTCACGTTCAATTCCCTTCACTTCATGGTCATTTCCATGCATTTCATGGTCAATTCGCTTCACTTCATGATCATTTTCATGCATTTCACGGTCATTCCCAGTAATTCCGTGTTGATTCATGGTCATTTCCACGCATTTCATGGTCAATTCCCTTCACTTCATGGACATTTCCACACATTTTATGGTCAATTCGTTTCACGGTCATTTCCATGCATTTCATGGTCATTCCCGGCGATTCCGTGTTGATTCACGATCATTTCCACACATTTCATGGTCAATTCCCTTCACTTCGCGGTCATTTCCACGTATTTCACGATCAATTCACTTCACTTCATGGTTATTTCCATGCATTTCACAATCATTTCTGGCAATTCCGTGTTGATTCATGATCATTTTCGTGCATTTCACAGTCAATTCTCTTCACTTCACGGTCATTTTCACGCATTTCACGATCAATTCGCTTCACTTTATGGTCATTTTCATGCATTTCATGGTCATTCCCTGTGATTCCGTGTTGATTCACGGTCATTTCCATGCATTTCATGGTCAATTCCCTTCACTTCATGGTCATTTTCACACATTTCACGATCAATTCGCTTCACTTCATGGTCATTTCCATGCATTTCACAGTCATTCTCGATAATTCCGTGTTGATTCACGGTCATTTTCACGTATTTCATAGTCAATTCCCTTCACTTCACGACCATTTTCATGCATTTCACGGTCAATTCCCTTCACTTCACGATCATTTCCATGAAATGCATGAAAATCATTTTCATGCATTTCACGGTCAATTCCCTTCACTTCACGATCATTTCCATGAAATGCATGAAAATGACCGTGAAGTGAAGCGAATTGACCATGAAATGGGTGGAAATGACCGTGAAGTGAAGGGAATTGACCGTGAAACAATACGGAATTGTCAGAAATGACCATGAAATGCATGGAAATGATCGTGAAATGAAGTAAATTGACCGTGAAGTGCATAGAAATGACCACGAAGTGAAGGGAATTGACCATGAAATGCATGGAAATGACCGTGAATCAATACGGAATTGCTGGGAATGACAGTAAAATGCATGGAAATGACCGTGAAGTGAAGCGAATTGTCCGTGAAATGCATGGAAATGACCGTGAAGTGAAGGGAATTGACCATGAAATGCATGGAAATGACCGTGAATCAACACAAAATTGCCGGGAATGACTGTAAAATGCATGAAAATGACCGTGAGGTGAAGCGAATTGACCGTGAAATGCATGGAAATGACCGTGAAGTGAAGCGAATTGACCGTGAAATGCGTAGAAATTACCGTGAAGTGAAGGGAATTGACCGTGAAATGCGTGGAAATGACCGTGAATCAACACGGAATTTACCGACAATGTCCGTGAAATGCATGAAAATGACTGTGAAGTGAAGCGAATTGACCATGAAGTGGAGAGAATTGACCGTGAAATACATGGAATTGACTATGAAGTAAAGCAGAATCACCGGGAATGACCGTGAAATGTATGGAAATGATGTGAAGCAAAGCAAATTGACCATGAAATGCATGAAAATGACCGTGAAGTGAAGGGAATCATCCGTGAAATGTGTGGAAATGACCATGAATCAACACAGAATCGCCGAGAATAACTGTGAAATGCAAGGAAATGACCGTGAAGTGAAGCAAATTGACCGTGAAATGCATGGAAATGACCGTGAAGTGAAGGGAATTGACCGTGAAGTAAAGTAGAATCACTAGGAATGACCGTGAAATGCATGGAATTGATCGTGAAGTAAATGAAATGAATGAAATTGACCGCAAACTGGTTGAAATTGACCACAAAGTGAATGAAATAGATTTTCGACCATTGACCTGATGGAATCTTGGAAAATAAACCGGTTGGTTGGCTAAAGTAGCTTCTCCTACCCCAAAATCAAATAGGGTACATCAAGTAACTAATTTTGGTTTAGAAGATATTCTTGTTAAATGAGTAAAAAAAGAAATGAAAAAAAAAAAAAAAAAAAAAAAGAGGGAGAAAATTTTTTTATATGCTTATATGTACATATTTATATAAATATATATTAGAGAAAAATGTAGGTAGAAAATAAAGTTATCTATATAAAAATTAAAAAATTAAAAAAATAAAGTGCACAGGTGGATGTAGAGCCCACCAAAATCATGAACATTGAGTGTGGGGCCCACGATGGGACCCACCCAATTTTTAAAAATAAAGAACCAGGCGGCACTACCGCATAGGTGTCCAGACGGCGGTATTACCGCCCAGAGTTTATGAACTCAATGGCTTCGGTAATAGCTACGGTTATTATTCGTAGCCATATGTAGCGTAGCCTGAAAAGCAAAGGCAATTTTCGACCTTTGAAAAAGGCGTCCGTACGCCTAGGGAATATTATTGGCAACTAAAAAGAAATGAGCTTAAAATGGTCGTGGGCCATATACTAGTTGTACAGTTGGAAATTTCTCTAGCATTTTTCCACACGAAGAAGCTGGCCATCCAATGAAAGTGGACAATTGCAACCAATGGTTGCCGTTTGACGGGGCCAAAGTAGATGGTTAGGATCATCTAGCGTAGGTGATTTGTCTCCCTCCCTAGTGGGCCCATCACATCAAGTAATTGGCTTGCCGTGCACTATGAGCTGGACCGAGGCTTTTTAAAAGGTGGTAATATGATAAGATGCGTTTACCCAATTTTTTATTTTTATTTTCAAGGAGCACCAGTAATCAGGACCACACGTGTATGGTGACTTGAAATCACTAAAGAACGATCTTCGTTGGACTTAGTAATATGTTGGGACCCAACCAAGACAGGCCACGTTACAGTCTGTCCCACTTCCAGTATCTCATTGTATTTTAGGTGGAATTGATTGCCTGCTCTAGTCTGTATGAAGTTCCTGCGGTCAGAAGCTAGGTGGGGTCCACTACAATGTTTGTGAGAAATCCACCCTGTACATCCGTTTTCCAGCTCATTCTAGGATATTGATAAAAATAAATGAGGCAGATTCAAAACTTAAATGGGCCACACGGAAGGAAAAAGTAGGGATGGAAATGCCTACCGTTGAAGCTTTCTTGTGGGGAACCATGATTTTTATATGTCATCCTAACCGTTAGTAGGGTCTTTCCAGCTGGGATGAACTGAAAAACCAAAAACATTAGCCTGATCTAAAACTTTTGTGGCCCCACAAACGGTTCACCGTTGAGCATTTAATACCCACTGTTTCTGTTGTGTGGTCATAGAAGTTTTGAATCAGGCTGTATTTTTTTTTTTTCAGTTCATCCCAGTGGGAATGACCTTATGAACGGTTTGGATGGCATATAGCTAACATGCTGGACCACAGGAAGGTTTTAACAGTAGGCATTTCCATCCCCACTGTTTCCTGTTGTGTGGCTCACTTAAGTTTCAGATATGTCTTGTTTTTGGAATCATGTCGTAACATGAGCTGAAAAAATGGATGGACGGTGTGGATTTCTAAAAAACACCATGGTGAGCCCCACCTAGTTTCTGACCTCAGGAACTTCCTGCTGTCGGGGTGGCAGACAATCTTTCGGTTGGCCCGGCCGGGCTTGTGCTGGACGAGGCAAGTTCTAGCCGCCCCAGAACAACATGTACCTAGCACAACAGGCCCAAGCTCCAGCCTTGAAAAGTTGGTGGGACGTGCGCACCACCTGGCCCGGATGAGAATCAAACGAAAGGTTCAAGTTCCTATTTCCATCGGTGAATGTTCTTAATTCATCCATCAGGTTGGCTGCACATGCACATTGAATATTCGTTTTGAAAAAGGGGCGCGTATGGTACCTGTACCACCTCAAGCTTAATGAGGTGCAGATGTGGGTCCCAGTGACCTTTTTAAGAGAATCCAATCCGTCCATAAGATGCAACATCTTAGAATACCAATAAATTTAAAAATCAGCCCAATCCAAAACTCATATGGGCCACAACATAGGGAACATATTGACAGAGAAAGCATATCGTTGGTTATAGTGAGGGCCCACAGTGTTGTGTATATATAATCAAGTCCGTTCAGAGCCTACATCAAGTCCAGATGAATGGTTAGGCGAAAATTCAGGTTGTTTCGCAACTCAGATGAGCAGCTATGAAATTCCCTGTGAGATCGGGCTGATTTTGGGTTCATATGGGCTGAGTTGATGCATCTTATGGATGGGTTGGATTATGTGAACCCGTCACATGGACCCCACATCTCCCGGTACTAATGCCACTGAGGTGGGGCCCTAATAAAATGAAAACCAATGGTTTATATGCAAGGCGCATGCGGTCGGCATGAAAATTGATCTGGCCATACATGCTTACGCCCAAACCCAACCCATGAGCCATGCTAATATGTCCAAGTCCGGTCCAAAGTGGGCCAGCCAAAGCCACCCTTAGCCTAGATGTTAGGAGTTGAGCTGAGCATCGTATCGAGTTAGGGCTAACCCGACTCGATCCGGTTTTGAAATAGGCCTAACCCGAACTCAACTCGTCTTGGTTCGGAGACTAGCATGCATGAACCAATCCAAGTTCGAGTTTGGCCTTTACTAATCGGATCGAGTCCGACCTGGTCAAAAGTACCAAGTTGGTTCGAGTTGGCAAGGATTTGGATTGAGAGATGAGGGAGGGAGTGGAGAGCAGAAAGAGACAGGAGAGGTGATGGTGGTGGCCTGGCGGGTGGCCGCCGGGTTTGGAAGAGGAGGGAGGGAGTGAGTGGGGAGGAGAAAGAGAGGAGGAGGAGGAGGAGGAGGAGGGGTTTGGAAGAGGAGGGAGGAAGTGAGTAGAGAGGAGAAGGGGGGGGGGGGGGGGGGGTGTGGATGATGGAGGGAGAGAGAGAGAGAGAGAGAGAGAGAGATTGGTATCGAGTCGGGTCCAGGTCGAGGTCGTGTGTGGTGTATAGGGTTAGAGATATTTATAAATTTATTTATTTTTTTTAAATTATATATATACCCGAATCCGAGTCGAGTCGATTTCGAGTCGAGTTGAGTCTGATTGGATTGAGTTTCACATCGAGTCGGGTCGAATTATAGGATAACTCGAACTCAAATCGGTTTGAGTTCGAATTGGGTGAAGCCTACTCGGTTCGTATCAACTCACTCATTTTATTCGGGTCGAGACAGGTCTGAACGAGTCGGAGAAGTCGAATGATCTCATGCCCAACTCTAGTTACAGGTTGCTAAAAGTATCTCTAATGATGAGGAGTATTGATTTGGTGGTCCACCACTTGAAAAGGTTAGGCCCACAAATACACTGATAAGACATCCCTGGCCATCCATTTGTTGCAAGCTTTTGCTAGATGAACATGGTCATTACTCTAATTGATACTTTTCCAGTTCAATGATGCGTTGGTAGCCATGGCACTGTCCCCTCAATTTTTGAGATATGGCCTATCCTCATCGTAGCCCTTGGTATTTGTGAAGTTCAAGTTAGAAGTCCTATTTGAGGTTTCTTCACTCCATCCCTTGTCCTCTCCACAAACACCTCCACATGTAACACGTGTGCAAGCCTGACAAATATGTGAGACATTTGAATGAGGCATAAAGTAGACATGGGTAGTGCAATACTCAAGTAAGCCATCATTATAAAAATGGAAGATATAGAAAGACTTGTCAATGAAGCACATTCAAAGGCTATGGAGGATAAAGTTAATTGTGTTGTGATGGGCAGCTTATACATGGTTTATTAAATAAATTTATATAAGCTAACTTAAGATAATGGGTCAATGCATAACCATTACTAAAGATTGATTTTTCTTTTCAAAATGGATGGAATGAGTTGTCTCTGATTTAGTACAAATGAGGAACATATTATTTCTATATATTTTTTAAATGTGTCAAATGTGTAAGAGTCCAAATTTAAGTATCTCACATGTGCACAAGTGCCGCTTGTAAGACTTCTATAAGATTGGCCTATTTGATCAATGGTTTTCATCTATCAAAAAATGGATAATTTGATTAAGCATACCTGTGGACCCTGCTAAAGTTGTGATCATATTGAAAATGTGTAAGAGGTAGTACGCTTCTTTACACTGTATTTATTGGACCTCAAAGCATTTACTATAGAGTTATAAAGATGAGAAGTTTTGATGGAATTTTAGATAAATAAATAAGTAAAAATGCCCCTCTCACACTTCAATAAATATTGTTTGGATTTCCACAACCACATATGATCGTGGAAGCAATTCTCTCCCAACCTCTAGCTTCCGTTAAAAGTGAAAGGCCTGAAAAAATTAATTCAATAATTTTCTTTCGTAGCTTTTCAAATAGGTTTATAGCTTTAATTTGGCTATTTCAATTGCTATAATTGATACATAGATCGATCAATCACCTATTCCACAATCTAATTATTACATTTGGTATCAAAGTAAAGTATACATCAATTATGACAAATCAAAATAAATTTGTGAATCAAATCATGAACCTTCTTAGTTATATTTGAATTATCCATTCATAAATTCTTATAGCAAAATCAAAGTCATCCGTTCCTTCATATCAATGGTCATATCTGGGAGTCCAAACTTTGGAACTAATTATAGCATATTTTCTTTGAATTTTTTTAGGCCCACTTTGAAAATTTAAACCCATTGTTCAGTTTTTTTCTATGTTTAAGCTCATCAGACCATCTAACTACTCTGAGATGGTGGGCCCACTCCTATCTTAAATAGAGTTGACTTTCACATCCCTTGAACAATTAGATTATAATGTGAGCGTTAAAACCACGCATTTAATGTGTCTTAACATGGTTGGTTAGTTGTGACTTATTTTTTTCAAATTTTGACTCCATTTAAAACATCTAATATGGTAATTTTGTTATCCTGGACGTGAGCTTTGAATCAAACAGTCTTTCACCCCAATCGATTTTCATATGATGAAGATATTAAATAAATAAGATTAATTACTCATTAAGTGGCCTATATCTAGTGTTCCAACGATCATATATGAGTAAAATTTAGTCTTAATAATTAAAATGATATGATCTTTAATATGGACTGGTCAGATTGTCCAGAATTTTTGTAGATTTGTCCAAAACAATCACAACCATTTAAAATGTATTTTTAAACGAATTTGATTCCTTTTGGATTAAATTGGGCCAAAACTTATTTCTTAATATAATTAGTATGCTTTAAACATGTCTAATAAGTCAAAATAACCTAAGGATAACTCAATTATGCAATTTTGATCAATCTAATTATTATATATTGTTATTTATAATTACAAATAACTATTCTCAGGTCATCATTTTATACAAGTGAATTGGACTAAATAAATAAACAATTAGTGACTTTCACTTAATAGAAAGATCCAATAATTTAGTATGTATGTTGTTGAGTTCTAATTTGGTTCAAAAAAGGACTATTATCCATCTTATATGGTTGATTCTAATTATTAACTTTTAAATCATTAATATAATTTTCAAATTAAAAAATAATAAATAAATAATTCTCTCAACCTCTAGATGATCAACATCAACCGCATTTAGGCCAAGTTATATCACTTTAATATGATCTATTAAGAGCAAGATTATATATATGTCCTTAAGCTTAAATTCATAAAATTCAAATAGGTTGTGCTAGCCACTACAATAATCTTAATTGGTGAAAATTTTATAAATTTTGACTCATGATTATTCAATATTATGATTGTATAAAGTTGCATTTGGGTTCAATGCGAGTGGTGATGAAAATATAGACAATTGATATTTGACAGGACATAAGCAGTGCAAAATAAATGATGATGTTGGTGTAGGGCTGAGAGACCTATTTCACACAAAAGTATTAAGTGTCTCAAATTTACATGGTTAATATTAGTTAATTTCATGTTTAGGAGAGTCACTTGCATGTCATGACTTTATCCCATATGAGGGGTCATTATTATGTGTTAAACTCTCACCAAGATTTTTTATATGGGCCCATCATGATCCTAAATAATTTAATTAAAGACTCTAATCATGAATCTTATTTAATACTTAGCTTATATTCATGAATAATTAAACACATTTATTAATGTAAATATTATATAATCAGTTAATGTTCTAACTCAATATATTTCTATACCTCTTTTAACTAGGTCCAATTATCCCAAATTAAAAGAGTCCACAAGATAGTTTTTTGATACATACATATAGACCTTACTTTGGAAGAAGAACCTCCTTAATCATTTGGCATAAGAACTAAGTCAAAAATTACACACTATAAGGCAATGGTCAAAATCAATAAGATGTGTCTCAAAATTATAAAACACTCAGTTTATAAGATAATGAATGGTGTCATGCTTGAAATTGAGTAGGTCAAAGTTTTCATGATTGAAATACAAAATCAATTTAAAAAATTAGATAAAGTTGAAATGAGTTCTCTTCTGAATAAATTAACTCGCACATCCTATAATGACTAAGGAAATAACCGAGGGTACATTGTATAACTAACTGAAGTGATATATAAGATTCGCTCATTCGATCTTAAAATATATGATGAACTCTTACTATACTTGGTTCTTAACTCCTTATCTCATAAATTAAGTACATTCCAAGTCAACTATAACATCCAAAATGAGAAATGAACGTTGAACAAACTAATCTCTCAATGTATTCAAGAGTGGGAAAGGCTCAGTAAAGAAGGAAATACACTTAACATTTATCTTATAACCTCGAGACATGGATGTAATGGAAAAAAGAAAAGGAAACAAGGTTATGAAAAATGACTTTCAGGTTCTACAGTTGGCAATCAACATTAACATGAAGCTCAATCGAGTAAAACTCGAGTAAAGAAGGATAATTATTTTTATAAGAAACTAAGCCATAAAAAGAAAAGACTACATTAAATGTAAATAGTGGCTTGCAAATAAGGAGAAAGGTCGTGTCTAAGTTTATTTTGAATATAGTCTAACTGATATGCTAATAGATTATGGTGGATAGATTCTAGTATGGTTGTTCATATTTTTAATTCCATGCACAATAGGTTGTGAAGCTAGCCACCAACTGATGCAAAGTGACCAATCTACATGGGCAGTGACATTAAAGTGGACATAGAGGTAACTAGAGTCCATAGATTTAGGTTAGAGTCAAGTTATATATTGAATCTAGTATATCCATTTTGTGTGCCTTTCATAAGATACAATTGTCAGGCCCTAAAATTTAGGTACCTAAATAAGATATCCAGGACTGAAATTCCAAACCCGTGAACTATAAATTTTGAATTTTAATACAATAATATTGTTATCTTATTCCACACATTCACATCCCATCCACATACAATAAAAATAAATCCAAATCAACTACTATCATTAAACGATTACCAAGTTCTCCACTATATTAATTTTCAATCATAAACTTAATTTCAAACATAAAATTAATATAAACTCAAGCTTGGGAGAATCCCATTACATTCAATATTTAGAAAAATTAAACTAGTCCCTAAACAAATGAAAGTTTTTAGAAAAAAAATCAATTAATTAATTTGTGTGTGTGTATCTTCTTTTAAGAAATATTATGAAAAACTCCTTGTATAACTTCTTTTTGCATTGCTTTTTTTTTTTTGTATTAAGCTCTCATCATTATACTATTTTTTTAAAAAAAAACACTGAGGAAGTATATTACGATAATATAAACAATTTATTCATGATTGGACAATAACATCCGTACCAACTGAAGAAATTTATCGACAAGGGTTCTTTAAAAATGAAGAAACTAAATGTATCATTAAGATTGTAGAAAGAACTCAATATATAGCCGATGAAGATGATAATATCCAACTTCTATCTAAAAGGAAACTGTTAAAATACCAAAAAAAAAATATTAACTATATTCACATAAGACTTATACAAATTTTTATCAAACCATTAACCAGACTAAGGTTGCAAGTCTCAACTATTACCTATAAAATGCATATCAAAATTTGACAAGCTCTCACCAGATTAGTTAAAGTTAGTTTTAATCAAGGCCCCACCTTCAATTGTATCGTAAACTTTTTAATATATTTTACAAATAAAAATCTACAAGAAATCCTAAAATCAGGAGTCCATACTAAGGGTTTCGATATGTCACTAGGAAGTAAAAATATAGTTGTAGTATGCATGTATATTATATGCTAATGAAATCTATAGTCCCTTACGTTGTTTATACAAATTAGAAGAAAAAACTTATAACTCTTCTCATCACCAATATGATAAACAATGTCATAATCCCTAAGCTCATTAAATGAGAAAATGTTGACTTTAAAGATAATTAGAAATTCTAGATATCTAACCTCCCGTCAGAGAAGAAAATACTATGTTAGACTAAATTATAGAACTAGATGATGGATTAGTTGATATCATCTTTAAAAGCTACAAGAATGCTTAATTAAAAATTCATATGCCTTCTTCCCCTAAAGAAGCCTCAACCTCTTTTTTGATACCTCACCCCAACAAACGATACATTTTATCTTAGATCTATAAGAACTCTATATAGTGGGCCTTACTGATCAACGATCTAGATTGTCCTATCAGTTGGACTATAGGATTGAGTTAACCAGTGGGCCTCACTTCAGGTGATGCGCTGTGCAGTCTATCTGTGCAGCTTTGTGTACTAGGGCTGGAACGTTATAGTTGTCTTACGGAAACAACAATTTTGAATTAAACTAGGATGCTACAATGTGGAGCGTGAGAGAGAGAGTTGTGATGGGTTTCAAACTCTCTTTCCACAGGCTATATAAGAGAGTTGCGTCCCCGATCCTACACCAAGGCAGAATTCGAGTCACATCTTGTGAATTGCATAAAGGGTGTGAAGGAGAGGAAGATGCTAAGCTCTACAGGAATTTTGGTATTCTTATCTAGCTTCCATGGTGGCGTCTCATCTAGGTACGCTATCTGAACCCCTGATCACCATGTCCCATGCACAGACAGAACCGTGGGCCTATTCTGCATACAGATTAAGTCCCACTGTTAGTATAAGAGCCAACGTGGATAGGAATGAATGATCAAATTCATCTATTTCAGATACAGATTCATTTAATTAATTAGGGATTTTCGAATCCATGAATCCATAAATGTCCAATTAGGGTTTTTTGAATCCCATATCTCAATATTGGGGATTTCAGTCTCATAACCCCAAAATTCAGCTAAGATTAGGGATTTTGAATTTCAATTCCAAATTTAGTAATTTTGGATTTTGAATTTCAGATTAGGGATTTTCATCCTTTAATCAGCAATTAAGGTCCTTTGAATCTCAAATCCCTGAATTCAAAAATCTAGCTAATTAGGGATTTAGATTCGAATCCTCAAATCCAGATTCAGAAATTAGGGTTTTCCAATCGAAACCCACATCGAATTAGAGATTTCAATTGCAATAGCCCTAATTCTAGACATTAATCAGGGATTTCCATCATCCCCAAACCAGTTGCCAGATTGGGGATTTCAGATTTACACACCAAATTCAGAAAAGGATCTGGGATTTTAAATCGAAATTTTTCTTTACCCAAATCAGAACTTCATAAGGGTACTGCACCTTTTCCGGCTTTCTTAGAGTGGACCCTGATTCCTCTCTGTTGGATCGGCGGTGTCACTGATCAATCTGGCATCTAGGACTGGTATAGTTCACGCGCATGCCTTCATGAAGGATGTAATTCGATCTCCAGAATCCGTCTTCATCAGTAGATGGGGTTTCACCTCCATTATCATCGCATGGCTGTCGATTCTCATCGGTAGTCAATGGCTATGTCCCCTCTAGTCATCGGGTGAACAGAGAATCTCTCTCTCTCTCTCTCTCTCTCTCTCTCTCGGCCTATTGGAGAGGTGATGAGGAAAAACCCTTCGATTTTTTGGGGAAGAGGCTACTGCATAAGAGTCTAGGGTAGTCAGCCCTACTCAAGACGAAAGGGTTTCTTATCCCTTTTTCGATTGGGTAAGTGGACCCGATTTCAGTTTGATTTGAAGACCCGCGATTGGGATCCATTTATATATTTGGTTGGGCCTAAGGCTCGTGTTGGGCCCATTCCAAGAACGGGGATCCACCTCATTGCTTTTGCTGCTAGGCGTGACACCTGATTTGGGCCCATCCATTATATCCTGATATGGGTCCATCTTTTGGACTATTCAATATCAATTAAGGTCATATGTAGGCTCACTTTTGATCATTCACTGTGAGCACTATATTTAGTTCTTTACCTTTAGCTAAATTGATAATATATAGATCTATCCAACCACTTATGTTGTTCCATTATATAAATATATCATAGAAGGGTTGAAAGCCAAAATTATAATGCTCATTGATAATTATCATAACATACAGAATCTTGATTTGGTATCATTATAGGCCCATCGCCCATCCTTGAGAAATTGATATAGACCGTTGGAACATAAAGAATGATACACATCCGTATGCATATTTCTAAGGTTACTTTACTTTCCAATAATCAATATCAATGACCTTGTGAGTCGTATCAAGACTAATTAAGAAATAATCCATTGAGGCAGGATTATAATCGCAATCCTAAGTCCATATTTGTAATGTTGGATTCAGTTGTGTTAGCCACCACAGTGACCTCAATCGATGAAAAATATTATAAGTATAGACTTATAACATTGGGATAAGCGGATTGCATATAGTTACATTCAAGTTTTCATGCATATGGTAACGAAAACACAGACGATTACCGTTTGACAGACACATGAACGGGTAAAGTAAATGGTATTGGTAATGTAAAGTTGAAAGACTCATTTCACCCATAGGTGTTGAGTGTCTTAGATTTACATGATTAATATCACTTAGCTTCATGTTCAGGAGGATCACTGACATGTTATTATTACCACCCACAGGAGGAATGATGATGATGTATTAAATTCTTACCAGGATGTGATGGTTGGGCCCATCTTCATCTTGGATGATTTAGTTGATGCCTCCCTTAACAACTGAATCAGTTATCTTTGCCTGATATTTGTTTACATTCACGAAATTATTTTGTGAAATTTTGAACTAATGTGAGTATATATGTATTTCTTTTATTTCAATCTCAATTCCAACTAATCAAAATCAAGTCTCTGCCCTAAATGGATCTAATTACACTCAATGGAAGAATGTCATTGAAGTTGTATTGGGCTGTCTTCAATTAGATCTGGCCCTGATAACACCAGAACCGTCAGAACCATCTGATAATGTCACTGAAGCTGAATATAATTGATGGGTTACTTGGTTTACATCAAATGATACATGCCTGAAGGTTATAAAGTATTCAATTTTTGAATCT
The DNA here is from genome assembly GCA_037074715.1 of Magnolia kwangsiensis. Taxonomy (NCBI): domain Eukaryota; kingdom Viridiplantae; phylum Streptophyta; class Magnoliopsida; order Magnoliales; family Magnoliaceae; genus Magnolia; species Magnolia kwangsiensis. Next base: position 139,946,505 of record CM073576.1, on the reverse strand, counting down.
ACAAAGGACGCCATACCCGAAACGGATAAGGCCAAAGCTTTCCTGACTGAAATGAGAAAACGATTCAAGAAATCTGATAAATCTAAAGTGGGCATTTTTTTGAATAAATTGACTCGCTCATCCTACGACGGAAAAGGCAATATCGGTGAATACATTGTAGAATGGATCGAACTTGTATCTAAGATTTGTTCTCTAGGACTTGTACTCACTGATGATTAATTGGTTCATTTGATCATGAACAACCTACCTCCCCAATTCGACACATTCCTGTTCAACTATAACACTCTGAAGGACGTGTGGACATTAGATAAACTTATCACTTAATGCGTCCAAGAAGAAGACAGGATCAGGCAGATGATTAAAGTTTAAAATGTTAACATGGTGACCTCCAGTCATGGGCATGGGCAAGGGAATAAAGGTAAAATGAAAAGAAAATAAGGTTCCAATAATGGATTCTCTGGTCCTCCATTTGAAAACCATGAGAATCAATCTGGAAATGGATCATGGATCTAAATGCAAACGAGTTAAAGGAAAATCGTGTTTCTTTTGTAAAAAGGCGGGTCATCTAAAGAAAGACTGCGAAGGTTTTAAGAATTGACTCATAAAGAAAGGTAATCATTCTATTCTTGTCTGTTTTGAATCTAATTTGACCAATGTGTCAGTGGATTCCTGGTGGATAGACTCGTGAACTACTATTCACATATGCACTTCTATGCAGTAATTACTACTGGCCAGGCCACTAACTAATGCGGAGCGCTCAGTATACGTAGGCAATGGTGTCAAGGTTGACGTGAAGGCAATAGAAGTCTATAGGCTTAAGTTGAAGTATGGTCATTTTAAAAATTTAGTAGATACATTCTATATGACATTTATAAGGCGTAATTTAATTTCAATTTCCTGTTTGGATAAGTTGAGATATTCATTCCACTTTGGAAATAAAAGTTTTAGTATTTACTTTAATTTGATTAAAGTTTAAACTGACTCTATAATAAACAACTTATACCAGTTAGACTCGATTGCCTCTCACGTCTATAATAGTAATACCTTGCATAGAAATAAAGTGAGACCCAAGCGAAGACTAGACTTGTGGCATAGGCGGCTATGCTATATATCTCGTGAGAGATTAGACAGGCTAATGCGATAAAGAATTTTGCATTCTCTAGACTTCTCTGACTATAAAGTATGCATTGATTGCATAAAAGGAAAATAGATTAGAACAAGAAAGAAAGGTGCAACTAGAAGTGTAGGTCTATTAAAAGTTATATATATAGATATCTGTGGACCATTCCCTACAGCCTCATGGAGTGGCCACAAATATTTTATTACCTTTATAGATGACTACTCTCGCTTCAGGTACCTATACCTTATCAATGAGAAATCAAATGCCCTCGATGCTCTTAAAATCTATAAGGCCGATGTTGAAAATCAAACCCTTATGGATATGGTGTAAGGCACGGTCAGCAATTCGACATTACTAGAATCTCTGTGGGGTGATGCGATCAAAAATGCAGTTCATATACTAAACAGGATTCCGAGCAAAGCAGTAAGAAAAACTCCTTCTGAGTTGTGAAATGGGAGATAATCAAGTCTCTAACATCTACATGTTTAGGGTTGCCCTACTGAGGCTAAAATTTATAACCCGCATAAAAAGAAGCTTGATCCTAAAATCGTAAGTTGTTTCTTCATTGGATATCCAGAAAGATTAAAAGGCTATCGATTCTATTGTCATTCTCACTCTATCAGGATTGTTGAGATTGAGAATTCCAGATTCATTGAGGACATTGAAAATAGTGGGAGCACGAACATAAAAAAAATTATATTTGAAGAACAAAGGACTGTGACTCCAGTCATAGTCAATCCGGATCACGTGGATATTAATGGTGCAGTCGATTCTACAATCACTGCAGAATACCACGTAGAACCTCATATACAAACCACTAATGAAGAAAATCAAAATCAGATCCAACAAGTTGAACCATTGAGAAAATCTGAAAGAAAGAGAGAAGACCTATAAATCGAGACGATTACATCGTATACTTACAGAAGCATGACTTTGACGTAGGGGTGGAAAAGGATCCCGAATCCTTTACACAAGTCAAATGAAGTGCTGATCTTTCTCGTTAGTTTAATGCCATGAAAGATAAGTTAAAATTTATGAAGTACAATAAAGTATGAGATCTTGTAGAATTACTCACTGGAATAAGGCCGATTGGTTGTAAATGAGTATTTAAAATCAAACGGGACTCCAAAGGTAATGTTGAACGATATAAAGTCAAACTTGTTGCCAAGAGTTTTAACCGACATGAGGGCATTGACTTGAAGAAGACTTTCTCACCAATATCTAAGAAAGACTTTTTCGAGATTATAGTGGCTCTTGTAGCTCATATGGATTTAAAGTTACATCATATGGATGTAAAAACTGCATTTCTCAATGGAGATCTAAATGAGAATGTACACATGTTATAGCTCAAAGGTTTTATAGCTAGTGGCTCAGAACATTTGGTTTGTAAACTAAAAAAATTCATCTTATGGATTGAAACACGCATCGCGACAGTGGTACCTTAACTTTCATAAAGTAATTTTCTCATATGGCTTTGTAGAAAATACTGCAGATGAATGTATCTACATTAAAACAAGTAGGAGTAAGTTCGTTATGATGATTTTGTATGTTGATGACATTCTGTTGGCTAGCAGTGATACCAGGATGTTGAGCGACACCAAAAAATTCTTATCTCAAAGGTTTGAAATGAAAGACCTTGGTGAAGCTTCTTACGTCATCGACATTGAGATTTGCCATGACAGAACACTTGGACCACTCAGCCTATCACAAGGGGCCTATATTACTAGGGTACTCGAAAGGTATGATATATAAAATTATGCTTCAAGAAAGTCACCCATTGTGAAGGGTGACAAATTTGGTCTATTTCAGTGTCCAAAGAATGATTTGAAAAAGAATCGAATAAAAGAATTTCCATACGCATTAGTAGTAGGGAGCATCATGTATGCTCAAGTCTGTACACGACCGGACATTGCCTTTTTCACTGTAATGTTGGGAAGATATCTATCTAATTCAGGAATGCAACATTAGATAGTTGCAAAGAAAGTATTACGGTATCTTCAGAGAACGAAAGACTTCGGAATCACATACAGAAGATCCAATTAGTTGGAATGATCAAATATTTAGATGCAGACTTTGTAGGCTGCGTTGATACTAAGAAGTCTACTTCAGGATACATCTTCATGATGGTGGGAGGAACTGTGTTATGGAAAATCATGAAACAGTCTACCACAACCTCATCCACCATGGAAGCTGAATTTATTGCTTATCATGAGGCACCTAATCAGACACTATGGTTACAAAGTTTCTTCTCAAGTTTGTAGGTACTGGAGCATATCCCTAAACCATTGAGAATATTTTGTGATAATTCAGCTACTATTTTCTTCTCTAGTAACAACAAGTATTCGTCAAGGTCGAGGCATATCGACATTAAGTGTCATGTTATGAAGGAAAGGGTTCAAATATTGACTCGAATTCATCGGCACTAAGCAGATGATTGCGGATCCACTCACTAAAGGGCTCCCTATCACGCTAATTCAGGAGTATGTAACATCCATGAGAGTCATTGATCCCACAGATGTTATGTAACATCCATGAGAGTCATTGATCCCACAGATGTTTTCAATTAGTGAGAGTTGAGTCGTTTTATACAGTTTGTTTGGATGATTTTGATATATATGTACAAATTTTGAGTAAGTAGAACTCCAGTCGTGTCTCGTTGGAGATAGGTAAAAGCTTCAGGACCTCTTAAAGATAGGCACTTATTATCACACTAAAGTGTGTAATCCTTATACCACATTGCGTAGTTCCTGATCTATATCGTTAAGATTGAAAGTATTTGTGATTGCGCTTATACTCACTTCGTCTAAATTAAATGTTTTGATGACTACCGCATTTTAATACTGACTGTCTTGATGGACTAGATTGAATAATATTACTCATACTGTCCAGCTATTTCATTGGTTAACCATTTGGATAATTTTTTAAAAGATCAAAACTTGTTTTCAAAATTATTCTATATGACTATCATTGGCGTTGCTCAATAAGGCCCAAGTGGGAGAATGTAAGAACTCTATATAGTGGGCCTTACTGATCAACAGTCTGGATTGTCCTATCAGTTGGACTATGGGATTGAGTTAACCAGTGGGCCCCACTTCAGGTGATGCGCTGCACAGTCTATGTGTGCAGCTTTGTGTACTAGGGCTGGAATGTTATAGCTGTCTTACGCAGACAACAATTTGAGTTGAACTACAATGCTACAATGTGGAGTGTGAGAGAGAGAGAGTTGTGATGGGCTCTCTCTCCACAGACTCTATATAAGAGAGTTGGGTCCTCGATCCTACACCACAGTAAAATTCGAGTCTCATCATGTGAATTGTAGAAAGGGTGTGAAGGAGAGGAAGATCCTAAGCTCTACAGGAATTCTGGTATTCTTATCCGGCTTCCATTGTGGCGTCTCATCTAAGTACGTTATTTGAACCCCTGATCACCATGTCCCATGCACAGACAGAATCGTGGGCCTATTCCGCATACAGATTTAAGTCCCACAAGATCATGAGAGAAGATTTGTAATATTGGAAACTCCTTAGAAACAAAGCTCAACTAATCCTTAAAATCAATCCACAATAAAATTCATGGGACCAACTGGATTGGTAAGATTTGTATGCAAATTGAGAGTACAAACCATTACCCAGGTGGCTCATGTCGTCCCCCACGCCATTTACAATGGATAGCTTACCATTGTGTAATTGCCACAAGCGTTGGCGGCATGGGACCACCAATCATGCCGATACATAGGGCCTTTAAAGTTGTTGTGACCAAAAGTACAAAAACTGTGTACAACTTATCGCCCAAATATTTACAAATTTGGACATATCTTAAATTTTTTTTAAAAAAATTCTTGAATAGTGGTTAAGTAAAATATGTTGTTGGGTAGTAATTAAATTATCATCCTAAGGTAAAATGGTCATTTTACCTCCCTAAATGGTAAAATAACTTGTTTCACCACTTATCAAAGCAAGTTCATGATGTCACGTGTCCTCCAACAATTCAAAGCATGACACATGGTGATGTTTGCCCCCTCAAGTTGCTCCAAATTATAAGATTGTCGATACAACTTCTGTAAATAGAAGCCCACACCGCTCATTTATATAGATCTAGCTCTAAAATGAGGAGTCTATTTAGATCTAGAAAGAGAGATAATAACACTTGACTCTACAATACTTAAAGTTAGATAGAAGAGTTAGTGAGTAAGAGTTATTGTGGAGAGATCTAGAGAGCTATCTAGAGTTAGCAATACATTTACTACACTTGAGAGCACTTGAGAGATTTAGGTAGCCTAGAGAGTTCTCCATCCATCCAGGCCATCCCATCCAACCTACATCCATCCATGCGATCCCATCCAACCTACACCAACATCCAAACCATCTCAATTATCTAAGATCAATGGAACAGGGTCGAGATATGAGATCTATGACCATCTCCTTTAGGAGGAGTGCCTTAGCTTTCCTTTCCTTTCCCAACATCTTCATGTTCATCGGCGGCAATGTAATTATTCTATTTTATTTTCTATTCACATTTTGTATATTCTTATTCTTATACATCTCTTACTCATAGTTTGAGTGATCTTTAGTTTTATGCTCTGTACCTTTTTAAATTTATGAATCTTGGTGCATCAAAAACCAAGTTAGCTTGGACCACCTTTTCTTTTATTTGATCAATTATATATTGCATATGTTTATCTTTACTAGTAATTATCACCTCCTTAAGTTTACCTTAGGTTAAGACATTATAATATTCTTAGTAGGTAATTTGAGTAGATAGTGATATAACTAGTTATTAGCATGTATTGTTGTATCGTCCGTATAATGTATTAGTTTTATTTTCCTTCCTTGCCACTATTATCTCCTTTAAATATACATTAAGTTAAGATATTGTGATCCCCTTAACGGTTATTTGGGAGAGTAATGGCTCACTTACTGGTTTTTAACACTATTGTTAGGGTTGAGGCAGAAAGATAAAAAAAAAACCTAATCACTTAAAGATAGGCTTAAGGCGCATTATGATGTCCTTATCTTTAAGGCATTATTAACACCGTATTGGCGATTAAACCAATTTGCAAGAGGGTTATATCAAATTCGCTTCCAGGATACAATAAGTCTCTTCTCTCGGACTGGAGAAATGTGGGCTTCGCCCTGCAAAATCGAAAAACTGCACCCCAAATATAGAACTTACCCACTGAAAACTATTTGCATTTTACTACCTCAAATATTGTTTACAGTTTAGCGCTTTAAAACTGTAACTTTTCAAAAACCATCTAAAACTAAAAATGGAGAAGAAGAAGAAGATGGAGAAGAGAATGTTGAAATTGTTATTTTTAGATTGACTCAAAGATTAGTTTATATAGAATCACAAGAGATGCATTAAGACCATTTTCATGGAAAGACATCTTCTTTCATGGTGTCTTTTCAACAATGGTATCCTTCCACCATTAATGACATATTTTCACTACTATTTCGAATTCAAATGATGCTCAATTTACCAAGAGACACCACCATTCACAAATGAATAGTCACCAACAGTCACCAAAAACCACAACCTTTTTCCTAAATTTTCTTTTATAAATTAAAAATATTTTTTTATTTTAAAAAAAATCAACAACTATCGGTAACCAAACTAGTTTATTAACACAAGTTTTTCTAAAACCCCAAAAATTCCTAAAAAATCCAAATCTAGTAAGGTAAAGACCGTACATAAGAGTAGTTAAGGGCGCTAAACTCCTTCCCTCACCATTACCAAAGTCCTTATTTAAAATATTTAGTCTCAAAACTTATTTAGTAGAAATCTAAAGTTTGTAAATCTTTGATTCTCCAACTCAATGCAATTCTACGGGTCTATTCAACCGTAAAGTTTTTACTTCCTTTGGCTCACAACAACTCCAAGTTTTTCATATGCACTATTCTAAGTCTACCCCATAACCATTAAACCGAATCCCAGAGTCGTGATATGCAAATGAACGGGCACTTGTTGATAGAATAACAAAACTACTGATTTTATTATTGAGTAATCAATCGTATAAATACACCAAGGAAATAACTAAGAATGGTTGAAGATCCTACAAATTAGGAAGTTGTTACAAACTGAATCCTATATTTATGGAAGACAGCTAAATACATTTGAATGATATAATCTGATATGAAAGAAGAAGTCAAGCAGTTAAGTACAACTGATTACCTCTATTACTTGCCATATTGCGTTCACAACTATAAATACTATAGCTACACGTGTGCCACAGGTATCCTCTCATCCATGACATTTGACAAATAAATAATAGAATAACTGGTCCGAACAACATAACCTGGATAACTTGTGCCGGTACAATTAAACATTGTCAAAACTTTACTTGACTTCAAATGATTTCTTGATTTGCAAATGTGTCCTTAATAGTTGGACCGTCCAAACTTTCATGTGTAGATATGTAGATAGTAGGTGACACTTCCAACCTTCTGTTTTGAATGGAATGTGGGGTCCGCATCACATCCAGTGTTGGAACTTCAATCTCGCGTGTGTCCAAGATCTGGACCTCTTGTCAAGTAATACACGTGTAAGAACAGGACAAAAAAAAGAAGAAGTGTCAAACCTTTGATGAAGCAGGAAAAAAATAAAAGAATATTAGCCCTTTGATTGAGTAGATTATGTTTGTATGGGAGGTGGATTGCCTGATGAGTGACTCAACGCCTTATGGCATGGGGAAACAGATTGGCTACTCCCCCTGTCACCGGCCAATGACTAGTGGTCGGTGCTCCGTGGGCCCTACTATAATATATGTGTTTCATCCATGTCATCCATCTATTTTTGTAGATCATTTTACGGTAAGAGCCCAAAAATGAGATATATCCCAATCTCATTTTTGGACCACATTACAGGAAGCAGTGTTGATTGAACGTCGACCATTAAAAAGTTTTTGAGGGGCCATAAAAGTTTTCGATCAAGATGATCTTTGTTTTTTTCCCTTCATCTAGGTCTGTATGACCTAATCAACAGATTGGATGTCAAATAAAAAATACAGTGGGCCTTAGGAGGATTTTAATGGTAGATATCCATTCATTATTAATTTCCTGTAGTGTGATCCAACTGAGACTTATATCACTCTCATTTTTGGGATCAAGTGCTAAAATGATCTGTAAAAATGGATGAACGGCATGGATAAAAGACATACATCAAGGTGTGGCCCCACATAGAACCAACAACTAGCCACCGGGTTAGTGGCAGGGGGAGTAGGTAATCCGCTTCCATAGCATGCTAAGTCTGTGGGGCCCACTGTCATGTATGTATCTTATCCATCCCATCCATTCATTTTTTTCAGCTCATTTTTGGGTGCCCAATAAATAAACACATCTAACATTCAAGTGGACCACATCACAGGATACAGTGGCATTGAACGCCTACCGTTGAAAACTTCTTGATGCCCATAGAAGTTTTGGATCAAGCTGATATGTGTGTTTTTTCTCTCCATCCACGTCCATGTGATCTTGCAAACAAGTTGGATGATAAATAAACATCACCGTGGGACTTAAGAAGGTTTCAACAGTGGATATCATTATCCCCACTGTTTCCAGTGGTGTGGTCCATTTAAACTTTGGATATGCTTCAATTAATTTGGAAAAGTAGATGTACGGTGTGGATAAGACGCATACATTACAGTGGGCCCCACAGAGTTTACCTAGTTGGGTTATTCAACCCAAAATCTGCGTCCGTTTGTTTGAGACTCAAAATTCCAACGACCCAACTTGAGCAGAGCCGAGTCACTGCAAACTTGCTGAGGAGTTTACTCGGTTTGGATGTGGCTTCAGACTCGTCAAGTCAGCTTGCTTGAGGAGTAGGAGGTTTATTAGAAAAAAAAAAACTCAAATGATCCGAACTCAAGGACGCTGTGTAACAACCCCTTTTTTTTGGAACTAACCCCACCGTCCACTTCCGTGTGGCCCACCTGAGTTTTGGATCGGCCTTATTTTTGGCCTTATATTTTCTCTTGGCCTGGCCAAGATGATGGACGGAGTGGATTTATATGGGACCCACCGCATCTTTTAAAAAAAATAAAATAAATAAAGTAAAAATTAATAAAAATTAATCTTCTGCAACTAAATCACTTCTTCCACTTTCCTCCTTTTTGTACGGTAATGGCCGCCAAACCCTCCCACGAAACAAAACTTCCCACATCTCTCACTCTTCCGCCTTATTCCTCACATCCATTAAAAATGAGGAAAAATATAAACAAGTTTTAATCGTATCAAAAAGGAAGAGAGAGAATCGGGTAGATCAAGAGAGAGAGCTCTGTAGATCAAGAGAGGGAGAGAGATTAGAGTGAAGCCAGATCATCAAACTTTAAGGTAGTGATCTTATCTTGAGATTTAGCATTTTCAATTAATTATTATGCTAATTGTCAGTTGATTATTTATTTATGAATTTCTATTTTTATATATTTCTGGTATTTATATTGAAATAATTTATATATATATATATATATAAATAAAATTTTTAATATTTAAAGTTAAAATAATTTATATATATATATATATATAATAAAATAAATTTATAGAATAAAATAAACAATTTATTTGGGTTTTATATTTTAATTTATAAACTCTAAATATAAAAAAATATTTGTGTTATCATATGCCACATTTACAAATTTCAGAGTGCCTATCATCATACTCTGGTAGAGTATTAAATAACTCCTCATGAGAAGCCAGAAGATGCACCGTAAGGAATTACTATAATGGAGAAGGTTTCAAGTCCATCAAGCTGGACCACAAGTTAAGGTCCACCCAACAATAGATTTATGACCTAATAATTTCATACAAAATCCAACCCTTCTAATACGTTTAAAACCACATGAAGATCACTTTAATGAAAAATTATTCCTATATACTAGTCAGGATATCTATAAAAATATATAAATAACTTATAACTGTTGATAAATAATATTATCCATTTAATTAGTGATTGTAAGTGTTTCTTGCAAGTGATCCTAATATTATAATAGACCTATTGAATGAGTTAGATTTTTACACTTATATTAAAGGTTATAAGTTATTTACTTGGTGGACCGTAATGTTTCCAACTAGTTGAACTGGACATTTTTTTTTTATAATGGGATTCTGCTAGTGCGAGAAGTGCGAGTATGACTACAATCTTACTCGTCTCCACAGGCGGAATATAGCACACGTGTGTAAGTCTAGAAATCTACCATACAATCCACACTTTCAACATGTCCAGATAAAATAATAATAATAATAATAATAAATAATTTTACTAAGTTTATATTCTAATTTAGAAGTTTTAAAATCTCTCTTGTCAAGATCAAATTAAATCATTATAAGTCTGATTTAAGTATTTAGAAATTAATATGATCTAATTTAGATGATTATTTAAATTATTTAAATTAAATTTTAACCTAATGTTAAATTAAACCTTCAATTCATACTAATTTAAACTCTGATTTAGAAAAAAAAAATCTGAATATAAGGTCCATATAATTATTTTGTAAATTATACAGCATTGTTACAGGAATCAACTTGATGTTTCAGTAAATTCCAAGAATTTAATTTTAATGACTTCGGGTTGCTAGACGTTTTGTATGAAAATTTGAACAATAAATCGTTTGCTATTGATTTCAGAATAACTCATGACATACATTCATCTATTTTGATTATGAAATTATGAAAAAAGGAAAGGAAATAAATGAATGTTAATGATATTAGTAAGTAGGGCAATTATGTCCCTTAGGTGAGAGACCCTAAAGCCAGCAAGTAGGACAATTGTGTCCCTTGGGTGAAAGACCCTATAACCCACAGGATCCGTTGGAGTCTCCTTTGTGTACGGTGTATGAATACAATTGTGTGCGTAGACATACGTCAGATGTACAACTGGAGCAGTAGTCTGACCAGCTAATGTATAAATGGGTCCATCACCATGAGGTATCAGTGTGTGGGCGTTAATGCATCGTGACCATCTACTTGGTACGATGTTGTAAGAAATAATATAAATGTTATGAGTATTCATGATGGAAATATCGCATGCATCGCATTTTCACACTTCTGTTGTTAAATTTCATTAGCTGTATTATATTTCCTCCATTGTTATAAAATTGATATTATCTGAACATGTTGAATTTTGGGTAAGAGATGACCCTACTGGGCTGTTATGCTCATCCTACTAAAAAATGCACAGGTGCAGAGCTGGAATACTACGAGCAGGCGGGCCTCTTCTATTAGCTTTATTTTCTAGAAATTAAGTTTAGTTTTAATTCATTTTAGTTTTTGTTATTTAGGTCTAGTTTATTTTCAATTTCGATGTAGAAATGGAAGCTATCAAAGAGTTGAATTTAATAAATATTCAGTTGTATTTCTTTTAGATGACGTTGATTATTATTGAGCTTGATTGAATCATCTGGTCTGTAATAAATGAGAATAATTTTATAACTCACACCCTGGGATTCGAGTCTTGAATACTTTATTCGGGTATCTAAATTTTGAAGCGTGACACGCTGTATATGGGGCCCACTGTGATGTTTGTGAAAACTTCACCCTCCATCCATTTTACCATATTATGTTAAGATATCAGCCTAAAAATAAAACAGATCCAAAATTCAAGTGGGCCAAAATTCATGTTAAGAGAGGTTTCAACAGTACGCATTTCCCTACGCACTTTTTCTTTTTGTGTGGCCTACTTAAGTTTTCAATCAGCCTCATTTTTGAGCTATTATCCTATCACCATCGGGTAAAACAGATGAACGGGATGGCTTTCTCACAAACATCACGGTGAGCCCCACCTAGCATCTAGGCATAAGAAATCCCCGTCCCTATTGTAATTGGGCCCCACTTTTCATCAAAAACCCAGATGACCAAATGTACGAAAGGTTGGCATGTGTTGCATGTGACTGACCTTAGCATCTTTTCTTCCAACTTTCACGGCAACAAAAATACCTGAGATTTTGAAAATCTTGCAATAATTCTTAAAAATATCATTTTAATGTTTGGATTAGAAATTAAAGATGCTTTTTAAAGGATAAAATTATAAAAATGCTTTTATTTATTTATTTTTCCTTTAGAAAGTTATGAAACTCGAGACTCATGGGGCCATTTGTTATGCATATAACATCCAACCCGATAAACATGTGTACCACACCATGTTGATAGCACTATCAATATATCATTCAATCATATCATCAAATAAGCTACACTTGAATTAAGATATTTTACATGCTTTGTATTTTTTTTTATTGATTCGCTCACCTTATAATTGGATTTGTCATATTTTTGACTCGTCTGATGATAATGTTGGCATGCATTAGTTGGATGAGAGCAAATTAGGTGAGCCCTGACCTCACCGAAGATGGTGCAACCCTTACTATAGGACCCACTTTGATGTGTGTAATCTGTCTCCATGCCCTTTATTCATTTTTTTCAAATCATTTTAGAGCATTATTCCAAAAATGAAATAGATCTAATTATTAGGTGGACTACTTCGGGAAATAGTTGTGATCGAACGTACTACCATTAAAAACTTCTTAAGGTGCCGCTTAATTTTCCATACTATTTATTTGACATCCTCATAAGGTCACATAAGCCTAGATGAAGGGGGAAAAAATAAATATTAGCTTGATGTAAAACTTTTGTAGGTCATTAATGATCAATAGCCATTATTCGCTATGGTATGGTTCATAATTGGATTTGCCTTATTTTCGGGATAATGCTCTAAAATGACCTAAAAAACCTATATGAATAGTGTGGATACAAAATACATATATTAAGGTGGGCACCATGGTAAGAGCCTCACCATCTTAGGTGAGTCAGGGTCTCACCTAATCTGCTTCCCTACTAGACAGGTTGACCTGAGCCTCACCATCTTAGGTGAGTCAGGGTCTCACCTAATCTGCTTCCCTACTAGACAGGTTGACCTGAGATACACGCCATGTGGGCCTCACAACTTTTGATTTTCCACTTTGTTATAAAGAAATAGTGTAGTAGCACACTAATATAATTCCTTATATTAAAAAGTACTGGTTAAAGATATAAGTTCTTGGAGGCACTATTCTATAAAATCCAATTTCTTGAGGATTTTTGCAATAAAAGTCCCCAATAAATATGGTGTTACCATTGTGTGATTTTAAAAAACAAAAATCCTACTGTAACAATATTAATTTTATCTAAAATTTTAAATAATCAAAACATACATATTTAAAATTTTAAAATGATTATTAATTTACATGCATTTTCAGCAAGATTTGCATGGTGATATTTTTAAATAAATAAATAAATAACATCTAAATGCCATGATAGCATGCATATGACAACGTAGACGAGTTGACCATGTCCCAGTCAGTCATCACGTAAATGGCCGATATCACTCATCAGGTGGGCCACACTATTACAGGGAGACTAGACTGGAAAAGAAAATGACCAACGGCCTATTCTCAACTGACAGTTGTGGCCCACCTGATGAGTGAGCCGGCGTAATTTATGGACAAGGATTAGCTACTGATAAGTTAGGTACCGAGACTCAGCTACTCAAGTGACGTCACGAAGCTACGTGAGTCCCACCATAATATATGTTTTGTCTCCACAATGTCCATCCGTTTAAAGAGGACATTTTAGGGCATAAGCCAAAGAATGAGATAGATCCAAACCTCTAGTGGACCCCACCATAGAAAACAGTAGAGAGAGTGACGCCCGCCATTGAAAACTTTTAAGGGCTGCAAAAGTTTTAGATCAAGCTAATAGTTGTTTTTTCCTTTTTTTATGTCTTTTTTAACTCATGAACAGGTTGGATCTCAAATAAACATACAGTGGACCTTAAGAAGGTTTCAACGGTGGGCATCACTCTCTCCATTGTTTTCTGCAGTGGGGTCCATTATAGATTTGGATCTTCCTCATTATTTGGATCATGACATAAAATGATCTCTCCTAATGGATGGACAGTGTGGATACAACAATTTACATCAAACTTGTTGATGTCACCTTTGTAGCAAGTCTCGGCATTCAACCTGTCAGCAGGGGTGTATACGATCCGATCTAGCTTGGTTAGCTCGCTCGACTCAACTTGAAAAATCTTAATTCAACTTGGTTTGAAGCTGAGTTCGAGCTAAATTAAGCTAATTTTTTGAGCTCAAAAATGAGTTCGAGCTCAACTCAACTTAAATTGAATCTAACTCAAATTAATCTAGTTGGGTAACTCGGTTACTTTGCCATTGTTGTTGCCCACCAGCTATTTGGTACACTGACTTAATAAAATGTAGCCGGTGGCAAGGAAGGTTTGGCTAGTGGCAAGCAAGATATGTACATTAAGCAAATATATATATTTTTTTAAAAAAATTATTATTTTTATATGTTACTTAAAAGGTGTTTGATAAAATATCTATAAAACTATTGTCTTTGCTGGTGAAATAGTAAATTTTTAAAATTTCAATTTAGGTGTTTGTAAAAATGCCTCAACGGTGAACTTAGCTTAATCTTGACTTGAACTTGGCTTGAACTTTTGACCAAGTCAAGCTGAGCCGCTGACCGAGCCAACCCGAGCTTGCCGGTTACGCTCAAGGACCGAGCCGAGTTGAGCTCAAGCTAAAGTTAGCCCGTGTTCGAGCCAAGCCGAGCTGAGGCCAGCTCAACTTGATGTACACCCCTGCCGATCTGTAGCTAACCTGCGTCACCAATTTATGTACACGGCGTGCTCATGCAATACCGGCGCGTACTAAGGTCAGTGGGGTCCACAACGATGCGTGTGCCTTACATCCACTGCAACCATCCATTTTGGAGGATTATTCGAGGGAATGATCCAAAAATGAAGCAGATACAAATATTAGGTGGACGGCACCACATGAAGTAATGGTGATTGAATATCCACTATTAAAAAATTATTGAGGCCCACCGGAATGTTTATTTGCCATCCAACCTGTTGATAAGGTCACAAAAGCATGGATGAAAGAACCACGCAAGTATCAGCTTCATTCAAAACTTTCGTAGCCCACAAGAAGTTTTTAATAGTAAATCACCGCTGTTTCATATGGCGTGGTCCACCTGGGATTTGGATCTGCTTTATGTTTTGATCATGACTTAAAATGAACTTCCAAAACGGATGAATGGACATCATGGATTGAAGGACGGTGGGCCCACAGTCAGGGATCCACCTTAGCCGCGCCCATGCAATACTGCCCGTCCGATAGATGGACCAATCTCGTGCCACCATGCGCCTCTCTCTTCGCGCGAATAGATATACTATGTTTCGAATTATACATTATTATTATTTTTACGTAATCACGACCGCCTTTCATTTTCCAGGAATTCCATAGACGGCAAGTCACGGTTGGATGATCGGATGATCAGAACCATCCATCCAGCTTGACATACCATGGATAGCCTCCAGCATCAGTGTCCACCAAAGGGGTGGTATCCAATGGACAGTAAAAAACAAAAAATATTCAATGCTTCACATTCCTCGTGAAGGGGTCAGACGCTAGGCGGACTAACCTTACTTGGGACGCGGATTTCCTGTCGAAAGCCTTTCGCAGGGAGTTTCTGTGCAAGGACGCTAAGTGGGGCCCACTGCAATGTATGCGAAAAATTCACTCCGTCCATCCGTTTTGCCTGCTCATTTTACGACGATCGACCAAAAATGAGGTGGATAAGAAATTAAACTGGATCACACGAGAGATAAAATTAGGGAAAGCATTTTCCACCGTTGAAACCTTCATAGGATCCACCTTGATGTTTATATGCTATCCAAACCGTTTATAAGTCATTCCAGATGGGATTAAGTGAAAACACCAAAAATATAGCCCCATAGAGAACTTTTATGGCCATAAGAATACTTTAATGGTGCTCACTGAATTCTCACTATTTCCTCTCGTGTGTCCCACTTGAATATTGGATACACCTCATTTTTGGTTGAATGTCCAAAAATGAACTCTAAAAACGGATGGACGGGGTGGATATCACACAAACATCTCAGTGGGCTTCACCTAGAATCCTTGCACAGGAACCTCGTGTGAAAGTCTTTTGCGCGAAATCCGCTCCCATTGGTCATATGATTATTATTTTTATATTGTGGGCCCCTCTAGGTGCAGTTTGGATCACCCAGCCATGTGCCACGTGGGTCCATTCCACAGATGGCCAGCCCAAGCGACCTGTTAATGCAACGGCCTTGATTTTCCTGGAAACGTTGGGGACGCGGATTCCCTACAAAAGCCTTTCGTAGGAAGTTTCTGATTCTAGGTAGGGCCCGCCGTGATGTCTGTAAGAAATCCACGCCGTTCATCCGTTTTGGGATCTGATTTTAATATATGCGACTGAAAATATGAGTCTCCTATTGTTGAAACCTTTATGGGCTTCGCCTTAAGCTTTATATGCCATCCAAACCGTTTTCATGTTATTTCTCACTGGGATGAAGTGAATAAGCGAAGAACTTATCCCGTTACAAAACTTTTGTGCCCGTAAAAATGTTTCAACGGTGTTTAGTGAATCCCCACTGTTTTCAATCATGTGGCCCACTTGAGTCTTGGATCTTCCTTAAATTTCGATCACACATACTTAAATGAGATTGCAAAGGGAATAAACGGTGTGGATTTCACACAAACATAATGGTAGGCCCCACCTAACATCCTAGCGCAGGCAAAAGCCTTTCCAGGAAATCCGCGTCCATAAATTCGCGGATCTCTATACACGTGTAACCCCATGAATGTGTCAACGGCGGGCGTTTAATCCTCAAGGTTTCCTGTCGTGTAGCCCAATTTAGTTTTAGGTCCGCCTAATTTCTTATCCTTGACCTAAAATGACACAGAAAAACGGATGAACGGTGTGGATTTCTCACAAACCTCACGGTGGGCCCCAACTAAATTTCATCGGAGGAGCTTACCTGCCAAAGCCTTTCCGTGCAGCGAAGCCACGCTCCTCGGACGATCCTAACCAACCAATTTGGAACGGGTAAGAATGTGAATCTCCCAAAAATCGGCAGCGATTCACCGATGCAAGATTATTTGGTACTCTGTCAGAGTATTTTGGTTGATACTCATGCATTTTGGAATCTAAATGTATTAAACATTAAATCAGTTTAAACCTTTCAAATTGCGGGAACCACTGTAGATGGGCCATCTTCCAAAATTAAGCTTTATTGAACTATCCTAACGATTGATTAACCGCCATTTGTCTGATACATGACTTATTTTCATTTGAACCGTTCATTAAATGTCTACTAATCGTCCAATTAGAAAATTATATAATAGTGATTTTAGTCTTACAAGCTATCTAATCTGCATAGAAAGGTTTGGACAGCTTAATTTATAGTGCGAGTATTCCACGTATGCCATTACTGAGTACCTGAGTATCAACCATCGTACTCTTTCAGAGTATAAAAAATTATCTCTTCCGCAATTCTCTGATAAATCCAGAATCATACGGACCGGCCACGCTAACTGAACTCGTGAACCTTGACTCGACGTGCGACTCACTCTCCAGGATCCAATCATCACGTGTGAGAGATCCTGTCCGTTCGTCAGACAAGCCCCTACCGTCTAGGTTCTCTGACCCAAAATTCACGAACATCTGACATCTGCTTGATGGTGGACCACAAATAAAGAGAAAACAACCTTCAAGAGGGAGTGCCCCTCCAAAGAAATAGCACGTGTCGCACACACGTTTGTCCTTATGTGTGTCCTTTCGTAATCTCTATTTCACCAAATGGAATTGAATACTGAGTAAACTGTGGGGCCCAACGTGATGTAGGTGTAATATCCATACCGTTCATCCGTTTTTTCAAGATCATTTTAGGGTATTTTCCCAAAATTCAAAAACATCCAACGATCAAGTGGACTACACTACAGGAAACAATGTGAATTGAACATATACCGTTGAAAATTTCTTGAGGTCCAAGGAATAATTGGATGAAGATGATATTTGTGTTTTCCATTCATCAGTATCTTTTTAACCTCATGAACAGGTCGGATGATAAATAATAAACATCAATGTGCGCCCTAGGAAGATTTCAATGGTGGATGTCATTAACCGCCACTGTTTCCTGTGGTGTGGTCTAATTAAGATATTTCATGCTTTAATTTTTTTACCAATATCTAAAATGATCTGAAAAAAAATAGATGGACGGCGTCGATTAGCTACACACACCTAAGGTGGGTCCAACACTCAGTAATATAAAAGTGTACTGAGTTACTCCGCAATCCGCTTCCACATTTCACACGCGATAATTATTTGATACTCCGAAAGAGAATGATGATGGTACGCAGGCACTAAGAAATTCTACATTTGTTACCTATTTTCTCAAATCAACCGTCCAATTTCCTGCACCATTATTACATAATAACTAAAAACAAAATCAGACTAATTTAACAATTCAACGTTTTGATTCACGGACACATTTTCTCTGAACTACAACCGTAGGATATTTTCATTTATATGTGTTCCAATCGAGTACTTACATTACCAAATAGTGATAAAATCTAGTTTAATATCCATCTAAAAAATAAAAAAATTTATACATTTCAAGCCGACTTAAGTATTGCCACGTGTACAGTTTCGCAGTGCCTGCGTATCATCTACACACCCCACCAGAGTATCGAAGTTTTGCTCTTTTACACGCCGTATTAACGGCGTGGTCGAAACAGGTAGAAAAGGCGTTTGCCGTCTCCTCTCCCTTTCGTCTCTCTCCCTCTCAATTCATTTCTTCTATCCGCTTCTCAAAATCCTCTTTCATCTCTGTCTCTCTCTCTCTCTCTCTCTCTCTCTCTCTCAAACCCTTATTTCTTCTGTTTACTTTTCTAATTTCCTGTAAGAAAATCTCATCGCGACGAACGGCCATGGGTACGGAAGAGCGGACGAAGGAGACGGAGGTCGAACCTATCTACAAGACGAAGGTCGTGCAGTTCCTCGGTCGCTCCGTTCCCATCATTCTCCAGAACGATAACGGCCCTTGTCCTCTCATCGCCATCAGTAATCTCTCTTCTTCATTCATTTCTAGGGTTTTATCAAAATCCGTCATTTCTTCCGATCTAGGCCGTTGATTCCTCAATCCTGTACTTCTATGTTGCCAATGCGGGCTTTTTTGTATTGTTAGAGAATGATTTGTGTTGTTAGCTCGATGGGACCCATATCCATACATGATTGGGTGATTGAAACGTCCATTTCCTGGTCTTTTAGCGGCAGTAGACTTTTCATTTTCCCGTTGAATGCGGAACCTTGAACGGTTTTACTATTAACTGCTGTTAGTGTTCTGCTGATCGATGGTCACGAATCACGATCATCCAGTGTGGTGTGATTTTTGCCGACTGGATGTTTGGTTCAGATCATCCGATCATCGCTTCCTGTGGGAGGCCCTGTGCGAAGCACTCTCTTTTTTCTCTGTTTAGCTTCCTGCGATCTTGTTTATTTCTGGTTTCACGATTGAACGGCTGTGATTTCATTGTCGTATGTAGGCAATGTTCTTCTTCTGAGAAATCACCTGAACCTGAGCTTGGACACGTCTGAAATTTCGCTGCAGAAATTGCTCTCACTTGTCGCTGAAAGACTAATAGATTCTAACAGTAATGTCCAGGTAAGACCCGTTTACGGACTTCTAATTGGTTATGATTTTATTGATATTGGTTATATTTAATTGTCTTGGGCAGGACAAAGATGCCGGGTACGTGCAAAACCAGCAACAGAACATTGCGGATTCAATCGACCTTCTCCCTCGTCTTGCGACTGGGATTGACGTAAACCTTCATTTCAGGAAGTAAACATCGAGCTGCTCTCTCTGTTTTTTTTTTTTGGGTTCAGGATTGTGTTTGTGTGTTTGTTCAATTTGGTTCGTTCTGACTATCTTTTTGCTTTATATTTGTAGAATAGATGATTTTGAGTTCACGCCGGAGCGGGCCATATTCGATCTCCTGGGCATTGAATTGTATCATGGTTGGATAGTCGATCCCCAGGTCAGCTTTCAAAACTCATCTTTCAGCAGGATTTGTCTTATGGGTCCTTAGAATAAAAAACTTTTTCACCTCATTTTCCATGGGGCGCGGTGTTTGCTTGTAAGTTTAGTGTAAAATCTCATACATATGATCACAAGAGAATGGGTCTGGTCACTGGTGTTATCGCTTAAAAGTCAACTGTCAAGCACTCTCTGTACGTTTGTCATGCATGTAGAGTATCCGAGCCATACATCTGATGGGTCCTACCATGGATAGGTCATACTGCAAATATTATAGTGATCAGATGATTTTGATTGGAGAACTTCGGTGATGATAAATGGGTGACTAACGAGACCGAGCAAAACATGAAAAATTACTCAGACCTGCAGAGCTAGCATCATCTTGCCAATTTGATTTTTGGGGCATAGCCCACCAAGATAGGGTCCAAGAGATGAACATCTCGGATATCATACATATGCCACATTTGAAGATAGGTGCTTCAAATTTAACCTAGAAATAATTGCTGACAATATCCCGTCATTATTACAATCTCTGGATGCATTGCAAATTCTCTGATAGATTTGATTTCTGGCTGGTGGGACTGCTCAAAAGAATCTTGGAACTAGAAACCTTCAAATTTGGACCTTAGCCACATTAGGTATTTGAAGAGAGTATCTCTTGTTGACTACTCCCCCTTTTCTTAATCTTGTTCCTTTTCAATGAAAAGTAGATAATATAAAGAAAAGAAAAAAGGGTTTCATGATACTTTTCTACATACGGACTTTGAGTGTAGGCTGTTAGCTTGCCATGTGCTTCCATGGGCGACTAACAAGTGGGTGGCTGCATTCTCTTTCTGGGCATGTCTTCATGGATTTTGTCTGATGAACGGGATGTGTGCATAACAATATTTACTTGGACAAGTGACATCAGTGCCAAGTGTCAAAGTGTCTTTGAGTGTTTGGAATGGCAAACTACAAAGATTTAGGCATGGGGACACTTTTGTACACAAACAAATAGTAATATTCTAATTAAATAAAATTTGTAAATAAATGAAAACAAGAAACAATGCAATTCAGAAAAAGAGCATTCATGCAGTTCCAATATGTGTGTGTGTGTGTGTGTGTGTGTGTGTGTGTGTGTGTGTGAAACAATTATTAACACTCTAAACTAACAAATAATGATTTCAGATATAGTGTGGAGGATATGATGTGGTTGAGCTTACATTCATCCCTATGTAGAGCTTCAGGCTTTTCAAAAGCTGTGTTCAAGATAGAAAACTTGTTTAAGGAGAGTCTATTTAGTCCCGGTGATGGGACTCTAGTCTATTAGGTTCTGGGATTTGTGGTGCGGAAGTAGGCCATTGTGCATGACATTTCCTCGCCTTGACAGAGTGATCCTGGAGGGGGGTGACAATTGCGCAGTGTGCTTCCTTCGTTGAGGGACAGATGGTTTGGTCTCCTTCTTGTAGAGCTTTTTCTGATGAGCAACTCATTGATTATGTAAGCCTTATGGAAGTTCTTCATAATAAATGCTTGTTGGTACTTGGTTGGGGTAATGGACAAGTGGATGTGGAATGCTGAAAAATCAGGTCATTCCTCAGTCATTTCCTCCTATTCTGCTCTGGTCACCAAATCTTGTGATCGGGAGGACTCAATTTGTCTTATTTGGATACGTGCCTCCGTGTGTTTTGGCTTTTGGTTGGTGGGTGGGAAAAAAGTGTTTACATTGGGCCAGATCCATGTTTGGGTTTTTCTTAAGCTGAAGAGGCCAGTGGTTGATTGGCTATCTTCTTCTTCAACCTTTATAAATTATCCAATGAAATTATATGAGGGTTCTTGCGGGGAAACTTATGTTTCTTGAGATTTTAGTGATTTCTCATCGTTGAATTTGCATGTCTTTTTTGCCTTGTAGCTTAAAAGATTCATTGTCAAAAAAAAAAAAAGATTAATTAAACATAAAAATTCATTCAACAATCATCTAAAGAATAATACTTTTTATGAGCATCACTTGCTCTCTGTAAAAATTAGAGAACCCTAGAGTAGAGAGAGAGAGAGAGAGAGAGAGAGAGAGAGAGAGAGAGAGAGTCCTTATTAATAGTTTCTTTAGTACCAAGTGAATGGAGGCTAGCCTGAGGAGACTATGATGTCCTTGTTTTGTTTCTTATTAATAGTTTCTTTAGTAATAGCTTGAGGGTACTATATGATGTGATGTTCATATTTTGTTTCTTTAGAGTACTAATTCAATTAAAAGAGGAAGGTCTGTGAGATCATTACAAGCAATGAACTTGGCAAACTGTGTCATGCATGCGTTGAGGGAGATGAGAACAACCGTCTCGACTCATCATCCACCTGTCGAGAACAACCACAATTTCAGGGAGACCAAATTTCAGACAATATGCAGCCATTAAAAACTGTAGTTTTTAACTGTCAAAGTGCTGCATCATCTCGGCTTTTCCTTAACAAGGGAAAGACCATTCAAATCGTGACCATTTTTCCATTCAAACCATGATTATGAGTCTATGACCATTCAAATGAATCAAATCGATTGCACAACCATTTAAATATTGTAGAAAACCAAAAGTAAAGGGGAAATAAACAAGTTACTAATCTACCATCCATTCACCAAAGTATTAGTTAAACCATCCCAGTGTTTTAAATAGCGGTAGCATGTTGCGTAGCGTTCAACCCTCTGTAGCGTGTAGCGAAATTGCGTAGCGTGTAGCCTAAGCTACACAATACTTCTATTTTTTTATATTTAATATATATATGATAAATATTAAATAGCACAATAAAAAACAATGCACACATTCACACACCAGTGACACCACAGTAGGCCTACCATACAAAATAATGTAAATCCACCCTTTCACACACATCAGTGGGCCCCATGTGGGCCACACCATAGAAAACAATGTACATCTACACATACGCACACCACAGGCCACAACATAGAAAACAATGCAAATCCACTCCTTCGCGCACCTCAAGGTTGAGCACAAATTTGAAACATATCCAAAGCTCAAATGGACCACACAAAATAGTAGGAATATTGATTTCCACCGTTGAAACCTTCCTATGACCTACAGTGATGTTTATTTTTCATCTAACCTGTTCATAAGATCACAAAGAAATGGATGAAGGAAAATAACAAATATCAGCTTGATCTAAAACTTCTTTGGCCCCAAGGATTTGTTAACGTTAAATGTTCATTTTGCACTTTTTCTATGGTGTGGTCCACTTGATCTTTGGATATGCTTCATTTTTAGGCTAAAACCATAAAATTATCTGGTAAAATGGATGGATGGAGCGGATAAAATACATGAATTATAATGGGCCTTACAAAGTTTACATGAATTATAATGACCCCACGAATATTTCAAGTGTTAATATTCAATCCTCACGTTTTCAGCACACTTGAGAATCAGATCCTGCTCATTTTTGACCCCATGTCCTAAAATGATCTCACAAAACAGATCAATGGAGTGGATTCCTTGCAAACATCATAGTGGGCCCCACCTAAGGTTCCAATAGCAGGAACTTCCTTGGAAAGGCTTTAACAAGAAATCCGCGTCCAGCACCGACGCTGCTCAAGCTTGAGCTGTAAGAACATTTCATTGTTACATGGCTCACAATAATGTATTTATTATATCTATACTCTTCGTGCATTTGGAGAAATCATTTTAGATCATGAAATAAAAAATGAGTAATATCCAAAGCTCAAGTGGACCACACCACAAATAACAATGGGGACTGTTTGTCACCGTTAAAACATTCGTAGGGCCCACCATAACGTTTATTTTCCATCCAATCTGTTAATTTGGTCACACAGACCTGGATGAAAAGGAAAAATAAATATCGTATTGATCCAAAACTTCTGTGACCCCCAAAAGGGTTTCAATGGTAGATGTTCAATCTCCCACTGTTGTTTGCAGTGTGGTCCACTTGAAATTTGGATGTCTTATTTTTCGGCTCAAGCCTTTCGAAGAGCTCGCCAAATGGAAGAACGGTCTGGATATAACACATAGCTCATGGTGGGACCCACAGAACTTTGTGACGTCAGCACACCAGCTCAGTCATGTGCGGTACGGTACCCTTTTCCTTAAAAAGGGCTCGAGCTCGCCTTTTTTTTAAAGCAGAGAGGGTTCCGGCCTTCCGGAACCCTAAAATTTCTTCCGGAACCCTGAAATTTCTCTCGTATCTCAAGTATCGGCGAGGATTTCGACAAATTTCTCTTCAAAATCGGAGATGTTATCTGCGGTAACCTAAAATTTCTTCCGGAATCCTGAAATTTCTCCCATATCTCAAGTATCGGCGAGGATTTTGACAGATTTCTCTGCAAAATCGGAGATGTTATCTGCGGTAACCTACTTCGATTCGAATGGCCACCAAACGGAAGCTTCCGATCATGGCGATCTCTTACAGGTATCGAAATCCATCATCTAATTTTTTTTTTCCGATTTTTTCGGATAATGACGCTATCTCGAACGATATTTGGCCTTTTTTTTTTTTTTAACTTTTTGGTATCTATCCCGAACGAAAATAGGTAGCGCACACTACCTGCGATACATGCTACGCATTTGTAGCGTACGCTATGACCCCTGTAGCGTGCGCTACAGGGGATATACGCTACTGTACATGCTACGTAGCGTTTTTGGAGCGCTACGCTACATAGCGTACGCTACCTACGCTACTGAAAACACTGAACCATCCTTCCATTGTAGTGATCTCTTATAAGAAATCAAGAAGAGAAGACTTCATGAGCATTACAAAAATCTAAGGGGGTATTTGATTTTTCATTTCCCAGTGTAAATATCTGTAAATATATAGTCATTATTTACATCCTTAATTTCTGCAGCCTTCCCAATGTCGCATCGACAGGCACACTTTTTGAATGTTTTCAGTCTCCAAACTCGAGGTAAAAAAATGTAAAATGCGTGGGGCCCACCATGATGTATGTGACTTATCCATGCCATCCATCCCTTCCACCAGCTCATTTTAGGGTATGAGTTGAAAAATGAGAGAGATCCAAAGCTCAAGTGGACCACATCACAGGAAACAGTGGGAATTGAACGCCTACCATTGAAAATTTGTTGGGGGCCCCAAAAGTTTTGGATCAAACTGATATTTATGTTGTCCCTTTATCAATGTCTCTTTGACCTTATGAACAGCTTAGATGACAAACAAACATCAATGTGGGCCCTATGGACAGTAACAACTTTCAACGGTGGAAGTCTTTAAGACCACTGTTTCCTGTGGTGTGGTCCACTTGAGCTTCAGGTCTGCCTCAATATTTGGTTCATGCCCAAAAATGTTCTGGCAGAAGGGATGGACGGCATGGATATGTCACATACATCACAGTGGGACCCTCAACTTTAAGTCAGCACTTCTGTATCGATTTTCTAGGAGGAAATAGTCACTGATTACCTTCTCTTGGCAAACAGACATTAGTGTATCGACTCTTTACCCTTGCCATAGGGGGACATTTTCCACTGGTTGCTGTTTTTAATGAATTATTAAAGTTTTATTAAAAAATAGATAATGAAAAAACAAAACATGAGGATATCCCAAAGCCATCAGCCTGAGAACAGAAATCACCCAGGAACTTCAGCTAAATAATTAGCAGGACTTAAAACTTATGCTCACTCTACAATGCTTAAAAAGGCATTGAAAAGCTCATCCTTATAAAGAGAATCTGCTTGGACGTTTGCCTCCCAGTGAATGTGTGAAAGAGAGATCAAGATGGTGGAGCTGAAATCCCTCAATTAAAGAGGCCCTTGAAAGCCCCGATCCTTAGCAAGTAGCAACAGAATCTGCTTCGACAGTCGCCTCTCGGTGGACGTGTGAAAGAGAGATCGGGATAGTGGAGCTCAAATCCCTGAATTCATCGAGTTGCACATAGATGCATGTCTTTGCTTGAGTTGCACCTATACACATCTTGTTGCTTGAGTGAGCATGTCCAGTAGATTTGCACCTAGCTGCATGTTTGGGAGATTTGCGAGATGCATGACCAGGGCTGTTACTTCTCCCAGTGCCTAGATGAGGCACGCGCAGCCTAAATGCCTGAGGTGTGTGCGTGGCTTGCCTTTAACTGCAAATCTATAATGGTGTCCACGAGTGTCCAACTTTCTGTAAGTGTTGGCACAGAAAAAGCCAATGTCACCTATGTTTGCTGTTCCCAATCATGTGATCTAGATTAGGGGTCATATACTTTCGGGTTGCTATTTTTACCGTCCTCACATGAAATCGTGGTTTACACTTTATTTTTTGATTAAATTGTAACTAAAATTTATATTTAGAATGTCTTTGTACTTCGATTTGTGCCAATATCAGGCATATACAATATGATACTAGGCATGCAGGATTTACAATTATAACATCATTTCATATGTATAAATTACCGCATCAATTTTGGATATATTTATTAATTATTATGTGCACTTAGTAATCTGTATTGGAGAACGGCCCACATGATCCTGCCCCTACTGTGCCACTTATTGGGGAAGGTAGTGTGCTTCGCACCAGTTCCTGTACCATGTACCAGAGCAGCCTGCAATTTAGGGAACCATCGCAAAACCCTAAAAAGTAGAAGTGTCCAAGTAACACTGCTAATGAATGGGATGAATGTCTGCTCATGTTTGGCTGTTTAATATTTCTCTATTTGTTATGTATTTGACCTTATCTCCTGACTAATTCATAATTATAATTGTGAGTTTTGCTTCCCGCGTCAAGGTTGATGGATTCTAGGTAAGCAACAGGAGAAGAATAAGATCCCATAAAGGGCCCAACTTTTTACTCTTTATCTGTTAATACGACTTTTTGGTTTCTTTGAGTAAGATATACTTCTCCTCGAGTTCAACATTCCATTTGCCTCCAGTTCAAGCATAGTGATGTACTGTGTATTAATGCGTACCAGGATAACGATACTTTAGATGCAATTGGGTCGAAGTCCTACAATACTCTTATTGGGGAGCTTGTTGCTCTTGAAACAAGGAACACAGAGGGAGAAGGCAAGCGCATCCATGAAGAAGAGACTGTTGATTTTGCAGCTGCAACAACTGCAGCTCTAGGTGTTCCTTCTCCATGCCTTTCAAGAGGTAGGTCTTTTGACGATTCTCCAGTTTCAGTTGCTAGTGATCAAACAGTAAGAAAGGGGGACAAAGAGGAAGAAGAGGAATTGATGAGAGTCTTGCAAGTGTCAATAGCTGATGTTCCACCTTCGCCAACATCTGATGATTTACCTGACCCAAAGTGGAGTGCTTTATCTACGAATCCAGAAGAAAGCATGTGTTTAAGGGTTTCCGATTCTGGAGTTCTTGCAGAGAATTTTGAGCACCCCACTCTCAATGAATGTCAAAGATTCACTCAGCCAGATATCAATGTGTTACATCATTCTAATGCATGCAGTAATAGTGATAGTGATGGGCTATCCTCCGCAGTTATTTCCACTGAAACTGCTATGTCCCTTTCCAAGATTGCCCAGTCAAAGTCTTCCGAATCTGCAGATTGTTTCGTTTCTAGTGATAAGGCAGAGAACATAAGAACTGATGTGTTGGCCCAGAATCAAACTGAAGCTTTCCTTTTTCCGGATAGAGATGGTTCTGGTGCAAGCTACACTTTCAAAGACCACTTGCATGGCCCAGAAGGGGATCAAACAATCGTGCATACGTGCCCAAATGAGACTTCTCTGTCCCTCGATCACCTTAAGCTCACTGCTAATCAGAGCAATTGCGAGTCAACAGTTCCTCATGATCCAGCTGCACAGAATGCAGATTCTGATTCCTCTGATGGTGGAGCACTGCATGTAGATGTCTCTGAGGGTGGTGCTTCAAGCCTGGATGGCAGTGAGCCCATATATGAAGGAGAGGAGCGGATTCTTGACTCGGGACATTCAATTTATGAAAACCGAGAGCCTATGTATGAAGGTGAGATGATTCTTGCAGAGCAAGCTGATAGAGGGACACAAGGTGATGCCTGTAGTGCATATCCCAAGGATGAAGTTAATCAGCAAAAGGGGAAGGACCTGCTTAGCATCAACGCAGAACAAGGTAGACACTGTTTCATCTCCCTTGATATTTCATATTTCCAATATACTTGTTTGCATTGTGTTGCACTTCTTAGTAACTTTGCTTGATTTTCTTCAGGGGAATCAATCCGGAACTTCTTGAAAAACAATGCTAGCCAATTGACCATATATGGGTATGCTAATTCCTATATTTCTTTATTACAGTTCTTCTCCTTTTACATCAGGGGTGTCTACGCTTGGCAATGCATGCGTTAAAATGGATGAGGATCCTTTTTTTTTTTTTTTTTTTAAATGTTACTTTCTTTTGCAGCCTATTTTGCCTACAAGAAGGTCTGAAAGAACGTGAGCTTTGCGTGTTTTTCCGTAACAATCACTTCAGCACTATGTTTAAGGTCAGTATATCACACCACCCTATTGTTTAATATGTTTCTTCCTTTCCTTTGTCTATTAGAGATACTTCTTCAGCTATTAAGAGAAGAAGAAACCGAATGCATAAGTTTTATCGGGCATGCTTGCCATTTGCATCAAGTTGTAGGATATTAAAATTTTTCTGCTTTATTTTGCAGTATCATGAGGAACTTTATCTCTTAGCTACCGACCAAGGTTACATTAATCAGCCCGATTTGGTATGGGAAAAGTTAAATGAGGTAAGGCTGTGTTTCCTGAGAAGTATTTCCATTGATGGAGGGTCATGCTGTGAGATATTCTCTGAGAGTTGTTGAACACATCAGATACTTGTATCTATGCCTTTCTAGTTCTCCTCCAGATAGTTCTGGCATGCCATAAATATACTTGTTTGTTCTGTTCTGTCCCCTAACTTTCGGTTTATTGGTTTCCATGAGAAGAGCTTTTCATTTAATATTGTGTGTTGATATTTTTCTTTAAATTTGATCTTTTGATTTTTGGCGTTGCAAAATTTCAGGTCAATGGAGATTCGGTGTTTATGACTGGTAACTTTAAGGAATTTAAGGCAGAAAACCAAGCAAATGATTCATGGGACGAGCACAATGCCATGACCAGTACAGCTGTGTGTATTTCTGTGATTTCAATAAAAAGGCTGGAATTTATCACTCTGATGATTATGTCAACAATAACATTCATGAAATTAATGCTGTTCTTCTTTATTTCAGGACTATCTTGCTAGCATTGACAATTCAGCACCTGAGGGTTCGACTTTAAAGTACGTCTTTAGTAATTTGCCTATGTTCTAGTTGTGTGCAAGTTTGATTCATAGATTTTTGTAGTAATCTGGAAAATTCAGAAAATAGTAGTATTTCTAGGAAGATGAATTTGATGCCTATCAATAGGGGTAAAAAAGATATCATGATGCCATCATCTGTTTATGGTAGGGGGTGAACTAGATACAATCTTATTACCTTATTTAATCAGCAGGCTAACTGCATTTGCCTAGGTTTCCTATGGAGAGCGTTACTGTATGGATCTCAGCTTCCGACATTTTGAAATGACATAAATGTGCCATTTTTTCCTGTTTCGAGGAGATCTATATCTTTACAACACTTGGTTTCATTCCCGTCTAGTCCTTTTGAACAGAATGGCCTTTTACCTTTCAAGTCTCGTCTTTCTACAGTTCTCGATACTTTCTGAGAAATGCCATTCTGACCTGTTGATTGTCTCACCATTGGTTTAGTGATAATCCCTTTTTGCGTTATAATATTTTGACAGTTCTGATCTGCAACTGGCAATAGCCCTACAGCAACAGGAGTTTGAGAACCAGCCTCAACGTCAACCTCCACATCCAGTGCAACAGCCACATGTCACTGGCCCTTCGAGGCTTGTCACAGGTCCACAGGTAAGAGTTGGACTTTTTGAGAGTATATGGATCCTCTTTTCATTAAACTACTGTCCTATACAATTTTCCACGTGCCTTGTCAGCCTTGTTTCTTGAGTTGTCCGAATCACAATATGCCTATAACCATTAGGCCATCTCTTTCATCTGAGTTCAGTTAAGGATCAGATTATATATTTGCATAAATTACCACTATTTCCTCCAGGGTGGAAATAGAAAATATAGTTATTGCAGTTGCAGCAATTTTGCCGACCCCAATCAGTTGGGATAAGGCTTAGATAATGATGATGATGAATTGCAGCAAGTTTCCCGTCTTCTTATGAGTGTTGCAGGGAGAAGCTATGGTTTTAGTACACATTAGAAACAACTCGAAGTTATTGAAAGGCTTATATGCACTTCCACATGTCGGGAACAGCTACATTACTCAGACGCCTTAACATACCTTACAATGGATGCTGCACCCATGTGATCATGTCACATACTTTTTTGAAAAAAAATAATTTTGAAAGATAAAAATATTATTATTATAATAAAATAAAATAAAATAATAAAAACACACACACACACGCACAAGGCTGAGAGGGAGGTCCTCTCAAAGACAAGGAGAAAGACAGCAAGGAAGACGAGAAACAGGGAAAAAGAAGGGAAGAAGAAAAAAGAAATGAGACCAAAGGGAAGAGAAAACACAAAAACAGGCCCACGCCTGGATAGAAACAGCCCTTGAGAATTACATTATGGAGTCCAATCCCTGAAGAGAGCTGAAACCCTGGAGAAAACCCCCACAGAAGCCACGCTTTTGTTCCTGAAACATCTAATTGTCACATACTTTGATTTTATGTACAGCATATATGGGCAGCATATTTTACCTTTGAAGTTATCTCAACCACTGCATGGGTATTATTGTCAGTTGATTATATTTTTCGTGCATACAAATTGACTGCTGGGCCACTGCTTAATTATGTCAGTCCCCTAATTTCATTTAGACAAAATCTTAGGTTATTGAAATAGGGGTTATTAGATCTTTATGGGGAAGAAAAGATGTGATTTAGTCTTGCTCAATGCAAATGTTGTAGCAGGAGGTATCATGATCATTTGGAATGCAGACATGTGGGTAGAGGAAGAATGATTCACTGTTTCCTATTCGCCGTACCTAGATCTGAAAAGTGTTGACTGCAGTACATGGGCTCCCCTTAGTCAGAGGCTATTTTCAGGTAGAACTTGATAGTATCAGAAATAGTTGGAGTGAATTGTGGGGTGTGGTAGGTGATTACAGAGTTATTAGGTTATCCTTTCAGAAAATAAACATCAACTGTATGATGAAATATGAAGGGACTTGAGAGTAGGTTGACAAGCATGAGATCACCGACCTTCTGACGGAAGGATTCCAAAATCACTTGGTCTAGTAGTCAAGGCCAACAATGTCCAAGCTTGTTAGGGTTTTAGTGTTAGCCAACTGTCCTAGTGGGGTTTGGCCCATCCTGTTATTAGTCCTTGCCACATCATTTGGGAATCCGGTGAGGAAGCTTGGGCCCTATTTCATTCTGTTTGGAGCTAGTCTGGCTGGAAGAAGAGGACTTCATAACTAAAGTCAAAAGGAATGTTTTAGATCCTTCTCTATGGAGGTTCTGGCCATGCATAGATTGATATTAAAGCTAAAGCTTTTTAAAAGGCGGCAAAAATAGAAAAGGATCACTTTGGGGCAGTGGAGGTGACCAACATGCTGGATGTAAAGTCGAAACTATTGATAAGGAGGTCGAACCTATAATGGAGGAAGAAAATAAAACCAACACAATCTATTAAAAGCTCGAACTCACTTAAACAAGAAAAAACACTATTATTCTAGGGAATTGTTAATGCAATGAGTCTCAATCACACCTACAGTCCGTTGTTTGATGAGGAAAGAATTGAGGAAAAGTATAAAAAAAATCTGGGACCCAAGTGAAAAATCAGGGGTTTGGGCTGGGCCCCACACTCAGCCTGAGCTCAGCATGTCCCAATCACTACATGCTTAAGTCCACAAGGGAAGATTTTCAAAGGGTATCAGTGCATCCTTCATTGCCTTGATTCCGAAGGACTAAAAGCCCTAAAGATTTCATACCCATAAGTTTTATCAGGTTCTTTACAAGATTTTTGTGAACATTCCGGCTTCACGGTTGTGCAGGGTGTTGTTTGGTGTGATATCCGAGTGGTAAGGTACATGTGTGTGGTAGACAGACTCTGGATGGGCTGTCATTGCTCACAAGGCAGGAGGGATGGCCAAAGTTTTTGGACATGTTGAGGTGGCTAGGATTCAGGGCGAGCTGGAAAAACTAGGTGTAAGAGTGTAAGCAAGCTGCTGATTGAAGGGATGGACAACTGATCTTAGAAACTGGAGAGATTGGGATGCTTTAGCTATATCCTTTTATTCGGCTCTATCAGAAGATTTGAGACAAGCAGAAGGGCTCTGACCACACTACTATAGGGTTAACCTATCATTTGGGTCCTTGCAAGGGTGTTAGCTGCTTTCAGTTGGGTGGAACACTACAATAGAACATTTTGTAAATAAGCAGTTTTCCAGAAGGTGTTTCTTAGGGCAAGGTTGTAAGTGGTGGTAGGATAATCTTACACCTAGTTGTTTGTAGAGATGTCCGTCAAGTTTTCTGATCGTTGTTGAGGAGCCATTAAGATTTCTTGTCCATTCTCTCTTCTTCTTTCTTTCATATAATCTGCAACCATGGAGTCTGGTTTTCAATCCCAGGACAGGTTGAATGCTTATTCCATTCAAAGAAGACATGAAATCATACATGCATCCTTTATTATGTGGGGGATTTATAATTAAAAAAAGAAAGAAAGAAGCCTGGAATGAACATTTCTATCTTTGCTATGCTTACTGCTGCAATAGAGAGCTGCTATGCAAGAAATTCTTTGTTATGTTAGCATGACCTTGAGTTGTAACATGCACACTTTGCTTTGGGCTACAGTCTGTGTATTATTCTTTTCCCTTCCTTGCGTCGTAGGAGCCATCTCAGGCCTGTTGTAAAATTATTCTTCGAGAATCCTCTCTCACCCATATTGAATGTAAGTTAACTGCAATGTAACCACAAATGTGCTGTTTTTACAAGAGATGTTTGTTTCTTGCAGGGGCCAAGGAGCAGCAATAGCTCTGCATCGAAGCCAGAATCCAAAGCCAAGGACAAGTGTGCTGTAATGTAGAGAAAGCATTTGTATATGATGTATTTCCCTTCCCTTTTTTGGCCCATTTGTTGTAATACATGAAAAGAACAGCACCTAAGCAATCATCATTTGTGTGAATTTCCAATCAGCCTTCTTTTTTTTTTTGGTTATGTAAATAAAAAAAATTTATCAAAAGCAAAATAGCCTTGTTACAGGACTTTCATTCCAAGAGAAGCCAAACATTTCATTTTATCATATTCCCATATGTTCATCATACAACCTCTAGTTTCCCACCTATAGTAAGTCACACTGTTGAATTAGAAGCCAATCATCGAGCATGTCACAGGGACTTTAATATGCCCATATAATCATCATGCAATCACTAGCTTTCCACCTATCAAGCCACAATGCATCAAATTAGAAGCAAAGAGCGCAACAAGCAGTGGGTTCCTTCTTAGGCAGGCCATGAAATCGTCAGAACTAATAGCACCGTCATTGTCACTGTCAAACAAGTTGAATAGTTCAGATACCTGCATCCATGAACAATTGTTTCAGAACACAAACAGGGATGGTGGAATTTAGGAGCAGTTGCTTCTGCGCATACTCACATTATCGTCATTCATGCTCGGCATTGCAGAATGGATGGCATCTCCAAACTGTGCACACAATAGGATCAGAGACAAGGGGGCAAGAAACTTGTTACAAGAAAACAACAGACAGCAGATGTTACCTGTTGCTTTGTGATGTAACCCTTGCCTTCGTCATCACAACCATTAAAGGCCGCTGTGCAAGCTTGCTGAAACAACGGCTGCTTCATTATATGGGCTGATCCGAGCAAGAACTGTGGGATAATCAATTGGAAACAATCTCGAAATTTCATCAATGGGTCATGCTGTGAGCTTGAATCTCAATTTGGCAAGAACATTTTACTACTAGAAAAATTGGAGACCTAACCTGTACGCACCAGGTTTCCTTGAATGTGAACTGCACTCAAATTGGACATCAGCACAGTGACCTGGAGAGATTATTTGGTGGGGTCCCGGTTGGGAATTCCAGCTGATGCATCCAATCAGTGTAATGGTTGGTTTTTGAGGAACGTTTGCAAAATGGTCTACAATGGTGCAAATGATCCATCATCTTGGTGGCTAGGATCTCCCAATCCATGATATTTGCGGACAGTGATCTATCAAAGATATCCAACCAACAAAATGGCTGAATGATGGGTGTTTTGCCATGTCCAATAGAAGTGCAGCTCATCATGTAGGCAATTTAGTCAAGGTTTCCTCTTCATGTGATAGGCCTGTTGTCACAGGAACAGCTGACGAAAGCACACAAGTAAGGCTGATCACAAATGATTTGATACTGTTTTCACAAATAAAAGATTCTTGCCTGCAGTTCATGTAAAGCTTCTTTGAAAACTTTATAACTGGATGTGGTGATTTGTGTGAAGCATTTTTTTTTTTTTTTCAAAATCTAAAAAGTTTTGAAAAATGAAAGACCAAAAAGAGGATTTTGTAGAACTCATTTGAGGAACCTCTACAAGAAATGACATTTATCAAATGGCACAAAATCAAGTAGATTACCTGTCTAAATGTGATGGATCCAAGTTTCTCAACATCAATGAAAGCAAAGATCTGTAAAGGGAAGAATAACAGTGTCATTATAGGGAGCAGTTGTGTCTCTCTCTCTCTCTCTCTCTCTCTCTCTCTCTCTATATATATATATATATATTGACTAACGAACATGAGCTCAGTGGAATGACGAGTTCCATGGAGCTCAAGTTCTTTAGTATAGAGCTCCACATACCCAACTCTACTAGCATGAAGAATACAAGTTCCACGCTCTTGTCACCAAACACCAAAACTTTTTTGAGTTCCATGGAACTCTATAGTTATCAACCAACCATCAAACACCACAATTTGAGTTACATGCAACTCTAGAATGGTCAACCAAATGTCACAAGTGGGATTCCACAAAGAAGAACTGAAAGTATTTTGAACTAGGACAACAACCATGGAACTTAGGAGGAGGGTTCCATGCATCCAAATTAGCCCTAGAGAAATGCAATAGCAGTTCATGCAAGGAAATATTGACAAGGGGATTCATGTGTGATATGGAGGCATTTGTGAAAGAACTCAGGGCTCCTCTTTTAAAGAACATTCTTGCCAATGGAAATTGAGATCCATGGAAATCGGAGTTCTTAGCAAGAGTTCAACATATCCAAACAAGCCCTTAAGGGACACAAGGGATTGTTACGGATTGTTCTGAAGAAACTTAAATTAAGCAAACAGGCTATGCAAACAAACAATGGAACTGTATATCCTCAATGTGATGCAAGTGGGTCTTCAAGAAAAAAAAGATGGAACTTCTGAAATCTACATTGTGGCCAGACCCCTAAACTGAATTTTATAATGATCCCATGGTCATGACAACCAGGATTTATATTCAACCAATACATAGTTGTAGTATTGGATATAGTGCTCATTATAGTTTGATTTCAATTTAAACCTAGAGGTGTGCACATAGTACCACTAGGTAAATAGCTCAAACACAAACAGCACAGACCTACAGGAAGAGCTTCACAATAGCACAGACAATTTAAAAGAATAAAGCTCTGATGAAATAGTCACATATATTCATATTTCAATATGTCATTATAAAGTCAAGGGGCTGAAGATTGATATCAAGTGACTGCATTCCTATTTGAAAAAAAAGCAGTCATTAAAGCCAACCTATCATGATTTTGAACAAGCCAAAACAGATATTATCAGAACATACCTTCGAATGAGTTTAATACTTTGTATTTTAAATTAATGGTCAACAGTTGCCTAGCAAATACAAGCGGTGTCTGCAGCAGGCGTAAGCATAAGATGGCTGTAGAAAAGCACTGAGTAGATCAACTAACCTTCTCTGAAAGAGGACACAACCCCAGCCTTAGAGATCTCGAGAAGTCATGGATTTTGACACGCCCACTGGTCCCAAGATGATACCAAGAAATTCTAATTAGATTTTCTCTATTGTAACTTTAATTTTTACAAAAGATAAGGATAAAACACTTGACAAGATAACTATCACACTTAACAAATATAAGTATCACCAAAGGAAAAAAAAAAAAAAACAAGAGAGAGAGAAAGAGAGAAGAAATTTTCATTACACATTCCAATGAATAAGATCAGAGAGAGTCATACCCACAATATATAATTAATATTAATGTAGTGCAGTACAAATGCTTAGAAATCACCTGGAATTTGGATTCATTGCCAAAAATTTATCCAGAAATTCCATTGCTTCCAGAGTGCTTATGTTGAATGTCTGTAGAAAACCAAAAAAGAATCAACTTCCTGTTTCCTTTCAAGCCAACATAAAATAATTTGAGAGCCGTCCATCATTGTCGAGACAAAATACTGTTCATTCATGATTGTTGTGAATGATCACCACTGCCTAATTAAATAAACATTTGCCATGAGAAGGATCTCTATGTTTTAATGGCTTGAACAACAGTCATGTGGCTATCGGTTGTCCAATAACGGAAAATTACAAGGTGAATCCTGAGAGGTTGGAGGTTGGTGCTTTTTATTATAATACAGTGATCTTGAGGTGGTAAATTTAGACATACAGGTGACTGGTGTAGTTGTTCAGCTTAATGGTAATCATGAGGTGGTAAATTTCAACATACAGATGACTGGTGTGATGGTTCCAACTTATCGGGCATTCCAATACAAGAAAAGTACAAGGTGAAAGGTCGGTGCTTTTTAATATAATATAGTAATCTTGAGCTGGTAAATAATTTTGGACATACAGATGACAGGTGTAATTGTTCAACATATCCAAAGATATGGGTGAATTTGCCTCAGATACATTGTTTGGGAAAGTAGAAAATTATTTAAGAGAACTGAACACCTACTAACAGATCATCCAGGAAAGACATTCCTGCCACAAACCACGCATCTTGGCATTAAAATCAGACATTGATCTCTCCATCTTAAACAGCTAATCTCTTGTTAACTACTATAAATGCGAGCCAGATGGTTCTGATCAGCATATAATTAACAAGCCATCAACCAAATCTCATGTCCAGTGAATAGCAGGGAAAAAAAGGACCTTCATTAACCTCTAATTCCATAGAATTTAAGAACCAGGACATAACCAACAAATTGTTTGATTTTCATTCACCATGTAAGGGGATCAGTCCTAGGTGCCTCTAATATATTGCCATCTATATATCCCCACTTTTGTATTCCCCCCAACAAATATCTCAACAACTTTTTGACTAATGAAGATTTGCTAGACTTAAGTTTGTGTCGTAATCTGTACCTGGAATTCTCAGAACGAATAACTAACCTCTCCACTTTGGAGTGGATGGGATCAGCAGACTTAAATGTGGAAGATGAAACCATAGTAATATCTCAAAAAAGAAAGAAAAAGAATAATAACTATCAAGGCCTTACACCAACCAATACCAAGTCAATGTGATGAGGACATCGTGCACACGCACGCCCACACACCACCACCCCTACGCACGTACGTACGCAGAAGGAGGACCCCACCATCAATCTGGCTTGATGACGACGTCCAGGGAGGGCCTCCTAGTTAGAAGACAAGTTTTGGTTCAAAAAAAGTGGGCCCGATAGTCAAGAAAAGCCCATCATAGGATCTCATGATCGTGGCCCACTCGTCGGATTGATTTCATATTTTAGGTTTTGCTTATTGTTATTATTTAGAATATTATGAACGCTTTAGATTTCTCAGTTTGGTTTTTATTTTAGTTTACTTCATCACCAAGTAATAGGTTACGCATATGGTGCGAGTTTTGGGGTATAGAATTTTTCCTATAAATAGGCAACCCTTGTAGTTCTTTTAGATTTCATTGAAGTTAATAAATAAAAAAAAATTCCTTCTTTATTTTTCTGCTCTCTTCGTGAGTTGTGGAAAAATTCAAAAGTGGGTGCGAAGCCCTCCATTTTCAAAGGGCTAACTATCGTATTGCGAAGCCACATCGACCCCGATTCACACCCATCCTCCATCATCTTCCTTTCCATCTCCCCCCATCATTCATACTACGAATTCATCCCTTTTGTTGCATCAGATTTCTTTATTACAGCAGGTTTCCAGATTTCGGCTCGCATGCGAGCTGAAACTTCGACGGAGCACCACGCACAAACCGTACATCGGATCGAACTGAGATTTGGGAGTTTTGGAGTCCATCCCTGGCCGACCAGGGCCAAGGTGGCCTTTTTCTGAATAGTGGGCCCCACACACGTGGGGCCGGGATTACACACGTCCGTTTGGGCCGTTGTTGTTGTCCACACGCGGGATCATCTTTTGGCTCAGGTTTTTATCCTCTTATATCTGTTTTTCATAAATCCTAACCCTAGATTACGTTTTTCCTAAGTTATTTGCCCTAGAGTTCCTCGAATTGGAATTTCTGAATCTCTAGAGGCTGATTACTATGCATGTGTGGGTGATTATTTTTTATCTTTGAGTATCATTTGGTTCATAATTTTTATTGATCCAGCCCTATCATGTGTAGGCCTGGACCCGCATAGATTCCCCTTAATTGAATGTTTGGACTTTTATGTGGGATATGAAATTTGTGTAATTGTTTCTGAACTGACGTGATCTTAAGCTTGAAATCTGGCATATCATATTTAATTTTCATATCCTGCATCACAATGCCATGATCAACCATAGCTGGAAGTATGACAAGCAAAGCCGTATTTTTATTTTTATTTTTCCAAAACAGCTCCAAGGTAGCCCACATAAAGAAGGGAAATGGATCTTAGGACTAACAAAGCTTGATAGTCTTCACAAATCTTGACAATCTTCAAGCAAAATACAAACCTTAGTTACCTAATTGCTGCCCTCAAACAGATTGTTGAAAGACTAGGGCAAAAAGAACCCAAAAACCCTTGCCTAACAGGCAATTCCAGCAAACCCTAGCCAATGTAAACCAGTTTATGAGAAAAAACTGGAAGAAACCTGTGAAGAAAATCTGTTCAAACCTGTAAATCCGACAAACCCATCTGCTGCAACCAGTTTTTCATAGAACTGACAGAAAAATGCTCCAAAAATCTGATTAAAAAAAAAAAAAAAAAACCCTAAAAAGCAGCAACCAAACAAACAACCACCCGTAACAAAATCTGAAGTAGTCGCAAGATCCATCAAAAAATCAGATCACATCAAATAAGTAGCCAAGGACTCTCAAACCATACAAAGGAAACCTAGGGGCGTGTTTGATTTCCAAGAGCTTGGGTAAATACCCAGGAAATGGGTAATTATTACCATTTCATCTGTTTGAAAATCCAGGGAAACTTTTGCATTGGGAACCGGTTCAAATAGTTATTTAAAATTTTTGAACCTCAAGGTAATGTATATGATATATCAATTCCGTCCATATGTTTTACCACAATATTTTGAGGCATGAGCCAAAAACTGAGGATGATCCAACACTCAGGTGGCCCACACCAAAAGAAACAGTGGCCTCACAAAGTTTTTAACTGTAAGTATTCGATTCCTGTTTTCGTAAGGTGTGGTCCACTTGAGTTTTAGATATACCTCATTTTTTTGCTCATACTATAAATTCAAAAGGCATAATGGATGAATGGTGTGGATAAGCGAAATGCATCACAGTGGGACCCATATATATTTTGTAATGTTTTCGGTTTCTGTGTAAAAAAGTAAGTAGTCAAATCAGGTGCCTTGTAAATACACAGGGAAATAATTATTAATCTTTTACCTGGTATTTACCAGTTCACTGGAAAATCAAACAGGCCCTAGAAGAAGGGAGATTAAGAAAGCTTTCCTTGCTCTGAAACAATATTAGAGAAGAAAAGAATTTGAGAAATAAGAAAAAGCCATATAGGGCTGGACATCCAACCCTTAAAACATGTAGAGATGTATAATTAGAAATATGCAAAGGTATTAAAAAATGGTAACGATGGCCGTTACGGCCACCGCCATTACCGCTACGATACGGACCAAAACGGTTGTTACGGCCTTTTTTTATATTTCTGAAAAAAATAAAAAAACCCATTTTGACATCATTATGCGAACGCTATGGGGCCGTTTCGGCCCCGTAATGCATAATGGCGTAACGGTTATGGCCGTTATCGTTACATAACGGCCGTTACATAACCGTTTTGAATACCTTGGAAAAATGCCCTTGGCACTTACAGAAAGAAAAGAGAGCAAATGAAGAAAAACGTAAATACTTTAACCAAGGACCAAACGCCCACACACGTCTACAAAAACTAATGTAGTATGTAGGATAAACTCGGTATGTTCAACCCACTGAATGGGCCGCAAGCATCCTCAGTAGAGGTCAATCAAATGAAAGAAATGATTAAGCTTTCAATGTTGGAAAGTATTGCAGTTGGTTTATTCCTTTTTCTCATATTTACAGAAGTAGGTTCCCGGGGAATGGATGGATGGACGGATTCGAGTAATTCGGATTCATGAGAATAATACAGGTATTTGTGAAAAATGAAACTTAGGAAAGAAGATCAGATTTCCAAATTGCATATTTTGGGTAAAGAATCACACTGCTGCTTGATTGTTTCTACCACCTATATTGACATGTAGATAAGTCCAAGTTAACGCAAATTTAAACTTAAAGACTTACACTGTCCACCCAAGCCATCTCCACCATATAACTGGAGGCATTGTACTGCAAAAGGAAAAATAAATGTAAAAGAATAAATATTTGGATAATAAATTGATTCATGGATGATATTTTATATCGGACTTCACAAGCAAAATTATGAATATTATCAACATCAAAATAATCTGGAATAGAATTATGCTATTTCAACAGGCAGAAACATGCATTGAACATTATCATTATTGGCATAGTTCTGGGTGCAGTCATTAAAAATACAAAGCAAGTGAAACAAAAGCAATCATAGCATTCACAAAACAATGTGGAATGCAAAAGAAGTCCGGGCTAATTTATCCACAGCAGTAGCATCAAGGAGACGAGAAACTTTGGAGAAGCATTTCATCATTGATTTGGAAAAAAAAGCACAACAAAATAACTAGAGCAAACAATGGTACTAGTTTCATTTTTACTCCTGCTGACATGAACAACATCATTATTATCATTATTTAAAGGTAA
Source organism: Magnolia kwangsiensis (assembly GCA_037074715.1). Taxonomy (NCBI): domain Eukaryota; kingdom Viridiplantae; phylum Streptophyta; class Magnoliopsida; order Magnoliales; family Magnoliaceae; genus Magnolia; species Magnolia kwangsiensis. The sequence continues at coordinate 139,905,401 of CM073576.1, read as the reverse complement.
CGCTACCATGGATTGAACCCTGGATCACTCACACACACACCACACTGTCTCTACCAGCTCATCTAATGAGCGGGAGACAACATGAACAACATTAATCATATCAAACATCAAACACAGATCAGTACTTAGATATCAAGCCCGGAATGATGCGGACACAAGCGCATTCAAGGTGTACCAACGAAGAAAGCGCCAACCACAAGTGCCGTCCTTGTGGATAGGCGACTATTGAGGAGCTAAAGACCTTTCGCATGTGATTGGACATATAGAAGACCCCACTTAGGGAAGACACATGTGAAAGAAGATTGGAGAAAGAAGACCATGCGCCCGAACTTTCTCGTACTAATGTTATTTGCGCGTTTTTGCTTAGTTTAGGGTATTTTAATAATTATGTCTTTATTTGCTTATTCTAGGGGTATTTTAGTAATTTTATGTCTTTATTTGCTTATTTAAGTGGGCTAAAGCCCTAAACTCGAATTTTAATTATTGATTAATGAAAAGCAAACCCTTTGGTTGCCTCCTTCCTCTCTTCTCTCTAACGGTGCTTCATCTCTTCCCTTGATCTTCTTCTTCTAATTTCTTCTTATGCTCCTCCAACTTCTTCAAGGTAATTATTTTCTTCTTTTTATTTTTCAGTTTTGGCTAATCCTTCTTCGATCAAAATCTTGAGAACCGATCTAAACCCTAAACCCCCAAATTCTCAAATGCCTAATCCGATAAACTTCCTGGTTCTTCGGACTAGTGATCTTCATTGATCGATTGGGTGTGACCATGCAAGATCGGGAGGTCTCATCCCTCGCCGGATCCAACCTAAGTATTAATTGAATCTCATATTCCACGGTTGTGATGATGGCCCGCTCCGTTGCATGTTTCCTTTATTATTTTCTCAGTTATGATGATTATTGGTAGAATTTTAGATCATTTATTCATTTTATTTCCGCTGTTTAATTATGTTCATGAGCATGCATCATAATTAGGGCTGTCCTGCGTCAAATTTGGTATCAGAGTCTAGGCTTGCATGGTTTTTGTCTAGATCGAGTTATCAAATTAGGGTTTTGATTTTTAGGTTTAATTTGAGAAAGTTCCAGATTTAGAAAGTTTTCAATTTTAGAAACTTTCCAATTTTAGAAAGTTCCTAATCTGAAAAATTTCCAGATTTGAGTTGTTTCCTGTTTCAACTTAATTGTGACAGTTCATAGTAGATTTGCATTCATCACATTCATCTTGAAAGTCATAACACCTAGTAGCCTAGTTGGGTAGAGTTTGGTTCAAGTCTTCATTGTATGCCCACGAGAAGTGGTAGAGGTTTCGGACTTCAACCTACCATAAATAACGAGCAATTATCTGAGCAACTTGCTCACTTGATACAAAAGATAACCGCCCTAGAAGCGGGTCAAAAGCTTGAATTTTCCCGCCTTGAGAACCAAATTACCACTACCATGACTAAGGTCGAGTAACTAGAGGCGTCCTAAAAAGAAACCCTCGTTGTAGGGGATGATGCGTACTCCCAAGTGGAAGGAATCATGAAAAATGCGCTGCCACACGTGGTGGTCGTGAGAATAGAGATCGTGATAACGGTCGTGGTGTGGTGCGAGAGGCACAAGCCACATGTGATCATCAAGACCGCTATGATCCAGATGAGCCTGCGATGAAGAGTGTGAGAGTTGAGGCCCCGAGTTTTGATGGGCGATTAGATCCCAAGGCATTCCTTGACTGGGTTGTTGACATGGACCACTACTTTGAATGGTATGGCATGTCGAAAACCCGTCAAATGCGGTTTGCTAAGATGAAGCTTGTGGGTTAAGTCAAGCTCTTCTGGACCAACACCGAGCGTAAGATAGAGAGAGTTGGTAGGGCCCCCATCACACATTGGTATGAGATGAAAGAGAAGTTGAAGGAGAAGTACCTTCCTCTCTCATACCGTCAGAAGCTCCTTGACCAATGACAATCCTTTCGCCAAGGGTCAATGTCTGTCACTGACTACATCGCTAAATTTGAAGAATATGTGATGCGATGTGATATCCAAGAAGACCCTCTAGTAACGCTCTCGCGTTTCAAGACGGGCCTTCGTGCGGATCTTCAGCGCGAGCTTATGACTCGGCCCTTAACGGACTTGGATGAAGCATATCAAGTCGTGCAGGAGTTTGAGCAATATCTGAAGGCTCCTATCGTTCGTCGTTTTGAATCCCGAGACTCCAGTGCTAGATCTAGTTTCCAGGAAGCTAGACCTAATGTCAGTAGTCAACCTAGGGCACAGGCGACCATTCCGCCTAGGGCCTAGGGAGGACAAGGGCAAAGGGGTTCTTGGTGCCGGTCCTAGTAACATGAGCCAAGTGAGGTGCTATGAGTGTGGCAATCTTGGCCACATGTCTAATCAGTGTCCTACGAAGAACCGTGGGAGAGCCTTAGTTATAGGCGAGTCCCACGAGGGTGGAGATGACCAGGGTGGTTATGAAGTTGAAGAGTATCACCCTGAAGGAGGACTTACTGATAAAGAAGAAGTGGATGGAGAAGCAACGCTTGCAGTAGTCAGACGTGTGTTAGCTCAGTCTAGAAGTAGTGCTGACTGGCGTCGAAGCACTATCTTCTACACTATTGCCAAGTGTGGTGAAAAGAATTGTAAGGTGATAGTGGACAGTTGAAGTTGTCAGAATGTGATTTCCACTAGCACCGTAGATCGCTTAAAACTGAAATCCACACCTCATCCAGACCCGTATAAAGTTTCTTGGGTTGACAAGACATTCCTACCTGTCACCCAGCAATGTCTAGTCCCCATCGAGTTTGGGTCATACAAAGAGTCCCTGTGGTGTGATGTTTTACCTATGAATGTGGGACATGTTATCCTAAGTAGACCGTGGCTATTCGATAATGATGTCACGATCTTTAGCCGTTCGAATGCGTGTACATTTATGTATAACGGTAAAAAGATCAAACTTAATCCCATGCCACCTGAGAATACACTAGGGAAGAAGAAGGATGAGAAGGCAAGTGAGCCTAGAAAAGTGGGGAAATCCTAACCTAAGTCTCTACATATAATCAGCGCAAGAGAGTTTGAAAAAGAGGCTAAAGAAGATTCTATGGTGTATGCCCTTGTGGCTAGAGAGATTACACCTGAGGTTCCATCAGAGTTGCCTCGTGAGGTGACCTCAGTCCTGAAGGAATACAATGATGTATTTCCTTAAGAATTACCGAATGAGTTACCACCTATTAGGGACATACAACATGCCATTGATCTTGTCCCAGGGTCTACTCTACCGAACCTTCCTCACTACAGGATGAACCCTGCGGAGCATGCAGAGTTGAAAAAGCAAGTTGATGAGCTTCTACAAAAGGGTTTCATCCAAGAGAGTATGAACCCGTGTGTCATGCCTGCATTGTTGACGCCAAAGAAAGATAGCACATGGCGCATGTACATGGACAGCCGTGCCATAAACAAAATTACTGTCAAGTATAGATTCCGTATACCTAAACTTGATAATATGCTTGGCATGATGGCCACGTCCACTATATTCTCTAAGATAGACCTCAAGAGTGGATATCACCAAGTCCGTATACGCCCAGGAGATGAGTGGAAGACGGCGTTTAAGACGAAAGATGGGCTGTATGAGTGGTTGGTCATACCCTTCGGCTTGACTAACGCACCCAATACTTTCATGCGGGTGATGACACAAGCTTTAAGGCCGTTCATGGAAAAATTCCTAGTGGTGTACTTTAACGATATTCTTTTTTATAGTACCACTAAGGAATCACACCTTAAACATTTAAAGAAGGTCTGTAGTGTCCTTAGGGAGGAAAAGTTGTACGCTGATCTTAAGAAATGTGCATTCATGTCTAGCCAAGTTGTGTTCTTAGGATTTATAGTGTCATCTGACGGGATGCGTGCAGACCCTGAAAAGGTCAGGGCCATAGTTGAGTGGCCAGAACCAAGGAACATTCATGAGGTGCGAAGCTTTCACGGCCTAGCTACTTTTTATCGTCGGTTCATTAGGGGTTTTAGCACGATTATGGCTCCCATTACCGAGTGCATGAAAAAGGGAGAGTTCGTGTGGTCTAAAGCCGCAGTCAAGGCTTTTAAAGAAATTAAGGGCAAGATGGTGGAAGCTTTTGTCATGCGTTTACCTGACTTTTCTAAAGTCTTTGAAGTAGCATGTGATGCGTCTGGTGTCGGGATAGGTGGAGTGTTGAGTCAAGAAGGACACCCAGTGGCCTATTTCAGTGAGAAATTGAATGAGGCAAAACAAAAATACTCCACTTATGATAAAGAATTTTATGCAGTAGTGCAATCCCTGAGACATTGGCGACACTATCTCCTACCGCAAGAATTCGTTTTATTTTCTGACCATGAGGCTTTGAGATATTTGCATTCTCAGAAGAAAATCAACCCAAGGCATGCCAAGTGGGTAGCGTTTCTTCAGGAATATTCGTTTGTTTTGAAACACGAGGCTGGGGTTGAAAACAAACCAGTGGATGCCCTTAGTAGGAGAGTGGCGTTGCTCAACTCCTTGAGTGTAGAGGTAGTCGGATTTGAGCAATTGAAAGATGAATACCCCATATGTCCTGATTTTGGGGGTACTTACACGTCGCTCTCTAATGACCAGCATATTATGGGTGAATATGTTCTTAAAGACGGCTTCCTTTTCAAGGGAGACAGACTTTGTATTCTCCGTATGTCCCTTCGTGAATTCCTAATCTGGGAGCTTCATTCAGGAGGGATAGCTGGCCATTTTGGTCGTGATAAGACCATTGCCCTCGTGGAATATCGTTTCTATTGGCCAAGTCTCAAGCGAGACGTAGCCAAAGTTTTAGGGCAGTTTCGAACATGTCAGCTGGCAAAGCAAAGAAAGCAAAATACCAGGCTATACACGCCATTACCAGTGCCACATGCTCCATGGCAGGACATTAGTATGGACTTCGTGCTTGGGCTTCCCAAGACTATAAAAAAGCACGATTCCATTTTTGTCGTTGTAGACCGTTTTTCTAAAATGGCGCATTTCCTCCCATGTTCGAAGACGTCGGATGCGTCTCATGTTGCTCCTCTTTTTTTATGGTGTGGTGCGTCTCCATGGGTTACCTAAAATCATAGTGTCTGATCGTGATGTTCGATTTACTAGCTATTTTTGGAAGACACTGTGGCACATTATGGGAACTCGTTTATAATTTTCTACTGCTTACCACCCACAAACAAATGGTCAAACTGAAGTGGTAAACCGTAGCCTTGGAAATCTTCTACGTTGTCTAGTGGGTGAACATGTTAAGACTTGGGACCTAATTTTACCAACTGCTGAACTTGCTTATAATGGGTCAGTTAATAGATCTACAGGATTGAGTCCTTTTGAAATTGTACGTGGTTATAAGCCTAGAATGCCCATAGATCTCTTACCTATGGCTGTTACCCAAAGGTCTTCTAAGTCAGCTGATGCATTTGCACGTCATATTCATGATTTGCATACACATATTAGGCAGCGGTTAAATAAGAGCAATGATGATCATAAAGTTTCAGCTGATTCTCATCGTAGAGTGCAAGAATTTCAAGAAGGAGAATGTAATGGTGCGAATAAGGTAAAAGCGATTCTCTCAAGGATCTACTAAAAAATTACAGGCGCGTAGTGCTAGACCATTCAGGATATTACAAAAGGTTGGGTCTAATGCGTATCGAATTGACCTTCCACCTGCAATGAGCATTAATCCAACTTTTAATGTGGAAGATCTAGTCCGTGCCCATACTCCCATTGTTGATACATCGTCCCTTTCATGGATTTTTTCTGAGTTTGCTATCCAACCCCTTCCACCCCCTCCTCCACCCATTACCCATACAGAAGAAATTGAGGAAATCTTGGATGATGAGATAGTATCTACAAGAGATGGAGGTTTCCAAAGGTATCTTGTCAAGTGAAAGAACAAATCATCGTCTGAATCTACGTGGCTGTCGAGCGACGCATTGCAGGGTATTGATCCAGATCTACTAGAGCGCTACAAAAGTTTCAACTCGTCGGAGTTGAGTTTTTCTCATCCGAGGGGAATTGATGCGGACACAAGCGCATTCAAGGTGTACCAACGAAGAAAGCGCCAACCACAAGTGTCGTCCTTGTGGATAGGCGACTATTGAGGAGCTGAAGACCTTTCACATGTGATTGGACATATAGAAGACCCCACTTAGGGAAGACACATGTGAAGGAAGATTGGAGAAAGAAGACCAGACGCCCGAACTTTCTCATACTTATGTTATTTGTGCGTTTTTGCTTAGTTTAGGGTATTCTTCTTATGCCCCTCCAACTTCTTCAAGGTAATTATTTTCTTCTTTCTATTTTTCAGTTTTGGCTAATCCTTCTTCGATCAAAATCTTGAGAATCGATCTAAACCCTAAACCCTCAAATTCTCAAATCCCTAATCCGATAAACTTTTTGGTTCTTCGGACTAGTGATCTTCATTGATCGATTGGGTGTGACCATGCAAGATCGGGAGGTCTCATCCCTCGCCGGATCCAACCTAAGTATTAATTGAATCCCATATTCCACGGTTGTGATGATGGCCCGCTCCATTGCATGTTTCTTTTATGATTTTCTCAGTTATAATGATTATTGCTAGAATTTTAGATCATTTATTCATTTTATTTCGCCTGTTTAATTATGTTCATGAGCATGCATCATAATTAGGGCAGTCCTGCATCACGGAACCTGGCTATGCCCTCTTGAAGTCATCAATATAACACGTATTTGTATCTCAAATTTCGAACGGCTACTGTCATTTTGTGTCCTGACAATAGTTAACCTAGATGTTCCATTAGAACCTCAAAAACATCACATTCATTGAAAGATGTTTCTGAAAGATCACGAAGTAGGATTGGAAACGAACAAGAGGAAATGGTTTTTTACGTAAAAATACTATCATCACTTATAAAGAAAACCATTTTCCTATTTTAACTTTGGCCTTTTAAGCATAGTTACCGTGAAACTATTTCATGTTATACATTTTAATCATAGACTTCATATTAAGTTGTTTGAAACTTTAGTGATAATTGTCATAAAAATCAGTAGATAAGCATAGAATTTCATCATCCTCCTTTATTTGGAAATCATGTACCACTATTAGACCACTCAAAATTGTGTGGCACATTGATGGAGTGCTTGAAATTATGTGGCACATTTTAGAGTATGCTTTCACAAACAAGCGAATGAGAAACTGGTCATTGAGATGCATGCACAAATCCTGTGTAAAAATCACATGTATCAATCCAAATTGGGAAAATTGTGCTGACTACTCACTATAGAAACAATGACCAAACGAAACTAATTGATTTGTCGTCATTGATGACCTACTTGGGGCTAGACATGAAAACCATGGACACCTATCGATACTGCCCATTTGCCACGGCCTTTTAGCCTGTATTTGTGGAAAGGCCCTCTGCAATGGCAGTTTTTGTTTCTCTCTACTCATCCATCTTAGTCCCACGTGGCCAAGGACACATGCATGGACCTGCACACACTAACTTCCTTAATCCAAATATCATGAGTAGGCTGCACACAGGCATGTCTTGCAGGCCCAAGCTATATGATCTTTGAGCATAATTGGTACATACGCATGGACTAACACATGCATGAAACAGTCCATGGGATGAATTTGAATGCCAACATGGACCGCATGCATGGAATTGATCCACAATCGGGATAAATCTACATGACTTTCTCAATGATTGGACCTTGATCATAAACAGCTGAAGTAATGGAATCTATAAGGCAGCCTACTATCACAACCACAAGGGAAAGGAAAGACTATATCCACCCCTCTTATCTGAAGGTCAAGATGATATCAAGGGAAAGGAAAGATTGCATCCACCCCTCTGATTTAAAGGTTGAGATGATATTGAAGAACAGGAAAAAGAGTGATAGAAATGCACAACCCTTTGGAGAGAATCCAAATTGATTAGATTTTCATTGTTGGGAGAGAGAAATATATAAACTCATGACTTTAATGAGGACATTCTTTTCTCCCATAAAACTAATAGTGGGTGCTCTATCCCCTGAGACCCATTCATATTCCAATGAACTTTCCATGTGATCCATTCATATTCCAATAAGCTTTCCCATTTTCTATGTCGAAACTCATTGTCTTAGGTATCTTTGTTGTAATTCGCCTGTGTTCTTTTACGCTTCTTAATAAAATTTCGCAACCTTCCAAAGAAAAACTGATTGGAATTGAGGAATCTTGTTACAATGGATTTTAGAATCTGTCAAGTGGAATCCACATCCTGCCAGTGTTTGCCAAAGGTAGGCCCCACATGGCTTACGTCCAACATCTTTCATTCAACCCATACTGATAACGGAATCTAGACACACTATCCATTTCAACCACCACCCTAAACCAAATATGAATCAGAGACGTAGGACCAATTGGATTTCAACTGACTCAACACAGGTGATTGTATACTAACTTATCATCTATTAGTGCAAAACGACCCAACCTATACAATGTCTACCATGGCCTACAAGACCACGCTGGATGGAGCAGTCTCTGTCATGTGATATGGACACACTCGCCACATATGCACCAACTCAAACATTGTTTGAAAGTGAGTTTTAACATATGATATAACAGAGTTTGCACAAATATTTTCGAAACTTGAATACTGCCAACAAACAAGTCTCACAAGTGAGTACTTACAGTCCCAAAAACTTCGGCATACCTATCAATGGAACTTCCCACGCAAATAAGTAATTCGGATCAACTATGTCGCTTTCCTAGTGCAACCAAATCAGGCCAAAATATCGTGAACTTTGTCATCGCACACTTAAGTAGTGTCTCTTATCCTCCCCGTCAGCAAAAGTGTGCAATTAAGGGCACAAGAGTCACCACAGGACCGGCTCCTCACATAATGCATTGATTAGGTCAAATCAAAGCAAGTGTAGACGAAGTTCCCGGCATGTGACAACACTCATGTATGGTTAAATATCGACTCAGAGACTCATACCAAATCATTCAGTCTCAAGCCGAGTCGCGACGAGTTGCAACTCGCCTGACCTAACTCACTCAAGGAAAGGGCGGTCTCGGGGGTGAATCGAGGTGTCGAACCAGATTGGGTCTAACTGAGTCCAAGTCAAATGGGGACAAGTTGCACAGGACTTGTTTGAGTCTTAAAACCATGCTCTCAAGCCGTAGGGTAGACAAGACTATGAGTATGTCCAGTCCATATTTTCCAAGTCTACGTATGAACTGACCTGCTTAGCTTTCATAACATGGCTGTCATTAGTCATTACTCGCCATGACACTAATGTGATGTCATAAAACGATTTGCAGGTACGTCACTCGACCTCCCGAGAGTTTCGTCTTCAGTTCTCATAAACAAAGGCCATAATATCCTGCCTTGCGTCCCTTCATCCCCTATACACATAAAGAGGGTAGTTTACTCCTCAGTGAACAAACGTCACCCCAGGTACACCTCTCTTTTTTACTCTTTTTTCTTTCTTTCTTTTTTGAAGATTACACCTCGTGTATTGGGATTAATCAAAAACCTCAAGGTATCAGGGGAAACGTTTTCTTTTCCAGTGTGGATTCATTGCATCCAAATAGACCCTAAGGGAGGAGGAAGATGAGGATCTCACCGGGTATTTGGATCATCTTAAAGGGGTTATGATTAATTAGATGGGGCGGGAAAGAAGGGAATGGAAATGGGTAAAGAATTGAAGGTTTTCTGTTGGATCTTTCTATGATCATAGATGGGAAGTAGGAAGGTGAGAGTAGGGTTCAATCAGCTTAGCCTAGGGAAGTAATGGGGCCACTTAGAGTTGTTGCATTCTCTTGCTTAGCAAGATAGGACAAGGTCTCGACTATTGACCACTGCAAAATATGTAGAAAATCATTGGCAATGGGTGTTGTGTGTGCCCTATGGAGGGTGTTGTTAGCTTTAATGTCTTTGCTCATGGTGGCATGGAAACAGGTGGTTCCTTCAAGGGCGAAGGGGTAAGTTGTTGAGTCTTTGCTTCTTAGCAATCTTTTGGTCCATTTGGAAAGAAAGTATGATATCTAACAACAGATAGCAGTCTGTAACTAGCATAGTGGACAAAGTCAGGTCTTATGTTTCCTTTTGGGCAAGCTCTCGTAAGGATTTCGGGTGTCATCCTGTAGACTTATGGAGATGGTAGAGTCTCTTTTGTAATAGGTGTGTGCATCTGCCTCACAGTTAAGGGGGTCCTTTCAACAAAATGGCTTCACCGATCAAAAATAAATAAATAAACTGGTGTACATGCAATATCTCATCTAGTTATTTCATATATAATAAAACTATCTAGTTCATTATCTTATGGATTTTATCCTTGCTTGATTGTATGCATGGGTCATTATTTGTCAGTATTACTAATTTTAGACAATTTAAAATGCAAACATAATGATATCTGCTGACAAAAAAGAAGAAAAAGAAAATCTTTGAATATTATGTGTCCGTGCATGTGCTAGCATGCGCTAATGTCAAAATCATGTGATGTTAAAAACAAAATTATCCTAAAAAGTTGAAAATATAAGAAACAAATGAAAGTTAGTAGCCTTACAAACCAAAGAAATAGAAAAGGACATTCTATATGGCAAGGAGAACTCACTTGTCTCGATTCTGATGCTTTTGTGAGAAGCATTAGGTCCCCATAAGAATGAGATGTCTGTACAACATTAAGCGCACTTGCGATAGCAAAGCTAGTCTGCAAAGCATCACAAAATGTAACATGAACTGATAAGTGTAGCACCAATGGGTAATAAGATGAGGGAAAGTAGACTTAGATGGTTTGGTCATGTGCAAAGGAGACCAAGAACTGCAGTTAGGAAGAGTGAGTTGGTGCAAGTTGAAGGCTTTAAAAGGGTTAGGGGAAGGCCCAAAAGGACGTGGGTGGAGGTAGAAAGGACTTGATGACCTATGGTCTAACTGAAGTTATGGCCCTTGATAGAGAAGGGAATGCAGTAAAGGATTGAAGTAGCCAACCCTAATTAGATGGGATCAGGCTTAGATGATGATGATGATGATGATATGGAATTTTTTACTTTAATCTATAATAGGAGGTTTTTAAGAGTTATCCAGCCCTACGGTTGGTCATCTGGAAGTATAGACTATAGAAGAGTTGTTTACCAGCTCTGTGAGTTGATCTTTTAATATGGTTGGCTGCATTTTCAGTTTTGTTATGGCCCTTGATAGAGTGGATTGGTGGAATATGATTCATGTAGCCGACCCCAATAATTAAGGCTTAGATGATGATGACGATGATGTATTTTCAGTTTTGAAGCAGAAGCATGTGAAACATTTTTGGTTTAGGGGGGTTTGAACTCGAGGAGTTGATGAATCTATTCTTCTCGTATGGCTCTGCTTATTGAGCTTTAAATGTTGAAATTTATTATCAGTTGCTGGAAATCAGTTTCTTGTTACTTGGATACACCCTTCGTTGCCGAAATTCCGCTCTAGCAGCAGGAAATTGTGTATAAATTGCTGGATATTATTGAGGTTATTGAAATTGCTGGAATATGTCATTAACTGCCATAACTACCAGTATTTTGTATTGGGAATCAAATGGGCATATCCTAGACTTGTGTGATTGATATCAAAGTCAATCCGGACATTCTATCCATAGATTGAATTCATCAAGTACCCATTTAGTCACAAGCTGATAGAAATTGATGGGACTCTCAAGCTGACACAGAGATTCTTGAGCTCTTTGACAACATCTGTAATTGATCTTGACTATTGTCTTGAAACACGTGGTAATTCTTCTTTTGAAACAAATGTAAGTTACAGGGTCATTCCTTTCACCTGTTTGGTGTTGACTGGGTGCTTAATGACTCTCCATGAGCTAACAGTGGAAGATGCTGCCCTATCAAATGATGTGGAGTTTGTGGTAGGAGAGAAATCGGAGAATATTCGAAAGCAACATGAAGTCAGTAGCATCAATTAAGCAAAGTACCATCATTATCTTGTTCGGATTGATGACGAAAGTTATGGCATAAGTTTGACGCCAGCTGCCAACCTAATGCATTTCTCCTTTATCCGGGCTGGGTGCCAGAAATGAGAGCACAACTCTCATAAGCGCAATGTAACAGACTATTACAATCAAGCACCATCTTATAATCTATTATATACGTCGATTACAATCAACAAGTTCGATTAAGCAAAGTATCTCTTGCAAGCTAGGTGATTTCTCGGGCAGATTTTAGGGGATGCACTTATGAAGACGCCATGCATGAATGGCGAGGAACAGATCATAATTGGAGTACCTAATGGGGGAGTTGAATTTCTATTGTGCTTGTGGGACTTTTTTTTTCTTCTTCCATTCTTTGTCTTGCATGTGGTTTCTTTTAAGCAGCCGTCTTAGGTTCAAGGAAGTGACAAGAGGGTCACTTGCTATTGAATTGTCCCAGTTCTTGTTTCTCTTTTGCTTTCCTTAATAAAGAACATATTAAAATAAAATAAAATAAATTGAGACAAGTACAGCATGTGCTTGTGTGTACAGGCTCCCCCCAGTTTGTTATATCACAACATAAATACTCGTAACAACTTGTAAATGAAAATTAGTGCTAATAGACTCACTCGCTCAGCAAAATGACCAGCATTTTCTTTTTTGTTGTCAAGAGGGGCAATGACTGGAAGGTATTCTACCTGTAGATCATGAATAAGATGATCACTTAACCACAAATATTTCAAACAACATAATGAGGCCTACAACTTGAGCAACATGAACTGACAGCACTGAAATAAAATATAAGGTGCGTTTGGATTAAAAGTAAACTTGGTGAATGCAAGGGAAAGAAAAAACATGACATGACATAAGCGGGCGGCAAACTGACATGCTAGGAAAAGCAAACCCTTTGCACCTGTTTGTTTTGTTAAAGAGGAGTCCATTGCATTTCGACCTGTTTGGATTGCAATCCCTAAAAGGGAAACCTTTTATCTTCCAAATAGCTGTTTAAAATGTCATATCAGAGGCAAACTCTTTTCCCTCCATTTGACTTTTTGAAGAGGAAAAAAAAAAATGCCGTACTCTCTTCTTGCAGAGAGGAAAGCAAATGTGAACACTTCGCTGCAGTATTTGCTGATTCCCAAACACGTACAAATGTCTTGTCAATGCAAACTGGTTGCATTCCCCAGTTTGCATTCTATCCAAACAAGCCCTTAATGCATAATGAAGTTTTCTGTGATTACAACTTGAGCAAAATGAATTGAAAGCGGAAGTAAAATTTAACCAGCTTACACATTAGAAATGCAATGCATCTTAAAACTGTCTATCTAAATATGAGCAGAAAAAGCATCAGAAGCAGAGGTACCTCCATGAAATTGTGAAATTGGGTGAACATTCTGAACATGAGCTTCATCAAATGAATATTTCCCCTGGTTAAGTTACACGTCAAATGAACTTAGGCTTTCGAGATACTAATTGAAACACTATTGAAAGAAAGCTTTCAAACATTAGATATGTCCTACCAAGATTGATCAAAATGTATATGGGGATAGCGAACAACCACAGGCTGGATCGGGAAACCAGGAATGAATGCGCCAAGTTGGAATGAAATAAGAACCCTCCCATTTGTTGTGGTACCCTCAGGAAATAATAGAAGTCGAGGGAATCCATCGCATGAAGCTTTTCTCTGAATTCAGATCCTTGAAAACACATTTCTGTATCAAATAGCTAATAAATTGAAAATTCAAATTTATTTTTTTAAAGTGATTTTGCAAAAAAAAATTACGTAATTTTTTTTCGAAATGGAAAATATTCATGACATATTCATCGAATTGTTTTGTAGATGTTCTCTCTTATCTTAGTGAGTGTTAAGTTTGATGTAAAACAGCAAATAATCTGTGAAAATGATGTATGTTCTGAAGTTACAGGAAAAAAAAAAAGAAGAAAAAAAGGATGATACGATGTAACGAGGCACAGAATAAAGAATCATAATATAAGATACTTAAGGAACCAATAACTTTATTTGGTCATCACATGCCTGTGTAATTCTTCTAAACACACCCAAAAAAATCACTTAGTATCTTCTAAAGATCACACAAAACACAAACATCAGCATCTCTGAGCCTTATCCCAACTAGTTGAGGTTGGCTACACGAATCTTGTTCTAACGTTCCACTCTACAAGGACCATATCCTCAGTTAAACAATAGGTCACGAAATCTTTTCTTATTGCCTCCATCCACATCCTTTTTAGGCCTTCCGCTTGCCCTTTTTGAGCTTCAATCTGAACCTACTCACTACTAGCTGGTGCAGTTCTTGGTCTCTAGTGCACATGGTCAAACCAACTAAATCTACTTTCCTCATTACCTATTGTTCATTTCTAATTCTATCATGAATGATAACTGGAACTATATTAAAAAGGAAAATGCCAAAAAGAACAAAGCGACAAGCAAAGACAATGATAAATCATCTGCGAATACAAGGCCTAGGCTGTAACGCCTTAAATTTCAAGGGTCGAGCACACACTTGATCCCCGGGGTGTCACTTTTGCTTTGCAAAAGCATGATCTCTCATTACGATTATAATAGCATCAAGTCGATCATAAGAGCAAAGCTAAACTTTGTATAAAAGTCCAAATGTAAGTCTAGTCACAACAATCACCAAAATATACATACAATCCAACTAATCAATAGAGTCCACTCGGCTGGGGGACTCTAATATACATGACCCAAAAAAGGTACAAAAAGAAGAATAATAATGTCTCAACACATAAATCCAATAACAACGCCACGATGAAGCATGTTGGTCTATGCCTACCCATCCGAGACCTAAAAGTACGATACCTCCTCTACAGGGTCCAGGTATGCCTCATCTAATGCGTTGACCTCTATGGTACCTATATTGATAATATCGTCTGGTTGGTATTTTAAAACACCGTCCTAGGAGGGAATGAGTGATCAACTCAGTTTTACCATTTCCATAAGCTAGACAAGTTATCAACACAATCAAGCACAGTTAATGATAGCACAACATTGCAACAATTTCTCATACTAGTTAATTATGTGCATGTATGTTATGATATGCAAAACATGTCCCGAGTATACAATAGGGGTCGTTCGAACAATAATATGGCTCGGAACAATCAGCTAGACACCAGGTAACGCCCATGCAAGAATGAGGATCATTTAAACAATAATTTGGCTTGGAACAATCGGCCAGGCACCAAATAACGCCCATGCAATGAGGGTCGTTCGAACAGTACTCTGGCTCGGAACAATCGGCCAGGCACCCGATAACGCCCATGTCATGTATGCATGTTTAACCCGACCTTTATTAGTCCATTTACGTACAACTGTATTGGCGAAGCTAGGATACCACCATCATTTTGCGGGTCGAATAAACTACATCACGTGGCGTGTCGCCAGTGTCCCTAAATCCAAACTAGCGTTCGTCACCCAACATCAAACGTAAATAATCAATTCAAAGGTAAAGGGCTCATAGCCCCAAAGATGTGAACAATACAATAAGGGTCGTCACCCGAAATCGACAAGTATGGTAGGCTCGTCATCTCCAATCAATGTTTTAAATATCGACAATATCGGCCGATATATCCCACGATATATCTTGTGTCCCACCAGTGTGATACGAAACGTACGGGTAGTACTGGTGTATCACAATGTTCGATCCAGTGAGCATTTTCAATTTTTGATCTCCTTGTTCGTTGAAATTATGTTAAATCAGTGTCAAATTGTTATAAATCCATTAGTTCTTCATGATTTGCATGAAAAATCATGGAGTTCAGAGCTTTGATTTCGATATCGATTGGTTCTTCGTGTTTTTTTTTTTTAAAAGATGGTGGCACCAACTCCTCAAAACTACTTAAAGGTTAAGAATCCATCATGTCAACCAACCAAACAACATTGGTCCTTCATGTTCTCCATTTTTTTTCGAAATGTTCCTTCAGTCAATTGTCAATCAAGACTAATTTCAAAGTATTTAGGAGTATTTTATGAAATGATAATCACCTACGCTCTAATTTTGGAATTTGAGCGTAGGTGGTCCAATTTGGGGAAAATTCGAAATCTCTGCATTTTCTCCAAAATTGCTTGCAATATTGCAATCAAGCATGAATGAAGGCTGATCTATTGATTTGTAAGATTCTCGCTTGCAATATGTTGTTGGTATCCTCTTTGTTGAAGCCCTTCCTTAGCAAGCCAAGATATATTGTCTACCAGTAACCTATATAACTTTTGAAGCTAAAGGGCCAGTTTCACCAATGCAAAGGGGAGTCTCCAAGCAAAAGCTGACTGCCAAAGCATGAACATCATACATTGTCAAATAGCATTCGAAGGTCCATGAGAGAGCTCACAAGCGCTTCATAAATTACATTTAAACCTGGAATTCAAACCCCATATTCCAAAACAAGAATGCATACATCTAGATGCAGGTGAATCAAAGAGAACGTCATCTTTTTCTCCCCACTCATAGTTCCTCTTGGTCAAAATAGATAAACAGTTTTTAGCTTCAGTGTTGCCTTCCTAGGGGATGATGCTTCTCTTAAAGGCCATTTAAGAAGCTATTTACATGTTTTCTTTTCTTGTACAAGCTACATAACCTTAGTTTCCTCTTGTAACTTGTTTGACTTGATTTTGAAAAGCAAAAGAAGATTTGTTGACCGGGAAACCAGAAAAAATGTGGTCCTGAAGAGATATGGAAGGAACTTAACTTCATTTCAACCTCTAGGAATCACGTTGTTTAATGTGACAGTTGAGATAAGTTTCTCGAGTATCAAAAGATAAAGTTCACATACAATAGGATTTCCACAAATATAGAATGTGATTGAACAAAAGCAGTAAAGAGCAAGGCAATTAAACAAATGGAATAGTTCATTTAACGTATAAAGCCATCTACCTTTATTTCATGAACGGCATGCTTCCTCGAAGGGGCTGAGAACCTATTTACGTAAATAACCTATGAAACAAATAAAGAAGCAAAACATGGTGTAAGAGTTGGCCACCAAAAAAAAAAAAAAAAAACATCAACTTACACATAGTTGTAACCTCTTTATAATCTAAACATAGTTACAGCATCTCTCAACACTCAATTGAAAAAGAAGACTGCAAGAACCCAATTTGATAAAGAAGCATCAACCAATGTGGGGTTAGCCTACTCCATTCCAACAACGATCATCAATACAAAGTATAATGGTGCCACCCCACAATTGATTATTACTTTTTGCTCGAATTGATTTCTAGCAAGTTGCAATTCAATTTAAGTGAGCATTCAAGCACACCCCAAAAACAGAACTCAGTTAGCCATTTATTTACCTGCATCGCTCGGATGATAGTTCCGACAAAGGGTATGGCGTCGTGTGACTCGGATGCAACAATGGTTGGAAATAGCTCATAGAAGAAGAAAATGGGTTCAATGTACGAGACATGGTTACATACAACTATAGGAGCAGTCTTCCTCGAGGCAGGTCTTCCCACTCGCTTTATCCAATGGTAACTGAGACAAGACAAGAAAACCAAGATTCACGTAAATCAGTTTTAATTTAAATTTGAAATACCACATCAAATATCCAGTCATTCATTTTAGACAATCCAAATCATAGGCTCTACTATGGCTGAAGCATTACTCCAAGAACCACGTTGATGGATTGCATCAATTGCATCAACCATGCGATTTTAAATGTTGCCAAATTTCTTCCCTGAACCGTCCATCGAATGCCACCAGTTGGACCGCTGGATCATCCGGTCAGTGCTATGTTCCTGTCATACCCCATAGACAATAAACCCCACGATTTGTATGGTCCAGATTCTGTTTTACATGCATCCATGAGCATGAATTAGCCAACCAGATGAAAACACAAACCAGACCCCATCCCTTACTTCCAGTTTCAATCAAATACAGAAACATAAACAAACTGAAATTCAGAATCGTCCATCCAGTAAAACAATGTCCCCTATTACTAACATGTACCAATCAATAAAGAACGAAAGCTATCCCAACACCTGAAAATCAGAAACCAGAAGCAGAACAGAATCCAAACCGAAAACGCAGCATCCCCAATGCGAATTCACATACCCAAAGCAGAACAGAATGCAGCGAGAACAGATCCGAGTGACCCACATGAGCCTACACCGCCACTTCGGCATCGGATTGTGTTTATCCTTCCATCCGTACAGCGCGAGCTTGGTGGCGAGGAACCCCACCAGCAAGGAGAGGCCGAAGAGGGCGAGCCGCACCAGGGCAACCGGGATGCAGATGGCGATCTTCAAGAACTCGTAGAAGCCGCTGATGAAGGGGGTGAGGTTGCGGAAGGGATCGATCGGGTGGGGCCGAGGTAAGGAGAGCGGTCTGGCGCCGATGAATTCGAAGGGGTTGGGATCATCGTGATCTGAGCCGTTGGATTCGATTTCTAGAACGAATTGGGGTTCTGTGGAGAGGAGAGGAGTGTTGAGATCGGTTCTTGGATCTGCCGCTGCTGCCATTGGGATTTGAGAGGTGCCGTTGCAGCAGACGGGAGTGGGAAGAAAAGGGAGTGTTTTGAGGGGAGCGACAGAGAGAGGGAAAGGATGAGAAAGGAATGTCAATTATAAAAGGACCAAGAAATGCTGCGGCGATTCGCGCGCGGAGCAAGAGATTGAAGACGCGGGGTGTGAGTTGCGTGTAAACCCTATTGCACGGAACCCGTGTAACCCAAATCAAAACGGAGGGTCAGAACAATGTTCGTGTGAAATCCACTCCGTTCATCAGCTTCCTTAAATCCTTTTATTACAATAATAAAATAAATAAATTTTATTCAACATTCAAGTGGGCCACACCATAAGAATACATTGGGGTCAAATAGCAAACCATTGAAACCTTCCCGGGACCGACAGTGATTTTATATTCCATCAAAACCGTTCATAAGATGATTCCAAGTAGGATGTAGGAAAAATACAAATATCATCGTGATCCAAAACCAGCCACAATGAGGTTTCAATGGTGGCCGTTCGATCCGCATTGTTTCTTTGGTGCGGCACAATTGCATCTTGCATCCGCCTCGTTCTTCATGTCCTAAAATGATCGGAGAAACTCGTGGACGGAGTGGATGTCATCCGAACATCTTGGTGCGGCCCTTGGAGCTCTGTGTTAGTACGGTTTACACGCAACTCGCGTCGGAGAGTTGTCGCCGACGTGGCACACGTGGGAGAGATCCCAACCACTAACTATTTAAGAAGCACGACAAACATGGAGACGTTGCCTGAGGTTTGCCTGAATACATCAAATGCATGGAAGCATGATTCATGAGGATTTTATCGATTGGAATTGCTGCATTTGGAAGAGATGTGCCTGAATTTTTTTATTTTTATTTTTTAAAATAATCTTAATTGGACCATTTAAACTCTTTGATTTCATAAAGGATAAAGGTTAAGGTGACCATCCATTTTTTTTGGGAGGTAAACCGTCCATTTTCATAACAAAATGACTAAAATTAGATGGTTGAAATAATCCATTTAAGAGACTTCATTTGTGGACTGCTCGCCGTAATCGTCATGTATAAGGCGTTGTTTGTAATCGGTGGTGATTTGTTGCATATGGGTGTGAAAGGAATGGTTTGATGGCAAATAGTGCTAACGAGAATTAATATGAAATGGAATACACACAATATCCTCTTAAAAGGGGGAATGGGATGCAAATATAAGAAGCCAATGGATTTCCAAGAGTGGGCCCGCTCAGAATTTTCTTATTTTTAATTAAAATATACAATTCAAAAAGCTTATTATAATTATTATATCAAATGTTATGCATGTGTGTATGTGTGTGTATATATATATAAGTATTAAAGTTGATTTACTTAGTCATTCTAATTATATGCATTCAAGCAAAACAATTGAATACCTGTGTATCCTAATTATAGATATCCAAACAAGTTAAGAATATTTCAATTATAATCAATTATAGATATGCATTGATATACTATTCTCTAATTGCAAGTTTTTAGAGCAAATGATGGTTTGACATGGTGTTAGAACGAAAGGTTAATTATTTGAATTTCAGGATGGTGAAACATGCCTCTATAATATATTCATCCAAATTGTTATAAAAATTTAAAAATCAAGATAGCCTTGCTTGATTATGATGTGAATGTTAGCCCAACTTATTTACGGCATGTCCCTCCACCCTTGTTTGATATGTTCCCATATAAACTGTTAGGCAGCTGTGTTGCAAGAAATAGTGTAAATTGATGCCCACCATTGAAACTTTTTTAGAGATAATTGAAAGCTTTAAGACAATGTATTTTCCCTCAAATCATTTAAGTTTAATTAGACCATTCAAACTTTCTTGGAGCATTTGAAAATTTTAGGTCAATATATTTCCCTTCGTTAAATCAATGTATATTTAGATTGTAAATTACAATTGTACCATAACATACAAGCACCATCAATATGATTTTACAATATTGGTATAAATACATAATTCTATAACGAAGCAATGTAAAAAGAGATAAATGAAGAATTTCTAATCATTATAATTTTATAATTTATTGCATTTAAAATATATTATCTAAACATGGACATCCGTGTATATTTTTAGTTGAATTGGCATTTCTATAACTTAAAACATCATCTAAAACACAATAATTATTAGTCAATGACCTATTTTTACAGTGAACTATGATTGTAATGTGACAAAACAATAGGCCAGTATCATATAAACATTAGCCCAACAAGCTTTTAATGGTAGGAAAGCAGATTAGGCATGGAGTACACTCTATCAGACCCACTAATAAATGTCTTTACCTATGCAGTTATTTCATTTTAGTACATGAGCCTAAAACCGAAGTACACTGCAAGCTTAAGTGGAACACACCACATTAAAATAGTGTGAATTGAACTCTATCATCAAGAACTTGTCAATATCCACCAAAATAAGCCGATATTTACATTTTCGATTCATGCAACGTGGATTACAAATGACATCACTTCATCCCTCGGGAAGGTTTCAACGGTGGATGGGTCCTTACTCTTACTCTGGAGGAGTTTCAAACACCTCGTGGAGGGTTCTGAGTACCCATTGGTGGTGAAATTCCCCTATGGTGTGAGTGTATGGTGGTGTGTGTGCATGTGTGTGTGTATATATATATATACACACACAAACCACCAACAACAACAACGGTGGATATTATTATTCCTCATTGTTTTCTAGTATAGGTCCACTTGAACATTGTATATTCTCAAAATATTTGCTGGTGTCCTAAAATTAGCTGATACAGCGTATTGGACAGCACAGATAAACACATACATTATGGTAGCCGCACAAAGTTTACTAAATACACGCTGTAATCTGCATGCAATCTGCTTCCTAATGGTGGGCTATTCCATCTCTTTGATTTCGCTGGTTGGCCACCCGTGCTTGGGTGTTTTGAGGTAGATTGCGTACTGAGTAAACTCTCTGAGCCAACGTGATTCATGTATTTCATCCATTCCGTCTATCCAGTTTATCAGATAATTTTAGAGCTTTAACCTAAAAAGAAATCATATCCAAAGCTCAAGTAGACTACACCACATGAAAATGTGTGAATTGAACCTCTACTGTTGAAATTTTGTAGGGGTCACAAAAGTTTTATATCAAGCTCATATTTGAGTTTTCATTTAATCCATGTCTATATGATCTCATGAACAGGTTCGATCATAAATAATCATCACTGTGGGCCTTAGGAAGGCTTCAACGGTAGAAATTAGTATTCTCACTGTTTATTGTAGTACGGTCTACTTGAGCTCTGGATGTGCTTTAATTCTAGGAACAACAGCTAAAATGTTCTGGAAAAATGGATGGACGGCGTGGATAAACCACATACATTCACGGTAGGCCTAAGAGATTTTACTCATTACGATAAGTACGCAATCCGATTTCTCTGGCTCGCGTTCCCCGCATATCTTTGAGAAAAAGATCACTGTAGACAAAACCTTTTACCCAGCGGTTTTTATCGCGGAATACAAACTTAAGTTACCAACTTAGACTAGCACGTGCGGACAGCGACTTTGAGGACGAAACTACCCCTCCTTTTCACTGCGAAGACGAGAGCCGACGCTCCTCCAACTGAGAGTTGTACGAACGGCTTAGGAGAGATCAAAGTTACATGGCCCCACAGCTATGTATTTATCATATCCACAACGTTCATTCATATTTCAAAATCATTTCAGAGCATTATTCAAAAAAAAATAAATCATATCCATAAATCAATGGACCACACCACAAAGAGCAGCGGGGAAATTGATTTTTACCGTTAAAAAATTTTGTAAGGCCCATCGTAGCATTTATTTTCCATCCAATCTATTCATAAGGTCACAAAGGCCTGGATGAAGAGGAAAAACAAATTCCATTATGATCCAAAACTTCTGCAACCCCTAAAAGGGTTTCAATGGTAGACATTTAATTCCTCATTACCTTTTACTGTGTGGTCCACTTGATAGCTAGATCTGTCTGATTTTTCATCTCAAGCCTTAATACGAGTTCACCGAATAGATGGACGGTTTGGATATAACATATACCTCATAATGGGACCCACAAAAATCAATGGGAATTACAACGGGAAAAGGGAAAAAAAAAATAAAATTGAAAAAGAAGATAGCAAGTTGGGGTCGATCGGGTCAATCCTGTCGACCGGACTATGGCTACGGATTATAACCGTAGCTATAATCTGTAGCCATAACTACAATGTTATGCACTTTTTTTTCTTTTTTCTTTTTTCTTTTTTATTTTTATTTTTATTTTTTACATGGAGAATTTTATTGTACCTACATTTTTCTTTAATACATGTTTTTATAAATATGTGTGTGTGTGTGTGTATAAATTTTTCTCTCTTTTTTTTTCATTTCTTTCTTTATTCATTTAACAAGAATATCTTCTAAACTAAAATTAGTTACTTGATATACCACGTATGATTTTGGGATAGGAGAAGCTATTTTAGCCAACCAACCTAGTTATTTTCTAAGATTCCATCAGGTCAATGGTCGAAAATACATTTCATTCACTTCACGATCAATTTCAATCACTTCATGGTCAAACTAAAAATTGAGTGAGTAAATTGAAAATTGAGCAAGACAAGGTATGAATTGAGTGAGGGAAGCTAGAAATTGAGCGAGGTAACATAGGAGTTCAGCGAGGAAATCTAAAAATTGAGCGAGACAACTTAAGATTTGAGCGAGAAAAGCTAGAAATTGAGCGAGGGAACCTAGAAATTGAGCGAGGTTTAAGCTACGTTGAAATTGAGCGAGGTTGAATCTAGAAATTGAGCGAGACAACTTAGGATTTGAGCGAGGAAAGCTAGAAATTAAGCGAGGGAACCTAGAAATTGAGCGAGGTTTAGGCTACGTTGAAATTGAGCGAGGGAACCTCGCTCAAATTCTAAGTTGCCTCGCTGAATTTCTACGTTGCATCACTCAATTGCTAGGTTGTCTCGCTCAATTCCTAGGTTCCTTCGCTCAATTTATATATTGTCTCACTGGATTTCTAGCTTCCCTCGCACAATTCTTAGGCTGTCTCGCTCAATTCATATATTTTTCCAGATCATTTTATGGTATGAGACCAAAAATAAGATATATCCAGTTCTCAAGTGTACCATATTACAGGAAATAGTATTGAATAAGCGTCAACCATTAGAAACCTTTAGGGGGCCCACTGTGATATTTATGAGAAATTCTTCTCGTCTAAGTTCATTCATAGGGTCAAAAAGACCTGGATGAAGAGGAAAAAATTTTTCATAATGATCCAAAACTTCTGTAACGCCTAAAAGGGTTTCAATGGTAGACGTTCAATTTTCCATTGCCTTTTACAGTGTGGCCCACTTGATAGTTAGATCTATCTTATTTTTCGTCGCAAGCCTTAATACGAGCTCGTAAAATATATGGACGGTTTGGATATAACACATACATCATGATGGGACCCATAAAAGTAACATAGCAAAAAAAAAAAAAAAATTCAGTTTGCCCCGCTCAATTTCTAGTTTGCACTGCTCAATTTCCAGTTTACCCCGCTCAATTAGAAATTGAGCGGGGCAAATTGAATTTTTTTTTTCTTTTGTAGGTCCCATCATGATGTATGTGTTATATCCAAACTGTCCATATATGAGCGAGGCAAACTGGAAATTGAGCGGGGCAAACTGAAAATTAAACTGGGCAAACTAGAAATTGAGCGGGGCAAACTGAAAATTGAGCGGGGCAAACTAAAAATTTGGTTATATGTTTTGGTTTAGGTTTAGGTTAAGGTTTAGGTTTAGGTTTAGGTTTAGGTTTAGGTTCTAGGTTCTAGGTTATAAGTTAAAGCTTTAGGAAATTGAGAATAGGTTAAGGTTTAGGTTTAGGGAATCGGGTTCAGGTTTAAGATCGGATTTAGTTTGGGTTTTCAAGTTTAAGTTTAGGTTATGAGTTGAGATTAGGATTAGGTGTAGGTTTAGGTTTAAGGATTTGAGAATACATTTAGGTTTTAGGTTTAGGTTTAGGTTTAGGTTTTAGGTTTCGGTTAAGGTTATAGGTTTAGGTTAGGTTTAGGTGTAGGTTATAGGTAATAGCTTTAGGGAATTAAGAATAGGTTAAAGTTTAGGTTTAGGAAATTAGGTTCGGGTTCGGGATGGGTTTAGGTTTGGGTTTTCAAGTTTAGGTTTAGGTTTAGGTTATAGGTTTTGGGATTTGTGAATAGTTTTAGGTTATAAGTATAAGTTTAGGTTAGGTTATAAGTTAAGGTTTAGGGATTTGAGTTTAAGTTATACGATTAGGTTTAGGGATTTGAGTTTAGGTTAAAGGTTTAGGTTTTGGGATTTGAGAATGGGTTCGGGGTTTAGGTTATAGGTTTTGGTTTCAATTTAGGTTATAGGTTTTGGGATTTGATAATAGGTTCCAGTTTAGGTTATAGGTTTTGGTTTTGGTTTAGGCTATAGGTTTTGATTTAGGTTTAGGTTATAGGTTTTCGTTTAGGCTATAGGTTTTGATTTAGGTTTAGGTTTAGGTTATAGGTTTTTGGATTTGAGAATGGGTTCAGGTTTAGGTTATAGGTTTTGGTTTAGGTTATAGGTTTTAGGATTTGATAATGGGTTTTGGTTTAGGTTATAGGTTTTGGTTTAGGTTTAAGTTATAGGTTTTGGTTTAGGTTTAGGTTATAGGTTTTGGTTTAGGTTATAGGTTATAGGTTATAGGTTTATGTTAAGGTTTAGGTTTATGTTATAGGTTTTTGGATTTGAGAATGGGTTCGGGTTTAGGTTTAGGTTATAGGTTTTGGTTTTGGTTTAGGTTATAGGTTTTGAGATTTAATAATGGGTTCGGGTTTATGTTTAAGTTTAGGTTAAGGTTATAGGTTTTGGGATTTGGGAATAGTTTTAGGTTATAACTATAGGTTTAGGTTAGGTTATAGGTTAAGGTTTTGGGATTTGAGAATGGGTTTGGGTTAAGGTTATAGGCTTTGGTTTTGGTTTAGGTTATAGGTTTTGGTATTGGTTTTGGGATTTGAGAATGGGTTCAGGTTTAGGTTATAGGTTTTGGTATTGGTTTAGGTTATAGGTTTTGGTTAAGGTTATAAGTTATAAGTTTAAGTTTAGGTTAAGGTTAGGTTTAGGTTATAGGTTTTGGAATTTGATAATGGGTTCGGGTTTAGGTTATACGTTTTAGTTTTGGTTTAAGTTATAGGTTATAGGTTTTGGGATTTGAGAATGGGTTCGGGTTTAAGGTATAGGTTTTGGTTAAGGTTATAGGTTATAGGTTTAGGTTTAGGTTAAGGTTAGGTTTAGCTTATAGGTTTTGGGATTTGATAATGGGTTCGGGTTTAGGTTATAGGTTTTGGTTTTGGTTTAGGTTATAGGTTTAGGTTTAGGTTTAGGTTATAGGTTTTGGGATTTGAGAATGGGTTTGGGTTTTGGTTATAGGTTTTGGTATTGGTTTAGGTTATAGGTTTTGGTTAAGGTTATAGGTTATAGGTTAATGGTTTAGGTTTAGGTTAAGGTTAAGTTTAGGTTATAGGTTTTGGGATTTGATAATGGGTTCGGGTTTAGCTTATAGGTTTTGGTTTTGGTTTAGGTTATAGGTTATAGGTTTATGATAAGGTTTAGGTTTAGGTTTAGGTTATAGGTTTTGAGATTTGAGAATGGGTTCAGGTTTAGGTTATAGGTTTTGGTATTGGTTTAGGTTATAGGTTTTGGTTAAGGTTATAGGTTATAGGTTTAGATTTAGGTTAAGGTAAGGTTTAGGTTATAGGTTTTGGAATTTAATAATGGATTCGGGTTTAGGTTATAGGTTCTGGTTTTAGTTTAGGTTATAAGTTATAGATTTAGGATAAAGTTTAGGTTTAGGTTTAGGTTTAGGTTATAGGTTTTGGGGTTTGAGAATGGGTTCGGGTTTAGGTAATAGGTTTTGGTTTTAGTTTAGGTTATTGGTTTAGGTCAATTTCATGTTTGTCCTGCTCAATTTTCAGTTTGCCTCGCTCAATTTCGAGTTTGCCCCGCTTAATTTTCAGTTTGCCCCGCTCAATTTTCAGTTTGCTCCGCTCAATTTTCAGTTTACCCCACTTAATTTCTAGTTTGCCCCGCTCAATTTCTAGTTTGCCGCGCTCAATTTTCAGTTTGCCCCGCTCAATTTTCAGTTTACCTTGCTCAATTTCTAGCTTGCCTCACTCAATTTCCAGTTTGCCTCGCTCAATTTCTAGTTTGCCCCGCTCAATTTTCAGTTTACCCCACTTAATTGAGAGGGGCAAACTAGAAATTAAGCGAGGCAAACTAGAAATTGAGTGGGGCAAACTGATTTTTTTTTTTTGCTTTTGTGGGTCCCATCATAATGTATGTGTTATATCATAACCGTCCATATATGAGCGGGGAAAACTAGAAATTGAGCGGGGCAAACTGAAAATTGAGCGGGGCAAACTGGAAATTGAGCAGGGCAAACTGAAAATTAAGCGGGACAAACTAGAAATTGGGCGGGGCAAACTGAAAATTGAGTAGGGCAAACATGAAAGTCCTTAAATAAAAGGTGAGAAAACTAGATATTGACAGTGGGGTCAATTTCATTTTTGCCCCGCTCAATTTTCAGTTTGCCCCGCTTAATTTTCAGTTTGCCCCGCTCAATTTTCAATTTGCCCCGCTCATATATGGACGGTTTGGATATAAGACATACATCATGATGGGACCTACAAAAGTAAAAAAAAAAATATTTCAGTTTACCCCGCTCAATTTCTAGTTTGCCCTCAACATATCAAAATAAAAATAAAAATTCAGTTTGCCCCTCTCAATTTCCAGTTTGCCCCGCTCAATTGAGCAGGGCAAACTAGAAATTGAGCGGGGCAAACTGAATTTTTATTTTTATTTTGATATGTTGCTTTTGTGCAAGAGAAGATAGAAATCCAGTGAGACCATATATAAATTGAGCGAAGGAACCTAGGAATTGAGCGAGGCAACCTAGCAATTGAGTGATGCAACGTAGAAATTCAGCGAGGCAACTTAGGATTTGAGCAAGAGAACCTCGTTCAATTTCAACGTAGCCTAAACCTTGCTCAATTTCTAGCTTCCCTCACTCAATTCATACCTTGTCCTGCTCAATTTTCAATTTACTCACTCAATTTCATATTTGCCTCGCTCAATTTCTAGTTTGACCATGAAGTGATTGAAATTGACTGGGAAGTGAATGAAATGTATTTTTCGACCATCGACCTTATGGAATCTTGGAAAATAACTAGGTTGGTTGGCTAAAATAGCTTCTCCTACCCCAAAATCATATGTGGTACGTCAAGTAACTAATTTTAGTTTAGAATATATTCTTGTTAAATGAATAAAGAAAGAAATGAAAAAAAAAGGAGAAAAATTTATATTTATATATACACACACACACACACACACACACACATATTTATATAAATATGTATTAAAGAAAAATGTAGGTACAATAAAGTTCTCCATGTAAAAAATAAAAAATAAATAAAAAAGACAAAAAAGTGCAGAGCATTATAGTTATAGCTACGGTTATAATCCGTAGCGATAGGCCGGTCGACCGGGTTGACCCGGTCGACCCCAACTCGCTGGCTTCTTTTTCTTTTCTTTTTTTCTTTTTCTTGTTGTAATCCCCACTGATTTTTGAGTTTTGGGATTTAAGAATGGGTTCGAGTTTAGGTTACAGGTTTTGGAATTTGAGAATGGGTTCGGGTTTAGGTTATAGGTTTTAGTTTTGGTTTAGGTTATAAGTTTTGGGATTTGAGAATGGGTTCGGCTTTAGGTTATAGGTTTTAGTTTTGGTTTTGGTTATAGGTTTTGGTTTAGGTTTTAGGTTTAGGTTTAGGTTTGGGTTTGGGTTTTAGGATTTGAGAATAGGTTCGGGTTTAAGTTATAGCTAGGTTTTGGTTTTGGTTTAGGTTATAGGTTTTGGGATTTGAGAATGGGTTCGAATTTAGGTTGTAGGTTTTGGTTTTGGTTTAGGTTATAGGTTTTGGTTAAGGTTATAGGTTATAGGTTTAGGTTTAGGTTTAGGTTATAGGTTTAGGATAAGGTTATAGGTTTTGGGATTTGGGAATAGTTTTAGGTTATTAGTATAGGTTTAGGTTCGGTTATCGGTTTTGGGATTTGAGAATGGATTCGGGTTTAGGTTATAGGTTCTGGGATTTAAGAATGGATTCGGGTTTAGGTTATAGGTTTTGGTTTAGGGATTTAAGTTTAGGTTATAGGTTTAGGTTTAGGTTTTAGGTTTAGGTTTAGGTTTTGGGATTTGAGAATGGGTCCGGGTTTAGGTTACAAGTTTTGGAATTTGAGAATGGGTTCAGGTTTAGGTTATAGGTTTTAGTTTTGGTTTAGGTTATAAGTTTTGGGATTTGAGAATGGGTTCGGGTTTAGGTTATAGGTTTTAGTTTTGGTTTTAGTTATAGGTTTTGGTTTAGGTTTTAGGTTTAGGTTTAGGTTTGGGTTTGGGTTTTAGGATTTGAGAATGGGTTCGGGTTTAGGTCATAGATTTTGGTTTTGGTTTAGGTTATAGGTTTTCGTTTAGGTTATAGGTTATAGGTTTAGGATAAGGTTTTGGTTTAGGTTATAGGTTTTGGGATTGGAGAATGGGTTCGGGTTTAGGTCTTAGGTTTTGGTTTTGGTTTTGGTTTTGGTCATAGGTTTTAGGACTTGAGAATCGGTTCGGGTTTAGGTTATAGGTTTTGGTTTTTGTTTTAGTTTTGGTTTAGGTTATAGGTTTTGGATTTGAGAATGGGTTCGAGTTTAGGTGATAGGTTTTGGGATTTGAGAATGGGTTCGAGTTTAGGTCATAGGTTTTGGTTTTGGTTTCGGTTTAGGTTATAGGTTTTGGGATTGGAGAATGGGTTCAGGTTTAGGTCTTAAGTTTTGGTTTTGGTTTTGGTTATGGTTTAGGTTTAGGTTATAGGTTAGAGGTTTAGGATAAGGTTTTAGGTTTAGGTTATAGGTTTTTGGAATATTTGAGAATGGGTTCGGGTTTAGGTTATAGGTTTAGGTTATGGTTTTATGGTTTTGGTTTAGGTTATAGGTTTTGGGATTTGAGAATGGGTTCGGGTTTAGATCTTAGGTCTTGGTTTAGTATTAGGTTTTGGTTTAGGTTATAGGTTATAGGTTTAGGATAATGTTTAGGTTTAGGTTATAGGTTTTTGGATTTGAGAATGGGTTTGAGTTTAGGTTATAGGTTTTGGTTATAGTTTTGGTTTAGGTTATAGGTTTCAGGATTTGAGAATCGGTTCGGATTTAGGTTATAGGTTTTGGTTTTGGTTATAGGTTTTGGATTTTAGAATGGGTTCGGGTTTAGGTTATAGGTTTAGGTTTAGGTTTAGGTTATAGGTTTTGGGATTTGAGAATGGGTTCGGGTTTAGGTCATAGGTTTTGGTTTTGGTTTTGGTTTAGGTTAGGTTTTGGGATTTGAGAATGGGTTCGGGTTTAAGTCAAAGGTTTTGGGATTTGAGAATGGGTTTGGGTTTAGGTCATAGGTTTTGGTTTCGATTTTGGTTATAGGTTTTGGGATTGGAGAATGGGTCGGGTTTAGGTCTTAGGTTTTGGTTTTGGTTATAGGTTTTGGTTTAGGTTATATGTTTTGGTTTAGGTTATAGGTTATAGGTTTAGGATAAGGTTTAGGTTTGCGTTATAGGTTTTTGAATTTGAGAATGGGTTCGAGTTTAGGTTATAGGTTTAAGTTATGGTTTTGGTTTCGGTTATAGGTTTTAGGATTTGAGAATGGGTTCGGGTTTAGGTTATAGGTTTTGGTTATGGTTTTGGTTTAGGTTATAGGTTATAGGTTTAGGATAAGGTTTAGGTTTAGGTTTTAGGTTTTAGGATTTGAGAATGGGTTCGGGTTTAGGTTATAGGTTTTGGTTATGGTTTTAATTTAGGTGATAGGTTTTGGGATTTGAGAATGGGTTCGGGTTTAGGTCATAGGTTTTGGTTTTGGTTTTGGTTTATAGGTTTTGGGATTTGAGAATGGGTTTGGGTTTAGGTTATAGGTTTTGGTTTTGGTTATAGTTTTTTGAGTTTGAGAATCGGTTCAGGTTTAGGTTAAGGGTATGGTACCTGCAAATACAAATATAAACATGGCCTGTCCAAATGGCCAGACCCTTCTAATGCCGTCCATAGTAAATGGATAGCTTCATTATGGTCATAACAGCGGTTCCCACCTTCGAGGGACCCCCGCTCTTCTGGATAGCTCCGACGCACATTCGGGTCTGCTCCATTAATTTCGAGCAAATACATAAACACGGCCTGTCCAAATGGTCAGGCCCTTCCACTGTTGTCCATAGAAAATGGACAACTTCATCATGGTCATAACAGTGGTTCCCACCTTCCAAGGACCCCCGCTCTTCCGGATAGTTCCGACGTACATTCGGGTCTGCTCTATCAATTTCGAGCAAATAATAAACACGGTCTGTCCAAATGGCCAGACCACTCCAATCATGTGCATTCTTGAGCCAAGAGACGTACCAGATGCTTAAATCTGAAATATGCATTTAAACATAAAATGGCATTGAGAATCGCTTCTCAAAACCGCAGACTGTTTTCTTTTGAAACTCGTTCATCTCACCTGAAAACCTGTCACATAATGAATAACTATAACCACAATGATAACTATACATGTGCATTCTTGACAAGAGACGTACTAGATGCTTGAATCTGAAATATGCAGCTCCAATCCTCCCACATGCAACATCCACCTGAAATTCTAATGGTATAGACTTCAACAAAATGTTCAGTTCAAGCTACAGTCCGCATTCCAGTTCAAGTTCAGTTCACAAATGAGTTCCAGTTCACAGATTTGTCTGGAGTTTAGTCTATGAATCAGTTGACAAATTAGATTAGGATCTGCTGCAATCACATGATACAATCCAGTTCACATGAGTGCATGAATCAGTTTAGAAATGAGTGTAAGAAAGAAAAATAACCATTGATTTGGAAAAAAAACCATTAATGTGCATCACTTCACAAAAACCTACAATCCATCACTGCAATCACAGAACAAGTCAATGAATCACTTCACAACCATCCATCGATCTGCACCACTTCATAAGCATGTGCATTAGTTACAAAAGTCTAGGATCTGTTGTAATAAGGAAAAGTCAATCAGTTACACAAATGAGTTGATGAATCAGGCTATAAATGAGTGCATGAAGCCCAAGAACCCATTCTCAAATCCCAAAACCAATAACCTAACCCAAACCCATTCTCAAATCCTAAAATCTATAACTTAAACCTAAACCTTATCCTAAACCTATAACCTATAACCTAAACCTAAACCTTATCCTAAACCTATAACCTATAACTTAGACCAAAACTTATAACCTAAACCAAAACCAAAACCTATAACCTAAACCCAAGCCCATTCTCAAATCCCCAAACCTATAACCTAAACCGAAACCCAAACCTATAACATAAACCCGAACCCATTCTCAAATCCCAAAACCTATAACCTAAACCAAAACCAAACCTATAACATAAACCCGAACCCATTCTCAAATCCCAAAACTTATTACCTAAACCAAAACTAAAACCTATAACCTAAATCCGAACCCATTCTTAAATTCCAAAACCTGTAACCTAAACCCGAACCCATTCTCAAATCCCAAAACTCAAACCCAAACCTAAACCTAAACCTAAACTTATAACCTAAACCAAAACCAAAACCTATAACCTAAACCCAAATCCATTCTCAAATCCCATAACCTATAACCTAAACCAAAACCTATAACCTAAACCCGAACCCATTCTCAAATCCCAAAACCTATAACCTAACCTAAACCTATACTTATAACCTAAAACTATTCCCAAATTCCAAAACCTATAACCTAAACCAAAACCAAAACCTATAACCTAACCCGAACCCATTCTGAAATCCCAAAACCTATAACTTAAACCTAAACCTAAACCTTATCCTAAACCTATAATCTATAACCTAGACCAAAACCTATAACCTAAACCAAAACCAAAACCTATAACCTAAACCCAAACCCATTCTCAAATCCCAAAACCTATAACCTAAATCGAAACCCAAACCTATAACATAAACCCGAACCCATTCTCAAATCCCAAAACCTATAACCTAAACCTAAACCTAAACCTTATCTTAAACCTATAACCTATAACCTAAACCAAAACCAAAACCTAGACCTAACCCGAACCCATTCTCAAATCCCAAAACCTATAACCTAAACCTAAACCTAAACCTTATCCTAAACCTATAACCTATAACCTAAATCTAAACCTATAACCTAAACTCAAATCTCAGCGGGGATTACAACAGGGAAAAGGAAAAAAAAATAAATGAAAAAGAAGCCAGCGAGTTGAGGTCGACCGGGTCAATGCAATGCACTTTTTTTTTTTTTTAGGGATTATCCCGAACCCGAACCTGATTTCCTAAACCTAAACTTTAACCTATTCTCAATTCCCTAAAACTATTACCTATAACCTACACCTAAACCTAACCTAAACCTATAACCTTAACCTAAACTTAAAACCTAAACCTAAACCTAAACCTAAAACCTAAATGTATTCTCAAATCCTTAAACCTAAACCTATACCTAATCCTAATCTCAACTCCTTAACCTAAACCTAAACTTGAAAACCCAAGCTAAACCCGATCTCAAACCTAAACCGAATTTCCTAAACCTAAACCTTAACCTATTCTCAATTCCCTAAAGCTTTAACCTATAACCTAGAACTTATAACCTAAACCTAAACCTAAACTTAAACCTAAACCAAAACATATAACCAAATTTTCAATTTGCCCCGCTCAATTTCCAGTTTGCCCCGCTCATATATGAACGGTTTGGATATAACACATACATCATGATGGGACCCACAAAAGAAAAAAAAAAATTCAGTTTGAGCAGGGTAAACTGGAAATTGAGCGGGACAAACTGAAAATTGAGCGGGGTAAATTGGAAATTGAGCGGGGCAAACTAGAAATTGAGCGGGATAAACTGAAAATTGAGCGGGGTAAACGGAAATTGAGCGGGGCAAACTGGAATTTGAGCGGGGTAAACTGAAATTTGAGCGGGGCAAACTGGAAATTGAGCGGGGCAAACTAAAAATTAAACGGGGCAAACTGAAAATTAAGCGTGGCAAACTGAAAATTGAGCGGGGCAAACTGAAAATTGAGCGGGGTAAACTTGAAATTGAGCGGGGTAAACTGAAAATTGAGCGGGACAAACTGGAAATTGAGCGGGGCAAACTGAAAATTGAGCGGGGTAAACTCTTAATTGAGCGGGGCAAACTGGAAATTAAGCGGGGCAAACTGGAAATTGAGCTGGGCAAACTGAAAATTGAGCGGGGTAAACTGGAAACTGAAATTGAACGGGCAAACTGAAAATCGAGAGGGGCAAACTGGAAATTGAGTGGGGCAAACTAGAAATTGAACGGGGCAAACTGAATTTTTATTTTTTTTTTGCTATGCTACTTTTGTGGGTCCCATCATGATGTATGTGTTATATCCAAACTGTCCATATATTTTACGAGCTCATATTAAGGCTTGAGACGAAAAATAAGATAGATCTAACTATCAAGTGGACCACACTATAAAAGGCAACCGAGGATTTGAGCGAGGCGAGGGAAGCTACAAATTGTGCGAGGGAACCTAGAAATTGAGAGAGGCAACCTACGAATTGAGCGAAGAAACTAGAAATTGAGCGAGGCAACCTAGGATTTGAGCGAGGGAACATCGAAATTGGAACGAGGCAACTTAGGAATTGAGCGAGGGAAGCTGAAAATTGAGCGAGGCGAGCAAGGCAACATAGAAATTGGAGCAAGGATTGAGCTAGGGAACCTAGAAATTGAGCGAGGCAACCTAGGAGTTGAGCAAGGCAATAAAAAAAATTCAACGAAGCAACCGAGAAATTGAGCAAGGAAAACATCAATTTAAGCGAGGCAAGCTTGAAATTAGGTGAGGCTAACATGAATTGGAATGAACTTTAAATGTAATTGACCTATCCTAATAATTTGCTTTGTTGAATTTGACTGATCAGTTAATGAAATTGACCGAGATTTACATGAAATTCTCTTCGATGAATTTGATCGAGCAATTAATGAAATTGACCGAGCGGTTCATAAATTTTTCAGTACGCACTTATAGTGTCGAGTTAACTAAGTTTGGCACACCCAGATCCATAGCTCAATTGGCAGACTGAGTAGAGATACCTCATGTCAACACTTGAGGTCCTGGTATCGATTCCTAGCGGGGGTGGCTAACATGGAGTGTGTGTATTGACATGGGTGTGTACTAACAAGCTAACCTAAAAAAACTTTTTTTAAAAAATTAATAGTAAAATATTTAAAAAATTAAAAATATCAAGTTGGGCCCACCTTGAATGTATGTGGACTATCCATGACGTTCATCCATTTTTCCATCTAAAACAAGGGTTTCAGCCCAAAATGGTGGCATATTGAAATATCAAGTGGATCACACCACAGGAAACATTGTTTCCACAGTGGAAACCTTGTTATGTCCCTACAATGATGTTTTACTTGTAATCCATCATGTTCATAGGATGATTTTCGCATGGATGAACCGAAAACCAAGATGGGAGCTTCATTCGGCATTTCAATGGCCCACAAAAAATTTATGCCGTTTAGGTAAATGTATATCATACCTGTCATGCATATTGTCTTTCGTGGAGAGAACATTTTCAGGAAAAATGAGATAATGTTGATTAGGAGTGTACATCGAGTCAAACCAAGTAAAGCTGGCCTCATGTCGACTTGGCTCGGCCACTGGCTGACCTCAGCTCGAACTCGGCTAGGCTCGGTCCTTGAGCCTGACTGGCCATCTCAGCTTGGTTTAGTCAGCAGCTCGAGCCGAGTTCGCCATTGAGGCATTTTCACAAACACCTGAGTTGCAACTTCAAAATCCCATTATTTTACAAACAAATGCAATTGTTTTATAGGTATTTTATCAAATACCTTCTAAGCAACATAAAAACCAAGAAAAACAAAGAGAAAAAAGGTATTTGTTTCATGTACATACTTTCCTTGCCACCGGCCACATTTCGTTGAGTCATTTTATCAGACAGTTGGTGAGCAACATCAATGGCAGAGTAACCGATTCATTGAACTGGTCCGATTCGAGCTGGATTCTGTCCAAGTTGAGTCGAGCTGAGGCTTGCTCGAACTCATTTTCGAGCTCAAAAAATCAGCTCAACTCAGCTTGAACTTAGCTTTGAACCGAGTTGAATCAAGCTTTTTCAACTCGAGTCGAGCGAGCTAACCGACCTAGCTCGGTTCGTGTACACCCCTAATGTTGATGAATAGAGAGGGTGGGATCCAGCTAGAGCGTGGTGCGATCCAAGCAACAGATGTAGCGGTCGAGTTTTCGTCCTTGTTTTTTTTAAAAATGGAGCGAGAGAAGTGAGGGAGATGAAAAGCAACGGCAGTAAAAAGGAGCGGTAGTTTCGTCTTCAAAGTCGCTGTCCGCACGTGCTAGTTTAAGTTGGTAATTTAAGTTTGTATTCCGCGATAAAAACCGCTGGGTAAAAGGTTTTGCCTACAGTGGTCATTTTCTCCATATCTTTCGGACACAGGCGTTCCGTGTTTGCAAGAAATCCGCATGCGCATGACACGGACCCGGCTCCAGTGGATCCGGCATCCCCATAGTTTGGTGGATCCCTCACGTAGTCCGCCGAGATGCATGTACCTTAAATCCACGCCGTAGATCTGTTTTGGAATCTTATTTTAGAGTACGATTCTAAAAATGAATCGGATGTAAATCTAAGGTGGACCATAACACAGGAAACCGTGGTGATTGACTATTTAAAACCTCTTATAGGCCCTGAGAGTTTTGTATCAAACTGATATTTGTGTGGTCCCTTCATCCATGCCTTCGAGATATTATCAACGTTTTGGAGGGCAAATAAACATTCCAGTGGTCCCCAGGAAGTTTTTAATGGTGAGTATTCAATCGCCATTGTTTTCTGTAGTATGGTCCATCTGAGATTTAGATCTACTTCATTTTTGAGATTATAGTGTAAAATGATATTTGAAAACCGATGGACGGCCTAGATTTAAGGCACACACGTCATGTTGGCCCCACAGGACACCTTTTAATGAAATATGGATGGCTGGAAAGGGAAATCAGCTGCGGCCTATTATTAGACAGGGCCTGTTTGGATAGATACCCACGTAACGTGATATGTCACGTGCGTGAAAAGCTGTCGTGTGAGCCGCGACTCACGGACACGGATTGCTACTGACGCTGTAAGTAGCCAATAGCTGGAAACGGATTGGCAACTCCCTCTGCCACTAGCCAGGCGGCTGATGGTCGGTGCTCTGTGGGCTCCACCATGATTTATGCGTTTCATCCATGCTGTTCATCCATTTTTACAGATTATTTTAGGGCTTGATACCAAAAATAAGAAGTATATAAATCTCATGTAGACCACACCACTGGAAAAAAATAGTGATTGGATATAGATCATTAAAATCCTCATAAGGCCCACTGTACTGTTTATTTGACATTGAATCTGTTGATTAGGTTATACAAACCTAGATGAAGGGGAAATACAAAGATCAGCTTGATCCAAAACTTTTATGACCCCTAAAATGTTTTTAATGGTCAACATTCATTCAACATTGTTTCCTATAATGTGGAGCACTTGAGATTGGGAAATGCCTCATTTTTTTGTCTCATACCATGAAATGATCTAGAAAAATATATTAATGGCATGAATGAAACATATACATCATGGTGGGGCCTACGCGCCGACACCCGCCATTGCCTGGTTGTAGGGGAGTAGCCCAGCCATTTCCCCATTAGCCAAAGGACGGTGCTAATTTATGGTATTTTATTCACTCTGTCCGTACATTTTTCAGATCATTTTAGAGCATGAAACCTAAAATGAGACGTATCCAAATGTCATATCGACCACACCACATGAAGTAATAGTGGTTAAACATTTGTCATTAAAACTTACCAAAGGCTATAAAAATTTTGAATGAAACAGATATTTGTTTTTTTTTCACAAAGTTTTTAAGGATAGACATCTCATCACCATTGTTTTCTTATCATATAGTCCACTTGAGAGTTGGACCTGTATTATTTTCAGGCATATGCCCCGAAATAATCTAAACAGAGTGGATAAGACACGTACATCGTTTAGAGCCCACGTTGCACCGTCCACAGCCACCCTTTCGGTAGTAAATCCGCGTCCGCGACTCACGGCTTCATTCTCTCCACGCGCCATTGGATTTGACAGTTCTCGAAGATAGAGGAGGGCAGCGTGTTTCGCGACCCACTAGGGCTCTCATGCTCGGAGGGTCCGATTATTTGAACCGTCCATTTTGTCGTTGTTCCCATATGTAAGTTATTCTCCTACAACAACATTTCACTGATGATCCTATCGGCTGAATTTTACAAAGGTTTATGCGAACCATTAAAAAATTTCCTTTCATTTTGTTTAAAACTAGTCTACAGATAGTGATGGTTAGAACCATGATTTCACTTAATTATTCTTCGATGGTATATAGAATATATTCAATAACATTTATGGTTATGATCATTGTTGGGGAAAAATGTGTTGAGCTTGGAGACTCGAATAAGAGTAGGTCGGCTTTGCTGACACTGCCTGAAGAATTCGAGACAACACCGACAGAATAGAGGATAGGCCGGGAGGCGTAAGTAAGGACGATTAAAGTCGCTCTGTCAGAGTGATGACCTCGCCTGCATAAGCCCACTAAAGGCCGAGCGTGTTAAAGCCGCTCAGCCGATAGAATAAGACCGACTCAAGGAGTTGGTTCTGTCGGTCACGGCGAGGAATGATCGATAGAAACCGAGATTATTCCGTCCGTGGAAGGGTCGGGAACCCGTCCTCCTGTGTCGGCCGAGACTCCCCGAGGGTCGATCACGACTTGGCCGAGACTCCCCCAGAGTCGGTCGCAATCTAGCCGAGACGAAGAATGGTGGAACGAGAACAGATGCTGCTCTACGGAAATCCAGGGATACGGGTAGCGGATCCCGAGATTCTCGGGATCCTGAGCAATCCCAGGAGAAGAATCCTCTGAGGATAAGGGTTGGCAAACTATATAAATCTCTAAGCTTGAGACAGAAGAAGGTACGCAATACTAACCGAGGCAAGCTCTTGGCTATTGACCAGATAACTGACTTAAGCATCGGATGTTTCCCGGCTCTAGCCAGGGTTCCCTTGACATTGTTGTCCGTGCAGGTGAAGGAGGGCCCGCCTTGAGGAAGCCATCCCATAAGAACACTGCAACAGTTTGGCGCCGTCTGTGGGAATCGGACAAAAAGCCGTTTTCTCCAACTATTCGAATGGCAAGAACAAGAAGGACGGACCCAAATGAAACTGGGGAGGCCGCTGCTAGCATAGCTCAGGGAGCTCTCCCGGCAGCACCGGCTGCGACTACAAGCCAGCCCAATCAAGTGAACGCACACCTGGATTGCGAGGTTCAAGAAATGCGTTTTGAGATGGCTGCCATGAAACACATGCTGGAACAACTGTGCAACTAGCAGATGCAGCGCTAGGAGTTGGCACAAGTTCATCCACCAGCGTCTATAGCGCAGCTTGCCGCGCCACAGTCGCCCAGACGACCGAGTCAACCTCGAGAACCAAGTCACCCAGCGCCTGCCCGTTCAGCAACAACCATTGTGCCTCCCTCTGATTTGAGGCATAGAATAGATCAGAGGAGGCGAAGTCGGCTACCTGTAGACGCTGAAGAAACGGCAGAGAGCGCCGAACCATGGAAGGCTGATATACAGGACTTCAAGAACGAGATCCGAGAGAAGATGGAAAAGGAGATGGCGGATATAAAGCACGGTCGGAACTCAAATCCGACCAAATACGAAAATAAAGCTTCTCCGTTTGTGGACGAGGTAATGCGGGCACGGTTGCCAGAAAGGTTCCGCTTACCCCAGATAACTCCTTTTTTCGGAAAGACTGATCCAACAGAGCATCTTGAATGCTTCAAGACTTACATGGAATTGCACGACGTCTCGGACGCTGTTATGTGCCGAGCGTTTTCTCTGACCTTGACTGACGTAGCCCGACTTTGGTTTAAGCAATTGAAACCCAGGTCGATAAAGTCGTTCGCCGAACTCAGTGACGCCTTCCTTAGCAATTTTATCGGTGGAAAAAAGAAACTGAAGCCTCCAGCGCATCTGAACAACATAGTTCAGAGGGAAGGAGAACTACTGAAAGACTACATTAAATGCTTCAACTTCGAGTCCCTGCAAGTTCGAAAGCATTCTGAGGAGACAACTCTCAACGCTCTCATGCAGGGGGTTAGGGACAAGCCTTTTTTCGCGTCACTGGACAAAAATCCTCCCGATACTCTGGGCAAGTTTATGGTTCGGTCGGACAAATATGCTGATGCGGAAGAAACGCGACTCCTAAGAGAAAAGATCCAGAACACGAAACCATCGGCAAAAGAGTCGGCCAAGAAAGAAGCCGACTCGGCCGGAGGGAAAAAGCGAAAAGACGACCGGAGGCGAGAGATAGCAGTCCAGGAAAGCGACCAGACAGAAGATTCTTTACATACACCCCCCTAAACAAATCTCCTGAACAAGTACTAACGGAGATCAAGACCGAGGGCTTCGTCAACTGGCCTCAGAAAATGTGAGGGAATCCGGATCGTCGGAACAAGAACAAATATTGCCACTACCATCGTGACCATGGTCACAACACGAGTGACTGTTATCATTTGAAGGACGAGATTGAGCGGCTGATTAAAGAGGGCCAGCTAAGAGAACATACAGTAGGGACCGGCGTCGCAGCAGGACCAAGTGAAGAGCGGCCCCAAGAAGAAATCCGAACGATCGTCGGGGGCCATCAAGGCGGCGGGGACTCAAATAACGCCCGAAGAAATCATGCTAGAAGCTTCGACCGCCCAGAGTCCAAAGTTCTCCTGCTATCTCGGCCTCCCAAGGAGAAGAAACGAGAGAAATATTGTATCTCGTTCACTGAAGAAGATGCTTGAGGCATTCATCATCCTCACGATGATGCGCTCATAGTCACCCTCACCATCGTGAATAGAAAAGTATTCCGGATACTAGTGGATACAGGATCATCAGCGGACGTCCTGTTCGCCCAAGCATTCGACAAAATGGGCATAGGTCGGTCGGTACTACGGCCTGTACGAACCCCGCTCATCGGATTCTCGGGTGGACAGGTACTTTCAGAGGGAATCGTCTCGCTACCGCTCACCGGCGGAACTGCGCCCCGTCAAAGGACCGTGATGGTTGACTTCCTAATCGTGGACCAACCGTCAGTGTATAACGTCATACTCGGCCGACCGTCTCTAAGCCTCCTTCAAACCGTGGTGTCTACCTACCACCTTTCCATAAAATTTCTGACCGAGTCGGGAGTAGGGATAGTGAAAGGAGATCAGCAAGATTCTCGAAAGTGCTATGCCACCGCAGTAAAGGCCCCGACTGAGGTTTCGAAGATTGAATCGCTGGACCCCCGTATCAGATCTCACGAGCGGGGGGAACCGATGGAAGAACTCATCTCGGTGCCATTAACCGAGATGAACGTTTCAAAAGTAGTCCGAATCGGCTCATCTTTGAGCCCGTCTCTTAAAGAACGGATGATCACCTTGCTACGATGGTATGCCGATATCTTCGCCTGGAATCATGAAGACATGCCTGGGATCGATTCCTCGGTCATGACACACCGACTCAACATCGACCCAACCTACAGACCCATCCGACAGAAGCATCGTCCTCTCAGCCCGGAAAGGTATGCTATCATTGGAGAGGAAGTCGGCAAGCTTCTTAAAGCCAAATTTATCGAAGAGATATACTATCCAAAATGGATAGCCAATGTCGTGCTCGTAAAGAAAGCCAATGGGAAGTGGTGAGTCTGTATAGACTATACGGATCTAAACAAAGCCTGCCCCAAAGATAGCTTCCCTCTTCCTCGAATTGATCAGCTGGTTGATAGTACCGCGGGTCATGAACTGCTAAGTTTTATGGATGCCTATTTAGGCTATAATCAAATTGTAATGCACGAGAATGATAAATCAAAAACCGCCTTTGTCACCGACAAAGGCCTTTACTGTTACCGAGTGATGCCGTTTGGATTAAAGAATGCCGGAGCAACGTATCAGCGGTTAGTGAACAAAATGTTCGCTCTGCAAATAGGCCGAACGATGGAAGTTTATATTGACGATATGCTCGTCAAAAGTAAACGAGCAACCGACCATGAGAAGGACTTGGAAGAAATGTTCTTGACTCTGCGTAAATATAAAATGAAGCTGAATCCCAGCAAGTGCGCGTTTGGCGTGAGATCGGGAAAATTCCTCGGTTTTCTCGTTAGTCAGCGAGGAATCGAAGCGAATCCCGAGAAAATCAAAGCCTTACTCAAAATGGAATCTCCTAAAACAATCAAAGATGTTCAAAGGTTGACAGGAAGAGTGGCCGCGCTCAATCGTTTCCTTTCCCGAGCCACAGACAAGTGTCTCCCGTTCTTCAAGCAATTGAAGGGACGACAGACGATGAAGTGGACGGACGAATGTGAGAAAGCATTTCAAGATCTGAAGGTTTACCTCGGATCCCCACCGCTGCTATCTAAGCCCGAGCCTGGTGAGGCGTTGTTGTTATATTTGGCCGTGTCTGAGGCCGCGGTAAGCTCGGCTTTAATACGAGAGAGTCAAGGGAAGCAGCTGCCAGTCTACTACGTCAGCAAAGCCTTGCTACCAGTAGAAACGAGGTATCCTCAGCTCGAAAAAGTAGCGTTCACTCTTGTGATTTCATCACGACGCCTTTGGCCATACTTTTAGACCCACACCATTGTCGTTATGACCGACTTACCACTCCGCCAGATTCTCCAAAAGCCGAAAGCTTCCGGCCGACTTACAAAGTGGGCAGTTGAATTAAGCGAATTTGACATACATTATAGGCCCAGGGCAGCCTTAAAAGGACAGTCCGTCGCCGACTTCCTTGTCGAAGTGGTTCCTAATCCCGACAGTATGCCTGAATCAGAGGGAATTAATGTACCTAAAGCTTCTTCCTCTCTCGGGCCGACACCCTGGAAGCTATTTGTTGACGGATCATCCAACTCGAAGGCAAGTGGGGCAGGGGTAGTGTTAGAAACTTCCGACCAAACTTGTATGCAATATGCCTTACGACTCGGCTTTCAAGCATCCAACAATACAGAAGAATACGAAGCCTTATTGTTAGGCCTTAGACTCGCCGCGAGTCTGGGCGTGACCCATTTGAACATTTTCAGCGACTCACAATTGGTTGTTAACCAAGTTTCCGGTGTTTATCAAACTCGGAAAGAGCAGCTAAAGGCGTACATGGAAAAGGCTAAAGAATTGATCGGCGGATTCCAGAAATGTGAAATAATTCGAATACCCAGAACCGACAACGCCAAAGCCGACCTGTTAGCAAAGCTTGCCTCAGCGGATGAAAAAGACATACCTCGGTCGGTTCCGATTGAATATGTCCCTAAACCAAGCATAAATGAGCCGACAGTCTCAGCCCTATTTCCAATCAATCCAGCGACTGCTTGGTTTGACTCACTCGTCCGCTACCTCAACGATGGTGAACTGCCAGAAGACCGCGCCGAGGCACGGCGGTTAAAAGTTCGAGCCTCGCGTTACAACATCTTGAATGAGATTCTGTATAAAAAAGGCTTTCATGCTCCTCTATTAAGATGCGTCGACTCCCAAGAAGCCAACTATATCTTACGGGAGATACACGAAGGAATATGTGGAAACCATTCAGGAGGACGCTCGCTCGCCAACAAAGTGTTGCGGCAGGGATATTACTGGCCGACCACACAGCATGACTCCAAACGATTCGTCCAGAGATGCGACAAGTGTCAGCGGTTCGCAGTAATCCCGAGACAACCCCCCGAGGAGCTGACTCCGATGTCGGGACCATAGCCCTTTGCGCAGTGGGGGATCGACATAATTGGGCCCTTTTCATTGGGGAAGGGTCAGACTAAATTTACCGTGTTTGCGGTAGACTACTTCATGAAGTGGGCTGAAGCAGAAC
This sequence comes from Magnolia kwangsiensis, assembly GCA_037074715.1. Taxonomy (NCBI): domain Eukaryota; kingdom Viridiplantae; phylum Streptophyta; class Magnoliopsida; order Magnoliales; family Magnoliaceae; genus Magnolia; species Magnolia kwangsiensis. The sequence continues at coordinate 139,862,036 of CM073576.1, read as the reverse complement.
CATTGGCAAAAATTACCGAGCAAAGGATCACGAGTTTCGTTTGGAAGAATATCATATGTCGGTTCGGGATACCTCGGACAATAGTTACCGACAATGGGAGGCAGTTCGATAACAAACAATTCCGGGAGATGTGCACTAACCTCCGGATCCGAAACGTGTACGCCTCGCCTCATCACCCTCAGACGAACGGACAGGTCGAGGCGGTCAACAAAATCATAAAGCAGCATCTCCGGATGAGACTCGACGAAGCAAAGGGAGCGTGGGCCGAAGAACTTCCGAATATACTGTGGGCCTATCGGACCACATCACGGACCGCCACGGGAGAAACTCCATTTTCTCTATGTTACGGTGCGGAAGCAGTCGCACCGGTTGAGATCGGTATTAGTTCAGCCCGAGTCAACTAATATAGTAGACAAGAGAATGGTGAACTCCTCTCGTTCGCACTTGATTCGTTGGAAGAAAGAAGAGAAAGTGCTCGATTGAGGATGATGGCCCGACAGAGACAGGTGTCTCGGTTTTATAATCGCCGAGTTAAAGTCCGACGATTCCGAGCCGGGGATATGGTCCTCCGAAAGACCTTCCCAAATACTAAGGAAATTGGGTCGGGTACACTAGGGCCAAATTGGGAAGGCCCCTACGTCGTCTCAGGCACCATCCGACCCGAAACCTACCGGCTAGAAGACCTAAATGGGCAGCTGTTACCTCATCCTTGGAACGCCGAGCATCTCAAGACTTATTATCCGTAAGATAGAATAAAAAGCGCTGTAATTGAAGTCGACTCAATAAAAGTTCTATTTGGTACAAGTACCCAATGTCGGGTCAGTAACAAAAAAAATATCACAAAAAGAAAAGTACATTATCCAACTGTCCCATTCAGTCGGGATTGAACTCCTATGCGGCACCCGAAGGACCGGCCTCGTCAGCGGCGGCATCCCCTTCAGTGGCTTCGCCCTCAGCAGCCTCGGCGGTCGGACTGTCGACTTCGAAGGCGGAGAGATCGAGGTCAGGGAAGGCCGCCCTCATCTCCAAGACGCAGGCCTTGTAACCACCTTGATAAAGATGGTCCCTCTCCTCTTCAAACTTGGTAGATTCGAGGAAGGCATTCACGGCTCGATCTCGCTCCTCTTTGGCTCGGCGCGTTTCTTCTTGAGCTTCCTGAATGAGGCTGGCGGCCTCGGCCTTCGCGCGAGCAAGAGTACCCTTGCACTCGCCGTGAACTTGAAGAAGGCGCCTCTCCCTCTCCTCGGCCTCCTGAAGGAGCGAAGTCAGACGAGCATTGTCGGCCTTGACTCCTTCGAAAGTTGCACGGGCGTCCGCGGCCAGCTTCCGAGCGATAGAGAGATCGCCGGTCATGATGCCAATCCGGCTCTCAGCGATCTCTCTACGGCCCTCAGCCTCGGCCGCGACCCTCTTCGCAGTCTCCGCCTCGGATGCGAGCTTCTGGGAGGCGGTTAGCTCCGAGCTTGCTTTGACGAGGCAAGGAGCCAGCTGCAATAAAGAGACAGTGAGCTGTGCTGTAAAACTTAGCCAGGGGCGACACAAGATTGGAGAAAAGTTTACCTCAACAAGCAACCTCGCCGCATGCCCGAGGGTCTGGGCCGTCGGAGCGTTGTAATAACTGACGAAGTCTCTCTTGCTCCCGTGGGCAAGCGCCCAAGGAATCATCCCCGCAATGATCTTCGTGAAGGGGGACTCCTGTTGAGTCATCTCCCTTCTCGGGGATTCTTCGCGCGGGGCCTCCCTCGGCCCTGAGACCTCCTCAGCAACAGGCTCCGACTCGGGTGTCACCTGAGCCACTGGAGGAGTTGGCTCCGCTTCCTCGGACCTCTCATCAGGGTCGGAAAGGACGACCACTTGGGGAGCAGCAGGTGGAGCGACCGTTCCCTTCCCCTTGCCCGTGGTCTTCTGCTGCTTCGAGGGCCGAGACCCGGACAACTGAGCCGATCTCGGGGGGGCCTTTACTTTGAAAAGTGGTTCCAAGGCGGGACGAGGCTCGGCCATGCTCTCAGGCGCGGGCCTCAGAATAGGGCGAGCTTCGGGGAGGTCTGCAAGGACGAGTAAAAAGAATGAGGGAGCAAACAGGAAACCAAAAGAACAAAGATGAGGAGGACGAACTACCTGAGACGAACGAGTCTAAGCCTGCGAGGTGGAGGCGCTCAGGTTGCACAAGCAACTTCCAAGATCGTTCTGCCGCGCTTAGCTTCCTCAGCTCTCTTATCCGAGTCAGAGCCCCGGACTCGAGCTTCCCTCTCCTCTTCAAAATATCTACAAAACATTGTGGAGTCGGGGTCAGCAGAAGAGGATATAAAAACGAAGAGTAAGAAAAGGAAAGACCATTGAGCTGAGGCGCCGAGTCACCTGCTCTACGGAATGTGCGGGATACTTGAGGCTCGTACGACCACGTGTCGGCTGACTCCCACCGACCACACGCCTAGAACCACCTTTCCTTCCAGAACTTGTTCGAAGTAGGTGGGTCGGTTATTAGAAACCCCCCTTTGTCTCTCCACGTGCTCAGAAAGTAGAGGCCAGGGAAGTTAGGGTTTGGTCGGACTTGCTACAAATAGAGGAACTCGTCGACCGTGAGGGAAGGTTGCTCTAACTCGGACCAGATCACGACACACCTGAACAAATTCCTCCACACATTTGGAACAATTTGATCGGGACCTATTTTGACTCGGGAGAGAACGTCATGGGCAATGGGCTGGAGTGGCAAACGCAAGCCACACTGCATCGCGACTTGAAAAATTGTGACCATCCCTGCAGGGGGATGGTCGGGCAAATCACCCGGACGAGGGAGATGAAGGACGACCTAGTCAGGGACATAGTATCCGGCCCTGATCCGGTTTAAGTCAGATTCATTTAGAATGGAGGCGACGAGACCGCTGGGCTCGTCTTCTTTCCCTTTAGAAGACGACCGAGAAGCTTCCGCAGTTCGGTTCACAGGGTATGGAACGGCCGTTCCTTCGCCCGTAATTAAGTCATCCTCTCCATCCTCGTCCTCCATCTGATCCACCCAAGGGTTAGGCCTCCCTGGACGAGTCACCAGAGACGTCCCACCGCTGGATGGACCGGTCTGGGCAGGACGCCCAGCCGATGAGTCGCCGGATTCTCTGACAAGCCGGAATGCTGCGTCGGCACCGACGGCAAACTCCGTCAACAGTGAAGGTGGTTCTGTAACGTCCCAAAGGTGTTGGGACACACCCTCATCTATGGACATTTCCTCCCGAGGGCTTTGAGAGCCGTGTGCGGCCATTAAAGCTGATAAAAGAAGAAGGAAAGGACTCACCAAAGAAATCGACGACGACTGCAAGGAAAGATTGATGGAGAAAGAGGCAACAGCGGAGGAGGAGAAGAAGAAAAAGTGAAAATGCACTCGGGATCAGACACAGGCGGGAGGAAGAAGGGCGAAAAACAAAGTTCGCACCGTCCTCCCGCCCGGGCCTTTTATAGCCGCGCCACGTAGCAGGGTAATTATGGTAAAAGCGAATCGACGTTCGCCTCGGCTCCCCCGTTCGACGCGTGGCAACCGCTCACTGACTGTGGTGAAATCGTGGCCACGCGTCCGCTTTTTATACGCGGACGGAACGAATTGACGGCTGGTCGCACGTGCGACCTTGGGAGGCGTAACGTCGCGCGCTGGAGACGACTCAAAGAGCATTAAATGCCTCATCATTGTCTCAGATGCTAATACGAACCGACCGAAAAAGTCGTACTCCTTGATGCCATAGACGACACAAGGAGTAAGGGGGGCTCACTGTTGGAAAAAAATGTGTTGAGCTCGAAGACTCGAATAAGAGTAGGTCGGCTTTGCTGACACTGCCTGAAGAATCCGATACAACACCAACAGAACAGAGGATAGGCCGGGAGGTGTAAGCAAGGACGATTAAAGTCGATCTGTCAGAGTGATGACCTCGCCTGCATAAGCCCACTAAAGGCCGAGCGTGTTAAAGCCGCTTAGCCGATAGAATAAGACCGACTCAAGGAGTTGGTTCTGTCGGTCACGGAGCGAGGAATGACCGATAGGAACCGAGATTATTCCGTCCGTGGAAGGGCCGGGAACCCGTCCTCCTGTGTCGGCCGAGACTCCCCCAGGGTCGATCACGACCTGGCCGAGACTCCCCCAGAGTCGGTCGCGATCTAGCCGAGACGAAGAATGGTAGAACGAAGACAGATGCTGCTCTACGAAAATCCAGGGATACGGGTAGCGGATCCCGAGATTTTCGGGATCCTGAGCAATCCCAGGAGAAGAATCCTCTGAGGATAAGGGTTGACAAACTTTATAAATCTCTAAGCTTGGGACAGAAAAAGGTACGCAGTACTAACCGAGGCAATCTCTTGGCTATTACTCAGATAACTGACTTAAGCATCGGAGGTTCTTCGGCTCTAGCCAGGGTTCCCTTGACATTGTTGTCCGTGCAGGTGAACGAGGGCCCGCCTTGAGGAAGCCATCCCATAAGAACACTGCAACAATCATCATATAACCTATCATGTGGGCCACAGAAGGCGCAACACATTGCTAGATGCCCAATCGCGACAGAGGCAAAACGACCCGCAAGGAAGGAGAGCGCGAGTCGGCTAACAATTCGATCATGCTAAAGCTATTCGCGCGAGGAGGAACGGAAGAAGCGGACAGCCGCAAACGAGCCTTAGATGTAGGCCGAAGTAGCACGTGGGTTCGTGCTCCTATCTAAAGAGCCAGCCGGGTCCACCTATCCTGTGGTTGGTTGGCATTTTATTTCTAACCGTCCATCTCCTCAGCAAGTGCAGCCTATCTGATGAATAGTTGGGATGATTTAGCTACTGGGAATGCCCACCTAATAAACGATCCGGATCTCGAATCTATCGTTGGAAGGTGTGCAGCCATTCACATCCATGCGAGTGCGCGTTATCATCTCTATTCCGCGGTAACGAGGACCGTTGACTTGGTGGACGTACACAGGGATGGTACATGTTTTAAGACCAATGAGATTGGACTGTGGTAGCTACTTCGATCATTATCCTGGAAAAATGGCTATTAACTAAAAATGGATGAACGGTTCACATTCTAAGATCGAAACCCAGAACAAGTGGACGGTTGCAATTGTCTAGTTACCGCAACCTTTGGCCTATGTACGTGGCCCACCAGTAACAAGTATATGACTGTTACATGCATGATGGCCGTGCCGTATGGAACCCGTATGACGCTGACATGCGAAGCATCGCAGCACTCTCCAAGCAAGGCCACACGCCCGGGCCCACCGGATGATTTGTCGACTGACAGTATTCGGTCATACAGAGTTCGGTGAGGCTATTAGTTTGGGCCCATCCTGATATATGTGTTGTAAATCCACGCCGTCCACCTGTTTTGCCATCTCATTTTAAGGTATGGGCCCAAAGATGAAGTGGATTAAAATCTCATGTGGACCACACCACAGGAAATAACTGTGATTGACCATTAAAAATTTCTTGTGGACCACAAAATTTTTGGATGAGATGATATTTGTGTTTTCCCTTTATCGAGGTCCCTGTGACCTTATCAGAAGGTTGTATGGCAAAGAAACATTATGATTATCTATAGGAGGTTTTTAACAATCGGCATTCAATCGTCATTGTTACTTGTCGTGTGGTCCACCTGAGATATGTATCTGCTTCATTTTTCTCTCATCTCCTAAAATGGTAAGAAAAAAATAGGTGGACGGCGTGGATTAAAACTTGTACATCAGGGTGGGCCATGATCATAATCTGACTGTACGGTATTTCCATGTCCCGACCGAATCCGCACCAGTTTGTTGACCGACCCGATCTTGGTCATGTTCTGCCAGATATGCGGGAGCAGATTAGGTGTTTCTCGGGTAACACCGTAGAAGGTGTTATCCTTACCGTATAAGGCCCACCTTGATGAATGTGTCGTATTTACACACGGCCCATCTTTGTTTCCAACTTATTTTAAGGACATTATTCCAGAACTTAAGCATATCCAAATCTCTGATGTACCACGATACTGGAATAAGCACTGAATGACCGTTAAAAACCTTTTTGAGGCGTTGAAAGCTATGGATCAAGCCGATTTTTGTATTTTCCCTTCTTGAACGTCTATTTGACCTTATCAACGGATTGGATGATAAATAAACATTACGGATCTTCTTACGGTGGGTCTAAGAAAGTTTTTGATGATGGGCGTTCAATCAGGTGTGGTCCACATGATATTTGGATTTTCTTAATTTTTGGTAACACGCATTAAAATTAGCTGGAAAATGGATGGACGGAATGGATATGCAATGCATCATCAAGGTGGGCCCCATGGTAAGGGTAGGGTAACACCCAATCCGCTCCCAGACATGCGTCTCACGTCGTTCCTGCAGTCAGATGTCATGTTCTCCTGTCTTCCGTGGTGACAGGTGCGAGCATGCACGCCAAAAACTACGTGGATGAAATTTTCATGACATGCACCCGTTTGTTAGGCCACGCTGCCTTCCCATTAACTGAAGCGGACACCAGCTATATTTAGCTTGTGTATTACGTTAGGAAGTTCCGTGGGTTCCGTAATGAGGTATTTGTTATATCTAAACCGTCTATCCATTCGGTGAGTTCATAATATCAAGTGGACCACATTGCAAAAGGTAGCAGGGGATTGAACATTTGAAACCCTTTTGGGGTCACAAAAGTTTTGGATCAATATGATATTTTCTTTTCCTCTTCATCCAAGTCTTTGCGATATTATTAATAGATTGAATGGAAAATAAACATTATGGTGTACCCTACAATTGTTTTAGCATTGAAAACCTTTATCCACGCTGCCATTTGTGGGGTGGTCTAGTTGAGATTAAGTATGATTATTTTTTGGCTCATGCTTTAAAATGATCTTGAAAATGAATAAATGATTTGGATATAATAAATACATAATTTTGGTGCCATATAACTTTGACCAGATTTGAACCGATAATATGACTCAGAGCCCAAGGAGTGTTAGCGATCTTCTTTGCAGGACACGTGCCCACACCATGAATGAAAGGAATGTAGACCGTATGGGCCTACCCATCAAAGCCGACTTTCATATACCATGTGAATTTAGGGGTTTTTAAGCATAAATTTATGGGGTGGCTTACCTTAGTGTTGAGTTTAATGGTATTATTTTTCGGATCAAAGATAAACAAATGATGATACACCCCATGGATGGAGTGAATTTTTATGCATGTTAATTAAGTAGTTTGCCACAAGTTGGAAAAAAGTGCCCTAACTAGAAGAGTTTTCCAAAAGCAAGAAAGAATGACCCTATGGTGTAGGGCTCGATAACTACGTTAGTTTTTCACAATTAAAAAGGGGTGGCAAGTAGTGACTCATCCTCTCACAGGTGGCATTGATGTACAACCAACCAATTATGCATCTCACATGCAAATTAGATCTATTGGAAATGTTTAAGATATGTTTAGCGTTCCATATTTCCTTTCTTAATCATTTCCAATGTGATATGGAAGACAATACAAAAGAAGTTTGAGCATAAGGTTAAAGCCATCTTTAAACAAAAGTGTTGAAGAGTAGATAACCTTGGAAATGGACGTGGATTGTGCCCTACCCCCGCCGGTCTCTAGCTAGAAGGGGCAGTTCTATGGGTGGGCCCACCGTAATGTATCTATTTATTCAAGTTATCCATATCTTTTCTCATATCATTTTAAGGCATGAACACAAAAAATAAAGCAGATTCAATGCTCAAGTGGACCACACCAAATAATAAGCTTAGTTGCATTAAATGCACAAAACATTAAATGCCAATTGCATTAAATGTAAGAGTCATATGTGGTGTGGTTCATTTGAGCATTGGATCTACCTTATTTTTGTGTTAATACCTTAAAATGATATGAGAAAAGAGATGAACGGCTTAGATAAATGCTTAGATAAATGGATACATCACGGTAGACCTACCTATAAAACTGCCTATTTGGGGCTAGAGACGGCAAGGGTAGGACGCAATGAGCGTCCATTGGAAATGGTCTCCTAAGTACAAGGTTAGTTGGGAGAAAGATGTGACAGTGTGGAAATCTGAGGACATAAGGAAAATGTATCTGGAGTTACAGGGATGTTGACAAGTTTAGGCTGAAGAAGCATATAACCTTGTGTTCAGTAGCCATGTGCAAGCATGTTGTTGGATGTTGTCATGTCTGATAGATGGATTCAGTAAGATGAATTGTGGGTTAGCATGATACAAATGGAGTGTGGTGCAACAATATAAATTGCACTAATCTACACAAGGAAATGTACACCAGTGAAAACATTCAGGGGCTGTTTGATTTTTAATTTCCCTGATAAATACATAGAAATAAGTAATTATGACTTACTCCAAGTGTTTGAAATTGGCCAGGAATTATGTTTTGAATTTCGTTCCATAAAAACCATGTCATTACCTATTTAAATATGTGAGGACCATCATGATATATGTGACTTATCCACACCATCCATACTTTTTAACAGCAGATTTTAAGCCACGAGCCCAAAAATGAGACAAATCTAAAGCTCAAGTGGACCACACCTTAGGGAACAATGATCCTAAAGATGTCAATAGTTGAAAGTTGTTTTCTCCCTAGGGGCCACATTGATGTTTATTTGTCATCCAACCTGTTCATAAGGTCACAAAGTCATGGATGAAGGGGAAACAAAAAGATCAACTTGATCCAAAACTCCTGGGGTCCTCAAGAAGCTTTCAATAATAGGAGTTCTCCAATTGTTTCCTGTGGTGTGGTCCACTTGAAATTTTTATCTGCCTCATTTTTTGGCTCATGCCCTAAAATGAGCTGCCTAAAGTGATGGACAGTGTAGATAAGACATACACATCATGACAAGCCCCACAATTTAACGTTTTTATCCTCAGGTGACGCCGGAAATGTTATAAATGAAGATGGCTGTCAGCATCAACTTGGAAATTCAACCAGAAATACAAAAGTAGATAATCATTACCTATTTACCTATAATTACCACTATAATTAGAAAATCAAACAGCCCGTTAGTCATTGGGGATTATGAGGGTTGGCACTCAGTCATTGCGCTTGGCACACCTATTGGCTAAGGACCTTAAACACATGACAATAGTTATAACTGCTTATAACTTTTTATAACAATATTCATCTCCTTTAAAAGATGACCCCAACACATTATAAAGAAGCCATGGGTGATTGTATCATGTAAATTACATTATCTTTAGTGAGAAATCATAAGGTTGGGTTGTTATCTGTAAACTTCGTGTTGCTTCATGTATGCTTTGAGTTCCCTCCATTTCTTATCCTTTGTTGGGTTGTTTAACTCTACTAAAGATTAAGATTTTTAGATTGATCATAAAGTAGATTTTGTTTTCTATTATGCTTATGATAGTTACCATGGTGGCACTTATATGAACCATCCATCATGCATGAAATACCTTGCTATTTCCAATTCAAGGTGGTAGAGAGGTGGCTTTAATTTGGCTGGGCAGATAATATGTTTTATATGTTGGGAGATTGAAGCCATGCCAACATGAGTGATACAATCGGGCAACTTTAGTTTCATTAAAGAGAATGCAAAAAATGAAAACAAATAAATGTATAACAATTCTATAAAATGACATAAAGAAAATGCTTGATACAAGGTTGAAATATGCCATCAACAGAACTACCCTAACCCTTATTACAATTGTCTATAATCACACACTATTAGGACCTATTTGGAATACAAAATAAAATAGTATTGAATTGCCTTACGTGAAATTAACAATGCCATTATTATATAATGATTACATGTATGGAAATGCCATAGTATTTTGAATGTCTGATCCCACATTTGAGATTAAATTCTTCCTCCGAAAAAAAAAAAACATTATATTAAAGGAAACTTTTGTTTGTTGAACCATGGAATTGTAATCAATAGAGTAGATTTAAGAACTAAAGTCGATCACTTGTTTGCATATGCAACTCAATTGTCATGTATAAAGGGTACATATAAATGGATGGCATGAATAAAAACACATGCATCAACATGGAGGTAGATGTAGTGATTTTTAGATCCACCATAAAAATTGTTGTATCTTGATGTAGAGCGGGTCGCGGACAATTTCATGGCTAAGATGGATCAGAAAAGGCACGGTCGGCGACAGAAATGATTCGGACCATTGGACCTTAGATCGGGCGTATCTCACAATCCGGAATGAGTTATCCGACGTAAAATATATGATTTTGGGGTAGAACGAGCTACTTTAGCCAACCAACCCCGCTATGCCGGGTTGCGCAGCCCGGATTTGCGAGAAACCTACTGATCGACGGTCGTTTCCTCATTTTAATTTTGTTTTTACTATAAATAGTAAGTTTTAGTTTGAGTATAACTTTTCATCCGTTGGGCTTTAGGAGTTGTGTCCAACATGAAAAGTGCTTAGGATAATTAGGAGAACGGTTTGGTGAAGCCAAATAGGACACTTACTATTTTTGGCCAAAAACCTTGCGCACTAGTAGACATCATGACTGTCTATAAATGGTAAGTTTACTATTTATAGTAAGTTGCGAATTCTAGGAGTTTTAGTTGTAGTTTGAGTCTGATTTCTTTCTTATTGCTTGGTTTCCTTATTTAAAGGGTTGTGAACTCGATTTTAGGGATTTATTAATCAATTTCGAATTTATTAGAAATTATTCTTATTTTCTACTTTCTTTCCTCGTGGATTCGAGAAGTCTCTGTGAGAAGTCCAGAGAAGTTCCGTGGATTCGGAATATTTATCATCTTGAGGAAGACGGTGCTCGACCTCACGTCCTTCCCTGCGTCATATCTCCTTATGGGACTAGATGATATGATACCTGGATTAATCTAATCTTTCCCATCAAGTTACTTGCACTAGAAGGAATCTACGTACATTGGATCAAATGCAATTCTATACCACCTAATCCCACATTCTAAACAAGCCCTTAGTGCTTCACAAGAACCCCATTTCACACAAAGGTTTGCAATATTATTTGTTTCTCTCCCAACATGCTTAAAGGAGATTGAGTACTCTCTCTCTCTCTCTCTCTCTCTCTCTCTATATATATATATATATATATATATATATATATATATATATATATATAGTCATTTTTATATCCATTGAATGGATGACTATGAGCATTCAATTAAAGTGGCTTAATGGGGCCATCAAGTGTAGGCCTCACATGATGGATTGTTCATGTTAATAATTGTACACGTTCTAGTTAATCAATATAGATCATACATTTCCAAAATCATTCATCACTTAGCATCATCTAATCAGAGTGATTTAAGAGGGATGGGCATTAAAGGTAGGCCTCACGTGATGGATGGTCCATGCAAATGATGAGACCTTGTTAGATGGTTATGATCATCCAATCCAAGTGATTTGGAGGGATGGACCATGAAGGGTAGGTTCCAAATGATGGATGGTCCATGTCAATGATCAACCTTTTCCCATGAATCAACCATTTCCATACCCATTAGTTGGATAGTTATGATCATCCAATCCAATGATTTGAGAAGAATGGCCCATGTGAACTCCAAAATATGGACGGTCCATGTTAATGATAAACTTTTTTTTTTTACTGTATTATCAATATTCATACCCATTTCCATAGCATTAATTGGTTGGTTAGTATCATCTGATCAAAGTGATTTGAGAGGGGATTGGTCATCAAGGGCAGACCCCAAAAATTGAATGTTCTTACCAAAGATCAAACCTTTTCTAATATAATATTGACCATCGGTTTCCATATCTGTTTCGTTGGACGGTGAGAATCGTATGATCAAAGTGATTTGAGAGGGATGGGCCTCAAATAATGGATAGTCCATATTAGTGATTTGACATTTTTTCTTATTATCCATGTGTATCATCTATTTCTATAACTATTAATTGGATGATAAGGATTATCCAGTCAAAGTGATTTGAGAGGGATAAGTCATCAAGTGAAAATGGAACTTGAGTTAAGTTTCACTCGAATTTGATTGGACCAACCTAAGCCTGACCCCATGGGAGTGCTTGGTTAATGGATTTTATATTCCCCGGCCTAATAATTCCTTTCTTCTTCAGAAAAAATAAAAATAAAAATTAACCTACACTTTTTTTGTCTTTGCACTCCTCCCTAGCTTTTTCTAAATAATCTTGTCCCGATTTAAAATGAGGAATGAGAAACTTATATAATTAAACATAATTTTATGGCTTGTTTGATTATTAGCGATTTTTCGTACTTTTTATGTTTGGCAGGGAATGTTAGAGTTGACATAGTATTTTTTGAGGAGTGATAAATTTTGTTTGATTGATACACTGGTTTTCTAGGAGCACTCTATAAATAATGTTTTAATTCTCCAATATTTCATGGCAAGTTTTATTTTTATTTTTGGAAAAAATTGGGAATTGAATTCTTAAGGAATGTAAAAAGTCACCAAAGAAGTGTGAATTGAACTTATTTTTCATAAAAGCTAAATAATAACTAAGTTGAGAAACATAAAAACTAATAACCAAACACTTGAAACTTTTTTCAAAATTTCCCAAGAAAACATAAAATTGGGAATGAACTCCCAACAACCAAATGGACCATGTATTACATATATAATATAAACGATCATATTTAATGCATGTGTAGTATAATATACAATATTAAATTGCTAATATTAGTAGTGTGCCAGCTCAATTCTATAAACTTGACTCAAACCCAACCAACTTGATTAAATATGACCAACCCAATCCAACCTAAGATGGGTTTGGGTTAACAATACGGCACATCGGGTTCTTGATCATCAGTTAGGTCATTCTTGATAATCATTTAGGTCTTGTATTGGTTGACCACATGTTACCTTTAGTGGCTATGTGTTAATTCAACTAGGTTAGGTTGGGCTTAGGTTGACCCCCAACTCGACCCAACCACCTGATTGCACTCCTACCATTAAGGGTGGCCCCCACATTATGGAAGACCCATGTCAATAATCATACCTTTTCTAGTATAATCATTATGGATGATTCATTTCCTTGTAGCTATTAATTATATCATTTATGCTCATTTCCTAGACCCATAAGGTCAAAACCTAGTTTATTATTTATTTTTTTTAACACACGCACACTGACACCTTAGTGGAATTTCACCACCTATGGGTACTCGAACCCTTGACTAGGTGTTGAAACTCTTGAGAGTCTACCACCGGAGCAAGATTAAGGACCCAAAACCTAGGTTGAAATAGATTTGAACACTTGTGTGCGTTGGTATAAACAAACGTGTGAGAATAACTTTCATTGACTCTCTGCTTGGAAGCTAAATGTGTTGTCTCTTGCTGGTAGATTGAACCTTACCGAGGTTTCTTTATCCAATTTACCTATTTACTATATTTCTCTATTTCAATGTTCAAAGTCTGTTATCTTGAAGATTGATAAATTAAGTAGAGATTTCCTTTCGAAAGGTGGTGTTTCTGCTGGAAAATGCCCTCTCATAATATGGAAGGAGGCATGTTCTCCTTATTTTGAAGGGGGTGCGGATATTAAAGATCTAGAGGTGGTAAGTAAAGCCCTTTTGGGTAAATGGGTGAGATGGTAAATAAAGCCCTTTTGGGTAAATGGGTGTGGGGATCTGGAGTAGAGAATGATAGTCTGTGGCGCAAAATTGTAACCACCGAACATGGGGTTTATAATGAAAGATGGTGGACAAAAATTATACACTATACAGAGCTTCCTTCCTTTTGAAAGGAATTGGGAGGATAGTTCCATTTCTTTGAGATAAAATTCATTTCTCCTTGGGAAATGGTAGGAGAATTAAATTTTGGTTGGATATTTGGTGAGGCTCCCCAACCTTGTCTGAATCATTTATGGGCTTGTGTTTTTATCAGTCTGAATACGAATATCTTGGTCATTTAATGATATGTTGGGGTGTCACGCCCCAAACTCGGAAATCGGGCTCACAGAATTCCCGATCGCTGAATCCGGCGCCGACAGCCTCCGTAGAACCCCATTCTCGGTTCCTAGCTCCCATTCGCCAGGTTCCGATCCTGGGATGCTACGAGGAGGATTTTCAATGTCAGTTTGATTCGTAATAAGCATAACCAAAGGCATAACTCACAAACAACAACCAAGAACTCCATTACATTTTCACTATGATCAAAAACTTTACCAGTACAATGAGCATAAAGGGAAATACAATGGTAAAGCACAAAAACTCTAAAACGCTCAGCAACGTGCTCCTGCTTCAGCGCTGCTGCGATCCAACGTCACCTGCACGCAACGGTCGTGCATAAGCTTACAGAAAGCTTAGAGGATGGTGAAAGTGTGTGCGCAAGGTAGTAATATGTACATACAATGTTAGAGTGATGCGGAATGTGCAAATGGAACCATGATATCATAAGCCGTACCAAGGCTATACAATGCCAGACATGAATGTATCGGCCATCCCAAGGCCATGCGATGTACAATGCAACTCAAGCATACAGGTCCTCATCTATGTCCATACATCAATACAGCTCAAAATATGAAATATCACCGGGGTCTAGTACACTCTAAACCAGATTGCCGCCACATCGCGCGCAATCAGGTAAGTGAAAAAGACCACACTATCCGTCTGCCAATATCGGGCGCGACTCGTCGATAGCGGACCCATTCCTCGAGTTGGTCAAACTCAGCCTAGCATTGCCCCCTACACTTGGGCGGGTAAGGCCGTACCCCCTTCCAACCGACCACGACACAGTGAAGAGCGTAACCGTCTAGTAGTCGGTACTCAACGCTCATCTACCCACTCGGTCTAGACGTTGGAGCAACCTCTTGATACCATAAGGGTTTAGACACTTTCACCCAGGGATATCTATAGTATCCCATGTAGAACAAGATTTCCGGTATCCAATCCTGCCAACCACGATGCGTCTGTGGAGGCTACAACCCTGATGTCGCTAGGGCGTACAATAACCATGTCACACAAATGCGAAATGCATGCTTCACACTATCCAGTCATGCAACCAATCCTGCGCATATCGTGCGCTCATGTAGGGCAACACCGTTTAACCGGGAGCCCATAATCAACCTGCCCGAAGGCAAATGCTATGATCAGACAATTCTCACGTCAAGCATACATATGATGTGTATGATCATGAGTCATGAAACCGTACTAAACATGTTATAATAAAATGAACTATCTTACAATGCAGATGGATCTGGACGGTCTATACACAGTAAGTACGGCCTGGCAATAGACCCTAAAGAGAGTCGTAATGTGGACATCCAACCAGCATTACGCTCGCAATGTGGACGTCAAACCAACATTGCATCCCAGGTACGATCTTCTTAAACACCGCTACATAATCGGTATTGGGTTTACACATTGCAATGGACCTTAGGTTCCTCCCATTGGGCCTTATATATATATATCAAATGGGCCATAGCTTATGGGCCTTTTATTCATCAGCTGGGCCACACCAATGGGTCTTATGTGCATTGCAATGGGTCAAACCCGTGGGCCTTGGATTGCATCAATTGGACCTAGTCACATGAGTCTAATATGTATCAAATGGGCCACACCAATTAGGCCCCACATGTAGATCAAGTGGGCCTCAACCCATAGAACTAACATGAGTCAAATGGGCCTAAAACCCTAGGCCTTAATCAAATAAAATGAGCCTAACTCATGGGTCTCAAATAAATCCAGTGGGCCTAATCCTATGGACCCTTTTTATAATCAAATGGGTTTAGTCCCATGGGCCTTACAATATATCAAATGTCCTACTTCCATGGGCTTTAAAATTTCAACAAAAGGGTCCAAGTGCATGGGCCTTGAAGTACATCAAATGGGCCTAGTCCCATGGACTTGCAACACATCAAATGGGCCTAAGTTCTTAAGCCTTAAATGAATCCAATGGGCCTAGCCTATAAGCATTTCATAAACCAAATGGGCCTAGCCCATAGCCCCTTTGAAATTCAAATGGGCCTAATCCATAGGCCTAAAATGATCTTTTCGAGTGGATGGACGGTCTGGATGCATCGCCTGACAATGGTGGGGCCCACATGAAGGCGTACAATTGTATATATTATATAATATATAAACTACATATAATATAATATATGCAATATATATACAATATTATATGTAATATATATATAATATAATAATATAAATATGTGGGCCCCACCGTCCAGTGGGGACGGTGTGGATACAACACAAATCACAGTGGGCATCACCGTCCACGGACCGTGGACGGTGTGAATAAAATACATGAATCACTGTGGGTCCCACGTATGTGGCCCACCGTGATGTTTATTTGAAATCCAACCCATTCATAAGGTCACTCAGACATGTATGAAGGGACAGCAAAAATTTCAGCTTGATCCAACACTTCTGTGGGCCCCAGAAACTTTTCAACGATGGAATTCAATTCACACTGCTTCGCGTGGTGTGGGCCACTTGAGTTTTGGATCTGACTCATTTTTTGGAGGGGGGCCCACCACTGGGGTGGCCCACTTCATGAGTAGGTCGGATGACAAATAAACATTATGGTGGGGCCCACACGCAGGGCCGTGGGCCCCCCCTACGTCCGTCCGTCCAGGCGTGCGCAGGCAGCACCTGCTGCCTTCAAATGGTGGCAGCGCTGCTGCCACCCCTCTTTTTTTTTTTTTTTTGAGCTTTTAAAAAAAACAAAGGTGGGACCCACAGATGGGAAATCCACTCCGCCCACTTGATTCTAGGGCCCAAACAGGCCACACCAACCTCATCTCTGGCACTGATTTGGAGTGTAGAAACCACAAAATGGGCATTACTAGGCTTGGAAGAGTAAAAGTACCATTTTCTCTGGTACGGCCCGCCTGATCATTGGATTGAGCTCATTCTTTGGCTCAACGCCTAAAATATCCCAGAAAAGGTGGTGGATGGCGTGGATTGAACATAAACATCAGGGTGGGGCCTATACGAGGGGACCACCCCAAACACCTTTTCTTCTTTACTTTTCATTCTTTCCTTTAAAAACGTCCAGCGTCCCAAACGCTGGACAGTTATATTAATATATATTTTTTTAAAGGTGGGCCCTGAAGAAGTGGGCCACCACTGATGAGTGGCATGGGAATAACGTCCAAGGTGGGCCCCACTTGAATAAAATAAATACATCAAGATGGGATCCATTCAAGTGGGCCACACAATCCTATTGCATAAAAATAAAATAAAATAAAATAAAATAAAATAAAAAGAAATAAAAGAGAGAGAGAGAGAGAGAGAGAGAGAGAGAGAGAGAGAGAGAGAGAGAGATGGAGAGTGGGACACGGCTTGTGATGGAGGGACCCCGTCATTATGGGCCCTCCCTTACATGAAATCATACATCAACGGACCCCTTTGAACAAGGGACCATCAAAAATGTAAATCAACAGTGGAGATCCATTCCCCACCGATATGGACGGTCTAGATGACCTTTCTAAATGAAATAAACATCATGATGGGGTCCATGGAGAACGGCCCCCATCATGGAATGATCATGATGATCCAAGTGGTCCATTGGCCACAAATAAGGGTCCCAAGTGAGATCCACACCATTGATCGATGGGCCTCACTTGGTCCACCATAAAAAAATAAGAAAAGCTACCCTATAGAGGCACCCACCGTCCGACCTTCTCGCTCCTAAGGGTTCCTTGACACCTTAGATTCAACTTCAATGGTTAAGATGAAGAATGGAGGGTTGAGATGAGAGATTTTGGGATAGGAAGGTGGGCCGCTTGGAGCTTAGGAGCTCTTGCAAAATTCCATACGTATGGAGCTCCTTTGCTTGGAGTTTTGCAAATGAGAAAGAGAGAAAGAGAGAGAGTGATGTAAAGGGAGAGAGAGAGTGATGGATGGATGGGTGAGTGATGGTTGTGTAAGAAAAACTTGACTTTTAAGGCTTTTGTGTAAGAGAGGTATGGGTTGTGAAGACTTTTGTGGCTTTTTGTGTAAGAGAGGTATGGGTGGTGAAGACTTTTGTGGTTGCTTGGGAAAAGGGATGGAAGTGATGTGTACTTGACATGTGATGGATTGATGGGTGATTGATTGATGGGATTGATGTGATTGATGTGACACATCGTAGAGATTTCCTTGGTTTTCGCAACGCGTGGCGTTTTCTCGCACCGAACGTTGGCCCACATCTCTTGATCAGGGTATCGCCTCGGCGCGCGAGTCGCAGCGTCGGAACCGCGGCGACGGCGCGGTCGCTATGGTATTGGTCTCGGGTTGAGTCGACTCGGGTTGTCGACATATGAATCAGGGTCGCGCGTTGATATCGTTCAAGGGTCGAAGGTTGCCGGAATCCGACCGGTAAGACCGCGGAAGTGTACGGAAAGGTACGGACCAAGATACGGGTCTTACATGGGGATAATGAAGGAGGGGCTCAGGCCCCTTGAGAAGGAACCTTAATGATTTATAAATTATTGATCTCGCTCTTCTTCTAATTCATCTACAAACTTTTCTTCTTACCGTAACATCAAGGATGTTATGCAATAGTCGCTAGTTGGGTCGAGTTATTTCTCTATGTGCTCGTTCTACAAATCCATGTTGGTTCCTGTAGTGACTAGATCCTCCTGTTTGGTCAGGCAAATTGGATGGGATTGGATGGTATTAGAGTGGATTGCACAGATTTCAAGGTAATGATAGCTGCATCAGTGGATTGGTGCAAGATCTATGGGATTGCTATATCCGGTCTATTTGGCACGCCCAGCCAGTCCCGGGATTAAACCTTCCAATCCTTTTCAATCCCTCGAAACAAATACATCTCAGGCAATTTTGAAGGGATTAGGGTGGATTGGATGGGATTTAAAGGTAATAACGGTGATGTCAGTGGATTGTCTTAAGATCCATGGGATTGCTATATCCCAGGATCAGGATCCCGTGTCTGTTTGGCACGCCTGCCCAATCCCAGGATTGGCTGGGCGTGCCAAACAGAGTCAGTAATCCGATCCCAATCCCATGGATCTTAAGCCAATCCATCATTACCTTTAAATCTCATCCAATCCACCCTAATCCGTTCAAATTTTCCTGGGACTTGTTTGGTTCGAAGGATTGGAAGGGATGGGAATGTTTGATTCTAGGATTGGCCAGGCATGCCAAATAGACTGGATATAGCAATTCAGGGATATAGCAATCCCATGGATCTCAAGACAATCCACTGACAACACCATCATTACCTAGAAATTCATGCCATCCACCCTAATACCATTCAATCCCTTCCAACCCACCCGGCCAAACGGGCCCTTATGGTCTTACGTGGTGCCTCCCAGAGTGGCAGCATTTGGATGGTTGGTGGGTCGGAATAGATTATTAACGATAGACAATTTACGAAAAAGAGGGATGTTATTCCCAAATGCTTGCCTTCTTTGACTTCAAGTGAATGAATCACTAGACCATCTATTTATCAATTTCCCTTTTATCATAGACATCTGGGGCAGTGTTTTTGCTTGACTGGAGTCTCTTGGCCTAGTTTAATGGAAGGCCTCCTTAGTAACTGGCACAGGGAATCAGGGGGAGCAGTTGGCAAGAGAAAGTGATGCATTCTTCTCCACGCGGTGTTTTGGGCTCTATGAGCAAAAGGAAATAACCATTTGTGGTCTCAAGGATGGGGGTTTTCTTGATGGTTTTAGCTTTCTTTAGAGATTGGGTCCTCTAGTTGTTTTTGTTAAGGGAGTTGGGCAGCTTGGGAATGACTTTGTATTTTGTATTTTGTTTTTTTGTTTTTTTTTCTATTTTTCGGGAGTTTTTCCCTTTATGTTTTGTTTCGTTTTCCGTTTGACTAATAATATTCTTACATTAAAAAAAAAAACTTTTATTTAAAAAAATACACCAAAATAGCAAATGTCTTGAAAAACTTACAGAAAAAGAACACTATAATCACACATAGTACAAAAAAAATGCATTCAAAACTACTTTACGATAGGGGACGTTGTGATGCTTGTAAACTCTATCTTATATAAAATCTTTACATGTGTTAAGAGTTTCATATGCAAATTATTATATTCTATTATATTGGGTCCACTTGAGCTGCCAACTTTTTTAGAAGTAACTTTGAATAACTTTCTCTCTCCACATTTACTACAATTAGTTACTCCCTTAAGGCTTTACACTAGCTGGAGTAGTTTTCTCAGAACAGGTGGGAGGCGGACGCCCTTCTTTGATTTTTTACTAGGCCCACTATGATGTGTACGTGAGATCCAGTCCAACCATTAGATGTGTAAATCCCATGCTAGGCCTAGAGCCTAAAAATTAGGCTAACCTGTGATTCAAGTGGGGTCTCACTAATGAAAACAATTGGGAGACAGACGTCCACCCTTAATTTTTAGGCCCACCGTGATGAATATGTGAAATCCACTCAAATTGTTAGATGCCACATTAAAAGGTAGGCTTGAGGCCAAAAAACAAGCCCATATCTTATTCAAGTGGGCCACATCAAGGCAAACAATTTGGAGGGTGAACCTTTCCCTATAAGCCGTTTCTGATCATGTGGTTCGTCTGAACTATGAATTGAGATAATTTGTTAGTCCTGAGTGTAACATGGGGTTAAGCAACTTATGTTTGGGGTAAATTTCACATTAACACTATGGTGGGGCTCACCCAAGCGGTGACTCCTTTTCAAAACTAAAGGTGAAATAAGTCTTTTGCCCGTATTTATTTACATTAATTAAGTCATTAATTGTAGTAGATAAGTGGACATATGTGAGCATATATGTACCATTGGGGACTGTCGAGACCACAAAAGGGGATTTATGCAAAAGAGGGTTTCTCACTTGCTTTAGGGCTCATCGGGCACTCCTTAAAAAAGGGTATTTGTGGCCTAAAAAACAGTTATCATTGTTTATGTTTTGTGTCAGGATGTACTTTGCAAACACCGGTCTTATCTTTTAATTGATAGAATATGTATTAAAATTTTAACTTGTTGCGATCCCAATAGTTTAATGAACCTAGCTTGATGCGTTCCATTAGCCCCGTGGATTTTGACATATTAGTTCGGTTCTTAACAATTGATATTAGAGCCAATAACGCATGGTATATTTGAGTCATTAAAAGGGTGAACTGTGGAAAAGACAACTTGTACAAGATTAAAAGCTGCCATGACATCCACCATACTTGAGAAAGGGTTACCTGAAGAGCCAAAGTATAACCACGATTCCCAGGAAAATGGCTAACTTAAAAACTAGGGTGTAGCCACCATGGTCAGGAAAAGGGCTATATGGAAGAGAGGCTAGAGTGAGTGTCATCATAGAGTGGGTCATTATAGACATTAGCTACAGAGCGTGGTGGAATGTCACGATTCCAATGGTTTAAAGAACCTAACTTGACACAATCCATCAATCCCAAAGGCTTTTGGCATATTGGTTAGGTCCTTAGTACTTGATTAGTTTTTGAAGTCTTGAAAAAACAACAAGCAAGTTTGAAACCCTTGATTTTTGCTAACTTTCTTTCGAAGAAGTGCGTTTGAGCATGCCTTACTAGCTTTTGATGAGCGGGCTTTTAAGACTTATTTCATCTATCAGATGGTCCGACAGGGGTTCATAAATGTGCATTATATTCATCCTTATTGTCACCAATTCTTGCGAAAGTTAATTAGAATGTATTGCATGTAATCCGAATGGGATTTGTGTAGTGTATTTGGAGATTTTTGGTAATATACAAAGAGGATTTTACGATAATACAATTAGAGCGCATCGAGCAACACCACGTCATCCACTAAGCGGTCGAGTGAAGAACGATCGTGCTAAAGTAGTTATAGGACAAATGGCAAGTTTAGAAGCATAGATGGTTAAGTCGTACTAAACGGTTAGAACAACCGTCAGAACGTGGGAAGCATATAAATGGCCGAGTTAAGACTATAACTAGATAAGGATTTTGGCAAAACAAATTGTCTCATACCAACCCAATCAAATTTGTTGGGGGACTTGCACAAAACCTTAGGATCTAGCCTCCTAAAACAAACCCGAATTATGTGATAATAAAGCAATGAAATAAATCAAAGCATAAACCGCATGACACCAGGGAATTTTACATGGAAAACCCTCAAAGAGGTAAAAACCACAGGACCTCGTCCAGATCAACAATCCACTATAAGGCAGAACATTACAACCGATCACAAGCATACACCGCTTGGATCAAACCTTCTTCACTCATGCAGGAGCGGATAAACAATAAGAGAATAAAGAAAAACGGAGAGATCTCACTGATCACGAGGATGTAGAAGTGCTGAGACGTAGACTGCGAAGTAGATCACCTCTACGAGTAGAATCTCCCTTCCACAAGCTTCCTCTCTCTTTTTCTCTTTCTCTCTCTTACCTTTGATAGCCCTAAGTTATCCTAGAAAACTTTTAGGAAACCTTAGAATACCCTGGAATCCACCCCAATCCCGGATACACTCCCTTATATAAGAATATAAAGAGATAGAATCAAAATAAGAAATAATTTTTGCAAAATATGTGTTTCCGCAATCGCATCTGCGTAACTCTTCGATGATATCGAAGGTCTCTTGATGACAGCCTTCAATATCATCTAAGGTCCTTCGATGATATCGAAACAGGACCAGCGACCAGGGGTGAAAATTTTTGACAATTATCGATGTCATCGAGCAGCCTTCGATGACAACCTTCGATATCATCTAAAGTCTTTCGATGATATCGAAACAAGATAAAAACTGTCCAGCGACTAGCGGTGAAAATTTTGACAATTATCAATGATATCGAAACTGGTTCGATTTCATTGAATCCAGTAATAAGGAAAAAATTTTCATCAAATCTCTCCCTTTTCAACTCAAGAGGAATTTACTTTCTTCAAGTTAGCCTGGTTTATATAAACCTCAAACTTGCCCTTGAGCAAAGTCTTGGTTATCATGTCTGACCCATTATCGTCCGTGTGGACCTTTTCAAGTTGTAACACATTCTATTCCAAAGTATCCCTGATCCAGTGATACCGAATTTCTATGTGCTTCGACTTGGAGACTTGGATTCTTGCTCAATGTATAGCACTTTGACTATCGCAATAGACCACGTGTTGGTTCTACTTCAGGCTAAGTTCCTGTAGGAACTTCTTCATTCAAAACATCTCTTTACATGCATCTGTGACTGGAATGTAGTCGACCTCTGTCATCGATAATGTTACGACCTTCTATAGCTTACTCTGCTAAGAAATCGCTCCCCCTGCAAACGTGAACAAGAACCCCGATGTAGATTTCCTGGAGTCTATGTCACCTGCCATATTTGCATCTGTGTAGCCCTCTAACACAGGTTTTCCATCACCATAGTATAGGCTCAACCTGGATGAGCCTCTTAGATACCATAGTATCCATTTCGCCGCTGCCGAATGCTCTTTGCCAGGATTGGCAAGATACCGACTAACAACACCAACCGCATATGCTATGTCTGGGCGTGTACACACCATAACATACACCAAACTTCCTACTGTTGACGCGTAGGGTATTTTCCTCATCTCATCCACCTCTGCCTTCGTCGTGGGACACTGTTTGTCGCTCAATCTGAAGTGACCATCTAGTGGAGTACTAACTGGCTTTGCTACATTCATATTGAACCACTCTAGGACTTTTTCAATATACTACTCTTGTGACACAAAGCTTCTTGCTATTTTTGTCATGAGTTATCTCCATTCCTAGGATCTGTTTAGTCGAGCCAAAGTTTTTCATTATAAACGACTTTTCCAACTCCTATTTCAACCTACCGATCTTCTTGATGTCTTTTCCCATGCTGAGCATGTCATCAACGTATAATAGCAAAACTAAGAAATCACCATCTGAGAACTTGCGCATGAACACACAGTAGTCCGACTCTATTCTGTCATATCCATGCTTTAACATAAACAAGTCAAACTTCTTGTACCATTGTCGTGGAGATTGTTTCAACCCATACAAGCTCTTCCTCAACCTACACACCATATGTTGTTCACTCCCCAAGTGCAGGATTGTGATGTAGTAATAAACTCGGTAAGACCAAGGTCGAATTCCAAGGGACTGATACCTGTACGTTATCTAAAACTAACTAGAACTAGAACTAGGCTAAGATGAATTCTAAATCAATTAGCAATGGTGGAATACTTGTAGAATAATTAATCTAAAACTTAAGAAACAAATCAGAGATAGGAAACCAGGGATTCAGAGGATCCACTTGTAGAGATCAGGGAGAACTTATGCTTGCATCAAAAATCATGGAAATTACTGACTGCCGTTGATCTAGTTTTCAAGGAGATAAAGGGTGTATGAATTAGAATGGATTCCATCACCAAACCATGCCCAAAAGACTTTGGAAAACAACAGAATTAAACTAATTGCCACCTAATCACATGTATGCAAGTTAGGAAGGGTACCGTCATCCAACCATGCCCAGGAGACTATGGTGAACAACAGGGCTTCCTGACGTCATAAACATAAAGGGAAAAAGGACATGCTTCAAGCCATTGCAGACCCATTGTAATTTTAGTCACAATAGACCATTAAAGACTAAACAAAACATGCCATTAATAATCAATTAAAATCAACGTTAATTCAAGAATTAAAATTAAATTAAAGACATAAAATAAAATCTCCCATCTCACCACAAGCTTCACCTCTTAGCCCTAGCTAAGAGGTTCAGCCCATCACAGACATGATGAAGCTGGATATGTTAAAAGAAAATATGAAGAATGAAAAAAATAAAAATAACAAAATTACTCTACTCCCTCTGCCCTCGTTTCCAGCCCAAGCCTCAAGCTCTCCACCTCCTGATCTCCTTCCAAGACTTGAATGAATGCTCCCCACGTCCAAAACCTCCTTTTATAGCTGCTGGAAGGCTGGAGTCAGTGACAGAGTTGTAGCAGGACACGGAGTGTAATTTTCACAGCCAAGTTCGGTGCCTCGAAACACGCCACTTTCCTCGCTCAAATTCTAAAGAAACATCGTCCCTTAGTACTTTCTTGGGTTTTCTACATGATAGACGGTTCAGATCTGTCGTATGATCAAAGATGGTGGGCCAAAACCGCCTGGGAAAGTTGGTTTTCGTGGATGTACGAAACCTTTCGCACCATTTCGCTGTTGTGATCGGTGGGTCCCACAGAAGAATTTTCTGAAAAATCCACCCCGTCCATTGGATTCAGGATGAAATTTCAGTCAAGAATGGGTGGTTTTGAACGTCCATTGACGAAGCCCAGAGAAGAAATCACTAAAAGATCAATTTTGAACGTCCCAGGGCAGCCCTTTTGTGGCCCCTGTATCGCACACGTGTGTATGCATGGATGCAAAAGGTCAGCATAGTTTTGTAGTATTCGAACCCCTCTACAGGATGGACGGCTTGGATCAGACGTACAGTCAATGGGTAGGGCCCACAACTGTCCGCAAAAACGGTCAACGGTCGTGTGTCCGCTGCCAGTGCGTAAGAATTTTTTTTTTTTTCTTTCTTTCGGTCAGAGATGGTCAAACCGTCTCTGACACTTGCCATGCACAGCTAGTGTACTTATGCACTATACACACCCATCTCATATGGGGTCCATTATACTGTTTTGGAGAAATCTGCACCGTCCATCTGTTTTGACTCCTCATTTAAGGCGTTGGCTCCAAATTCGAGGCAATTCCAGATATCAGGTGGGCCCAGAATCGACGGTTTATAAGCTGATCGGTCAATTATAGCACTTTTATAGTGATCCAAGAGCTGAAATTTGAAATGTACGGTTAATTTATGGCCCTTATCTCATGTATAAAGTTTCGAACCGATCAGATGTCGGGAACCATGTGATCTTGCATTCTGAATGCGTTTCAAGCCACTTGAGCTTCAGTTTCTTAGTTTTCTCGAATTTCTGACCATGTATATCCGTCAATCTTGGTCCTCTGAAGTTCGTCCCATGCCCTAGTGATCATCAGAACGTTAAATCCAAGCTTTTGGCATCCTTTTTCAGTCAACTCTCCTAATCACACCCTGCAACAAAACACGATTAAAACTGGGCATTAAACAATATTATGCTCGTAAATCCAAGTAATAAATGGGGTCTAATATGCACTATTTGACCCTCAACACAACCCCCAACCAGCATTTTGCTAGTCCCGAGCAAATTATGCGAAAAATAAGTTGAGAATTATAGGAGAACTTTCTATGAAATCGAGTGAGATTTTGAACAAGATACGAGAAATTTAATATTCATGAATGTTAGAAATTATTTTCTCCTGAGCTCAATCGCACGATAGACTTCATAATCAAGTGTAAAGTATTAATCCATCAATTAGAAAAATTTTAAACATTGAGATCCATGGATGTATAGTCTAATCTCGGCTTATCATCATTAAGAGATCCAATCGTCAATTTCATGATATCATTGGTAACCAACAAGAAAATTCATGACAACCAAAACCTAATCCAAAACTTGCCTCATAGATTAACCTATTAACTTGTGATTTTTCTATTCAAAGTAATGCCAAGGAAGGGGAATCAAATCCTCACCTATAGGGAGCAAACCTATGGTGAAGATCGTACACCTGACTCTTTTTCACATATCATTCATGGGGAATTAACTCTACACCTATAGGGAGCAAACCTATGGTGAAGATTAATTATCCAACCTTTTCAATTTTTATACCATGATGGCAAGATATTTCAGGCTGATTCCTTTCGTGCTTAGTGATTACCAAGTTAATCCTTCGATATGGAACTGAAATCTTAATGTGTAAGCAAGACGTGTCCTGAAATCATGATTCAATCAATGTTTAAAATCTCTAATCATGGATTGATAATTCAAACTCAACTGTGGAATCTATCAAGTAGCTAAATCTAAGAGTCATAAATTACTAACATCACGTATCTCGTAATTGTAAATCAAAGATAGATGTCAAAATCACATTGAATTTACAAGAAATGTCAGAAAAATTTTAAAATTTTTTCACAATTTTCACAATTTTTGCTCAAGACCAAGAAAATACTGATTAGGAAGCCTAATCTCCCACCCCCAACCTAAAATCTACATTGTCCTCAATGTAAAAGATCTAAACATGGAACAACAAACGTAAATGAGAAGTGATGGGAGGATAGTACCTGGAACAGAGAATCAGAAGGCTTTTTCTAAAAATATCAACGTACAAGCGAGTCAGCACAAGAGAGAAATCAACAAAACAAAATAACAAAAATAAAATCATAAAAAGAAAATCCTACCTATACCACTTTCGCAGGTGCTCTCGATTGCATTTAGCGTATGCAACAAGCCTTTAAACCCCTAGGTTACCCCTAGTGGACGAGTTGTAGTCTCGTGAGGGTTTGCAGTAATGTTACCCACAAACATTGAATCATCTAACTAGAAAAATGAAATGAAAAGCTAGGTTACCTCCCAGGAGCGCTAAATTTACCGTCTTCAGCCAGACAAATAAAGCAACAATCCTAGTCCTATGAAAGCGATAAACCTACCTATACCTCCATCAGACTAGGAGATCAGTCTTGGTAAACAGGGGCAATCAGAGGCATGGACATGTCCTCTGAATCAAATGTCTCGACAAATGGCTTTAATCGATGTCCATTTACTTTAAACTCTTTGCCATTGTCAGGATCTCTTATCTCGACGG
Organism: Magnolia kwangsiensis; assembly: GCA_037074715.1. Taxonomy (NCBI): domain Eukaryota; kingdom Viridiplantae; phylum Streptophyta; class Magnoliopsida; order Magnoliales; family Magnoliaceae; genus Magnolia; species Magnolia kwangsiensis. Next base: position 139,834,565 of record CM073576.1, on the reverse strand, counting down.
CCCCATGAGGATAAGCAGTGACAATAATGTAAGGGCCGGTCCAACGAGATCGAAGCTTACCCGGAAAGAGATGTAGTCGAGAATCGTACAAAAGGACTTTCTGACCTGGCGTGAATGATTTTCGTAGAATATGATGATCATGAAACGCCTTCATCTTGTCCTTGTAAATTTTTGAGTTTTCATATGCATCGTTCCGGATTTCTTCAAGTTCATTTAGTTGAAGTTTGCGTAGCGAGCCAGCGTTGTCCAGATTGAAATTCAGATTTTTGATCGCCCAGTATGCTTTATGTTCCAATTCCACAGGCAAGTGACAGGATTTCCCATAGACAAGTCTAAAGGGAGATGTTCCAATAGGAGTTTTGAAAGCAGTACGGTACGCCCATAAGGCATCGGTCAATCGGATTGATCAGTCCTTACAATCAGGGTTAACCGTTTTTTCTAGGATATGTTTGATCTCCCTATTGAAAATCTCAGCTTGTCCACTTGTCTGTGGATGGTATGGGGTGCTCACCTTATGAGAGATACCGTATTTCTTCATTAGACTCTCAAATGGTCTATTACAAAAGTGTGAGCCCCCGTCACTAATGATGGCTCGAGGCGTTCCGAACCGCGACAGGATATTTTCCTTCAAAAATTTAATGACCGTGTGATGGTCATTTTTGCGGCATGGAATTGCTTCGACCCATTTAGTGACATAGTCTACGGCGAGCAAAATATACAGATTTTCAAATGATTGGGGGAATGGTCCCATGAAATCGATGCCCCAACAATCAAATGCTTCTATAATAAGGATGAGATTCAAGGGCATCATATTTCGACGGGACAATGCTCCCAATTTCTGACAATGCTCACAAGCCTTGCAAAACTCATGAGTGTCCCTGAACATAGTGGGCCAGTAGAAGCCACACTGTAAAATCTTGGCCGTGGTCTTTTTAGCAGAAAAGTGACCACCACAGGCCTGTGAGTGACAGAAGGAGATGACACTCTGATGCTCATCGTCTGGTACACATCTCCTTAAGATTTAGTCTGGGCAATATTTAAACAAATATGGATCGTCTCAGAAAAAGTTACGCACCTTGGTAAAGAATTTCTTCTTATCTTGTGACGTCCAGTGTGTCGGTATGGCACCTGTAGCAAGATAATTAGCAATATCAGCGAACCAAGGTGAATGGGAGACTCTAAACAGTTGTTCATCAGGGAACATGTTATTGATATGGGTCGCCTCAAGGGAATCAGAGGTATTAAGGTGAGAAAGGTGATCAGCTACTACGTTCTCTACTCCCTTTTTGTCTTTAATTTCTAAATCAAATTCTTGGAGTAGAAGGATCCATCGTATTAGGCGGGGCTTAGAATCATTCTTGAAAAGAAGATACTTAAGTGCCGCATGATCTGTATAAATAATGATCTTGGATTCGATCAGGTAGGACCGAAATTTGTCCAAAGCGAACATTACGGCTAAGAGTTCCTTTTCCGTAGTCGAGTAGTTCACTTGGGCAGGATTTAGAGTCCTACTTGCGTAGTGAATAACGTAAGGCCGCTAATCTTTTCTCTGGCCTAGAACCGCTCCAAGAGCATAATCAGAGGCGTCGCACATAAGTTCAAAAGGAAGACTCCAGTCGGGTGGCTGCATGATAGGTGCAGTGGTTAACATACCCTTAAGCTTAGTGAAAGCTTCTTGACACTACTCAATCCACTCGTATGGTGTATCCTTTTGAAGAAGATTACATAAAGGACGAGAGAGGAGACTAAAGTCCTTTATGAATCGTCTGTAAAAGCCTGCGTGTCCTAAGAAGGATCGCACGTCTCTGATATTCTTGGGTGGAGGTAGGTTAGAGATAAGATCAATTTTTGCCTTATCTACCTCGATTCCTTTGAACGAGATGATATGCCCAAGGACAATTCCCTTTTGAACTATAAAATGACACTTCTCCCAGTTAAGTACCAAATTTTTTTCTTCATCTTTTCAGCATACATTTAAGACTTGTTAAGCATTCGCTGAAAGATGAACCAAAAATAGAGAAATCGTCCATGAAGACCTCTAGATATTTCCCCACCATGTCAGAAAAGATACTCGTCATGCATTGCTGAAAGGTGGCAGGGGCATTATATAACCCGAATGACATCCTTCTGTAAGCAAAGGTGCCATAGGGACATGTAAATGTGGTCTTTTCCTGATCCTCAGGGGCGATTTCAATCTGATTATAACCTGAATACCCATCAAGGAAACAATAATAGGAATGATCAGCTAGCCTTTCCAGGATTTGATCAATGAAGGGCAAAGGAAAGTGGTCTTTCCTTGTGACGGTATTCAGCTTTCTGTAGTCAATGCACATTCTCCAACCAGTAGTAACTCTGGTCGGCACGAGTTCATTATTGGCATTGGCTACGATGGTGATCCCGGACTTCTTAGGAACCACCTGAGTTGGACTCACCCATTGACTATCGGATATGGGGTAAATGATCCCCACTTCCAATAGTTTGAAAACCTCGGCCTTAACCACTTCCTTCATGTTTGGATTTAGTCTACGTTGTGATTACCGAATAGCCTTTGCATTGTCCTCAAGATATATACGGTGAGTACAAATCGATGGGTTAATTCCCTTGAGGTCCGCATTCGTCCATCCAAGAGCTCCCTTATGCTCAATGAGAGTAGATATCAGCATACTCTCCTATTCTTTCTCCAGGTGGGCAGAGATCACCACCGGGTATGTCTCATCTTGACCTAAATAGACATATTTTAAATCAGAGGGCAAAGGTTTTAGGTCAAGCTTCGGTGGCTTGAGGTTAGACGGTAGAGGCACTACATCAGTTTGGGGCAATTCTTCAATGTGTGGCTTCCACCGGTTAACTTCAAGTACCGGTGCAGTATCAAGCATGGCACACGTCTCCCTAATTATATCATCATCAAGATCATGGGAGTGGGCCAGGCACGTCTCTAGAAGATCAGAGGATAAGGTGAGAGGCGTTCTATCTTCCACAAAAGAATCAATCATATTAACATCGTGAAAATCGTCATCATCCTCTGAGTTGCTGCCGTTATTGAAAAAGATATTCGATTCCAATGTCAAATTTCCAAAGGACATAGTCATGACACCATTCCTGCAATTGATAATTGCATTTGAAGTGGATAGGAATGGGCCACCAAGAATGACGGGAATCTGAGTGCTCGTGTCATTGATGGGTTCGGTGTCCAAGATGATAAAATTAATAGAGTAGTAGAATCTATCAACCTGAACCAACACATCCTCAATGATCCCTCTTGGTACACTGTAACACCCTGAAAATCGGGGGTCGTGTATAAACTCAACTCCTGAGTTCCAGACCGTCACTTATGCAACAAAAATGGTTATGATTCAATGTTGTCTGATTTAAAGCATTCACATGAGTAAAAGTATACTAAAACTGCAATTCATACTTCAGATCCAGTGATAAAAGCAAGCGGAAGACTAAACAATGTATATATCACTGTATGGAAAAAACAAAGTAATCTCATCTGTCTCCAAAGTATGACTACATCTCTGAGTCTCATATACATATACATAACAAAAGAATAATGTTCAAAAAAGAAAGTCCCATTGATGTCCCCTCGATCCAGGTCGCCTACGGGAAGCCGTCGTGATACTGCATATACGAGAACTCATCCTGGTCCACGTCGATCTCTGGCTCCACCTCCTTGATCTCGACCTCACCTGCATCTATAACAGGGTCTGGTGGGTGTTGCAAATACCATCCCGTAACGTGGGAATGAGTGATCAACTCAGTAGAATCATACAGCAAAGATTAACATGTTCACAATTCAATCACGCGATAATAGTAAAGCAGTAAATCAGACAATCCTAATACTGTTATTAATGCAAGATGATATGACGTGATGTATGCCCTCACCGACGATCACCCTCATGCTGCAACATCTTACGACCGCGGCATGCCACACTCCCTAGAGTGCTCCACATCTTCCAGGCACATGCAATGCTATGGTGATATGATTTTCAAGTTGTTATTAGTCCATTCAAACAGCAGGATTGGGAAACTAAGGTACTTTCCTTGTATCAATCCCAACACAGATCCTGTCTAGGGTCGTCACTCCTAGTAATCTCATACGATGTATATTTCGTAGGTCACTGCAAGGGCTGCCAGGGCTGTTGCTCGCACTTGTTGCACCGCTCCCCCATCACCTTATCAATACAGGCCTACCGTACTCTACTGCAACAGAAGGGTCGTCGCCTCCCGTGGACTCAGAATACGCTCGCGGTCACTACAAAGGGCTCGTCGCCTAATCAGTGTAGGCCGACAGCTAGAATATAGTGTCTCATACCACCATAATCTGCTCACGAGTCTAGGTGCTCACTGGTCACTACGGGGAGGTTTGTGGCCCCAGCGTAGGCCGACAGCTCGACCACGGTGTCCCATACCACCATGCCCGGCTCATGAGTCTTCGTGAATCAAGGTACCATGGTTAACAGGGTTTACAATGGTAAGTTTAGTACCCTAGGTTCAAGCAGTTATGACACATACAAGGTGAGCATACATCGGCCAGTCGGGTTACTTGACGGGCTCGACTAGCGCGATCGCATCTCAAGTCGAACGACATGAAGTGCGTAAAACACTTCGCGTGGCCTAACCACTGCCGCCAACTCTAAACACGAATCACGTTCATCGACGCGTCGTTCGTGGCTATGACCAGTCAGCCACGAATTCGCTTGGTTACCGACTGCCTGGACTAAGTCTAGTCCCACACATCTATGAAATCACATTAACAATATATGCAAAGGTATTGGAATTGAAATACAATCATGTGAGCATGTTAACACATGTTATAACATTCAACTTAAGCAAATCTTCAAACACATACATTCCATGCATGTAATGGAATCATGCATATGGTCAACATGTAGGAAATCATTTAGGTCAGCATATTAATCAAGAAATCATTCTCAAACTACTACATAACATCATTTAATTCAATACATACTAATACAAGCATTTATACAAACACATACACTACACACTTAAGTCTACATATAGTATGTCGACCCAAAGTGCGCAACTAGGCGAATCTCGTCGCCAAACTGATTATGCAAGCATTCCTAACTCCCTAATGCGGCAACAAACCATGTCAATCACGTCAGCAAAATATGCATGTAGACCGTACTTCCTACAAATGACTAAAATGCCCTAAATCTCATATTCTTCGTTAATTTACGAAACGGGAAACGGAGAGCATGTTGTACATGTCAAACGGCGATGCCGTCGATAATCTACTATTAAACGACATTGAAAGCGTTGTAAACCGTCAATCAAAGCGTCTAAAATCCTCACCTAGTCTCTTACGGTTGCGGGATTTTGAACGGAGCGTGTACGCTTCGTCTACGGCAGTAGGAGAACCTGATTTATGGAATACGTTAGCTAACATGCTATGAATCTAGGTAAACCCTAAATCAGCAAGTTCTAGGGTTATTTTATACCTGAAAAAGTGGAGAAATCACCAGCCAGGTGATTGGGAAGAAGTGCTGAAGCACTAGCAGTCGGTGGCTCGGAAGCGGAAAAAATCCCTTCTTCTCTTTCTCTCAAACTCTCTCTCCTTTTCTCTAGGGTTTGGAATTTTCGGATGGGAGAGGGAAATGAGGGTTTCAACCCCTTTTATAAGCTTAAAAACGCCGGAAATAGGCTCCGGAACGAAGTTTACTTAGTGCCTATCCATTTCGGGGCTGTTTCGGTCCAAAAGCTGCTTTCTGGTGGTCTCCTGGTCGATTGCGATCGGACTTAAGCTCATGTGTACCAGATGTAGCTCGTATTAAGTTTTCAGTATGGCAGGGTTCGCAGATCGCACGTGGCGGACCAGTTTCAGTTCAGCGGTCACCGCACGTAGATCAGGGCTGAAAGTCTCATGATAATAAATAGAAATTTTTCCTGATCCGAGGGTGTAATCTGGATGAATTCTGACGGTCAGAACGCTTAATACTGACGCGTCAAGTCGTGTGCCAGATTTGAATTTGAAATTCCAAATCTGTCCCTATTCGCGGTCGCTTCAGTCCGGGTTCAACGAAATAGTCTGTGATTATCGGTTTGACTTGATTTTCGAGATGAGTGTCAAGTCCAGCTGGGCGGTTCTAACGGTCTAAGATAGGAGGTATCGGACCTTCGACGCGCGGTCTAAATCCAATACAAAAATTCAATGTGGTCCAGAGGACAAACTCGCTTAGAGTTTGATCCGAGGTTATAGAGTATTGTAGAGTTGTTTGTTCTACTCGATTTGGGTCTTGTAGAACGTATTTAAAGTGATCAGGGACTATTTCCCAGCTACTCTAGCATTGCGCTAGCTAACTTACACTTATTTTCCAAAGGAATTAGTCCTACGTGATTTCTTTGGCTATGGAATTGGGTTCTAAGCGATTTTTTAGGTGTTTTAGTTGACCCATTGCCTAAGGACGTCTAATCCCAGATTAGCCAAAATCTGGGATGTTACATACACGAACAGAACGATCAGCAAGTTGTAGTGTGGTTCGAGTGAGTTTTAATTCATTCAAACCTAACTGTTGGTATACCGAGTAGGAAATCAGATTGACGCTTGCTCCTAAGTCAAGAAGTGTGTGATCAATTCGATAGTTCCCGATTACACATGATATGGTTGGGCAACCGGGATCTTTGAATTTTTGCGGCACATCTTGTTTCAGGATGGCACTCACTTTCTCAGTCAAGGAGATCTTCTTTTGAACACTTTTTTGTCGTTTGGTAGTGCATAAGTCCTTTAGAAATTTAGCATATAAAGGAATCTGTTTTACAACGTCAAGCAGAGGAATATTGACTTTCACTTGTTTCAACACCTCTAGGATATCCTGAGAGTTAGATAGACGTTTTGGTTCAACCAACCGTTGGGGAAACGGAGCAACTGGCTTTTCTAGAGGTTCCGGTTTAAATTTTTGTAGGGCGTCACTAGATCCATCATTGTTGTCCTCTTTTGGTTCTTGAGGCTTTTCGGGCCTAACCGGAATGGTTTTATCAATAACCTTCTCACTCCTAAGAGTGGTGATGGATTTAGCGTGCCCCATTTGATTTGAAGAGCTGGGATCACTAACTTCATAATGCGGTTTAGGATTGGGAAGAGGTTGAGCCGGGAAGCTCCCCTTGTTTCCAATCGTATTTTCAGCCTTAAGTTCATGTATTGCTTTTGTAAGGTCTTGAAAGGCTTGCATCATACCCTGATTGAAAAGCTTTTGTTTTTGAAAATGTTTTAGAACCAAATCCTCTTGAGGTTTCTCTTGAGTTGGATTTTGGTTTAAGAAACCTTGAGGTGTAGCCGTTGGTCCATTCCTCCAACTGAAATTTGGATGATTTTTCCAACCAGGATTGTATGTATTATAGGGTGGTCCATTGAAAGGTCTTTGATAGTTATTTACGGCATTAGATTGTTCATTCAATACTTCTCGAAAGGCAGGTATTGAAGGATAATTTTCAGTAGTATGAATGTTGCAATCACAGATGCCGCAAACACTTTCATTAACCTTTTCCTTCTTTCCTTCCATGGCCTCAAATTTTCTGGTGAGATTAGCCACCTTAGCGTTAAGATCATCATCCTCTTTCAGGAGATATATTCCTCCTTTTTCCCTTGAATGAGTTGGCCTAGACGTAGCGTTCGTCCTTGGGTAATAATCCCATGATTGTATTTTTTCAGCGAGACTATCGAGGTAATCTCATACCTCGTCGACATTTTTATTGATGAATTCTCCGTTACACATTGTCTCGACCATTTGGCGCATGGAAGATGTTAGCCCATCATAGAAAAAATTCGTAATGCGCCATATTTCAAAGCCATGTTGTGGGCATGCATTAACCAGATCCTTGAACCTTTCCCAACATTGGAAGAATGTTTCATCTTCCTTTTGGGCAAAGTTCATGATTACTCTCCTGAGGGTAATTGTCTTATGATGTGGGAAATTTTTCTTTATAAATTCCCTTTGCATATCATTCCATGTGCCAATGGACCTAGGACGCAGTGAATGTAACCACGTCTTGGCTTTTTCTTTCAAGGAAAATGGGAAGAGTTTCAGCCTAATTGTATCTTCAGATACATTAGGAAAATATAAGGTGCCTATGATTTCGTCGAACTCTTTCAGATGCAAGTATGGTTCTTCAAATTCAAGCCCATGGAACTTGAGAAGGAGTTGGATGACCCCTGGCTTGATGTCCATATGTCCTGTATTCGCAGGAAAAATCATGCATGAGGGCGTACTCACCCCCGCCGGTTGTAAATAATCTCGTAAAGTACGAGGCGGGGGTGCGTGGTGCACCTCATTCTCATCATGTACTTCCTCAACCCTAGGTTGGGGTAGTGCTTGAGGTTGATTTTCAGCCATAACCTCCTCTGTCTCAGGAGAATTCAAGTGGTGTCTAGTCCTGCGATGGACAGTCAACCCCTCAACTAATCCTCCTTCAGTCACGAGATGTCGAGTGTTGTCGCGTGCCCACTGGGGCATCAAACACACTCAGCCCTCGATTTAAATTCTACCTAGACCTAAGAGAAAAGAAGTAGAAATTTAGAAAATAAAAGGGAAAGATGGAAAGAAGTTACCAAATTTTGAGTCCTAGGTTAAGAATCTGCAAAACAAAACAAAATAAGTTAGTTTCTAAGAATAGAAAGTCCTAATTTCTAGAGAAAAAGAAGAAATTTCAAGGAAAGAGGAATTAGAAAGAGCTTACTGAATTAGAAGTTTCTATCGTAAAATCCTACAAAAGAAAGGTTAATTCTAAAAATAGAAATAAAAACTTGAAACTAGCTAAAAAGGACGACAAATCCTAATCTAGAAAAGGAATTACCAATTTTAGAAAGTATATATCAGAATCCTACAAAACAAGAGAAATAGGTTAGTTTCTAGAAATTAGAAAGAAAAATAAAAATCTACGGTTAAAATAATCATAATCTTAAAGTAATCCTAAACTAATTAATTTCAGACAAACGTAGCCGACAGTCCCCGGCAACGGCGCCAAAAACTTGTTCACTCCCCAAGTGCAGGGTTGTGATGTAGTAATAAACTCGGTAAAATCGAGGTCGAATCCCAAGGGACTGATACCTGTACGTTATCCAAAACTAACTAAAACTAGAACTAGGCTAAGACGAATTCTAAATCAATTAGCAATGGTGGAATACTTGTAGAATAATTAATCTAAAACTTAGGAAACAAATCAGAAATAAGAAACTAGGGATTCAAAGGATCCACTTGTAGAGATCAGGGAGAACTTATGCTTGCATCAAAAATCATGAAAATTACTGAACTGCCGTTGATCTAGTTTTCAAGGAGATGAAAGGTGTATGAATTAGAATGGATTCCATCACCAAACCATGCCCAAAAGACTATGAAAAACAACAGAATTAAACTAATTGTCACCTAATCACATGTATGCAAGTTAGGAAGGGTACCGTCATCCAACCATGCCCAGGAGACTATGGTGAACAACAGGGCTTCCTGACGTCATAAACATAAAGGGGAAAAGGACATGCTCCAAGCCATTGCAGACCCATTGTAATTTTAGTCACAACAGACCATTAAAGACTAAACAAAACATGCCATTAATAATCAACTAAAATCAACGTTAATTCAAGAATTAAAATTAAATTAAAGACATAAAATAAAATCTCCCATCTCACCACAAGCTTCAACTCTTAGCCCTAGCTAAGAGGTTCAGCCCATCACAGACATGATGAAGCTGGACATGTTAAAAGAAAATATGAAGAAGGAAAAAGTAAAAATAATAAAATTACTCTACTCCCTCTGCCCACGTTTCCAGCCCAAGCCTCAAGCTCTCCACCTCCTGATCTCCTTCCAAGACCTGAATGAATGCTCCCCATGTCCAAAACCTCCTTTTATAGCTGCTGGAAGGCTGGAGTCAGTGACAGAGTTGTAGCAGGACACGGAGTGCAATTTTCGCAGCCAAGTTTAGTGCCTCGAAATACGCCACTTTCCTCGCTCAAATTCCAAAGAAACAGTTCCTTGGGTTCTCTACATGATAGACGGTTCAGATCTGCCATATGATCAAAGATGGTGGGCCAAAACCGCCTGAAAAAGTCAGTTTTCGCGGATGTGCAAAACCTTTCGCACCATTTCGCTGTTATGATCGGTGGGCCCCACAGAAGCATTTTTTGGAAAATCCACCCCGTCCATTGGATTCAGGACGAAATTTCAGTCAAGAATGGGTGGTTTTGAACGTCCATTGACGAAGCTCAGAGAAGAAATCACTAAAAGATCAATTTTGAATGTCCCAGGGCAGCCCTTTTGTGGCCCCTGTATCGCACACGTATGTACGCATGAATGCAAAAGGTCAGCATAGTTTTGTAGTATTCGAACCCCTCTACAGGATGGACGGCTTGGATCAGACATACAGTCAATGGGTAGGGCCCACAACCTCCGCAAAAACGGTCAGCGGCCGTGCGTCCGCTGCCAGTGCGTAAGAATTTTTATTTTTATTTTTTCTTTCTTTCGGTCAGAGATGGTCAAACCGTCTCTAACACTTGCCATGCACGGCTAGTGTACTTATGCACTATACACACCCATCTCATTTGGGGTCCATTGCACTGTTTTGGAGAAATCTGCACCGTTCATCTGTTTTGACTCCTCATTTAATTCGTTGACTCCAAATTCGAGGCTATTCCAAATATCAGGTGGGCCCAGAATCGACGGTTTATAAGCTGATCGGTCAGTTGGAGCACTTTTATAGTGATTCAAGAGCTGAAATTTGAAATGTACGGTTAATTTATGGCCCTTATCTCATGTATAAAGTTTCGAACCGATCAGATGTCGGGAACCATGTGATCTTGCATTCTGAATGCGTTTCAAGCCACTTGAGCTTCAATTTCTTAGTTTTCTCGGATTTCTGACCGTGTATATCCGTCAATCTTGGTCCTCTGAAGTCTGTCCCATGCCCTAGTGATCATCAGAACGTTAAATCCAAGCTTTTGGCATCCTTTTTCAGTCAACTCTCATAATCACACCCTGCAACAAAACACGATTAAAACTGGGCATTAAACAATATTATGCTAGTAAATCCAAGTAATAAATGGGGTCTAATATGCCCTATTTGACCCTCAACATATGCCTTTGCCCTTGACTTCGAAATCCCCTGGTTGGTGCATGTAGATTTCTTCTTTCAGATCACCATGGAGGGATGCAGTTTTAATATCTAACTGTTCTATCTCCAGATCCATGCTAGCTGCCAACCCAAGCAACACCCGTATGAATGTCATCTTCACCACTGGTGAGAATATCTCTTCGAAGTCTATGCCTTTCCTCTAACCAATCCCTTTCACCACAAGTCCGCCCTTAAACCTCGTTTGTGAATTCTTTTGCTCGACTTTCTTTCTGAACACCCACTTGTTGATCAGAGCTTTCTTGCCCTTAGGCAGTTTCACCATATCATAGGTGTGGTTCTTATGCAAGGATTCCATCTCCTCTTGTATAGCTTTCAACTACTCCTCTTTATGCTCGTTGGCGAGGGCTTTAGAATAATCTTCTGGCTCTCTTCCATCAGTGAGCATATATATACTCATGAGGTGAGTACCTCTTGGACGGTTGTCTATCCCTAGATGACCTCCTCACCTGTAGCTCAGCAGGTGGATCAAGTGGGGGTTACTCCCCCGGTCCATCTTCTTTAAGAACTCCTTCGCCCTCTGCACCTTGCTGTACTCCCCCGTCATCAGGCACCACGGGAGGAATAACCGGATCCATGTCCTCTAACTCACTTGAACTAGGATGGTTCTTTTCTGGCTTACCAATGTCTTTTATACACTGATCTTCAAAGAAAACCACATCTCTGCTCCTGACGAGCTTTTTCTCGGTAGGATCGCACAATCTGTAACTGAACTTTTCATCACTGTACCCCAAGAACACACACTGCCTGGTCTTCATATCAAGCTTGGACCTCTCGTCCTTTGGTACGTGAATGGATGCTCTGCATCCAAACATCCTGAGATGACTGTACGATAAATCTTGTTCAGTCCATACCTTCTTAGGTACTTCTCCATTCAACGGGGCTGATGGAGACCTGTTTATCAAATACACCGCCGTGTTCATTGCTTCTCCCGAGAACATCTTGGACAACTTCGCATGGGATTACATGCATCTGATTCTCTTTACAATGGTGCGATTCATTCGCTCAGCTACACCATTATGCTGGGGGGTCTTGAAAACTGTCTGTTCATGCCATATACTCAGGGATTTGCAATACTCATGAAAGTCACCAATGTATTCACCACCATTGTCAGTGCGGATACACTTCAATGATCTACCTGTCTCTCTCTGACCATAACATGAAACAATTTAAACACACCAAAGACCTTGTCCTTGGATTTCAATGCATAAACCCAAACCCTCCTAGATACATCATCTATAAAAGTGACAAAATACAATGCCTCACCCAAGGTTTTTGTCTTCATAGGACCACAAATATTAGAATAAACCAAATCTAATGCATGCACTTTATTAATATGAGAAGCACATTTAACAAATGAAACTCTATGTTGTTTTCCTGATAAATAATTACGACAGGTTTTCAGAGGTGTACTTGTCACGTATGGAAGGAGTCGCTTCCTCGCTAGTAGCTGAAGCCCTTTTTCACTCGTATGACCTAGACGCCTGTGCCACATGTTAATAACTGAATCTTCCGCTGCATTCAACCCGCCCTTGCACACACTGACACTTGCCTTGTAAAGGGTGTAATACTTCTTTTCTCTGGCTGCGATCAACGAACTCCTGATGAGCTTCCAGCGCCCACCAGCAAACTGGCTTTCATAGCCATCATCATCTAACCTTCCCGCCGACATCAAGTTGAGGCGAAGATCTAGGATATGCCTCACATCCCTAAGAACCAATGTTTAGCCCACATCGGTCTTCACACAAATATCACTGACCCTTACGATCTTCAATATGCCAGAATTTTTCATCTTCATGGTACCATAGTCACCTGACTTGTAGCTTGTGAAGAAGTCCTTGTATGGAGTCGCGTGAAAATAACCTCCTGAGTCTATCACCAAGTCGATGCCTTAACTCGTAGTTGTGAGACATGTATCGTGATTTGCTGAAAGAATAACTACAATGTCGCCATCTGAAGCGACTGCAGTGGAATTTGATTCATCTTCCTTCTCCTTTTCTTTTCCTTTCTTGTCGTGCTTATTCTTACAACATTCATACTTATAGTAACCATTCTTGCTACAATACTAGCATTCAACATCCTTCCTGGTACTTGACTTGCTTCGTGATTTATCTCGGGCCTTTCCGCCCTTCCTGTTCTTTCCTTTCCCCCGTTCCTGTGTCACAAGGGCCTCTTACAGAGTAGACCCCTGAGACTTCCTTCTTGTCTCTTTGAACTTAAGATTCACAAGTCATCTTATCAGGAAGATTTTATTACCGGCTGTCTTCCTCTCATACAACCCTTCAAATTTCAGCCATAGGCTAGCTTCTGAGGTCTTTGTAGACACATGGTGGAATACAGAATCATCCAACCATTGTTTAATAAACCTCACCGCCTTCCGGTCCATCTTTTTCCAATCATCATCAGACATATCCTTGAATTCTGTTGATATGTATAAAATTGAAAAATATAGGTCCTTGCAATAAAGCAAGTCCTCCATCTTAGCCTTCCATATGGTCCAATTATAACCATTAAAGCTGATCATCCTTGATGAGCCACCTTCCATAATTCCAAACCGATCCTACCCGTTCAATGAACTTGGCTTTGATACCACTATGTTGGGGGCCTTGCACAAAACCTTAGGATCTAACTTCCCAAAACAAACTAGAATTATGGGATAATAAAGCAATGAAATAAATCAAAGCATAAACTACACGACACTAGAGAATTTTATGTGAAAAACCCTCAAAGAGGTAAAAACCACCGGACCTCGTCCAGATCAACAATCTACTATAAAGTAGAACGTTACAACCGATCACAAATACACACCGCTTGGATCAAACCTTCTTCACTCAAGCAGGAGCGAATAAACAATAAGAGAATAGAGAAAAATGAAAAGATCTCACCGATCACGAGGACGTAGAAGTGCTGAGACGTGGACTGCGAAGTAGATCACCTCTATGAGCAGAATCTCCCTTCCACAACCTTCTTCTGTCTCTTTCTCTTTCTCTCTCTCACCTTTGATAGTCCCAAGCCCTCTTAGAAAACCTTAGAATACCCTGGAATCTATCCCAATTCCAGATACACCCCTTTATATAAGAATAAAAAGAGGTAGAATCAAAATAAGAAACAATTTTTAAAGAATCTGCGTTTCCGCAATCGCATCTGCGTAACTCTTCGATGACATCGAAGGTCTCTCGATGATAGCTTTCGATATCATCTAAGGTCCTTCGATGATATCGAAACAGGACCAAAACTATCCAGCGACTAGGGGTGAAAATTTTCGACAATTATCGATGTCATCAAGCAGCCTTTGATGACAACCTTCGATATCATCTAAAGTCCTTTGATGATATCGAAACAGGACAAAAACTGTCCAACGACCAGCGGAGGAAAATCCGACAGTTATCGATGACATCGAAACTGGTTCGATTTCATCGAATCCAGCAATGAGGAGAAAATCCCCATCAAAATCAAATATATCTTTCAATTATCCTTATCTATTAGTTATATTTCTTAATATAATCCTTTACTTTATACTAATCAATTATATTCTTTAGTGTAATCCTTTACTTTATGCTAATCAATTATATTCTTTAGTGTAATCCTTTACTTTATGCCAATCAATTACATTCTTTACTGTAATCCTTTACTTTTGCCTGTTGCTTACATTACTTAGTGTAATCTGTAATGTTAATCAAGTAGCTGTTAACTTTAGCTGCATTTTGAATCAATGCTCATATTGTCCTTTTATTTGTATAGAAAAGTCTTTTCATACGGAAGATAAATGTGTAATTTATTATTAGAGGATGAACCCTACCTTTTGACTATCACCTAATTGTTTTAATATGCCGTGAGAGTAGTTAAATAAGTGACTGATCTTATTCAATCTTGGTCACATACTAAATATTTACCTATCTTGGTGCTTAAAGTCATAATTGTTCGGTTTGAATTGAGTCACATATTCAATTATGGCATGCCCACATTTATCACATGGCTAAATCTATAAATCGAACCACAACACATCCAAACATGCAACACTAACACAACTCTAGGTTAAAACCACATTTAGGCATCAATCACCTCTTTTGAGGGCGCGTCCAAATGGATCAATGTGTAACCTTTAAAACATAACTTTACAACTTATTTTGGTGCGAGTGTTGGAGGGGATTTTTGTGTTACTCTTTTATTTTATAACTTTGGGATTACATCGTAGATCTTAAGGGCCTGTTTGGGAGCACTGATTTGGAACCCCTAGGATTAGAAACCCCCTAGATTTGCAATCCTCCCCGTGTGTTTGACACCCTGGAGTGCGAATCAACTTTAATCCAAAAATACCTATCCATGGTATATTTACAGGGTTTGAATTTAATTAATAAATCAACTTTAATATCTCTAATTAGTGAGATATGTAGTTTTTGACACAATGGTTGTGATAAGCCCGATAAAATATATGCTTTGCCTGAAAATAATGAAATTCCAAATCTCGGATTGGCCACAAGCACAAGATCATGTTTGAGTGACTAACCAACGATTTTTAATCATTGATTTACATGGACAATATTTGGACGGTGTTGATCATCATTAGTGGGCCATGTGCCCAATAGAATGAGTATATAGTGACACACATGTTACACCTGCAACTATTGAAAGGATTTTATGTGTAATCCAAGCTCTCATTGTGGATTACAAACCCCCTAGATTTGAAACCTGCAAAATAACTAGGGGATTTGAAACCCCCTCAAATCTAGGGGTGCACACGGGTGAAATCAGAATCGAGCCGTTCTATACGGTTCTAGGATTTTTGGAACCGGAACCGGACCGTTAGTACCCTAGAACCGAACCAGAATTGGACAGTGAAAACTGGTTTGGTTCCATGGTTTTGGGCTTTTAAAAATCCAGCCCAATTGAATGTTTTATTTTATAATTTAGCTCATGTCTATTCATGTTGCGATCCATTTGATGAATGGTTTAGATATTGTGTATGGTGTTTAAAAATACATTTATGAAGACAATAAAATGGTGCATTGTAAACCATAAATCATAAGTCAAATATACAACTAAAATATATTGTAAACTTATAAAATAGTTCCAGCTTCGTTCCATGGTTTGGTCGGTTCTATATATCCCTAAACTGGAACTGAATCCAACTAAATGTTTCTTTGATTTTTGAAACTAGAACTGAAACGGTACACTCTAGAACTAGACCAAACCGGACAGTTTGGCCGGTTCTGGTCTGGTTCCACGCTTCTACCGGTTCGATGTGCATCCTCAAATCCCTTCCAATCGACGGTGCCAAACGACCCCTCACCCATGCAAAATGAAATCACGTGCAGACAAACAAGCCAAAAATGAAGGGCATTCCATTTCGGGTTAAATAAAAAAAAAAAACCCTGAAAGACGATGAGAAGACGGTGTTAGTGCGGATCCCAAAATGAAAAGAAAGGAGAGTAGTAACTGACCAGATCTAAAATTCCCTCATGGAGTATGAAATCATGAAATCGAGTTGGATCTGATTATTCAGTCAAATCTCATATCACATATCCAAACATGGCCACCAATCCTTCTCTTCTTCCCGAGATCGGACCCGACGGCCTTGCCCGAGAAGCCCCTGTTATCGCTTTAACTGAGAAGGTCTCTCTCTCTCTCTCTCTCTCTCTCTCTCTCTCTCTCTCTTTCTCTCTCCAGATCTATTGAAATCTGTCTGACATTCATTATATCCTCAGATCATCGAGGAGGAGCAGCTTCAATTGAAAAGGTAATGTATGAATGTATGCACATATGCCATGCATGTGTCGTACGTATGCATGCGTACCCTCTCTATCTGCTTATCTCCTTGAAATTCGATTCGCCATTTCCCATTTCGAGCACCATCTGCTACAATTCCAATCCTTAATTTTCCGCAGAGCTAGCATTTCTTTGAGTTAGTGCTTGATCATGATGTGCGTGTCGAAGTATCTCTTCTGGACCCTTGATTTGGTGGGCCATTACACGGGCGGGTCGTGTTCCGAAAAAAAAAGATCAAGTGGCTTGGACTGTTGTAGGCATCTGATCATATGCCTGAAGAAGGGATGTTTTGTATGTAGGGATGGGCCAGAATCAATGGGAGAAGTTGATGACGACTGGATTGTTGGAGTTGTCTGATCCATGTAGTAATCCACCTGATCAACAGCCACAATCTCTATACATGTCTTTGATGTGTATGGTGAGGATGGTGCAACCTGGAACTTCCATTGGTGGCCATTTGGGAGTGTGTACTTTTGGTGGTAATTGATGTGAATCAGTAAAGTTAGTGTGTTTGGGAGAGTGTATTTGGTGTGAATTGGAATCCATTTCACACCAAATATACCAAAAGCCTCTTGTTTTGAAAACACAACAGGACCCTCTGATTCCGATTCACATCAGTTCCAATTTGCATGGAATCCAATGCATATCAAGTACACTCTCCCAATCGACCCCTTACGCATGCGTCGTAGTACAATTTATTTTTTATGCAATCTGGTTATTGAATGCGTTGGGAATTTAGTACCCAAATCACTAGAATAGAAGAACTAAACACATCACGAGGAGATTCAAATAAAAAGGGATAAACAACTTATTGGAATTGAAATCTTTATACTACTTACGTGTCCTTGAAACTCTAGAAGACTCAGGAGTGTAATCCTCTTCCTCCTAGAACAACTCCTATTTATAGACCCCAAAACGCTATAATCCTTTTAAATCTTTATTTCCCGTCACTTGGATAGTTAGATTGATTCCAAATCAATCTCATCTATATATATATAAAAATGACACTCTGTATCTATAATGATTTAGCTGAATTGTAATTATGGGTGCAACTCAAGTGGGTTCAGTCGGGTTGAGGGTGAACCTGAACCCAACCCAACCTCAAGAGAACCCAACCCACAACCTGATCCAATCTGTATTCCAACCTAGAACTCAACCTGAAGTCCTCTATACTCTCCCCAACCCGACCCAACCCAACCCAACCCAACCCAACCCGAACGCATGTGATTATTCCCAACCTGACCTAACTCAACCTGAGTTTGCTCAACCCAAAACCAACTTGAATTCAAATCGGGTTGGTGTTTTCCAACCCGTTCCCAGCTTGAGGACCTTGACAACCCCAACTTCAGGTTGACCAGAACCACCTGAAACTAAGTTGTAGCCCTAATTGTAATGGTCTAACATAGAATGCGTAGATCCAGATAATCAGGCTCCAAGAACAGAAATAAATTTTTTTATTCTTCTAAGAACAGTAACTGTAATATAAAAAATTTAGCCCCCAAAATCAGCAGCAAACAGTCCAAAAAAGTCAACACATGTTGGGCCCCATGGTGGGCCATAGCTGCATCATTTCCCCTTAGGTTGGAGAGAACTCAGTTCTGTTGAGTTTGATAGTTTGTACAAGTAGTAGAGGTCTGTATACATGTTTTTCAATCATCACCTATAATCCATGTGCATTTAGTATGGGACTTGGTTTTCCATTTGACCAATTACTGTCTGCATTGGCACCATTCTGTCGGTAGTCTTCATGCACAATACTTGTTCAACTTATTCCTTCTTGAGCACATGTTTGCCCATATCGGCAATGGCTTCGCCTTGTATGTTAGATACTTCACCATGATACCCGAACAAATCAAATTGGTTGAAGTTGAAAGTAGGCAAGATTGATAATAATACAAAAGTGAATGAATGTATCTTGTTTCTTTTCCTGGGAACATTTTCTTTTGTTGAGTCACCATTAGAGCTGGTGATGCGATGCCATTGGATTGGTTGAGTATTCGACCTAGTTACCCTTTAAATACACTATATCTGTTAAGGTATTTCTAAAGGATTTTGGCTGCTGGATATGGTTTTGCAAGCCCAGTTCTAGATGTATTGTGTATGGGATCCAGATATGCAACATTCAATTATGCCAGACAAGTTCCAGATCAGCCCAACGATTTTCTTCTGCATTACTTATTTTGGGAGTCAATGTCAAATGTCTGTCCTCATTTTATGGTGAGGTTTTAGCTGATATAATTTCTGGATTATTTTGGTTGTGTTTGGATGCATAGACAAACTGGATTCCAAACATTCGGTTAATCAAGAGTAATGGCAAAAACTAATGACGTTTACTGTTTCCTAGGGTTTACATTGATGAAGTAGCCGTCTATTCCATCTACATTTCTTTCAAGTCCAAATCCTGAGTCTTCCCTATAGAGAGGTTGTACACCTACGAACTCAACTCTTAACCTGGATGTGGAGGACTCTTTTCAGCTTTAAAAGATTCTATTAATCTAATATATGCCATTTGTTAGCCTAGATATTTCATTCGAAAAGAGTTTTTGGTACTGTTTATTTACTTTTTAATCCAGATATGAATCCAGCTGTGTGCGCCCTCCCTGTGCTCAGCTGTATGTCTAGCAACTGCCTCTCCACGAGTACATGATACTTCTTTACTCTCATATTTGGGATGTGTATGCAATAGTTGTGATGGGGATTAGTATTGGGAGGTGTTGTGTTGGCATGTGAGTGCCCTGTGCTAGAGACTGGATAAAAGAGGAAGGTTGATGTCCGTTGGGCAGCCGATCATAAAACTTCTGCCAATCTACCATTTAAAAGCTGACCCCAATTTTCTGGGAGAAAGGCTAAGATGATGATGATGGTGATGATTTTGGAAGATAAGATGATGATGCTGATGATGATGATTTTGGAAGCTAAGATGATGATGATGATGATGATTTTGGAACGTTTTCCTTGGTGATCTTCTGTCCCTTTGGTGAAATACATCTTTTTACAATCAGAGTTTGCTAGGTCATCTTTGACATATGTCCCACGCCTGGCACCTACACGTTCATGTGCTAGTTCTCCAACTGCCAAGGAGGAGCAGGAGAGAGCACCTTTTAATCATTTCAAACATATAGTTAAATGATAAGGAACTTTAAGAACTCTAGGAGGTATAGTTTTTTAATCATTCCAAAGAAGAAGAAGAAACCTATACATGGATTGGGGCAGATTTAAATAATAATCAATCGAGTTCCTCATTTGTTTGGGTGGGGTTTTGTCCCTGTTTTTAGGCCATTGATTGGTCTAGCTGATTAGGGCACATTTAAATAATAATCAGTCGAGTTCCCCATTTGTTTGGGTGGGGTTTTGTCCCTCTTTTTGGGCTGTTGATTGGGCTAGCTGTTTGTGGCTGTTGTTGGTTTGTTTGTTTCGTTTTCCTCTCTTTTAGTAAAGTTCTTCATTCATTCAGGTATTGCATTTTCTAGTAATGATTGGCTCTTTCTGGTTATGCTAACTTGTAATCTTTTTAAGTTGAATCACCGATAAAAAAATAAAAATAAAGATGAATCAAAGTATGGACGGCTGTATTCATTGCAGTTTTCTTGAATGCTTCTCCTTGTTCTTATTGATTGTTTGTTATTAGAATCCTGTAATTAGAAAGATGGGCCTTGATATTCTTCCAATACTCCATGACAACTCAGATATATTGAAGAAAATTATTCAAAGATCCGTGATGTTGAACGAGAGCTAGCAGGTCTTACATTTGAATTGAAACTCACTGCTGGGCCAAAAAAGGCAGGTTAGTTCAAATTCACTCCAGCTATGAACTATTGCATCTCATTATCCTTTTGTGCACCTTGCTTATATGCTTTTTTGAATTTTCTTTTATTTATATGCATAGATCATATAAACCAGCTGATTATTTCCGTTTCTTTTCTCTTTTGTGGCATGTAATATAAGCACTTGAACACTTGCGAAAGAAGATAGAATCATCAACTGAGAGAATACGTCTTGCCAAGTTAAAGGAAGATCAAGCACGGAAGGTTTGTTCTTCTTGCTTTGGTAGTTTTGAAAGTATCTGCTTTCTTGGAGGATGCATGTATTTTGCCTTCTTTAAGCTCCTATTAGGAAGAACCTTATAAGCTTCTACCTACTTTTAAACTCATGCAATTGGCAGTTGAAACTTTAATCAATCCTCTCTCCTCTGATGTAAGATGCTTGCTAAATATTTCTAAGTTGCAACTTCTTTCTATTTGTAGTCTTGTCCACAATCTGGAAGTTTATAGTAGTGATTGAGTCTTAAGTTATGGGCAGTGTTTGAAATATTGGTATCACGTTATGTATCGCATTCTTGGGATATGGGTACATATCGGTTATCGCATAGGATATATCAGTTGTATCGCGTAATGTACCAATGTTGTTGGAAACATTGGGAAATTGGTCGAATTTTTCAGTGAAACTTAAGTGATTGTTAAAAAAAGACATGAATACACACTTATAAATCAAAATATTAAAAAATAACTAGTGCACATAATGGGTTTTCTTTCTATGGAGTAATCTATGCGTTGTCTAACTGAATTGATGCAAGTATATTGTCTATTCATATAATTTATAAATGTAAGAAAATGTGTGGAAACACAAGCAATACATTCAAAAATGAAAGAAGAATCACTAGATTAGGTTACATACATGTTTAAATTTATGTTTGGACACAAAGATTGCAACCGATTTGCGAGAAATTGAGAAATTTTGATTTTTTTCAATTTTCATCGACTCGGCCCATCTCCTCCAAATCTCGAAATTGAAGCTCCGAATCTATTGATTTTTCGTACAAAATATGAAAAAATCATGGATTTATAACAACTTGATATTAATTTAACATGATTTATAGAAAAAAGGATTGAAAATTGAAAATGTTCACTGGATCAAACATGTGGGATATATTGCACTACTTGTGCATTTCGTATCGCATAGGTAGGATACAAGATATATTGTGGGATATATCTGTTGATATCGTCGATATTTAAAACACTGGTTATGGGCAGTGTTGTCACGTGTGACTGCATATGCGCAGATCCATATGTAGGTCGCGTATGCAATCATAGTACATGCGATCGCATATGTGGCATATGCCAAAATATGCAATGTATGCGATCGCATACAACATATGCGATTGCATATTGGCCATGGCACATTAAATTTTTTATTCTTATTTTTTGCAAAAAGAAAAACAACTTTTTGCCTATAAAAAGGCTTCCAAACCTCCTCCTTTTGCAATATTCTCACCCCAAAACTCTATTACTCTCTTCTTCTCTTACATTTCTTAATTCCAAGTGGTCTTAATCTCTCTCTCTCTCTCTCTCTCTCTCTCTCTCTCTCTCTCTCTCTTTCACATTTCCTATTTCCAAGTGGTTTTAATCTCTCTCCCCTACATTCCCTCCATCTTGAAAGTTAGAAGATCAAGATTCAAGCACTTTAAAGTTTCAAGGAAGATAGCCCGTTGATTTTCTACAATAATAAGTAAATAGCTTGTTGATTTTGTTGTTATTTCTTACTTGTTGACTATTGTTGAATATTGATTACTTGATGTTTAATTCATTGTTTAATTGATTTTATTTATCTCAAATGTATTTTAAATATGTCAAATTAGTTATCTATTAAGTTAGGAAAGTTCCCCTTACTTTCCTATATTTTTTAATAATTTTCCTATTTTTTGATTTTCTTTAAATTTTTGATTTTTTTTTTTTAAATGTGGTCGCATATGCGATTGTGATATGTAATCGCACATGATGGCATATGCAATTCGACAACATTGGTTATGGGTCTTATCATTGATGCAAGATGAAGTTTTTTATTCTAAGGCGATGATAAAATCGGCTTTTCAGATTATATGAGCAATAAATCATAAATTTGAGCCACCTGCCTCACACGGGCCGCCCACCCCGAGTGTGTCTCCGCATCCCACAGGATACCCCACTCGAGCTCGGTGTGAAAATGCCCTTGCATTAATCACCTCTGGTGAGGAGTCTCGAACCCGAGATCACCTGCTCTGATACCAATTTAATGCAGGACAATTAACCACTTGCTCTAAAAGCTCGAACTGTAAGAGCATGGCGAATCAATCCCTTTATCTCATAGCCCAAGTCCCACATCTCATAGGTTAGGACCTCGGTCAAACCTCCCTTGTGGACTCCAAATCACACGGGTACCGCCTCACACGGGCTACCCACCCTGAGTGTGTTGCCGCATCCCACAGGCTACCCCACTTGAGCCCGGTGTGAAAATGCCCCTGCATTAGTTAGATAGCTCACCTCGGGGGTTGAACAAAGCAGAGATTATGGCCACATAATGTCAGCAGGTTAGCCCGGGCATACATCTGATGTATAAATAGAACTTGCAATGGATCAGCGTGTGGGTAAAGCAGTAGTAGTGACAATTGAAGGCAGTAATGAAGATGTATGTGACCCTTTTAAATTACTAGAGGAAAGGTAAAAGTTGCTAAAAAAAGAAAATTGGGGAGCGGGTCTGGTAAAAACAACAAACAGGTAAGAGAGAGTTGCTTAGACTTGACTTGAAGGCAGTAATGAAGATGTATGTGACCCTTTTAAATTACTAGAGGAAAGGTAAAAGTTGTTAAAAAAAGAAAATTGGGGAGCGGGTCTGGTAAAAACAACAAACAGGTAAGAGAGAGTTGCTTAGACTTGACTCTTCGATCAATTACAACAAGGGTGGACTCCAAGGAACAAATGGAAAGAGAGGGAGGGTTGGTAGTTATTGTTGGAAACAACAGGAAAGAGGGGAGTTCAGAGCTATAGGGGTCAGGGGGAGCAAGACTTACGCCAATGAAAGTTCTGTTGTGGAATGTGCGGGGATCAGGGTCTTTCTCTAGAAGAGGCCAAATGAAACAGTTATGTAGAGGTCAAAAGATCTAGCTGGCTGCTTTTAAGGAGACCAAGGTGCTAGCCTTCCATAGGAGCTCGGTGGCTTCCTTATGTCTAGGATCATCTTTCAATTAGGTTGCTCTAACTTCTAATGGGGTGTCGGGAGGAGTCGTGGTGGTGTGCGGTGATAGGAGTCTTGCTTAGATATATTGGTGCTTAGGTAGATTCCCAGTCTCTCATTTTCAAATCTACAAGCACAGGACAGGCTTGGTTGTTCTCTGTAGTTTTCAGATCCAATGACCCTAATCTTAGACCTCTCTTTTGGTCTGAGATGGATGATGCTTGGAGTAGATGGAGTGGCCTGTGGTGCATCAGGGGTGATATGAACGCGGCGTGATATCCTTATGAGTGGTTGCCAACAGTAGGTATGGACAGTGGTATGTGTAATTTTTAGATTGGGTGGAATGCAATGAGCTGATAGATCTCCCTCTACAATTGTTTCCCTAGAATTATTTCTGATCATTTCCCTATCATCCTTAACTCTTGAGAAGAGTTGTGGGGACCTAAATTGTTTCGTTTTGAACTTTTATTTGGAAAACGAGGAATTCTTTCTCTGGCGGTGTCTGGATGGGTTAGTCACCTTCTTGTGTTGAGACTTTTAATGGTAAGATAAAGGAGTGGCACAAAAACAAGTTCGGATCATTGGAAGAGGAGAAGTCGAGACTTTTAGAGGCCATTCAAAAGCTGGACAAAAAGGAGGAAGAGGCTTCTCTTTTCAATGAGGACTTTATCCAGCATTAGCTTTTAAAGCAAGATCTAATAAACAAGTTCAAAGAAGATGAAGTCAAATGGAGGCAAAGATCAAGGGTAGTGTGGTTAAAAGAAGGGGATATGAATACTAGTTTCTTCCATGGTTTTGCTAGCATGGGAAGGAAAAATCGCATTTATAGCTTGGTGATCAATGTGGTAAGGACGGAGAGGAAAGGGGAGGTTGATGATTCTATTGTGAATTTCTACAAGAGTTTTCTCTCGAAGGAAAGCTTAGAATCTAAAGAGAAAGGCTGTCTCAGAATAAGATGCTTAAATTCTTTAACCTAGATCTCTTAGCTAAGTGTTTGTGGAGGTTTGGGGTGGAAAAGGATAGTCGATGGCATAAGGTGATCTCATGCAGATATGGTGAGGAGAGGGAAATGGTTCACCGCCTCTTCTTCTCTCTATAGATTGTCTGTTCATGAAAAGTGATTTTGGGGGTGGCTAACTCGTTTAGAGAGCACATATCCTTCAAACCGTGGAATCCACTTTTTAGAAGAAACGCTCGATGGTGTGGAATCCACTTTTTAGAAGAAACATTCTCAATGAAGAGATCAATATGTTAAATTGATGGAGAAACTACTTAAGCAAGGAATTTCAGTGGTGGAGGTCGATATGTTAAATTGACGGAGAAACTGCATAATCAAGGAATTTTAGTGGTGGAGGACAAAATGATTTGTAAAGTCTAGGGGTTTCTCGGTCAAGTCTCTCTATAGTACTCTCCAAATAAAACCGTAGACCATGCTAGAGACCCCATTTGTCACATATGGAAATATTTGCGGTCCTCCAAAGTGGTGGCTTTTGCATGGTTGGTGGTAAGAGTAAAATTCTAACCATCGACAACTTGAGGAAGCGGCATATGACTCTCACTAATTGGATGCATCCTATGTTTGCAAGATGAGTCATTGGTGGACACCTCTTCATTCATTGTGAATTTATGAGGGTGATTTGGGCAAAGTTCCTTGCATCGTAGGAGACTACCTGGGTGATGCCTCAAAAAAATGAGGGACCTTCTAGCCATGTGGCATTTCAAGGGGCAAGAAGGAAGAGGAAATTGATTTGGTGCCTCCCACTCTTAGCCATCATCTACGCAATATGGCTTGACCGCAACAGTAGGAATTTTAACAACAAGATGGCCTCTCCAATGCAAATGTTTTTCAAGGTAAGATGGATGTTAGTGGAATGGGCTAGAGCTACTGAATGTTCTAACGATTGTCTGATGGGGCTTTTCGAAGGGAGTTGGGGAATCTTTTCCTCTTTGTAGTACTAGCTGGATGACCTCTTATCATCCTTTTTGTCCTCTTTTTCTCTTTTCCTTTTTAATACAAATTTGAGCTATCTTTTGAAAAGAAAAATTAGAGGAGTTATTCACATAAAAGAATCTCTGCATATATATTATTCGTTAAATCACTTTCCACATCTTTCTGAACATACCCAGCCTTCATGAGTGTCATAAATTAGTATGGTCAAGTATATGATATTGTGGTCATGGGCTTTAATGGGTACCTGGACCTATGGGTACTTGATGGACCCAACCTGATTTTAATGGGTGGAGGTCCCTCTTTATTCTTTTTTGGGCACCCATTAACAAATTGGTTCGGGTCTCACCTTTTTTGGACCCAGTTTAAAATCATGTCTAGTTGGGTTAGGATTGGGCCATCAACTTGGAACCTGTTAAAATCGGGTGGGGTGGGTGAGGGCAATGTTTTCCCTATCGTTATCGTGTAATGTATCGCACATTTGGGATATGAATACATATCGGTTATTGCATGGGATATATTGGTTGTATCGCGTAATGTATCGCTGTTGCTCAGAAACATGAGGAAATTGGTTGAACTTTTCAATGAAGCTTCGAGGATTGTTAAAAAAGACATCAATACACACTAAGAAATCAAATCATCACAAAAACAAGTGCACATCATAGGTTTCCTTTGTGTGGGGTCCTAATTTACGTGGTCTGATAGAATTGATGCACGTATTTTCAAAGTCTATTCATATAATTTATAAATGTAAGAAATGTATGGAAACACAAGCAATATATTCAAAAGCAAAAGAAGTAGAAAACTAGAAATACACTTGCGAGTAATGTGTGTGTTTGTGGCTTAGACTCACATAGAGCTACGCGGTAGCTCAAAATCATCATCTCTATCTCAATGGGATCGGGTGGAGTAATACTGCTCCACAAACCAACAATACTATACCCATGTTATAGTAGAATAATACCAGTGAGGATACTTTCTACCATAATGTTGGTACTCATCCTCTCTGATTTGAGAAAATATGGAGAAATTTCAAATTTTGCTCAAATCGGCCCATCTTCCCCCAAATTCCAAAATTAGAGTGTATGTGATGATGATTTCATCAAACACTCCTAAATACTTTGAAATGGGGGGCCAATTGACCACTGATCAAAGTGGAATTTCGATTTTTAAAAACATTTTTAATTAATTCTGAATTAAAAAATCCCTAATTACCAAGAATCACTAGATTTGGTTACATATATGTTTGATTTTGTGTTTGGATATAGATTGTAGCTAATTTTCAAGAAATTGGGATATATATATATATATATATATATATATATATATATATATATATATATATATATATATATATATATATATATTTCCATTCTTCCACAACTCGGCCCATCTCCCTCAAATCTCGAAATCAAAGCTCCAAATCCATGATTTTTCATGCAAAACATGAAGAATCATGGATTTATAATCATTTGACATTGATTTGACATGATTTATAGGAGAATGGATTGAAAATGCTCATCAGATTGAACAAGTGGGACATATAAACACTACTATGCACCTTAGGTGAGAACTCGTGCGCACCTTTGCACACATGTCATGGGCACGAAAACTGAATGGTCCATGTGGTGTGACACCCCATGAAACCCCTAGGGCCCAAATTTTAGCTTGATCCAAAACTCTGGGGGGCAATAGCAAAGGGAGAGGCAAATGAAGGGAGGAACCTGTTATCCTTTCTTATGGCCCACCGGTGTTTTGGATTAGGCTAAAAGTTGGGCCTCGGAGGTTTCGTGGGGTGTCATACCACATGGACCGTTTGGATGTTGTGCCCATGAGACGTTGCAAAGGTGCGCATGAGTTCTCACCTAGGAAGGCTCGAAGGTGATCATTTCTCTATATGTGCGCGCGTGTGTTCGTGCTAATCATTAGACTAACATACACAAGTTGCCCTAGCCTCTCTCTCTCTCTCACTCTCTCTTTACACTTCCTCTTGCAAATTTCTTTTCCAATCAACTTCCACTTGGTATCAAAGTGGTTTGTAGATGTGATCGCATCCTACGATAGTGGGGCTTGCCGTTGACGCCATCCGTATGTATGGATGACATCGGTAGGGTACAAATAGGCAGTCATTTGAAGCTGAAAATTATGGGATATGAAAGATAATGTTTTTTGAGGAATTTTGGTGATTTATTTATTTGTTTTTTTTCGTTGCATTTTTTGGAGAAGAAGTTTTTTGGTAGTGTTTCAATGAGAATAGAGAAAAATCGAAAAAGTTCATATTTCGATTTTCTTGTTGTTTTGTTTTTCTAAAAGGTTTTTGGGTAGATTTTCCACATGGGGTAAGTGTGGATGATCACATGCTATCACCAAAAACAACAATCATGAAGTTTCGTAAAGATTTGGGTGTGCTATGGCAAAATTTTTTTTTTTTGTGAGAAATGGGTGTCATTTGCCCTTGTTTTTGGATTTTTGCTAGAATTTCTTTATTCCTTCATGTTATGGTGTTATGGGGTTGTGAAATCCGATGTAGAATCATGTTGATGGTGATTATGTAGTTGATGTTTTTTTTTTCTGTGCTTAGAGGTATTATGTCCATAAACTTTTCGATGTAATGCTTGACTCAACTTGAAACGGGGGATTTTTAGAAGTAGTGGAGCTTTCCTTTTTTGTTCATCATCCTTTTCTTTATCAGGCCCTTGTTGTTAGCTGTGAGTGTACTTCACTGACATAGTGTTGCACATGTCTTCACATGCTATTGTGTGTATATTCTCTTAAGTGTTGTGAGTGTAGTTCACTCATTTATTGTATAGTGTTGTACATGTTTGTGAGAGGATTTTGAATGTGGATGATGAGTTAGTGACTTGATGGTTGTTGAGTTTGGTTATGGCCTCCTATTTGAAGAGAAGATTCAATGAACGAAGAAAGTAAGCTACATTTTATAGACAACCAACAATTGAAGATCTCGCATCTTTCTATGTTGTATTTGAGGGGGAGCAACAACCCATGGTGATCATCATGATCTTCTTTGTATGTATTCCAAGCTAGGCATGATTGATATCCATGCTCCATCTTGAGGGGGAGTGGAAATACATGTAACTATGTTTGTGTGTGTGTTTTATATTCCCGTGGAGCATTGCAATGTTTCTTTCAAGTGTATGTGTGTGCGTGCGTGCATGTGTGTGTGTATAAAATGCGCGTGTGTGTGTTAGTCATAAAACTAACAAATACAACACAAGTTGCCCTAGCCTCTCTCTCTCTCTCTCTCTCTCTCTCTACACTCCCTCTTGTAGATTTTTTCTTCAATCAACTTTCACCGTTGGTTTATTTGATTTTGTATAGCTTTTTGTGTGGTATGATAAATGCCCTGCCCTCTTAGGTATGCAGGCTCTTTTCCCATCAATGCATTTCAGGTGTTGTGGTCCCGCCTTTTCTCCAAAGGAAAAAAAAAGAAGAGAATGGTGGAAAGGGGTTTCAAGCTGGTAGATTTGTAGTCTTTGGCTTGATGATATGTCTAGCATCCTCGAGGATCGAGTCTGTACACATGGAGACCAAGGCCTAATAAACCAGACTGTTGATCTGATGGGTCCTCCAATGTGTAGACCTTGCCCCAAAATCTCCCAGATTTGAAGGTCCTAGCCATCCAATCTTTGACCTTTTATCCATCGAATGTGCACTGTTGCAATATGTTTTTCTTTTAACTGTTTACTTGCAGACTGTTGACCGAAGCATTAGGATTGTCCCTTCAGGGAGGTTTTGGGGCATGATCCATATGTGGGGTGTATCAAATCGACAGTCTAATCACCATACCCACTTATACAGACTAAAGAGTTGAGGATACCATGCATATATCCCAGGGCTGAGGATCATTTAATTCCTCTTCAAGTTGATAGCTGAAGATTTACTCCTTGTTCATTCTTTCTCGATTCTGTCCCTGTTTTCTTCACCATCTAGAAAAAGGAGGGTCGCATCAAGTTGGCAGTGGCGCCAAACTTATGCATAACTTCCAACATGAATCCAAACAATAATGGAGGGAAAAGGATTCATGTAGCTGACCCCAATTAGTTGGGATAAGGCTTAGATGATGATGATGATCTTGAGCATGATTGTGTCCTGGAGGAGAGGTGTCTGTGTGAATGTTTTGTGGATGAATTATAGAAGTCACTGCTTCTGGCCTACCAACTTGAGAACTTGATGGATGAACCAATGCATTTCAGGTGTGGGAAGAAGCATCAAAGGTTGTAAAGGATGAGGAAGAAATTAAGAAGAAGCTCTGTGACGATCTAAGCAGTTTGGTACTTGGCTTTTTTCTTCTTCTTCTTTTTTTCCCCCTCCACGAAGTGGTTTTGGATGGGTCAATTGCACTTTGTAAATCTCATCACAAAAGTTTCCCCTTGAATAGGTCCAAGAAAGCACCAACACTCAATTTTCCAGACTGGAGGAACTGAAACGGCGGCTCGAAGCTTTAAACCCAAGCAAGGTTTCTACCTGCAGTGTTCCTGTTAGTAAGGTACTACTTTCATCATTGTCTATGTTGCACTGTGCATGCGTGTGCACATGTGGCATCATGCATGCATGATAAATGGTAAAAATATTTGTTATTCCTCTTCATGGCACATGTGCATGCGGCGTGCATGCAAGATCTGGGCTGTTCATCAAGTGGACAGCATCATGAACATGCATCCGGCTGGACAAAACAAGCTGGTCCACTTATCAGAAGGGCAACACATGTATGTTGTATGTGGATGATTGGTAAACTTTTCTAACCATCCATTTTTATGTACGCATTGGCAAATGGATGAGTGGAGTGGTCTGGTTTAGGCCAGGGCATTAACAATGGAGCTCCCTTAATGAATGATCTGGATCTGCATGGGAGCCATGCTTGCGGGTATCTTTGGTGGTGACTTCACATGCACACATATACCAAGCATAGTTCTAAAACTTGGTGACTCGACTAGAAAATTGGTCTAAGTCAACTGGACAAGATCTTGAGCCGAGCCATCAGGAAACTCGGCCCTAAGACTCTGTTCCAACTCAGGAAGACTCAATGAGTCAGCCAGAAAACTCGTTCAACTTGTTAGTGACTTGAACCAAGTCACTTGGTTTTTGAAGGCAGTTTTTTTTAAAAAAATGCAAGAGGGGTGAATGTGAATCAAACCCGGAACCTATACCAAGAGAGGTGAGAGCCTTAACCAGTGCACTGCATGTCAGGTTCTTCCTTGTTTTTGTGTTTTATACAAGTTATAACAATGGAAGAAGCTGTAAGTAATTCTTGTGAACTCAATTATTTTTAATATTATAATTATTAACATCGAGTTGATTTGGGTCGAGTCTTCGAGTCAACCTGATCTACATTGAGCCAAGTAGAGTTTTTGAACCATGATACTGATTTCATATCATGTTCCTCGAAAATGGGTTAGTTTTAAAAGTTTGCAATTGTGTTCTAATTTCTGTATTAGGATGGGATATCAGTGCAACAAGCACAGGGCAACACAATGATGCCAAACACTGCATCCCAGCCTCATACAACAGAGTCAGCTGGTCAAGTGCCCGATAATGTACACGCCGCTGGAAATGATGGCCATGCATCTAATGCAAATGGGCACAATCAATTGTCATCTGTTGATGGTGAGGGGCAGGGAAAGAAAAGAGTTCTGAATCCTGGAAGAGGTAAGGGAAACATGATTTTGCCAAAGGGGAGAGGATCTCAGGGATCTGGCTGGACTGGGGCCGGGTTCGACGTTGATGGTAGATCATGAAGGCCATACTGGGGTCTTGTACATGAAGATAAAAGCTAAAGTGTACATGGATGGCTAGAGATGGAAAGCTTTGGGGATCCAGGGGGCCTTATCAGCATCCATTTTCTTCCTTTTATATTCAGCAAGTCTCTGAATACTAATATCATTCTTTCAACTGTTTTTCTTGCTGTGAGAAGAAGACATGTCTGTTCCTTTGCTACTGTTTCAGACATACATGAATGATGATTACTTCTCTGTTGATAGACTGCCGATCCATAGGATGGAAATAAGAGTAGTTGAAAATGCCCATGTACGCCATTGGATCCATTTGGTGGCATGATTTGCATCTTATCTACACTCGAGGGTAAATGTTTACTGTACCTTTCAAACTCAAGTTACTCCTCCCAGAGCACCTTGAGTTAACCTTGAGTTTGAGGGGGGATGTTAGAGTATATGATATTACATAGCTCTTTAGATAAATTTATGTAATTTGTTAAGATCTTTTATAGAACTCCATCTTCCATATATTCCTGTTATTTTCAGTAAGTTGAACTTTTACAATGTACTCTTGCGGTTTTGTATCGAAATGTTGTGAAAATTCTGCACCAAGTTAGACTGATTAATCAGGAAATATCATAATATTTAATGCAACCAGATGCACCTTTGGCCTAGCTGTTCGGTGGACGTTTACTGGAGAAAGCGACGAGGGTGTTTAATTCAGTAAGCTAGGGGTTGGAACTGGAGGTCAGAAAATTTTAAACAATCTGATATTCACATGTCGATCTATCTACGGCATGACCTTTTTTTCTTTCAAAAATAAAAATAAAAATTTAATAGTACAAACAGGTTTTACACTTGCTCAACATGACGTGCTTTTAAGCCCAAAAAAGTGTTTCTCTAAACACTGTTATCCATAGGGTGCCATTCAAGCAAAGAACTTCTTTCTTTTCTCTCATTTTCTGAAAACAACAGCCATTTTTTGAAAAATAAGATAAACTTGGAGTGAGTGGAGAGAAGCTGAGCCACCGGCCCACTGCTGCAGGAGAAACATTAGGTTGAGGCGCAGATTAGGCCATCATGCTCTTTAAAATGATTTGCACCCATTTGTGATCAAACTCCAAATGAAATTGGTCTGACATGCACTTGGGATTAAACCTGTATGCGAGTAACATGCACAAGCACTTATTTACCTGGTTTTCTTGTTGGCTCGCCCTTTAGCAGAGCTCGTGTGCATATACGGAATTAATTAAATATATGCTCCTGGGTAATTTGGTTAAGAGAAATTTGCGACTGTACGACCCATTAATGGCCCATTTCCGAGACGAAGCCCACCTTATTTTACTTTGCAAAAATAAGCCCCAGCTATACGGACGCCTTCCCAAAGGTCGAAAATGCCCCTGCTTTTTCCTTCAAGCGGATCGGCCGCTGCTCGAAGACGAGCGTCGAGCGATGACGCTCCTCGAACTCCGAGTTTTGCGAACGGTTCAAAAGAAATCAACGTTACATGGTTCCCACGGTTATGTATTTGTTATATCCACAACGTTCATCCATATTTCGAGATCATTTCGTACCGTTATTCAAAAAAAAATCATATCCAAAGATCAACTGGACCACACCACAACGTTCATTCATATTTCGAGATCATTTCGTACCGTTATCCAAAAAAAAATCATATCCAAAGATCAACTGGACCACACCACAAAGAGCAGCAGAAAATTGATTTTCACCGTTGAAACTTTTGTAGGGCCCACCGTAAGATTTATTTTCCATCCAATCTATTCATAAGGTCACAAAGACCTGGATGAAGAGGAAAAACAAATTTCGTAATGATCCAAAACTTCCGTGACCCCTAAAAGGATTTCAACTGTAGACGTTCAATCCTCCACTACCTTTTACAGTGTGGTCCACTTGATAGCTAAATTTGTCTTATTTTTCTTCTCAAGACTTATAACGAGTTCACTGAATAGATGGGCGGTTTGGATATAACACATAACTCATAAATAGACCCACAAAGGCAGTGAGGATTACAATAGAGAAATAAAAAAAAGAAGCCTGGAATCTATGGTTACGGATATAATTCGTAGCCATAACTGCAGCCTACACCTTTTCGATATGTCATTTGCTATGTATCGAAGGTCTTTTGATTAATCGAAAGAGTTCCAGAACCGTCCAGCGACTTAGCATAAAAAAATCCTGCAATTTTCGATACATACCGAAGTGTATTCGATATTATCGAAGATATAGCTACGAATTATAGCCGTAGCCATAACTGCAGTCCGTAAAAGTCTATGCAATTTTTTTTTTAATTTTTTAATTTTTTAATTTTTAATATTTATTTTTTACATGGAGAAATTTATTCTACCTACAATTTTCTCTAATACATATTTATATAAATATGAATATATAAGCATATAAAATTTGTTTTCTCTCTTTTTTTCATTTCTTTCTTTATTCATTTAACAAGAATATCTTCTAAACTAAAATTGGTTACTTGATGTACCATATATGATTTTGGGGTAGGAGAAGCTACTTTAGCCAACTAACATAGTTATTTACCAAGATTCCATCAGATCGATGGTCAAAAATCCATTTCATATTCACTTTGCGGTTAATTTCAATCAGTTCGCCGTCAATTTCACTCATTTCTTTTACTTCACGGTCATTTTCATGTATATCACGATCATTCCCGCATATTCCGCGTTGATTCACGGTCCTTTCGGAGCATTTCACGGTCATGCCCCTTCACTTCACGGTCATTTGCATGCATTTCTCAGTCAATTCACTTCAATTCATGATCACTTCCATGCATTTCACGGTCATTCGAAACAATTCCGTGTTGATTCATGGTCATTTCGAGGCATTTCACGGTCAATTTCCTCACTTCACGGTCATTTGCATGCATTTCACGGTCAATTCGCTTCAATTCATGATCACTTCCATGCATTTCACGGTCATCCGAAATAATTCCGTGTTGATTCACGGTCATTTCGAGGCATTTCACGGTCAATTCGCTTCAATTCATGATCACTTTCATGCATTTCAGGGTCATTCGAAACAATTCCGTGTTGATTCACGGTCATTTCGAGGCATTTCACGGTCAATTCCCTTCACTTCACGGTCATTTGCATGCATTTCACGGTCAATTCGCTTCAATTCATGATCACTTTCATGCATTTCACGGTCATCCGAAACAATTCCGTGTTGATTCACGGTCATTTTGAAGCATTTCACGGTCAATTCCCTTCACTTCACGGTCATTTGCATGCATTTCATGGTCAATTCACTTCAATTCATGATCACTTTTATGCATTTCACGGTCATCCGAAACAATTTCGTGTTGATTCACGGTCATTTCGAGGCATTTCACGGTTAATTCCCTTCACTTCACGGTCATTTGCATGCATTTCACGGTCAATTCGCTTCAATTCATGATCACTTTCATGCATTTCACGGTCATCCAAAACAATTCCGTGTTGATTCACGGTCATTTTGAGGCATTTCACGGTCAATGTCCTTCACTTCACGGTCATTTGCATGCATTTCACAGTCAATTCGCTTCAATTCATGATCACTTTCATGCATTTCATGGTCATTTGAAACAATTCCGTGTTGATTCACGGTCATTTCAAGGCATTTCACGGTCAATTCCCTTCACTTCACGGTCATGTGCATGCATTTCCCGGTCAATTCGCTTCAATTCACGGTCATTTCCATGCATTTTACGGTCATGCCCCTTCACTTCATGGTCATTTTCATGCATATCACGGTCAGTTCGCTTCAATTCATGATCATTTCCAAGCATATCACGGTCATTCCCGCCTATTTTGTATTGATTCACGGTCCTTTCGGCGCATTTCACGGTCATGCCCCTTCACTTTATGGTCATTTCTGCACATTTCACGGTACAATTGCCTCACTTCATGGTCATTTCCATGCATATCACGGTCATTCCCGCCTATTCTATGTTGATTCACGGTCCTTTTGGCTCATTTCACGGTCATGCCCCTTCACTTCACAGACATTTCCGTACATTTCCACGCAATACTATATGAGGTAAACTAAAGTGAAAACAATTTCATTTATAATATGAGATTATACATTGTTCCCATTCACTCATTTCATTAGGAGATTATGAAAAATATATATGCACATACAAATCGAAGTTTAATCAATATATCGACGGAGTATTGATATTATCGATAATTCATTTTAGAAGAGTAGTGTGTCTCTGGACAATTGAGGAACATTTTCGATATATCGAAATTTAGTCAATATATCGTCTCTTCGATATATCTAAATGTTCTCGATATTATCGATAATTCCTTTTAAAAAAGCATTTTGTCTCTGGACATTTTCTGACCATTTTCGATAAATCAAAATATAGTTGATATATCGACATATGACATCGATTTCAAGGCGATGTATTGTTCCATTGTAATAATGACTTAGTTCGATAGAATCGACTAGAGTTCGATGTTATTGACAACTTAAGCCCGATGTCATCGATTAGAGTTCGATAACATCGAAGCATACTTTTGTTTTTTACTTACAAAAATTCAGTGGATTCTGTTTTTATAATTGAGTGTCTTTCTATTGATATCGAAATTTCTTCCTTCGATTTATCGAAACTATCTCGATATAATTGAAAAAATGTTTTAAAATGTCATTTCATTTCTGGGCAGTTTTGGACTAATTTTGATATATCGTCTGACATTCGATATATCGAAATGCAGTAAATGTCGATATATCTTATACTGTTCGATATATCGAAGGGTAATTTTTACTCTTTTTTTTTTTCTATTTTTTTTTAAAGGTTAGCTTGTTAGTACACACCCATGTCGGTACACACTCTATGTTATCCACCCCCACTACGGATCGATACGAAGACCTCAAATCGTGTAAATGAACATAAGTTCTTTAGAGGCTTGTGAACCTTTTTCGATATATCTAATCCTACCTTGTCGCAATCTCTCGTCCATTAACATCTCCTGCACCCCCATCTATATGTAAATCGGGCTCTTTGCTAGGCAGATGGTGGCCCACCTCTTCTACTTGGAATCCTTCACCAGAACATGATGGCGACCCTTTATCTTTGAATCGATGGAGTAACATACCCTCCAGTACATTACCATTTCCTTTTGCCCCTTCACGAAAATTAAGACTCTTGATTACTGGAATAACATACCCTCTAAATCACTATCGTCTCTTCCCCCTTCATGTAAATAGAGATTCTTAGTTGGAAGATGGTGGTCCACCTCCTCCACTTCAGATCCTCTACCAAATGATATTGAAAAATGACGATCGATAAGTTCCATCGTGCTTTTAAGATATCGAACAGTCTCTGAATTAGGAAATTCCGGTCCCATTTGGAAACTTGACAAGTTACCATTCCAGGACCTGAAATAGTCTAAATTGACCGTGAAGTGAAGGGAATTGACCGTGAAATGCATGGAAATGACCGTGAATTGGAGCAAATTGACCGTGAAATGCATGGAAATGACTGTGAAGTCAAGGGAATTGACCGTGAAATGCATGGAAATGAACGTGAAGTGAAGAGATTGGACCACGAAATGACCGTGAATCAACACGGAATAGGCGGGAATGACCGTGATATGCATGGAAATGACCGTGAAGTGAGGCGAATAGACTGTGTGAAATGTGCCGAAATGACCGTGAAACAACACGGAATAGGCGGGAATGACCGTGATATGCATGAAAATGACCCTAAAGTGAGGCGATTGGATCGTGAAATGCGCGGAAATGACCGTGAAGTGAAGGGGCATGACCGTGAAATGCGCCGAAATGACCGTGAATTAACACGGAATAGGTGGGAATGACCATGATATGCATGAAAATGACCATGAAGTGAGGCAACTGTATTGTGAAATGTGCGGAAATGACCGTGAAGTGAAGGCGGATGACCGTGAAATGCACCGAAAGGACTGTGAATTAACACGAAATAGGCGGGAATGACCGTGATATGCATGGAAATGATCATGATTTGAAGCGAATTGACCGTGATATGCATGGAAATGACCATGAAGTGAAGGGGCATGACCGTGAAATGCACGAAAATGATCGTGAATTGACCGTGAAATGCATGTACATGACCGTGAAGTGAAGGGAATTGACTGTGAAATGCCTCGAAATGACCGTGAATCAACACGGAATTGTTTCGGATGACCATGAAATGCATGAAAGTGATCATGAATTGAAGCGAATTGACCGTGAAATGCATGCAAATGACCGTGAAGTGAAGGAAATTGACCGTGAAATGCCTCAAAATGACCGTGAATCAACATGGAATTGTTTTGGATGACCGTAAAATGCATGAAAGTGATCATGAATTGAAGCGAATTGACCGTGAAATGCATGCAAATGACCGTGAAGTGAAGGGAATTGACCGTGAAATGCCTCAAAATGACCGTGAATCAACACGAAATTGTTTCGGATGACCGTGAAATGCATGAAAGTGATCATGAATTGAAGCAAATTGACCGTGAAATGTATGCAAATGACCGTGAAGTGAAGGAAATTGACCGTGAAATGCCTCGAAATGACCTTGAATCAACACAGAATTGTTTCGAATGACCGTGAAATGCATGAAAGTGATCATGAATTGAAGCAAATTGACCATGAAATGCATGCAAATGACCGTGAAGTGAAGGAAATTGACCGTGAAATGCCTCGAAATGACCTTGAATCAACACAGAATTGTTTCGAATGACCGTAAAATGCATGAGAGTGATCATGAATTAAAGCGAATTGACTGTGAAATGCCTCGAAATGACCATGAATCAACACGGAAGTGTTTTGGATGACCGTGAAATGCATGAAAGTGATCATGAGTTGAAGCAAACTAACCGTGAAATGCATGCAAATGACCGTGAAGTGAAGGAAATTAACCGTGAAATGCCTCGAAATGACCATGAATCAACACGGAATTGTTTTGGATGACCGTGAAATGCATGAAAGTAATTATGAATTGAAGCGAATTGACTGTGAAATGCATGCAAATGACCGTGAAGTGAAGGGGCATGACCGTGAAATGCTCCAAAAGGACCATGAATCAACACGGAATAGGTGAGAATGATCGTAATATGCATGAAAATGAAATGGATTTTCGACCATCGATCTGATAGAATCTTGGAAAATAACTAGGTTAGTTGGATAAAGTAGCTTCTCCTACCCCAAAATCATATAGGGTACATCAAGTAACTAATTTTGGTTTAGAAGATATTCTTGTTAAATGAATAAAGAAATGGAAAAAGAGATAATTTTTTTTTTATAGGCTTATATATACATATTTATATAAATATGTATTAGAGAAAATTGTAGGTAGAATAAATTTCTCCCTGTAAAAAATAAAAAATAAAATATTAAAAATTAAATAATTAAAAAAATTGCATAGACTTTTATGGACTACAGTTATGGCTACGGATATAATCTGTAGCTATATCTTCGATAATATCGAGTACACTTCGATATGTATCGAAAATTGCAGGATTTTTTATGCAAAGTCGCTGGAAAATTCTGAACTTTTTTCGATTAATCGAAAGACCTTCGATACATAGCAAATGACATATCAAAAAGGCATAGGCTGCAGTTATGGCTATGGATTATATCCGTAGCCATAGATTCTAGGCTCTTTTTTTTTCCTTGTTGTAATCCCCACCGCCTTTGTGGGTCCTTTTATGAGGTGTGTGTTATATCCAAACCATCCATATATTTGGTGAACTCGTTATAAATCTTGAGAAGAAAAATAAGACTGATTTAGCTATCAAGTGGACCACATTGTAAAAGGTAGTGGAGGATTGAACATATACCGTTGAAACCCTTTTAGGGGTCACGAAAGTTTTGTATCATTACGAAATTTGTTTTTCCTCTTCATCCAGGTCTTTGTGACCTTATGAATAGATTGGATGGAAAATAAATGTTATGGTGGGCCCTACAAAAGTTTCAACGGTGAAAATTAATTTTCTGCTGCTCTTTGTGGTGTGGTCCAGTTGATCTTTGGATATGATTTTTTTTTGGATAACGGTCTGAAATGATCTCCAAATATGGATGAACGTTGTGGATATAATAAATACATAACTGTGGGGCCCATGTAACGTTGATCTCTTTTGAACCGTTCGTAAAACTCGGAGTTTGAGGAGCGTCAGTGTTCGATGCCGTCTTCGAGGAGCGGCCGATCCACTTGAAGGAAAAAGCAGGGGCATTTTCGACCTTTGGGAAGGCGTCCGTACAGCTGGGGTTTATTTTTGCAAGGTAAAATAACGTGGGCTTTGTCTCGTAAATGGGCCCTAAATGGGTCATACAGTCACAAATTTCTCTCTACTTAATTGGTTCTCTTGCTGATTTGCCCCTTATGTGTGTATACAGAATTAGAGTACTGCATTTATATATTCACAAGACATGAGTGGGACCCACATTATGCATTCACATTATCCGATGGGTCAACTTATGTTACCGTTGGGGCCTAAAAATTAGCCCAACCAGAAACTCATAAGACCCCCACCCTTGATATCCATGCTAAGACCATAATTGCGTATATTGAATCTCAGCCATCCATGCCCTTCATCTGTCCTGGATGAAGAGTCTGGACAAAAATTAGGCTATTCCGAAACTCATGTTGGTGATTTTCTGTTATAATTAGAATTTTATATGTTATGTGTGCTTAAATTGCTTCATTATACCAACACTAATGTTACTTGTTGTTAGTAGTCAGCATATTTAATGAAATACTTGAACAAGATGATACTCCTACTGTTAAAACTCTTGTATGCAAATTGATAAGTGATGTTGATATACATTGGATTGCATTGATATACATTGAATTGTACTAATTTGTACATATGTTCGGTTGATGTACCCTATTGTGGTATTAAGTTGTTTTGTGATTATGTTTAAGTATTGATAATCTAATTTATAGTCGTATAAATGGAGCCATGCAAAATTTTAAGTGGATGATGTCACGCCCCAAACCTAAAAATCGGATTCACACGAATCTCGATTGCCGAATCTGGTACTGACAGCCTCCGTAGTACCCCATTCTCAGATCCTGATAATCAAATACCAGATTCCGATCCTGGGATCCTACAAGGAGAATTTTCAGAATGAATTTTTTTTTTTGTAATGAGCATAGCCAAGTCACAAAACAACATCACCACATATCCACTATATTAAAAACTTTAAGTACAATGTGGAAAGGGAAATACAAGGTGATTAAAAAGCTCCAAAAGGTCCTGATACGCACTCCTGCCTCAACGCTGTTGATGTCCAATGCTACCTGCACGCAACTGTCGTGCATAAGCTTACAAAAGCTTAGAGGGTGGTGTAAGTGTGTGCGCAAGGCAAACACCGAGTGTACAATATCAGAGTAGTGTGGAAGTATGCGGTAAGTCCATGAACACAATCAACCATACCAAGGCTATGTAATGCAAGGCATGAATGCTATCGGCCATACCAAGGCCATGCAATGTGAGATATGAGTGTCATCGGCCACACCGGTGTAATGCAAGGCGCACATAGCCGAATGTCATATGCAAAATGCAATCCAAGCAAGTCGGTACTCATCATGTACATATATCAGTGCAGTTCTCCTCTGGATATCACCGGGGTCTAATACACTTCGCAGTAACTGCCACCTCCCTAGCTGCACAGTCAAGTAAGCGGAATAGATCTCACTATTCGCCTGACCAGTAGTCTGCCAATACCTACCCAGCTCGTCGATAGCGGACTCATTTGTAAGCTGATAAAACTCAGCCTAGCTTATAGCCCCCTCACTCAGGCGGATAAGGCCACAACCCCTTCTAACTGACCACGACACAGTAGGAGACGCGGCCTACTGGTATTCGGCACTCGGGCGCTCATGTATCCACTCGGTCTAAACATTGGAGCATCTCCTAGTACTAAAAAGGTTCTGGGACTTTCACCCAAGGACATCCTAAGTGCCCACAGTGCTAGAACTAAGTATTTTCGGTATCCGATACGGTCATCTACTATATACCTGTAGAGCCACGGCCCTGATGTAGCTAGGGCGTGCAGTGATCAGGTCACACATATGCGAGATGCATGAATCACACATTAAATCATACAGAAATTCAGCGCGTACTGCGCGATCATGTAGGGCACTCAGTCACATAACGAGTCCCATAAACGGTTTGTCCAATGACACATACCATGATCAGTGTAACATCCCGAAAATCGGGGGTCAAACAAAAACTCCACTCCCGAGTTCCAGAACATCATTTGTGCAACATTTTCAATGATGGATGGATGTTGTTCATATTAGTGCAGAAAACATGAGTGGGATTAGACCAAAACAACATATCATACTCCAGAGACAGTTAAATTAGCAAGTGGAAGAATGTAATAGATATATAAAGTATATGAACTGTTGTGGGTCTCCAGAGTGTGAACATGTTACCAGGTTAAACATATACATGTATACTCCAAAAGTGATAAAGAGAATATACATGGGTGTGTAAGAAAAAGGCAAAATACCAAGTATATTGGCATCTAATCAGTAACCCTGTAACCCCGTCAATCAGAACCTGCATATAGGAGGGATCCTCCTCGTCATCATCAAGTCCGGTTCTGCTTCGTAAGCATCGCCATCATCTGCAAGTAAGATAGGAACTGTTTGGTATACGCAACACCGTCCCATAACGTGGGAGTGAGTAATTAACTCAGTGAAATCATAGAGCAAAGATTAGCATGTTCTCAAATCAATCATGCGATAATATTAAAGCAATTAATCAAATATTCCTAGATACTGTTGTTAATACAATATGACATGACATGATGGATGCCCTCACCGACATTCTCCCTCATACGACACCATTTGCGTCCGCGGCATGCTTGCGTACCGCTCAGTGCTCCACATCTTTCAGGCACATGCAATGTGATGTTGATATGATTACCGAGTTATTATTAGTCCTTTTCATACAGCAGTATTGAAAAACTAAGGTACTTTGCTTATATCAATCCCAACACAGATCCTGTCTAGGGTCGTCACTCCTAGTAATCTCATACGATGTTATATTTGTAGGTCACTGCAAGGGCTGCCAGGGCTGTTGCTCGCACTCGTTGCACCGCTCCCCCATCATCTTATCAATACAGGCCTAATTATCTTTAAGACTGCATCA
This sequence comes from Magnolia kwangsiensis, assembly GCA_037074715.1. NCBI lineage: Eukaryota > Viridiplantae > Streptophyta > Magnoliopsida > Magnoliales > Magnoliaceae > Magnolia > Magnolia kwangsiensis. Next base: position 139,791,840 of record CM073576.1, on the reverse strand, counting down.
GGACTCGTCGCCCCCATGCGGTGTCAGGATAAACTCAATGTCATTACAAAGGGCTCGTCACCTATCAGTGTAGGCCGACAACAAAAATATAGTGTCTCATACTACCATAATCTGCTCAGAGTAGGGTACTCACTGGTCACTACGGGGAGGTTTGTGGCCCCAGCGTAGGCCGAAAGCTCGACCACGGTGTCCCATACCACCATGCCTGGCTCATGAGTCTTTGTGGATCAAGGTACCATGGTTGACAGGATTTTCAATGGTAAGTTCAGTACTCTAGGTTCAAGCAGTTATGACTCATACATGGTGAACATACAATGGCCAGTCGGGTTACTTGATGGGCTCGACTAGCACGAGCGCATCTCAAGTTGAACGACATGAAGTGCATGAAACACTTCGTGTGGCCTAACCACTATCGCCAACCCTAACACGACTCGCGTTCATGACGCGTCCTCTGTGGTACATAGAAACCAACCACGAATTCGATTCATTACCGACTGCCTGGACTAGGTCATAGTCCCAAGCATTTGTGCATCAACATTGTAAGCATAGGTGAGTAACAGAAATGAAGTACAACATTGTAAGCATGTTGACACATGTTATAACATACAACTTAAGCAAATCATCCCACACATGCATTTCATGTTTATAATGAAATCAATACATATAGCCAACACGATGGAAATCATTTACATCAGCATATTACTTGAGAATTCAATCTCAAAACTCATACACAACACCATTTACTCAATACATACTAATACAAATATTTATACAAACACTTAGACTACATACTTTAGTCTACATAGCGTATGTCGACTCAAAGTGCGCTTAAGGGCGAATCTCTTCGCCAAACCAATCATGCACGCATTCCTAATATTCTAACATGATAAATAGCCATGGCAAACATTTTATCAAAATATGGACGTAAGCAGTATTTCCTACAAATAACTAAAATACCCTAAATCTTATATTTACCGTACGTTTACGAAACGGAAAACGGACAGCATGTTGTACATGTCAAACAGCATTTTCGTCGATAATCTACTATTAAACGACATTGAAAGCTTTGAAATCAGTCAATCAAAGCGTCTAAAATCCTCACCTTTCACTTTAGATATGTACCGTTCCGAACGGAGCACATACGCTTTGTCGACGGCGAATTGGCGACCTAATACACAAGATGTATAAGCCACTTCGCTATTGGAATCGACGGAACCTTAAATCAGCAAGTGTTGAGGGTTTTTCTTACCTAGAAATGTGTTGGAATCACCAGCAAAGTGATTGGGATACGTTGCTTAAGCACGTGCAACAACAGCAGCAAGTGGCGGGAAGATCTCTCCCACACTCTCTCACAATCTCTCACTTTTTCTCTCTCTAGCTAGGGTTTCTAGCAAATTCGGATGGGTGAGATGAGTGAGAGTTTAAAGCCTTTTTATAAGCTAAAACCTTTCCAAATTAGGCTTGGGAACAAGGTTCACTTGAGGTATAACCAAATCGGGGCTGTTCTGGTCCAAAAAAGTATTTCTGGAGGTCCCCTGGCCAAACGCGGTTGGACTTAAGCTCATGCATACTGGATCTAGCACACATCAAGTTTTCAGACTGGTAGAGTTCCCAAATCGCACGTGGCGGTCTAGTTTCAGTTCAGCGGTCATCGTACCTAGATCAGGTCTACAAGTCTCGTGATATGAAAGAGAAATTTTTCCTAATCCCAGGGTGTAATTTGACAGAATTCTGATGGTCAGAATGCTTAATAATAACGCGCCAAGTCACGTGCCAGATTTGAATTAAAAATTCCAAATCTAACCATTTTCTCACTCTCTTCACTCCAGGCTCAATGAAATAGCCTCTGAACGTCGGTTGGGCTTGATTTTCGAAATGATTGTCAAGTCCAGTTAAGCGGTCATAACGGTCTAAGATGGTAGATATCGAACTTTCGACGCGCGGTCTAGATCCAATACCAAGTTTCAAAGGGTTCCCGAGAACAAAGCGGTTTAGAGTTTGATCCTGGATTTTAGGGTAACGTAGCATCAACGATTCTACAAGTTTTGGGTCTTGCAGAACGTATTTAAAGCGATTAGGGACAATTTCACAGCTACTCCAGCGTAGCGCTAGCTAACTTATGCTTAATTTCTAAAGGAATTAATCCTAAGTGATTTCTTTGGCTTTAGAATTGGGTTCTGAGAGGTTACCAAGGTGTTTTGGTTGATCTATTGCCTAAGGACGTCTAATCCCAGGTTGGCAAAAATCCGGGGTGTTACAATCAGTCACAACTCAAATCTAGCATACATATGATGTGTATGGGCATGAGTCATGGGATTATACTGAGCATGTTATAAGGCAATGGACTACTTAAACGATGCAGATGAGTCTAGACGGCCTATACACAACTAGTATGGGCTTACTAATGGACCCTAAGGAGAGATACAATGCGGACATTTAACCAACATTGTACTTACAATGTGGGCGTCAAACCATCATTGCTCCTAAAGCACGGCCCGCCATAAATATCATTACATGAACCATGGGAAATCACACATTGCAATGGACCCTAAGGTCATCCCGTTGGGCCTCGACCCATGGGCCTTAGATACATCAAATGGGCCGAATCACATGGGCCTTTCATTCATCAAATGGGATGCGTTAATGGGTCTCACCAATGAGCCTTATGTACATTGCAATGGTCCATGATCCATGAGCCTTGAAATACATTAAAGTGGGCCTCATAACTTGGGCCTTATATGTATCAAATGGGCTTAATCTTATGGCCTTATCAAATGATCCTAATTCCCATAGGCCTATATATATTAAATGGGCCGGATCCCATGGGCATTATATATGTCGAATGGGCCTAAACCCATGGACCCCAAATACATCACGATGGGTCCCATCATATGGGCCTTAAATACAAGGTAGGTGGGCCCTATCACATGGGCCTCAAATACACATCATGATGGGCCAGAAATATATCACAATGGGTCGCAACCCATGGGCCTCAATATATGACGGGTGGACCCTACAAGATGGGCCTCAAATATATCAGGGTGGGCCTCATGGATGGGCCACAAAATACGTCAAGGGTGGCCCACGCAGCACCATCCAGATGAACGATGTGCATGTATAACACATGCATCATGCAGGCCCACGCAACACTGCCCAGATGGACGGTGTGCAGATATAACAGATACATCACAGTGCCATCCCACCGTCCCAAATCGAATGGACGATGGAGATAGAGGATACATTCATCAAGGTGGGCCCATTCCACACGTGCAACACTTGTGGGGTGGGCCCCATACGCTCCGAACAAGTAGATGATGTAAGACATACCTCATTAGAGACCCACAGATGATAGAACTCGCTGTTGTCAAAACAGCACTATATAGCTGATGTGAGACACATCAGCCAATCAGCTTCCCAAGGTGGGTCCCACATACATCAGGGCCCACCGCAATATTATATTAAAATAAAATATTTTATAAATATCCGACCTCTAGGTGCATGGAACGGACAGCGAGGGTGAAGGCCATGCGTCATGTGGAGCCCCTGGACGTCTGGGATGAAGTACATGTATCATGGTAGACTACACGTGCTGCCCTTAGCACGTCATCAAGGTGGGCTCCAGGACCCCTGCATGGACGGGGTGGATCTAAAACACATACATCAACAGGGGGTCCCATCGTCCAGCACTGGGACGGTGCGGACAAAACGCAAAGAGCATGGTGGTTTCCACCGTCCATGGCAGTGGACGGTGTGAGCAAAACGCATACATCTTTGTGGGTCCCATGTGGGGCCTACCAAAATGCTCATTTGCCGTCCAACCTATTGATAAGGTCGTACAGACCTGGCAGAACAGGGAAAACCAAATTTCATCTTGATCAGAAACTTCTATGGCTCATAAAAGGTTTTCAAAGGTAGACGGTTCACACTACTATTTCCACTGATGTGGGCCACCTGAGTCTTGGATATGGTTCATTTTTGGAGAGGACCCACCTAAGGAGGGATCCCATCAATTGGACGGTGTGGATACAAAATATACATCATGGTGGGGCCCACGCACAGGGCCGTGGGACCCCCCTGGCGTCTGCCCACTCGACCGCTGGCGTCTCTGGCACAGCATCAGCAGCAGCTGCTGCTGTTTTAATTGTAATTTTTTTTTTGAAAAAAATAGAGATTTTGGGGTTCTTTGCATGTGAGGTCCGCATAAAGTAAATTCAATCCGTCCATTGAATTCTATGGCCCATAACAAGTCTATCAAGACCAATATTGGGCCTTTTTCAACGCGTAAGAAAAATCTTGGTGGATTTCAACGGTAATGATATTATTTTCAACACTATGACCCAATAGATACTCCGATCAACCTCATTTTTTTAGCTCAATGCCTAAAATGAATCAGGGAGTGAGGTGGATGGTTTGGATTAGAAACATACATCAAGGTGGGTCCTATACAAGTGGCCCACCTCCAAAGCCTTTAAAAGGCTAGTATTTGTGTTTTCCTTTACTCGTCCAGAGAGTCCCTGGACTCTCTCTCTTCTTTTTTTTTTTTTTTTGGTTGTTTGGGCACGCAATGCCTTTAAGGTGGGCCCTTCGTAGGTGGGCCACCACATGGTGAGGTGGTGTGGTTACAATACATATGTAAAGTGGGCCCCACCTTTAGATGGTTTGGATCCAATACGTGCTCCATTGTGGGGTCCATCCAAGTGGGCCATAAGGCCATTTCATCATACAGAAATAAATAAATAAATGAGAAGAGAGGGAGAGAGATAGAGTGGGACACGCGTGATGGAGGGACCCGGGCATTATAGGCTCTCCGTTGCATGATCTACAACGTACATTAAGTGGGTCCCATTTCATATGGGACCATCCAAATAAAAGATCAACGGTGGAGATCCTTCTCCACTAAAAATGGACGGTCTAGATGACCTCTTTAATGTAAGGAAAGTAAACATCATGATGGGGTCCATGGAGAATGGCCCCATCATGAAATGATTTTGATGATCGAGATGGGCCATTGGCCACATCTTAGGGTCCCAAGTGAGATCCAAACCATTGATTGGTTGGCCTCACTTGGCCCATCTTAAAAATATGAAAAACTAGGCTATGGAAACACCCACCACTTGATCTTCTTGGTCCGTTGGAAAGCTACACTCCTTATGCTTCACTTTGATGGTGGAGATGGGAAATGGATGGCCAGGATGATGGGTTTTGGAGTGGAAAGTGGGCCACCAAAATCACTCTCTCACATGGAAGAGAGCTTGGACGTGGGAGCCTCTCTTGGTTGCTTGGAATTGTGATGAGAAATGAGAGAGAGAGGTGAGATGTAAGGAGAGATGTGAGTGATGGATGTGAGGTGAGTGATGGGTTAGGTGAGTGATGGGTGAGGTGGGAGCTTGGTTTACTTTTGGATTTGCTTAACTTGTGGAGAAAGAAAGCATGGTTGCTTTGTACTTGACATAAAGTGATTGATGGGTGATTGATTGATGGGATTGATTTGACACTTTATAGAGATTCTCTTGGAAATATAAATGCACGGTGTTTTCTCGAAATAAACGCCGACCTACATCTCTTAGTTAGGGTATCGGATCGGTACATGAGTCGCAGCATTGGAACAGCGGCAACGGTGCGGTCGCAATGATACAAGTCTCAGATTAAGCTGACTCAAATGTATAGGATACGACTTACGGTCGTGCGCAAAGTCGATTACAGGTTGTAGGTCACCGGAATTCGACGTGAAGGATCGCGGGAAACGACGGAACAGTACGGATTAGGATACGGGTATTACAGATGACTTACTTCGAGTTGGTTATCTTGAACTTATACGGTCAACTGAGGTTGAACATGGACGACTGATAATAATCGGAGCTACACAAAATGCTTTGCACGCAATGCTGATTTTGTCATGGGTCCCATGTTGTCGATCGGATCAGTTCAATGCATGACCCAATCATTCTTATGTTTGGTGGTTGTATAATATTCAAGAGAATTTAGAATACCACTGTTACCATTGATTTAATTTTATTAATAACCGTTAGTGTGTTACGGTCCTACAGAGACTCATGAGCTGTGCATGATGATATGGGACACCGTGGCCGAGCTATTGGCCTATGCTAGGGTATTGGTAAAAAATGGAGTGATGAACCCACTATATTAGTATAAAGTTGGGTGACGAGCCTTCCTATAGTGACTATTGAGCACTAGTGAAGGCCACGAGCCTACTGTATTGTTAATGAAATTGATATTATGACTTCACCATATTTGTGTTTGGGTGACAACCCTTACATTATTTATGGTTGTCCTTGGGTGATGAGCTTTAAAATTGATCAAGGGACATAGGTGATGAGCCGCTACGTCCGCATCGACTCTCTTGATACAATGACGGTATCTTGGCTTCGCCAAATTGTTGTTTGAACTGGGATTAATAATTATTTAGCTAATCATGCATATCATGACACTTGTTAGGATATGTAGTTTGTGAAAGGTGTTGGAGTCACGTGATAAGGGAGTATTGACATTTCGCGAAATAGGTGTTAAAGTTGCTTGTTGGTGGAGTGTTGGATTGTAAGGATCATGCATCATCACATTATAACATTCATGCACCTAAAAGGACTAGATATGAAATTGTTTGTTTTGTTATGCTATCATTACATGCGCTTGATCGTGTTGATAACATATGAAACTTAAAAAATGGTACCACTGAGTTAGTTACTCCTACTTGGGATGGTGTTTTAAAATACCGAGCATGCGATATTATTGATGTAAGTACCACCGATGTATTAGACGTGCAGGCATAGATCGGCTTACTTTATTGCGATGTTTTTTAAAAGCATTGGGCAATAACATAAAACTTTACATTTTTTTTTTCATTTTGGATATGTATATTGTGGCTTGTGTAATCCTCATCTGGGTGGACACCACTTTTAGAATTGTACATTTTAAATATTAGTCATATATTAATGGGTTTAGTTATCTTTGTTTAACTTTTGTTGCCGCTGATTTAAAGTTACTATGATTATTGATTATGGGGGAATGTTTATTGGACTGCGCAGGTACATGGAAACTCACCAACGTGCATTTTTACTAGGTTCACACCCAAGAATTCAGGATTGAAGTCTTCATACTAGAGTGCTAATTTTTGAGGCCTGACAGAGGCAAAACGAAAACTAGCAGTCCCTTGCCTTACTTTGTAGGGTAAGACTTTAGATAGGTGAAATAAAATGGAAGACAATTCTTATACTTAATTTATGGGGTTTAAAACCCAAGGTAGGTGAAAATAAAACAGGAGACAATTCTTAACCTTACTTTATAGGGTTTAAGACCTCGGGTAGGCAAAAATAGCCTAAGAAAGAATATAAACATGAGAAAATGTTACAAAAAATAGAAAGAAAGTGTGTGTATGCTACTGATGTATTTGGGGATGTATAAAATAGAATCCAGATCAACTTGAGATGTGAGAAGCAAAAGAAAAAATCAGACACATTTTTTTTTCAAAAGGGATGGTCCAATGTCCCATCTTAACCTTACTCGTCCTTTTCGAATTCTTTAATTGGGAATTGTATCTTGAGTCGGGGAGAGTTTTAGCACAGTTGAGAATTTCAGACAGGTGTAACATGTGTATTCCGCATGCAAAACCCTATAAAAACCCTCTTCCATATATTCTCTCTGCCTCACACCTGATTATTAACTACCTTTGAAGCTTGCTGCTATGTGGTTTATATAGACCTTGATAGGTGGCCCTTGTAGGCTATAGGCTTTTTTTTTTCTTCCAACTCTACCAATCAAGTAAAGAAAGCCTATAACGAAAGACACTCTTTTGGACAGGCATCCCTTTAATGACATCTTATCCATTTTGTTCATGTAAACTACTATGCTTGGAGGGTTTCTAGGACTTCGAGAGTCAGGATGAGTGGCCTCAATTTATTCTTTGCCGGATATGGTATTGGTTGATCAGGTCTAGTGATTGTCTTTGAGAGGCACAAGGACCATTTCTACCTGTTCATCTTGGATTTTTAATGTCTTTAGGGTTGGAAACATGTAGTTCGTTTGGGACTGTGCATGGCTGAAGTTTTCGGCTATGCTAGACAATCATATGATATATGATTTCATTGAGTTGCAAGCCCACTAATTTGGTTTATCAATCATTTTTAGGCCGTACTGATGATATTTTTTATCCGATCCATTTAGATTTTTGAAGCTTTAGGATCATCCGGAGACAATTTTATTGAAGTGGTGCACCTTTTGAGTTTCTAAAAGGTCAATGAGGTTTGGTTAAGATTAGATTGGTCGAACCTCCAATCCTCTGATCTGGTCCATCGATTATTTTTGGGATCTACTAATTTAAAGATTTGTATGGTCTTTCAATGATTTCCCAGTCATCTAGAGATGTTATCAAAGCCTTGCTAAAAGTTAAAGAATAGTTTATTTTTATTTTAGATGGGGATGTTTACACCATTATTTATGGAGTAGATTGACTTGAGAATATACTAGCTTTAATTAATATCTAAACATGAGGATATATGATAAGTTCGAGGTATTAATCACATGTGTTTTAGCTTTCTTTACAAGATTTTTGTGTAGCTAATAAAAGTGGGTATAGCTGTATGCATCTGTTAAGGATAAGTTGAAACTCACATAATCAATCAAGAGTTTCATAAGAATTCACTTAGGGCGTGTTTGGCCAGACCGATCCCATGGGATTAGGAGGAATGGGATGGGTTTTAAGGTAATGATAGCGGTGTTAGTCGACGGTCGGATGTCTAATGGGATTCTTATATCCTGGGACCAAAACCCCCGCCTGTTTGGATTGTCACAGCCATCCTGGGATCAAGTGAGTGATCCCGTTTGGATGCAGATGGGATTGGATATGAAACCAATTGCAATTCCACCCTGTGCGTTTGGAAGTTCGAGTGGTTCCATGCATACTGTGGGATCAGCTGTTCGCACGTACGACTTTGACTGGTCCAAACTGGGCTGGCTACCACACCCAAACCAGTCCACCGTAGCTAGTGGCCGGTGCTCGGTGGGACCTACAATGATGTATCTATTTCATCTGAACCGTCCATATGTTTTACTGGATCATTTGCGGCCACACCACATGATCTCATCCATACGCAACATTCGGTATGAAATTTGTGCATACGTGTGGAAGTACTATATCAAATCCATATGGATGATTATGATATTAACTAATACTGTAACACTAACCTTGACTATACTAATGTCTTGAAATCATCCAAATTAAACAAGCTGTTCAAAGTATTAGTTTTAGTAAAACATTCCCAACAATATCTATAATTTAATCATAATATACAAGGCAGAAAAAACAACCATAATTCCAATCAGGAGTGCCAAAAATCTCTCTGCGGTTGAAGGGGGGAGATCATCAGTAGACGTAGGCCTAGAAATAGTAGCTGGGGTTGTCTGCTGGATAGATAGCATTGCAGAATGATGGACATTGATTGCGTCCACTGATGTGGCCACATCTCCCGAAGGAGATCCACGTCCATGTGTCGGCAGTGCACTCGCCAGACCGAAAAACTGTCCCAGCATACCGTAGCCTCTCTCCAATTCTTAAAGGCTTGATGGCGGCCCCCATTGTATCCCTCCACCTCGACTCGCGCATCATCCCATGTAAGATAAATTCTTGGCCGATGCCCAACCAGGACAATATAGTATTTTTCCTTTACCATCTGTAAAGAGAGGTCCATTATTGCAATGAATAGTAACAAATTGAAAGTCATATGTATTTACAAAGAAAGAGACACATCTAATCGTATGAAAAATATATAATTTAATAAAATCATTTGACATATGTTTGTGGAGCCTTCCTTTTCTCCATACAAAGTGTGTGGCCCTATTAGGAAAAAAGTTACATAACAAAAGTAATTGATCCAGAATTAGATTAAATAATTACATATCAAGGATATCAACCCAGGAACAGTCCAAGGCCAATGTATAACACTGCCCCTACCAGATATGAGGAATCCAAAAATAGAAGCCGTAACAAAAAATATGTGAAAGTTATTACATGCCTAAAAAAAAATAGTTTCTTATAGCAAATGTTCGACCACCTGAATTATTATATAAGCCGTACCCAACTTTTAAAGTTTTGAAATCCCAAAGATTAGCAACCATCAAACAGAACCGCCACCATCATTACTCTTCAAATCGGATAGAGTTTTTTTTTTTTTTAAGCCAATCAACACGACGTTTTAGCCATAGAGCAACAAAAAAGGATGAAGCTTCTCATCCTTATTCAAGAGCTGACTAACTCAATAAACTCAGCATAGATTAGCTTTTGAACCTCTTCCAGTATGTCTAAGATCCTATTCGTTCGATTGACCTCCTTTCCAAGTTTGAAGTTACGCATAGCCTCTGCGACACTCGTGAGAGACATGCCTACGACATCACAGGGTTGAGCAGGTCGCATCCTTTTTGTTGTCGCACTCCCACCATAACTACTATCAGATTCGGTTCTATAAATGGGAGTGTCCTGAAACGGCCTATTTTCCCTTGCTTGACTGTCAGTTGATCGGCCATAATTTTCAGGTGATTCATAGAGATTTTCCTTAGAGAGGTCTACGGTAGCATCCGTGTCATCGTCTAACTCTCTCCACGACTCATTCAGGTCTCTATAAACATGAGACGAGGATGCCGCAATATTCCTACTTCCTTGCGCATATCTGCCCGTAGCCTGGTCAGACCCAAAAATCACCACTAAATCATCCATCCGTTCAATTTGCTTGCCACGCAACCTCTCAGCTCACGGATGAGACTACAAACATATGATAATTTTAAAAATCAGTAAATGTTAGTTGACTATCAATTCCCTTGGAGTGTGCTCACTTGAATCACATATTCACCTGATTTTTTAACCCTGTATGGGCTAATATGGGTCATGCACTTAAAAGTGAATTGTAGGAAATTTAGAACCACACCATGGAAGAGCCCACCTGAAGCCCAAACCCTTTACTTGCTTGTAGGAGACCATCAATCTTTTATGTAAGCACTCTTAAGGAAGGCAACGTGCCATGTTAGGGTCAGACTAAGCTCCAACCTAATTATTACTTGGGAAGTAGGGCTGAGCCTAGCTAAGTTAATAATCAGGCCTTTGATTTTAGCCCCATTGTGTATGTTTCAATCTTGGCCTCCTGGGATTCACAGGAGGCAGAAACATGAAAACGTCTTGCAGATTATAATTAATCTACTTTCAAGATACAATAAGCTAACCTGTCAGTGTGTGGAGTTTCAGTTTTAAGATGAAGCAACACTCCAAACAACACGAAATATAAACATGAAGTTGGCCTAAGGTGGCCATGCCGAGTAAGACCCTAGAATTACTTTAATTTTCATAAAAATAAAATTTGAAATTTGAACACATGGTCTAAACTTTCAAAAAATCATTTACTTTATTTTTGAAAACCCAATCAACAGAAGATGCATGCATACAAACTTGTAATTGGTGGCATCTGTTTATAAATTTTTGATTGTGAGGAAGTAAAAAAATAAATATCAAAGGGGTGTATGCACATGAATTTCACATATTGCCCATGCACATTATCAACCTAGCAGTGTCCAAATTGAGTAGAATGTATTAGAACATACCGGGATTACGTGTTGTAGGTATATGAACGCTGTGTCACTATAGGCGATTGTCTCACTGTAATATGCAAAAAGTCAATAAAAAATATTGAAAAATTAACAGTGTTTAAACCAGTTCACCATCAAAATATATCTCTAAGTGAAATCAAAGCATTCACAATATCTGTTTGAAGACATAGCATTAATTCTCCTAGTCAATGCATACATACCTACATTGCTGACTGACTTAAAGAGCAAGATCAAATACAAATATGCCCATCCTACTCATTGGTCCACTTTTTGAATTGGATGAAATCACTTCAACATACACAATGAATCAATTTCAGATGGTGATTTTGTGATCGCTGTATCAATACAAGTTTTCATATAGGTTCCCATACGAAATGTACCTCGAAACAGATTGTTAAAGTAAAATCCCCAAATGACAAAAACATCTATTTTGCATCCACATGAGCCGAAAGGGGAGGGATATCCACTTTTGACATAATTAAAGAACTTATAAATCAAACTCTACTATGAGTTGCAAACTATTAAAACTCACATCAAATCCTTCCCATCCATAGAAGGGCAAGAATCTCAAAAATAGTCCTAATATAGTAATCAACAAAGATTCAAGTCTCCAATCATCCCAGCTCTAACCCCCTAATTCTAAATGAAACATGCACCACATGTATATTAAGAAGGCTATCCTATACAACTGGTGATCATAATAATGAGAACTAGGAGATCTCCAAATAAATTTCAAAGTCTAAGCCATCTACAAAAACCGTCTCTAGATCCAATTCCATGCATTAAAATAGATAGCTGGTGCTGGTAATAGAGAGCAGCTATCAAAACATTTTCACCCATAAAAGAAAAAAACAAAAAAAAAAAAGACTTTTATGGAACATCTATCGAGTTTAAGTTCCAATAAATGTCCTTGGCCCTTCATGAAAACCATATTGTTCGGTTATGTGATAGCAAGACAAAACTAGAAGACACTAACAGAAATCAAGTAATCTTTGAAAACTAACTCTAAAAAAAAAAAGAAGCTTTTTTGCTTCCTAATTAAACCAAATCCATTTTAAGGCACCACCATGTCCATCTGCGAGGTATACACCATAAATTTCTACATCATGCAAGAAGTCGAGATTAACAACACCCACTGATACGGTATGAAATACCAACTGACGGAACAATTGTGTGTATAAGCCCTTTATGATGGATTCCATGCCCAAATCCGTTTCCTATCCAAGTCCTCCTCTCAGCCAAAAGAGGCATTTAACGTGCATGCATGCCAAGCTACAGCTCTAACAGCCGTAGCTTCACATTGCAATGCATGTGAGTGTCGAATGGATTTTTAGAACTCAACTCCTCCCAATCACACATGAAATTCATTCCAAACATGAATTCATAAGAAGATTACAAGTTTTGAAAAGGATCGACATCCAATCCAAGTCAGGATAATAGTAGAAAGTTCTGAAATGGCCAATCCATATCCAAGAGACATATTGGGGGAAAATCAGGGTATAGGGAGACATACCTCAATCACGAACGGTAACCCTCTTTGAGAGGCCAGACCTTACCTTTTCCCCTTGCTTCGATCAATGGAGCTCCACAATATGCATCATCCATGGCTATATAACAGGAGATGGTAGTCACTGATGAAAGCCCATACCAGAGATCATTCATCTCTGCCTTGTACGGATTTAAAAGCAGGGACGGGCTGCTGCAGGTGGCGTTGCTGTTTCGTATCTCCGTACAGGCAAAAAATCTAGCAAGAGATCGCAGCCAGCAATCCCGTAGGATTTGGATGGTGGGCTCGAGGAGACGAGTGAAACAGGATGGGATTTCTCATCCTTATCCCACCATACGCGAGTAATAACTGTGGGATAAAGACGGGTTGTTTGGATCCCGGCCGAAACAAACGCGCGCATGGGATGTGCACGTGGGATCGCATGATCCCATCCCTCGTAATCCATCCTAATCCGTCTACCCAAACACGTCTTTATGAGCTTAGATTTTGAGTATGGGATGGTCATTAAGTTATTTTTCTACTTAGCCCAACACTTAAAATATTTTAAAATTATTTAGAAATATTTTCAATCATTAAATTTTTATTTTAATGGTTAAAAGGCTTTTAATTCTGTTTTAATGTTAGAAAGGTTTTAATTAAACTTTTTATGTTTTGATTGAACTTAATGATACTATGATTAGTTTTTATTGGAGCTATTGTGCCAATGCTGGTGTGGGCCACACTGCATCCACATTGCACCCCATGATTTGGATATGCTTTAATATTGGGCTTATGCTCTTAAAATGAGGTAGCAAAATAGATGGATGGTGGGAATAAAATACATATATCAAGGTGGCCCCCACAAGAAGAATTCGGTCATCAGGATATCTATGGTGTTGGGTCTCCACTCAATCCACTTCCAAGATTATATTTTTAGGACGTGGATTCACGTGTTTCTGACTGTGGGGCCACCTTAATGTATATATGTGCCTTGTCTATGCGGTGCATTCATTTTGAAAACTCATTTTAAAGCAAGATTAAAAAAATGAAGCAAATCCAAATCTTAGGTAGACCATAGTCTAAGAAATGATGGTAATTAACTATTAAAAAATTCTCGTGGGCTACCAAACTTTTGAATGAAGCAGATTCAAATCTCAGTGGACCATGGTACAGGAAACGAAGGTAATCGACCATTAAAAACTTCTCGCAGGTTACTGAAGTTTTGGACTGAGCTGATATTTATGTGGTCTCTTATCAATAGGTTGGATGACAAATAAACATTCAAATGACCCTAATGGTGTGAATTAAATCATGACCATTTTTGTGGTGTGGTCCACCTGAGATTTGTATCTTAAGTTGCATAAAGTTTAATTTAATTCAAAAGTTATTGAAGATGTGGACCAATTATAATGCACCAAGCAAAAAAATTTCATTTGTGTTAAGTAGAGGATCCAAATTCTTTAATTCCAAGCCATTCATAAGATTGGATTGTCGGTGGGCCCGGTCACATAGATATAAGCTGTGGGACCAGGTCCGCATGAGATGTCCGTGACAAATTGACATGATTGGTATACCTGTTTTGGAAGATGTAACGCCCCAAAAATTGGCACCTGAGTACAAAGACTCCGATCTCGAGTTCTCGGGTGTTAACCTAATGAGAATGCACTTGTGTCCTCATTTAGATTCAAATTTATTTCACACAGATAATCAGAGTAGCTCAATTCAAATTAACGGATCCAAAGCGAGGTAAAGATAACAATAGATTGAGAAATATAGGGTTAAGAGTTAAAAGTACAGTTCTAATTGTGATGATCGTCCAAAATGAGATTATACAAACAACAATCCACAATATACATACCCAAGACAGTTAAAGTGTAAAGCCTTCAGTTTATACCCAATTCTTCAAAACATAACGGCATTGGCAAAACCCGATATGAGCCTACCTGTCTGAGGCCTCGATAGAACCTGCATCAATAATATGTCTGGTTGGTGTTTTAAAACACCGTCCCAGGTGAGAGTGAGTAGCTAACTTGGTAGTGTCATTAGTTTTAAGTTATACATACTATCGACATAATCAGCGCAGTTAATGATAAATAAGAAAATAAATAATTCCTAAATATCCTTGTTAAATGTGCATATGAAGATATGACATGATGCATGCCCTTTCTAAATAATACTCCCTCACACATGACTCCGACCACCTGTTTCGTAAATGACAACACTTCATCATCACATGATAACCACGCCAGTTTTTCATATTCTAATCTAATGCAATGCAATGAATGATCATGTTAGTCGAGTAACTATTAAGTTCAATTCATCCAGCATATTGGCGAAGCTAGGATACCGACATTATATCACGAATCCTTACCCGAATCTCGTGGATCGTTGCCGCACGTAGCGGCTCCTTATCAATGTCCCTTGATCCAAATTTAGGTGTCACCCGTTTATCTCATAAATCAACAATTTCAAGGGTACGGTATGATACCTAAATGTATAAGGATCAACCTGACATGTGTCGTCACCCAAACTGAGTATGATCACTCAGTTCTGAGGTGCCAGCTTGTCACATAAAACTAAATTACCATGAGAAAGGGCTCGTCACCTAATTTCATTTACGTCTATGTCATTCGAACGGTACTTTAGCATGCAATCATCGGTCGGATAATTTGATGGGGGCCGTTCGAATAATGGTCGATCACCTCTATTGGTGCTCACTGGTCACTATGGGGAGGCTCGTCACCCCAACATAGACGACAGCTCGAACACGATGTCCCATACCACCATGCCCGGTTCATGAGTCTTAGTAGGATCGTATCGCACTAATGGTTATGAGCGGACACATTCATTAGGAATGGGGTATCTTAGATTCCATTTAGTAGTTTCATACATTGTGAACATATATGATCAATCAGCTAGTGGGCTAATTTGATTAACCTAGGAGAACCACAACATAACCGGCATTGGGTGCAAGCAGTCTATGTAGTCCAGCTATTATCGGTCGTCCGTGTTTAACCCGGGTCGATCGAACAAGCCTGGGGTAGCCGCCTTAACTCGGGCCACCCATTGATTTGAGTGATTTACCGATTGACCCAACATCGTAGAAATTCTAAGCATCACTATGAACTAAACACTGCATCATGTGATTATAGCATACATACTACTATGCAACGGCCTATGTATTTCATCGAACATGTAAGCATTAATAGAGTAATACATTCACTTAGGTATTTCATCGAACATGTGAACAACAATAGAGTAATACATTAATTGGAGCATATAATCAAACATGTGAGCATCAACAAATTAACACATTCAATTTAGAGTTTAATCAATCATGTGAGCATCATTAGAATAATACGTTTAATCACTTAGGCATTTTATCAAATATGTGAGCATGCATAGACAAGCAATGATACATATTATAATTAAACATGAAATATGAACATGCTAGGTATTTACAAATCATTTGTAACGCCTTAAAAATCAGGGGTCATGTATACACTCGACTTCCAAGTTTTCGGGTTTCATTTATGACCAATTTTACTGTTTTGTGTTTAATTGAGTTTAATGAGCAATATGGAATTACTTGAAATATGAATCACAATCATAACTAGTCTATTGAAATGGAAGTGGCTAAATGTATACAAGTCTAAAATAATATCAACGGGTCGCACAAGGCATCGCCCAACAAAAATACAAAAGAATGATATGTCCAAAAGAATAGTGCGCTGAGTCCACCACTCAATAATCCAAAATTTGTTTGCTAAATTTATTGTGAACCACCCATCAGCTGGAAGTAGGATAGCTCATCCTCCTCTTTGATGCTCGCGCCGTACGGTTCATTGAACTCAGCATCACTCGCAATTACTGAAGAGTCTGATTGGTGTTTTAAAACACCGTCCCAGAGTGGGAGTGAGTGATCAACTCAGTGAATACTATTAGCCTTAAGTTACAACAAGCATCAATTCTATGATGAATTTAATGAAAGACAAATATTCATAAATTCCTAACTAATCTTGTTAATGCATATGCATGGAATATGATATGATGTATGTCCTCGCAACAATACCCCTCGAGTGACTTCGTCTAACGATCGTACATGTCTAACACTCCCTCATTGCGACCTCAACTGTCGAGTTTCTAACCTAACTAATGCGATGCGATCGTGATAGTGTTAGCCGAGTTTTTAATTAATTCCGTTCATCCAGCAAATTGGAGAAGCTAGTACACCCCACGTATCATTGCCTTTAATTGGTTGTGAGGTCAAGTCCCTCAACATGCGAGGCCAGGACCCCGCGATCCTTGATCCCATTGGATTCTCCATCCTCGATTTCAAGCACATGGGG
This sequence comes from Magnolia kwangsiensis, assembly GCA_037074715.1. Classification (NCBI taxonomy): domain Eukaryota; kingdom Viridiplantae; phylum Streptophyta; class Magnoliopsida; order Magnoliales; family Magnoliaceae; genus Magnolia; species Magnolia kwangsiensis. The sequence continues at coordinate 139,774,401 of CM073576.1, read as the reverse complement.
AGTGCTGACAAGAGGGATTGCTCGCGATCACTAAAGGGAGGTTCATCACCCCAATGTAGGCCAGCAGTTCAGACATAGTGTCCCATTCCACCATGCCCGGCTCTTGAGTCAGTGAATCGGTTTCAAATGATTATTAATAGGCTTCATTGGTTGAAGGGTGTTTCAGGTTCCATACAGGCGTGAACAGACAGGGTTAACAAACATGGTTGGTCAGTAAGTGGACTAGACTGTGCGAGTTCAGGAGAGTATGTGACGGACGACATCGAGTACAAGTAACTCATATAGTCGAACTACTGTCGCCCATTCGCATCCGTCCAAACCCGCTGGTTTAGCTGCAGGATGGTCCTACCAATGGGACCACCTTCTCCCACCTCAGCTCCCTAACCAACCTAGGGGTTTGATGACATTCAATAATATTTCAACAATTTAGGATTCATCTTCTACATAATTGAAGTCATGTACTTATACATTAAACATAAAATTCAGATTTTTTGATACAATGCAACTACTAACAAAAATATGAAATTAATGTGTATGTGTTATGATGGGTTACTGAAGAGATCAAGAGCTATATACCATTCATAGCATAAACATACAACAAGGATTAATGTTAGCACTAACATACAACAAGGATTTATGCAAGCACAAACATACAACATAGATTTTATGCAATTATACATGCCACAAGGAAGGTTATATTAGAATCATTTATGAGATGAACATGCCCCTTCAAATCATGTCCAATCATGTTGATGAACAAATAAACAACACTCAATCATCTCATGAAATTTAGGAGGACTTATCATGTAGGTCTTGTCTAGGTTCTCTCTAGATTACTCAAGTACATCATCCTAACATTCATAATCATAAATTCATAGTAAAATTGGTGCTAGGCCACCTAAGAGTAATAGTCCACACCTATGGATCATTGAAGACTTGGAGAAACGACCTAAAAGTGTTAAACCCACGGGTTGATTGGCCGGAATCCTGAGTCAATGCTTTTGCATGTTAGGATTTTATGTAAATCCTAGCTCAACACAAAGGATTACAAAAAGAGGGATGCTTACCTCCCCAATCGGATGAAAATTACTTATAGTTGTGGTTGTGGGTTTCCTTGAGGAAAGGGAAGATGGGTTTCTAGATTTCACTTCCCGTGGGCACCACTTTTCTCTCCCTTCTTCCTTTCACACGCTCCTTCTTTCTCACTTCTCTCTCTTTTGTTGTTGGAGTAGTAGTGGGAGTGTGTGAGAGATAGTTTTAGGGCTTTATTTCATAGGTTTGGGCCAAATGGCCTTAAGTTCTAACAATTTCCTTCAATGGCCCTGTAGGAGCCCCTTTTGGCATTGGGGTAGCCCTGTCACCCCTTTGGCCACCAAATTTGGTGTGTAGGTGTCTCATGACCCAATAAGAGGTTGTGCAAAACTCCACGTCCGTTTGCTTTCAAATTTTGGGTCAAAGCTGGGGCAAGTTGCGCTCGGCAAGTGCCATTAGGATGACGCAAATAATTAATTTTTAGGTATCTACTGAGTTTGTGGTCCACGATGGAGCACAAGCCCAGTGAGATCTACGACTTTTCTAATTTTTAGATTTTTTTGACCTTTCTTGTCCGTTGTACGGCCCGCACGGGCTGTTGCTAAGTACAAATGGGCTATTTGTCTTAACGGCCCGCACTCGGTCCAAACGTAACCAGACTTGTTCGCCTTAATGGGATAACTTGGGTTAATTTATTGGCGGTGCCCCTCACATGAGCGGTCCTATGGTAAATCCTACATGGATGCCCTAGGACCTTGTTCTGGTTGGGCGGGGTGTTACATCATTCATCATAACAAATCATTAACTGAGACCTCGAGAGTCGATAAATGGAAACCTAGGCATAATAGTCCGCACCTTAAGAAAGAATATCCGATTTTGAGCTCCTAGGGTTAAGGATTTGGGAAAAATCACAAATTCATATATAAACATCAAGAACTATATAAGATTCATGCAATTCATTTTAGAAAAACCTAGGTTAGGAAGTAAAATTTGTTTCTTACCTCCTAATCGCAAGTAGGGTGGATTTGGCGGAGGAAAATGATCAAGGCCAGGGGCTTGGTTGAACGAGACCGATGAAGAGAAGCACTAAAGCCTCCCTCACTCCTACTCTCTCTTCTTCTCTCTCCCCTTTGAAAAATGCAAATTCGTATAGGGAGAGGGGGTGCCCAAATGAAGCCCTTATATAGTGTCAGATTTGGTGTAAATGGCCCCATGAGCTGGGTTTTTACTATATTAGCCCTATGGGAGGGTTTTTCTAACCTCTCGGGCCCATTATAGGTTGTAGATATTGATATACACCGTAGGATAGTTAGCCCTAATAATAATCTACGTATGGATATGATCGGCCCGCCATTTGGATGTGTCGATCGACATATATGATTAAAAGTCTTTTCAACGATCATCGATAGTTGATCGGGGCCGCAGCTATACGGATATATGTAGAGAAATATCTTTAGTCAGTACACCGAATTTGGCCACGAACTGACAGTCCGAAAGTTATAACTTTGCGAAAGAGCAATGAACTCATTTCACTTAAGTTTCAAATTTTTATATAAGGTATTCACACAACTCAAGCACTCGCCTTGCGAGTCCAAGTTGAATGATTCGAGACACGATCTTGGCTCGATGTCCCGCGATGGACGTCAAGTCCACTAAGACGAATATATTTCTATAGCCTCGGGTTTAGTGGCCCACTAACGAGTGATCTAGAACTTGTTTGGATAATCGGGGCATTTCTAAAATGAATTAGGTAATGAGATTTTTCGTGCATAATAATTAGGGTCTGGATTAGCTAAGTTTGTAGTGTGACCTATTCACAATTAGGAAAAATTTCGATTTAGTTAAAGTCAGTCTAAGCCGTTGGTTTTTAGGCTAAAGGGGTAACTGATTGATTTGGTTTGTTAATTAAGATCTGATTCTTACTTGTCTCGGCTTTGGGTAGATCTTTATTTAGTTACGGTTGTCTCGATTAGTCAGTGATAGGTCGACTAGATTTGGAACCTACATGAACAAATCCTGAGGCTAAGCTCGATGTTTAAGTGATCGGGCGGATTCGTTGGCTTTCTACAGTTAATTGATCGGATTTGTGCGGTTCTTTACTGGTACTACCCATATGTAGGCTCACTTCGAGCGTTAAGAACCAATAAGCGACAATATAAGTTAATTAAAATAAAAAATTTTAAGAATTTTTCTAAATCCAAAATAGTGAAAATCCAGAATGGTACACAAGACTACCATGGAACAATATTTTAAAATTAGGTAGATCCATATATCATGTAGCCCTACCACATGAAACAACGGGGATTGATTGCTGATAGTGACATGATGATATTTGTTCAGTTTATTGATTTGGATGGCGTATGAACATTATGGGTAGCTTAGGAAGGTTTCAACGGTGAGCGTTGTTGTTCCGTTGGTGTGGCCCATATCAGTTTTGTGTCTGCCTGATTTTTAGTATAATGTAATAACGTTGTATTTCAAAACAGATGGACAGAGTGGATTTGTCACTGACATCTATGTGGACCCATAAAGGCACAAGCAATCTACTCCCGCTAACTAAGTACGTCATCATTTAGATCTCTGATGAAGTGCTGTCACATCTAATTTATCCAAATCGGAAATACAGTTGTCTCCATAAAGGCTAGAGAAAAAAAAAAACTATCAGAAAGCTACTGGACGCGGATTGCATCCTACCCTTAATCCGTCCGGGCAGGGCTCTGTGGGGCCCAATGTGATGTAAGTGTTTTATCCACGCTGTTCATCGTTTTTCTTAGATTATTTTATGGTATGAGCCAAAAAATGAGCCAGTAAAAAGGCTTAAGTGGATCACAAATTGGGGATTGAACATCCACCATTAAAAACTTCTTGGGAGCTAGAGAAGTTTCGGATCAAGCTGATATTTGTTTTTTCACTTCATCCACATCTACATGACCTTATTAATAGGTGTAAAAAAAATCAAAGTGGCCCTTTGAAAGGTTTCAACGGTGAGTGTCATTATTACTGCAACTTCCTTTGGTGTGGCCCATTGGAGATGTGAACCTACTTAATATTTTGGCTCATACCTTGAAATGATTTGAGAAAAACGATTAACGGCATGGATAAAACACTTACATCACGGTGACCCCCACAGAGCCAGGACGTAATCTGCGTCCAAAACTACTTCAACAGCAGTGGAAGCGGATTGGTTGGTGTACCACACACCAGCTATATAGCTGGTGTATCGACGTTAGTAAGTTTTGTGGGTCTCATCATGAGGTATTTGTTATATCCAAACCATTCGTCCATTTGGCGATCTCGTCTTAAGGCTTGAGATGAAAAATAAGATAGATCTACTTATTCACTGGACCACACTACAAAACATAGTGGTGTACTGACGTTAGTAAGTTCTGTGGGTCTCATCATGAGGTATTTGTTATATCCAAACCATTCGTCCATTTGGCGATCTCGTCTTAAGGCTTGAGACGAAAAATAAGATAGATCTACTTATCCACTGGACCACACTACAAAACACAGTGGGGGATTGAACGTCTACCATTGAAACCCATTTAGAGGTCACAAAAGTTTTGGATCAATATGAAATTTATTTTTCCTCTTCATCCAGATCTTACTATATAATAATGTCCATCTTACTAAGCTCGATGTCCAGCTTCGTCCGAACATAATCAGACTTGACCACATTAGAGACATAACCCGAGTTAATTTGTTGACAATATCTCTTACACGACCGGTCAAATCGTGAGGTCCTGTGGCAGTTCCCACGTGGACGCCCCAAGACAATGTTCTAGATGGGATGGGTGTTATAGGGTCACCCTACATCAATATTGCACCCCATGATATAGATATACTTTAATTTTGGGCTCATGCTCTTGAAAGCAAAATGAATGTACAGTGGGGATAAAATACATATATCAAAGTGGCCCCCACAAGAATTCGGTTACCAGTACATCTATAGTGTTGGGTCACCACTCAATCCACTTTCAAGATTATATTTTCAGGATGTGGATTCATGTGGATCCAACTGTGGGGCCACCTCAATGTACGTATGTGCCTTATCCAAATCTTAGGTGGACTACAGTCTAAGAAATGATGGTAATTAACCATTAAAAACTTCTCATGGGCTATCAAACTTTTGAATGAAGTAGATTCAAATCTCTGGACCATAATACAGGAAATGGTGGTAATTGACCATTAAAAACTTCCTGTGGGCCACCGAAGTTTTGGACCTAGCAAGTATTTGTGTTGTCTCTTATTAATAGGTTGGATGGTAAATTTCAACTTGGTATCAATTCCCTAGTGCGGATGGCTAACAATGATGTGTGAGCTGACACTGGATGAAGGTTGGTTGGCAAATAAATATTCAAATGGCCCTAATGGTGTGAATTAAATCGTGACCATTTCCGTGGTGCGTAGGAAAGTTGCAATAAAGTGTAATTTAAATCAAAAGTAATCGGTGACGTGGATCAATTACCAAATTCTTTAATTCCATGCCGTTCATATGTTTAGATTGTCCGTGACACCGGTCACAGGTGATGTCCGTGCAAATTGACATGACTTGTACACCTGTTTTGGAATACCATCATGAAGGAGGTTTTAAAATCAGAATCATGTGGGCCCTACCACACGAAAGAGCGGAATTGAATGCTGACAGCGATAGGATGGTATTTGTTCAGTTTATCTGAGTGGTAATATTTCTACGAACGATTTGGATTGCATGTGATCATTATACGCAACTCAGAAACGTTTCAACGGTGAGCGTTGCTGTTTCCACTATTCTATTGGTGTGGCCCATTTTAGTTTTGGGTCTGGCTGATTTTTAGCTTAATTTAAAAACGTTATATTTCAAAACTGACGGGCAGAGTGGATTTGTCACTGACATCTACGTGGACCCATAAAGGCATAGGCAATCCGCTCCCCCAACTAAGTACGTCATCATTTAGATCTCCGACGAAGTACGGTGACATCTAATCGATCCAAATTGAAAATACGGTTGCCTCCGTAAGGGTCAGAGAAAGAATATTTAAATATGCCAGAAAGCTACTTCAACATGGGGAAGCGGATTGGCTGGTGTACCACACGTCCGCTATATAACAGGTGTATTGACGTCATCTGATATTTTTTTATATCCAAACCGTCCATCCATTTGGCGATCTCGTCTTAAGTCTTGAGTTGAAAAATTAGAAATATCTAACTATCAACGCTACAAAACGCAGCAGGTATTCTACCATTGAAACTTATTTAAAGGTTCTAAAAGTTCTGTATCAATATGAGATTTGTTTTGAATCAATATGAAATTTATTTTTCTATACCATTCAGATTTTTAAGATCTTTGTGACCTTTTGAATAGATTAGATGAAAAATAAACGCTCCGATGGCCCTATAAATTTTTTAACGGTTAAAATCATTATCGTTACAGTTATTTAAAGTGTGGCCCAATTGTTTTTTGGATATGATTCATATTTTGAATAATGCTTTAAAATGATCTCAAAAAATGGATGAATAGTGTGTATATAATAAATACATCACAATAGGGCCATGTAACTTTGATCTCCTTTGAATCGTTCGTACAACTTGGATGGTACATATTCAACCGGCAAAATCAGGTAGCTAGTGGTCGGTGCTATGTGAGCTCTATCATGATATACGTGTTTTCATGCATTTTGAAAGATAATTTCAGAGCTTGATTCCAAAAATGGGGCATATCGAAATCTCAGCTGGACCACAACATGGGAAAACAATTGTGATTGAATGTCCACCGTTAAAAACTTCCTAAGGCCCACTGTAATGGTTATTTGACATCTAACTTGCTGATTAGGTCATACAGGGAAAAAAAATATACAACAGCTTGATCCAAAACTTTTGTTGTCGCAAGAAGTTTTTAATGGTAGGATTTCAATCAACACTGTGCGGTCCACGTGAGATTTGAATCAACCTCATTTTTGGGATCATGCCATAAAATGATCTGGGAGAATGGGTGGACGGCATGGATGAAACAAACATATTATGGTGGGGCCCACAGAGCACCGACCACTAGCCAGTGGCTAGTGGCAGGGTGAGTGGCCGATCCGTTTCCCAAAATCAGACGGTTACTCCCCTTCTCCAAGTTGAAACTGCATTATTATTACGGTGGGGCCCACTCAAAGACGCAGCATCTGACGGTGGAGATTCGATGAAAAGCCAGTTTGGGTCCTTTTATTCTCTAATGGAGGTGCCAAAGAGCAATTGAGCTAGGCCACGTCCATTCAGGGTGCTGTGCACGTGTTGCTTTCCTGAGATGAATCTGATCCCATGGCCCTCAGATTTTGATGATGAGATGGCCCATCACTGCTTAGAACATGCCACGTGATGTTGATGAGTGCACTCGCACACCCACTCTCGGGCACACACGATCAGATATGGTAAGTATGTGTAAGATCCTCACCATTCATTAGGCAGGGCCCCATGAAGTATCTGCCCCGCCCAACGGTTCATTTTTTATTCTACACGTGCGCCAAAGAAATAATTGGCAAAAAAACAATTGATGATCCGTGGTCAATTAACGTGTGGCCCACTTGTTGTTCTAGATTTCATGACCTTTGAGCTGTAGAGACTGCTTGATGAACGGTTGGATCTTTCAAGCGTGTCTCTGCGTGTAGCCTTACAAGTACCGTACATATTTCCTTATGTGGACAAATAATGAAATGCTCCGGCAGAGCATGATGATCGTACTCATGACATACCCACAGCACGTGAATCACGTGAATCGCTACAGTGGGGTGGATCGTTCTCGTTGATAACACCTGTATGAGATCTTAACCATCCCATCGCTTGATATTTTCCCAAATAAATATCAACCATTGATCAGTTTTCTTTTTAAATTATCCATTTGATTTCCGTCGATTAATGGTTTGGTTGTTCATTATCCATTTAATGAAGTTACGTGCATAATACACGTGGATGAACAGAAAATCCCGTAGCGTTTCACATGATTCACGTGCTCTCCACCGTATTAGGGTGAGACGACCCCGGACTCACCGAAGAGGGTGCGGCCATTGCCGCATGGCCCACCTTGATGTATGTATTCTATAACCACGCCGTACCAAGCATATCCAATTATCTGGTAGGTAGACCATATGGACCACATCATGGGAATACATACATATGAAGCATATCCAATTATCTGGTAGGTAGACCAGATCATAGGAATACATACACCAAGGTATTCATATTGGACGGTCTACTTCTTAATTGGATCTGCTTGGATAATGCCTTAAAATGATATGGAAAAACAGATGGACGGAGTGGATACAGAATACGTGCATCAAGGTGGCCCCACCATAAGGATGTGGATTGTGTCTTACCCTGTCTCTGGCTGAGAATGGGCAGAACTTTGAGTGGCCAATGTGATGTATAGGTCTTATCCACCCTGACCATATGTTGTTTGGTATAATTTCAGGACATAAGATAAAAAATGAGGCAAATCTAAGGCTCAAGTGGAACACACTACAGGAAGCAATGATGATAATGATTCTCACGGTTGAAACTTTTCTAAGGCCTACCGTGATATTTATTTTTCTTCCAACCTATTCATAATAAAATTATGTAGGCTTGGATGAAGAGAAAATACAAATATCGAGTTCATCCAAAACTTATGTGACCTTAGAGAAGCTTTCAATGGTAAGAGTTTAATACCCAACATGTAATACACTTTACCCTTGGATGTACCTCATTTTTTGTCTTATACCTTAAAATGATACGAAAAAATGAATGAACGGTGTGAATAAGACCCATACATCATGGTGACCACTCAAATCTCCTGTCCATTCCTAGCTGAAGATGGGAGGGGGTAAGACTATAGGTGTACATTCAATCGAGATGAGTCAAGTTGGCCCGAGCTCGACTCGGATCAACCACTAGTTGACCTCAGCTTGAACTCGGCTAGGCTTAGTCCTCAATCTTAACTAGCCAACTAGCTTGGTTCAGTTAGTAGCTCAAGCTAGTTCAAGCCGAGTTCGAGCGCGGCTCAAGCTAGTTCTAGTCGAGTTCGAGTTAAGATCGAGCCAAGTTCGCCATTGTAATATTTCCACATATATCTAAATTGCATATTCATAATATCACTTAATGTAATATAGAAGTAATGATTTTACAAGTATTTTATCAAACACTTTTTAAACAACATTAAAACTTAGAAAAACAGAATAATTGTTTCACATGCATAACTTCCTTACCACCGGTAACACTTCTTTGAGTCATTTCATCAAACATTTAGTGAGCAACACCACCTCACCAATAACATAGTAACCGAATCAACAAATTGGTTTGATCCACGTACAATTCAAGCTAGATATGATTTAAGTTGAGCCAAACCCGGCCAGCTCGAACTCGACTTGATTTCGAGCTTAAAAAATCAACTCAAGCCAAATCGAGCTTTTTCGAGTGGAGACGAGAGAGCAACTGAGCTAGCTCGGTTCCTGTACACCCCTAGGTAGGACACCGGAGTGATAGAGCTGTGCAGACAGGATTGGATGGACGTGATTATTTAATCAAGTACCCTGCATGCACGTTGTACAGGTCTGCAATATCGGACCCTTTATCAAATGGGCCCCACGGTGGATAAAACGCATCCAATTTACGAAAGCTACGATCATCTAAAGGGTGCCATGGTATACCTGTCCATTGGATGCGGCGGCAATTTTTGGGTCATGCTCTTTATATATTGGATGAATCGGTGGAGTTGGACGGACGATATTCCTGTGCGTGGGGCCCACAAAGATGACCGTGACAAAGATATAAAAGGAATCTAACAATCAGGGAGATCTAAAGCTCATGTGGGCCATACTACCACATGAAAAAGCAAGCAGTGATTGAATGCTTACCGTTGGAAACTATGTCGGGCCCACAAAAGTTTTGTATGAGGATGATATTTGTGCCTAAGGTTTATCTGAGTGGTAATAACCCTGTGAACGGTTTGGATGGCATATAAACATCATGGCCAGCTCCAGGAAGGTTTCAACGGTGGATGATTTCATTCCCGCTGTCTCATTTTCTGTGGCCCACCTGAGTTTTGGATCTGAATGATTTTTAAATTCATATCCTATCGTGGTCTTGCAAAACTGATGTACGGAGTAGATTATTCAGTGGCATCTCTGTGGGACCCACACAGATTCCGACATCACGCGGGACAGGAATATCTCTGTGCCTGGGGTCACAGGCGAACAGAATCCCAGGCAATCCGCTTCACGATTTGGACGGTCTGAATTGCTTTACAAGTAGGACGGTTGTCACGGGACGCGGATTGCGTCCTACCCCCGCCCAGATGGTAATCCGTCCGGGCAGGGCTCTGTGGGGCCCACTTTTATTTAAGAATTTTATCCACACCGTTCAACAATTTTTTCAGATAAATTTAGTACGTCAATTGAAAAAATGAGGCAAGTCTAAGCCTTAAGTGGACCACAACAAAGGAACCTGCACTGATATGACACCCACCGTTGAAACCTTTCTAAGGACTCACGTGATTTTTTTAAATTTTTTTACCATAAAACCTATTCATAAGGTCATGTAGACGTGGATGAAGTGAAAACACAAATATCAGCTTGATTCGAAACTTCTCTGGCTCCCAATAAGCTTTTAATGGTGGACGTTCAATCCCTACTTTGTGTCCACTCAAAACTTGGACCCGTCTCATTTTTTGGCTCATATATATATAATTTTCTTAAAAAATCGTTAAACGGCGTGGATAAAACACTTACATCACGGTGGGTCCCACAGAGCCCCGCCCGGACGATAATCCGTCCGGGCGGGGGTTGGACGCAATCCGCTGTCACGAGACACGACTATCGTATCTCACCAGGATCGCAGGTCCGGAGGCGGATTGCCAGCTAAAGCTTCTTGCAAGAAGTTGCTGTGCAAGGATGCTTGGTGGGCCCAACAACATGTTTTTGAGAAATCAACCCCGTTCATCCGTTTTGTGAGATTTTTTAAGGACATTCTAATAAAAATGAGGTGGATCCAAAATTTAAGTGGGCCACACGAGAAGAAACAGTGGGGATTCGGTGAGCCCGTTGAATCATTCTTATGGCTATAAAAGTTTTGTATCAGGCTAATTATTTTGTGTTTTCTCTTCATCCCAGTGGGAATGACCTTATAAACGGTTTGGATGGCATATAAACATCAAGTTGCAGTTCAAGAAGGTTTTAACGGTAGAAATTTCTTTCCCTCTCACGTGACCTACTTGAGTTTTGAATCCACCTAAGTTTTTAGTTAAATGTCAAATGACTTGGCAAAATGGATGGATGGGATAGATTTTTCGAAAACATGGCGATGGGCCCATCCAACATCCTTGGGCAGAAAATTACATAGAGACGCTCTCTCGCAGGAAATCCGTCCCTCGCAGATCTATCTCCTTCCAAAATGGAACGCCGGTTGTCCTACCCCGCCCGTCTCCAGCTGGGGACATGCAGTAGATTTGAGTGGCCACCACGTGTATGAGTTTTACCACACACACGGTCCATTCATTTTTCTATCATTTCGGGAACTAATCTTGAAACTTAGGCAAAATCCAAGACAACGGTGGACCACGTAATGAGGATTAAACTCTTATCATTGATAACTGGTTGGGGGCTATTTCTTGGGGCCACAAAAGGTGGACAAGAATATCTTGGATTAGGAATGGTGTTTTTTTCTTAAAAATTTTAATCTTAAGCACGATTAGATTATATGAAACCTCAAAGATGCGAACATTTTTTTAGGTTTTATTTAGAAACTCTTGATAATATTAGATAATTATTTTTAATTGATTATAAGATATCATATGTAATTTGTGTTTGAATTGTTATATTTTTATAATCCTAATGTTACTTTTTGATGGTAGATAACATGTTTGATAAAATGCTTCAATAAGATGAAACTCATACTGCTAGAAGTATTGCGTATAAATTGATAAGCGATATTAATATACGTTTGATTGTATTGATATACATTGAATTGTACTGATTTGTACGTATGTTCGGTTAATATATCCTATAGTGGTATTAAGTTGTTTCATGATTACGTTTATGTATTGGTTAATCTGATTTGTAGTCATGCAGATCGAGCCATACAAAATGTTTGTAGTCGTATGGATCGAGCCATGCAAAATATTAAGTAAGCGGATGACCCACTTTGAGTTGGCTATCCCGAACTTATACGAACGATTGACATTGGTTGGAGCTACACGGGATGCTTCGCACCCAATGTTGTTTTTACCCAAAGTCCTTTGTTGTCGATTGATGAAATGCTTCAACAAGATGAAACTCCTACTATTAGAAGTCTTGTGTATAAATTGATAAGTGATGTTGATATATGTTGAATTGTATTAATATACATTTAATTATACTAATTCATACATATGTTCGGATAGATGTCGCTTTTGCCCGAGGTCCTTTGTTGTCGATTGGATCAGTCCAATGCATGACATGATCATTCTTATGTTTGATGGTTATATAACATTCAAGGAATCTACGATATTACTATTACTATTAAATTAAGTTCATTCATAACCGTTAGTGTGTTACGATCCCATTAAGACTCGCGAGATGGGCATAGTCGTATAAGACACCGTGTCCGAACTGTCGGCCTACGCTCGGATGACATACCTACCACATATGTAAAACATTCTTTAACGCCCTAGATTTTTGTCAACTGGGAATTAGATGTCATTGTGTATTCCCTTTGATTTTTTAATTTGAGTGCATGTCCTTGCATGCATTTACGCATGTTTGGAACCAAAAGGAGTAATGCGGGGTCCACTAAAACCACCCAAAATAGTAGAAGTTCAAATTTTATAGACTGTGGACAAACCCTGGCGGTGCCATCATAAAAAAAGGGGTTTTGGGACAGTCCCCGGTGGTGCCCCCGCCAAATTTGGACAGCAGGCAGTGATGCCACCCCTGAATTAGCAGTGCCACCCCCCCCCCCCCGCCCCTTTCTCTTTCTTTCAACACTATAACAATGTTTAAAATTTGACAGTTTCGGTGTGTTGGCTTCAAAATTTTATATATTTTGTTTTACAACTCCAATTAAGATGATTCAAAAGTCAGATTGAAGTTTAAATGAGTCTAGTTTTATATAAAAATAAATAATAATAAAAACTCAAAGAAGGTTAATTTTAGGATATTTTAGAAATTATACTGAAAATCATTGGTTTCAGGAAGCTGGTACTTCCAGAATTTTTAGAATTTTTTTAGAATTCAAAATGGAATAAAATTTGGTTGGGATAAAGTAAACTTAATGATCAACTATTATAAAAAATATAAAAATTATATTAACTAAAAGTACCAAAAATAATATAAGAAATAGACCTCTTGAAACTAAAAATCTTTACAACTGCAAGTTACTAATGGACCGCAGATATCTTTTTCCTCTCATAGTTTTTATATTTGATGTCTTCTTAGAAATTGATTACAATCATATTGGGAATCATCCTATATGATTAAATTAAGATTTTCTATTTTTAATATATTTTCTAAATTCAGGTAGTTTCTAGTATAGTTGAATTATAGTTCTTGATTAGGGTAATTAAAGTTGAATAATCATTTTCTCTAATTACGAATAGGTTGTGCTATGAACTTAGCTAATCAAAACTCTAATCATCGTACAGAATAAATTTCGCTACCCGATTCATTCTAGAAAGGCCTTGATTATTAGAACACGCTCTTGACTACTTGTCACGTCCCAAACTCGGAAACCGGGCTCACAAAATTCCCGATCGCCGAATCCAGCGCCGACAACCTCCGTAGAACCCTATTCTCGGCTCCTAGCGCCCATTCGCCAGGTTCCGATCCTGGAATGCTACAAGGAGGATTTTCAACGTCAGTTTGATTCGTAATAAGCATAACCAAATGCATAACTCACAAACAACAACCAAAAACTCCATTACATTTCCACTATGATAAAAAACTTTACAAGTACAATGAGCATAAAGGAAAATACAATGGTAAAGAATAAAAAAAACTCCAAAATGATCTGCAAAGTGCTCCTGTCTCAGCGCTGCTACGCCCCAACGTCACCTGCACGCAACGGTCGTGCATAAGCTTATAGAAAGCTTAGAGGGTGGTGAAAGTGTATGCGCAAGATAGTAATGTGAACATGTAATATGAGAATAATGCGGAATATGCAGATGGATGCATGAAAACTATTAACCGTACCAAAGCTATGCGATGCAAAACATGAATGATAGCGGCCATCCCAAGGCCATACGATGTGAAATGCATCTCAAGCATACAAATCCTCATCTATGTCCGCACATCAATACAGCTCAAATCTGGGATATCACCGGGGTCTAGTACACTCTAAACCAGATCGCCGCCTCATCGCGTGCAATAAGGTAAGTGGAAGAGACCTCACTATCCGTTTGTCAATATCGGGCTCGACTCATCGATAGCGGACCCATTCCTCGAGCTGGTCAGACTCAGCCTAGCATTGCCCCTACACTCGGGCGGGTAAGGCTGCACCCCCTTCCAACCGACCACGACACAGTGGAGAGCGCAATCATCTGGTATTCGGCACTTAACGCTCATCTACCCACTCGGTCTAGACGTTGGAGCAACTTCTTAGTACCGTAAGGGTTTATAGACTTTCACCCAGGGATATCTATAGCACCCCATATAGAACGAGATTTTCGGTATCCAATCCTGCCAACCACGATACGCCTGTGGAGGCTACAGCCCCGATGTTGCTAGGGCATACAGTAATCATGTCATTCAATGCGAAATGTATGAATCACACTATCCAATCATGCGGAAACTCCTGAGCGTATCGTGCGCTCATGTGGGGCAACACCGTCTATCAAGGAGCCCCTAAATAATCTGTCCGAAGGCATATGCTATGATCAATCACTTCTCATATCAAGCATACATATGATGCATATGATCATGAGTCATGGAACTATACTAAACATGTGATAAAGTAATGCACTGTCCTTATAAAGTAGATGGGTCTAGACGGCCTATACGCAACAAGTACGGGTCTATTAATGGGCCCTAGGGAGAGTCGTAATGCGGACATTTAACCAACATTAAACTTGTAATGTGGACGTCAAACCAACATTACTCCCAAGGCGTAGCCTGTAGTGAATATCATTACATGAACTAGGTTGGGATCACACATTGCAATGGGCCTTAGGTATAACCCATTGGGCCTTAAATACATTGAATGAGCCATATCATATGGGCCTTTCATTCGTCAAGTGGGCCACATCAATGGGCCGCACCAATGGACCTTATGCGCATTGCAATGGGTCAGAACCCGTTGGGCCTTGAATGCATCAATTGGGCTTAATCTCATGGGTTTTATATGTAACAAATGGAGCACACTAGTTGGGCCCCATATGTACATCAAATGGGTCTCAACCCATAAGCCCTAGTACATCTCAATGGGCCTTAACCCATGGGCGCCTAAAACATCAAATGGGTTTGAACCCGTGAGCCTTATACAAATCCCCAAAATGGTTGGACGGTTTGGACGACACTCATCCATCATAGTGGGTCCCATAGGGATGGAAGGCATAGATTAATCACATGGTCCGTGGTAAAAAAAATCCATACTCATGAAGGGTGTGTACACAAATCATGCATAAGTGGATTCTAAGTAGGATCCACTCAAAAATGTTTGTTTTTCACCGGACCTTGGGCCCAACATAATGTTTATTTTCCATCCAAACTGGGCACAACATGATGTTTATTTTCCATTCAAACTGTTCATAGGGCCCACTGCAATATTTATTTGCAATCCAATCTTTTCATAAGGTCACGTGGACCTTGGGCCCACTGCAATGTTTATTTGCAATCCAAACCATTCATAGGGTCACGGTCAGGGGTAGGTCCCACCGTCTAGTATGAATGGTGCGGATATAACACATAAAACATGGTGGGGTCCACCGTCCCGGGGTGGACGGCGTTGGCAGAACACATACATGACAGTGGGTTCCACCATCCACGGTTTTGGACGGTGTGAATATAACACTTGCATCGTTGTGGGTCCCACGTGGGGCCCACCATAATATTTGTTCTCCATCCAATCCGTCCATACGGTCACAGAGACCTGGACGAAGAGGAAAAAAATAAATTTCATATAAGTCTAAAACTTCAGTGGGGCCCAAAAAGGTTTCAATGGTAGACCCTCAATCAACACTAATCCTTATGGTGTGGGCCGCCTGTCACGCCCCAAACTCGGAAACCGGGCTCACAAAATTCCCGATCGCCGAACCCGGCGCCGACAGCCTCCGTAGAACCCCATTCTCGGCTCCTAGCTCCCATTCGCCAGGTTCCGATCCTGGGATGCTACGAGGAGGATTTTAAATACCAGTTTGTTTCGTAAAAAGCATAACCAAAGGCATAACCCACAAACAACAACCAAGAACTCCATCACATTTCCATTATGATCAAAAACTTTACAAGTACAATGAGCATAAAGGGAAATACAATGGTAAATAATAGAAAACTCCAAAATGATCAGCAACGCGCTCCTGCCTCAACGTTGCTGCAGTCCAACGTCACCTGCACGCAACGGTCGTGCATAAGCTTACAGAAAGCTTAGAGGGTGGTGAAAGTGTGTGCGCAAGGTAGTAATATGAATGCAATGTCAGAGTAATGAGGAATATGCAGATGGAACCAAAACGTCATGAGCCGTACCAAGGCTATGCAATGCAAGATATGAATGGTATCGGCCATCCCAAGGCCACGCAATGTGCAATGCAACTCAAGCATACAGATCCTCATCAATGTCCACATATCAGTACAGCTCAAAGTATGGAATATCACCGGGGTCTAGTACACTCTAAATCAGATTGCCGCCACATCGCGCGCAATAAGGTAAGTGGAAGAGACCACACTATCCGTCTGCCAATATCGGGCGCGACTCGTCGATAGCGGACCCATTCCTCGAGCTGGTCAAACTCAGCCTAGCATTGCCCTCTACACTCGGGCGGGTAAGGCCGCACCCCCTTCCAACCGACCACGACACAGTGGAGAGCACAGCCAACTGGTAATCGGCACTCAGTACTCATCTACCCACTCGGTCTAGACGTTGGAGCAACCTCTTGGTACCATAAGGGTTTAGAGACTTTCACCCAGGGATATCTATAGTACCCCATGTAAAACAAGATTTTCGGGATCCAATCCTGCCAACCACGATGCGTCTGTGGAGGCTACGGTCCTGATGTTGCTAGGGCGTACAATACCCATGTCACACAAGTGCGAAATGCATGATTCACGCTGTCCAGTCATGCAACAATCCATGTGCATATCGTGCGCTCATGTAGGGCAATACTGCCTAACCAGGAGCCCATAACAACCTGTCCGAAGGCATATGCTATGATCAGTCAGTCCTCATATCAAGCATACATATGATGCATATGATCATGAGTCATGAAACTATACTAAACATGTTATAATAAAATGAATTATCTTACAATGCAGATGGGCCGGGACGGTCTATACACGATAAGTACAGCCCAGTAATGGGCCCTAAGGAGAGTCGTAATGTGGACATCCAACCAGTATTACACTCGCAATGTGGACGTCAAACCAACATTGCTTCCCAGGCACGATCTTTGTAAATGTCAGTGCTTAGTCTGTAATGGATTTACACATTGCAATGGACCGTAGGTTATCCCCATTGGACCTTACATATATATCAAATGGGCCTTATCTTATGGGCCTTTTAGTCATCAGATGGGCCATATAAATGGACCACACCAATGGGTCTTATGTACATTGCAATAGGTCAAAACTCGTGGGCCTTGGATTGCATCAATTGGACCTAGTCACATGAGTCTTAAAGGTAACAAATGGGCCACACCAATCGAACCCCATATGTACGCCAAATGGGCCTTAACCCTTAGGCCTTGCATGCATATCAAAGTGGGCCTAAACCCCTAGGCCTTACATATATCAAATGGGCCTACTTTCATGGGCTTTAAAATTGCATCAAATGGGTCCAACTTCATGGGCCTTGTACCTACCAAGTGGGCCTAATCCTGTAGGCTTTTATATAAATTAAATGAGCTTAAACACATAGGCCTTTTTCAAATCAAATGGGCCTAACCCATAGGCCTTATATTAGTCAATAGGCCGAAACCCCTAGGCCTTATATTTAATTTAGATGGGCCTAATCACAGGGCCTTGAAACATATCAAGTGGGCCCAATCCCATGGCCTAGAGGCCCACTGAAATATTGTTTGCCATTAGAAATGGCAAGGGTCCACTGTAATGTTTATATGTCACCCAGTGTGAGTATGGGCCAGGGGGAGACCCACTGTAGAGTTTATTTCCACCCAAAATATGCAGCCAGGGGAGGGAGGTGGTGTGAACAACACATGTGAGAGGTGGGCTCCACCGTCTGCTGGACGGTGGAGTTGTAGCACAAACATCACAGTGGGAATCACCGTCCACGGCCTGTGGACGGTGTGAGTAGAATACATACATTATTGTGGGCTCCACGGATGTGGCCCACCCAAATGCATAAATGTCATCTAATCCGTTCATAAGGTCACTCGGACCTAGATGAAGGGAAAACATAAATTTTTATCTTGATCCAAAACTTATATGGGCCCAAAAAATGATTTTTAATGGTAAGGGTATAGTCCCACTGTTTCATGCGGTGTGGGCCACTTGAGTTTTGGATTTATTTGAAATTTGGAGGGGGCCCACCTGAGAAGGGGGCCCACCTGATGGACGGTATAGATGAAACATATACATCGTGTGGGGCCCACGGCAGCAGCCGTGGGTGACCGCACGGTCGTCCGCCTGCTGACGCGTGCAGCAGATGCACGTCAGAGAGGCAGAGGCAGCGCCTCTTGAAACTTTTGGAAAAAAAATGATTTTTCGGGGTATTTCACCCGTGGGGCCCGCTTAAAAGAAATCCGCCCCGGCCATTGCATTCCTCGGCTCGCAACCATTCCAACGGGCCTAATATAGAGTATATTCTATGCTCAGAGAATAAAATAAAGCGAAGAAATGATCCTTTATAAGGTAGGAATGCAACCCACATCGCTATGGCCCACCTGACCTCCCAATAAATCCCAGGTCTTGGCTCAACGCCTAAAATTGGATGGGGAATGGGATGGACGGTGTGGATTTCATACATACCTAAAGATGGGGCCTCAGCAAGTGGACCATCCCAAAAGTGACTTTTTTTTCTTCTTTTTTTTTGGTTGTTGTTACAGGGACGTCCAGCGTCCCAGACGCTGGACGGTGGCCTCCTTAAAAGTAAATATTGTGGTGGGCCTTTTGAAGTGGGCCACCACTGATGGATGATGGGAGTGGTACAACATGCAAGGTGGGCCCCACTTGAAGGACTCTTGGACAAGATTAATACCTCACGGTGAGGTCCATTCAAGTGGGCCACACAACCCTTTCATAATAAAAAAAAATAATAAAATAAAATAAAATAAAATAAATGAAAGAAAGAGAGAGAGAGTCATGGAGAGTGGGACACGGCTTGTGATGGAGGGTCCCCGTCATTATGGGCCCTCCCTTGCAATGAAACATACAATAAATGGATCCCTTGCACATGGGACCATTAGAAATGTAAATCAACGGTGGAGATCCATTCTCCACCGATATGGACGGTCTAGATGACCTTTCTAAGTGAAAATAAACATCATGATGGGGTCCATGGAGATTGGCCCCATCATGGAACGATCGTGAAGATCCAAGTGGTCCATCGGCCACATATTAGAGTCCCAAGTGAGATCCACACCATTGATCGGTGGGCCTCACTTGGTCCACCATAAAAATAAGGAAAACTATCCTATAGATGCACCCACCGTCCGATCTTCTCGCTCCTAGGGGTTCCTTGGCACCTTGTCTTCAACTTCAATGGCTAAGATGAAGAATGGAGGGTTGAGATGGAAGATTTTGGGGTAGGGAGGTGGGCCACTTGAAGCTTAGGGATTTTGGAGAAATTCCATACGTATGGAGCCCTTGCAATTTCTTGTTGCTTGGAAGTTTTGGAATGAGAAAGAGAGTAAGAGAGAGAGTGATGTAAAGGGAGAGAGAGAGAGTGATGGATGGATGGGTGAGTGATGGTGGTGTAAGAGAAACTTGACTTTTGTGGCTTTTGTGTAAGAGAAGTATGGGGAATGAAGACTTTTGTGGCTTTTTGTGTAAGAGAGGTATGGGTTAGGAAGACTTTTGTGGTTGCTTGGGAAAATGGGTGAGAGTGATGTGTACTTGACATGTGATGGATTGATGGGTGATTGATTGATGGGATTGATGTGATTGATGTGACACATCGTTGAGATTCTCTTAGTTTTCGCAACGCGCGGCGTTTTCTCGCACCGAACGTTGGCTCATATCTCTTGATCAGGGTATCGCCTTAGCGCGCGAGTCGCGGTATCGGAACCGCGGCGACGGTGCGGTCGCTATGGTATTGGTCTCGGGTTGAGTCGACTCGGGTTATCGGTACATGAATCCAGGTCGCGCGTCGATATTGTTTAAGGGTCGAAAGTTGCCGGAATTCGACCGGTACGACCGCGGAAGTGTACGGAAATGTACGGACCAAGATACGGGTCTTACAGCTCTCCCCTCCTTATAAAAATTTCGTCCTCGAAATTTACACAAGCGTCGCAACTAAGCATAACTCGCGAGGAATAAGAAACATAACGTCATCATATAGAATCAGGGACAGCGTACAAAATACAATACATGATCATCAACCATCAAAGAGATGAGGATATCGCTCTCGAATCTCAGCCTCACGCTCCCAAGAGGCCTCCTCAACAGAATGGTGACCCCACTGCACCTTCACCAACGGAATGACCTTGGTTCTGAGGACCTGCTCCTTCCGATCAAGGATACGGACTGGCTGCTCAATGTAAGAAGCGTCCTCACGAACCTCCAACGGCTGCCAATCAATAACGGGAACTATGTCTGACCCACACTTCCTCAACATGGAGACGTGAAACACGTTGTGGACGCCAGACAACTGTGATGGTAAGGCAAGCCGATAGGCCACGGCGCCAACGCGCCCAGTGATCTCAAAAGGTCCTATGAATCTCGGGGCAAGCTTGCCCTTCGCTCCAAATCGATCTACGCCCTTCATAGGCGAGACCTTGAGATACACATGGTCCCCTACATCAAACTCCAAGGGACGACGCAGACGATCAGCAGAACTCTTCTGTCGGCTCTGAGCTGTGCGCATCCTCTGCCTGATGATGTCTATAGCCTCTGAAGTCTCCTGCACAAGCTCGGGACCTAGGAGACGGTGCTCTCCAACCTCGGTCCAACAACTCGGTGATCTACATGGTCTGCCATATAGTGCCTCAAAAGGAGCCATGCCGATGGTCGCCTGATAGCTGTTATTGTACGCAAACTCAGCTAATCGCAGATGCTCATCCCAGCTACCCCCGAAGTCAATCGCGCAGGCCCGAAGCATGTCCTCAAGTATCTGATTGACCCTCTCGGTCTGGCCATCGGTCTGCGGATGGTACGCGGTGCTGAGCTGCAATTCAGTCCCCATCGCACGCTGGAAGCTCCCCCAAAACTGAGACGTGAATCTCGAGTCCCGGTCAGAAACGATCGAGACTGGAACGCCATGCAGTCTCACAATCTCCTCAATAAACAGTCTCGCAAGCCGGTCCATGGACCAAGTCGCACGCATCGCAAGGAAATGTGCCGACTTCGTCAGACGATCCACAACAACCCAAATGGAGTCATGACCGCGCTGAGTCCTCGGCAAACCCATAATGAAATCAGTCGACATGTGCTCCTACTTCCACATCGGGACGCTCAACGGCTGCAAGAGACCAGGAGGTCTCTGATGATCGGCCTTGACACGCTGGCACGTGTCACACTCGGCCACAAAACTGGCGATCTGGCGCTTCATCCCAGCCCAAAAATACTGTCGCCTCATGTCACGGTACATCTTCGTCGAGCCCGGGTGGATAGAAAATCGCGATCGATGTGCCTCGGTCATAAGATCTCTGCGTAACTCTGGGATATCCGGGACACATAATCGGCCTCTGAAGTGAAGTCCACCGTCTGTACCGATCTGCCAATCTGCCTGACCCTCAGATGCCGCCTCAGCCATATAACTCTGCAACGACTCATCAGCCTGCTGAGCCTCGATCACCCTAGCAACAAGAGAGGGTTGAATCGACAAGCTCGATAACTGTACTATGGAAGACTACAGGCCGAACTCAAAGTCATACGCAGCAATATCCTCAAGCATCCGCCACTCCTGAATCATCATGTGCGCCACTAGGCCTCGTGGCTGACGGCTGAGGGCATCTGCCACCACGTTCGCCTTGCCCGGGTGGTACTGAAGGTCGAAATCATAGTCCTTCAGGAGCTCCATCCAGCGCCTCTGTCTCATATTCAACTCAGACTGCGAGAAGAAGTACTTCAAGCTCTTGTGATCAGAGAAGAGCTCGAACCTAATCCCGTAAAAGTAGTGCCTCCACACCTTCAGTGCGAAGACAACGGCAGCCAGCTCCAGATCATGTGTAGGGTAGTTCAGCTCATGGACCTTGAGCTGACGAGACGCGAAGGCCACTGGTCTCCCGTGCTGCATTAGGACAGCACCTAAACCGATGTGCGAGGCATCAGTGAATACAATGAAGCCGTCACTCCCAGATGGAAGAGTGAGGACAGGAGCGGACGTCAGACGGTCCTTCAACTCCATAAATGCTCGCTCGCAGGCGTCACTCCAAATAAACTCTGCGCCCTTCCGAGTCAACCTGGTCAGCGGGGCTGCAATACGAGAGAAACCTTCAATGAAACGCCGGTAGTAGCCCGCCAAACCAAGGAAACTACGGATCTCTGTCGCAGTAGTGGGCTGGCCCCACTGACGCACTGCCTCGACCTTCGAGGGGTCCACTGCGACGCCCTCCCTCGTCACCACGTGACCGAGGAACTTCACCTCCTCCTGCCAGAACTCGCACTTCTCCAGCTTTGCATACAGCTGGTGTGCGCGGAGGGTCTGCAAGGTAGTCTCCAAGTGCTGCTCATGCTCCTCACGAGTCCTCGAGTAGATCAGAATGTCGTCGATGAAGACCACAACAAACTGATCTAGATATGGGCGAAAAACCTCGTTCATCAGCTGCATGAAGACCGCGGGTGCATTGGTCAGTCCGAAGGACATGACCTGAAACTCAAAATGACCGTAACGCGTCCTGAATGCCGTCTTCGGAATGTCCTCATCTCGGACCCGAATCTGATGATAACCGGAACGCAGGTCAATCTTCGAGAAGAACTGTGCACCCTGCAACTGGTCAAACAAATCATCAATCCTAGGGAGCGGGTACTTGTTCTTGATCTTGACTTTGTTGAGCTCGCGATAGTCAACGCAGAGCCTCAACGAACCATCCTTCTTCTTCACGAAGAGTACCGGTGCTCCCCACGGAGAACTGCTCGGACGGATAAAGCCCAACTCACGCAACTCATCCAACTGCTTCTGCAGTTCCCGTAACTCTAACGGTGCCATACGATACGGGGCCTTCGAAATAGGCGCGGTACCGGGCACAAGATCGATCTGGAACTCGGTGAGTCGACGAGGCGGAAATCCCGGAATCTCCTGGAACACATCGGGAAAATCGCAAACTATCGGTAAATGGTCGATGCAACCGGCGACATGCTCCTCTATGGCACATGACATCAAACAAGACAACTGCTCTCCTCTGGCCTCTGCAACGAACTGAAACTGTGGCACGCCGGGTATACAAAACGTGACGGTCCTCGCAGCGCAGTCCAAAATGGCATAATACTCAGCGAGCCAATCCATGCCCAAGATAACGTCGAACTCGGACATCGGCAAAACAAACAAATCAGCAGGCAGGAAGGTATCCCCAGCTAGAACGGGGCATGACGAGCAAAATCGTCCTAACGCTGCAGTCCTCCCCAAGGGAGTAGATACTGATAGGCTCTCACCAGCAGACTCCAACGGTAAGCCAGCCGATCGACAGAAGCTCTCGGCCACAAAAGAATGCGATGCACCAGAATCAAACAATACACGTGCAATGCATGCAGAAACTGGCAATATACCCTCAACGACTCCTCCGGATGACTGTGGATCCTGCTGAGCCGCATAAAATCTAGCCTGAGCTGGCTGGGGAGGTGCCTGTCCCCTCTGAACGTGCTGCTGCTGCTGCTGAGGTCGCTGAGGCGGTCGAAACTGCTGCCTCTGCTGCTGCGGCCTCTGAGGCTGATGCTGATGCTGATGCTGCTGCTGAGGTGGCCTCGGTGGTAGAGGCTGCTGTCGCTGCTGCTGTGGGGGTCTCTGCTGCTGCGGTGGAGGTCTCTGCTGCTGTGGACCTCTCTACTGCTGCTGGGGACTGGGACACTCCCATGAACGGTGTCCCGTCGCACCGCACCTGAAGCAAGTGCCGGTGAACTGTCTCTGAGGTGGTGGTGGAGGTGCTGATGATGCTGATGGTGCACGGAAAGCTGGACGACCAGTGCGCCTCTGCTGCTGTGGTCGACCCTGCTGGGAATGACTGGAAGAAGCCTGCCTCTTCCGGTCTCCCCTCTGACCACGATCAGACTGAGAACCGGCCCACTCAGTCTCGTATATCTAAGCCTTCCGCACTACTGCCTGGAAGGTAGGAAGCTCATGCCCAATGACACGACCTCGAAGGCCGTAACGTAAGCCGTGCTCGAAACGGCGGGCCTTCCGCCCCTCATCATCAACCATGTAGGGTGCGAATCTCGATAGTGCCATGAAACGGGCCGCGTACTGTGCCACGGTCATGTCTCCCTGTACCAGAGTCTCGAACTCTAAGGCTCGCTGACGACGGATGTGGTCAGGGAAGTACTGCTCCTCGAATCGCTCCACAAAGTCCTCCCATGTCCAGACATAGTCAGGTCCGGCGACACGGGCGACAGAGGTCCACCAATGCTCGGCCTCACCGTGGAAGAGAAATACTGCTAACCGGACGCGCTGCTCGGTCGTGCACAACATGGTATCGAATATCTTCTCCACATCGGAGCGCCATCTCTCGGCTGCAGTCGGATCCGGCTCGCCCTGGAAACGTGGGGGATCATGTCGTCTAAACTCACGAAGTACGGCGCTCGCGCGCTCCTGCTCCGCCTGAGCTGGTGAAACAGCTGGGCGTCTACCCTGTCCCTGGAGTGCGGCGGTCACAGCCTGTAACATCTGCTGTAACTGAGAGGCACTCACAGTCACCGTCGGCTCCTCATCGGTCTCAGGTGGAGGAATGTCATCCTCATGGGAAGAAGTAGGAATCTCTGAGGGTGGAATGGGAGACACAGGTGGTAGAGCTGGAGTCTCTGATGGTGAAGTAGAATCCTCAGGTGGTGGTGCGGGAGTCGATCGAGTAACAGGCGCCATACCTTACAGGAAAGAGCGAAAGCGCCTATCAATTTCAAAACTCTCGAATGTACGCACGTTAACGGTCTGTATTGGAAGGTCGCGAAGTTATCCGAACTTCGGAACTTAGTCATTCTTCACTCATAGCAAATATGTAATGTTGTTCTCGGTTATTCCCAAGTCATGCTCTGATACCAACTTCTGTCACGCCCCAAACTCGGAAACCGGGCTCACAAAATTCCCGATCGCCGAACCCGGCGCCGACAGCCTCCGTAGAACCCCATTCTCGGCTCCGAGCTCCCATTCGCCAGGTTCCGATCCTGGGATGCTACGAGGAGGATTTTAAATACCAGTTTGTTTCGTAATAAGCATAACCAAAGGCATAACCCACAAACAACAACCAAGAACTCCATCACATTTCCACTATGATCAAAAACTTTACAAGTACAATGAGCATAAAGGGAAATACAATGGTAAATAACAGAAAACTCCAAAATGATCAGCAACGCGCTCCTGCCTCAACGCTGCTGCAGTCCAACGTCACCTGCACGCAACGGTCGTGCATAAGCTTACAGAAAGCTTAGAGGGTGGTGAAAGTGTGTGCGCAAGGTAGTAATATGAATGCAATGTCAGAGTAATGCGGAATATGCAGATGGAACCAAAATGTCATGAGCCGTACCAAGGCTATGCAATGCAAGACATGAATGGTATCGGCCATCCCAAGGCCACGCAATGTGCAATGCAACTCAAGCATACAGATCCTCATCAATGTCCACATATCAGTACAGCTCAAAGTATGGAATATCACCGGGGTCTAGTACACTCTAAACCAGATTGCCGCCACATCGCGCGCAATAAGGTAAGTGTAAGAGACCACACTATCCGTCCGCCAATATCGGGCGCGACTCGTCGATAGCGGACCCATTCCTCGAGCTGGTCAAACTCAGCCTAGCATTGCCCCCTACACTCAGGCGGGTAAGGCCGCACCCCCTTCCAACCGACCATGACACAGTGGAGAGCACAGCCAACTGGTAATCGGCACTCAGTACTCATCTACCCACTCGGTCTAGACGTTGGAGCAACCTCTTGGTACCATAAGGGTTTAGAGACTTTCACCCAGGGATATCTATAATACCCCATGTAAAACAAGATTTCCGGGATCCAATCCTGCCAACCACGATGCGTCTGTGGAGGCTACGGCCCTGATGTTGCTAGGGCGTACAATACCCATGTCACACAAGTGCGAAATGCATGATTCACGCTGTCCAGTCATGCAACAATCCATGCGCATATCGTGCGCTCATGTAGGGCAATACTGCCTAACCAGGAGCCCATAACAACCTGCCCGAAGGCATATGCTATGATCAGTCAGTCCTCATATCAAGCATACATATGATGCATATGATCATGAGTCATGAAACTATACTAAACATGTTATAATAAAATGAATTATCTTACAATGCAGATGGGCCGGGACGGTCTATACACGATAAGTACAGCCCAGTAATGGGCCCTAAGGAGAGTCGTAATGTGGACATCCAACCAGCATTACACTCGCAATGTGGACGTCAAACCAACATTGCTTCCCAGGCACGATCTTTGTAAACGTCAGTGCTTAGTCTGTAATGGATTTACACATTGCAATGGACCGTAGGTTATCCCCATTGGACCTTACATATATATCAAATGGGCCTTATCTTATGGACCTTTTAGTCATCAGATGGGCCATATAAATGGACCACACCAATGGGTCTTATGTACATTGCAATAGGTCAAAACTCGTGGGCCTTGGATTGCATCAATTGGACCTAGTCACATGAGTCTTAAAGGTAACAAATGGGCCACACCAATCGAACCCCATATGTACGCCAAATGGGCCTTAACCCTTAGGCCTTGCATGTATATCAAAGTGGGCCTAAACCCCTAGGCCTTACATATATCAAATGGGCCTACTTTCATGGGCTTTAAAATTGCATCAAATGGGTCCAACTTCATGGGCCTTGTACCTACCAAGTGGGCCTAATCCTGTAGGCTTTTATATAAATTAAATGAGCTTAAACACATAGGCCTTTTTCAAATCAAATGGGCCTAACCCATAGGCCTTATATTAGTCAATAGGCCGAAACCCCTAGGCCTTATATTTAATTTAGATGGGCCTAATCACAGGGCCTTGAAACATATCAAGTGGGCCCAATCCCATGGCCTAGAGGCCCACTGAAATATTGTTTGCCATTAGAAATGGCAAGGGTCCACTGTAATGTTTATATGTCACCCAGTGTGAGTATGGGCCAGGGGGAGACCCACTGTAGAGTTTATTTCCACCCAAAATATGCAGCCAGGGGAGGGAGGTGGTGTGAACAACACATGTGAGAGGTGGGCTCCACCGTCTGCTGGACGGTGGAGTTGTAGCACAAACATCATAGTGGGAATCACCGTCCACGGCCTGTGGACGGTGTGAGTAGAATACATACATTATTGTGGGCTCCACGGATGTGGCCCACCCAAATGCATAAATGTCATCTAATCCGTTCATAAGGTCACTCGGACCTAGATGAAGGGAAAATATAAATTTTTATCTTGATCCAAAACTTATATGGGCCCAAAAAATGATTTTTAATGGTAGGGGTATAGTCCCACTGTTTCATGCGGTGTAGGCCACTTGAGTTTTGGATTTATTTGAAATTTGGAGGGGGCCCACCTGAGAAGGGGCCCCACCTGATGGACGGTATAGATGAAACATATACATCGTGTGGGGCCCACGGCAGCAGCCGTGGGTGACCGCACGGTCGTCCGCCTGCTGACGCGTGCAGCAGATGCACGTCAGAGAGGCAGAGGCAGCGCCTCTTGAAACTTTTGGAAAAAAAATGATTTTTCGGGGTATTTCACCCGTGGGGCCCGCTTAAAAGAAATCCGCCCCGGCCATTGCATTCCTCGGCTCGCAACCATTCCAACGGGCCTAATATAGAGTATATTCTATGCTCAGAGAATAAAATAAAGCGAAGAAATGATCCTTTATAAGGTAGGAATGCAACCCACATCGCTATGGCCCACCTGACCTCCCAATAAATCCCAGGTCTTGGCTCAACGCCTAAAATTGGATGGGGAATGGGATGGACGGTGTGGATTTCATACATACCTAAAGATGGGGCCTCAGCAAGTGGACCATCCCAAAAGTGACTTTTTTTTCTTTTTTTTTTTTTGGTTGTTGTTACAGGGACATCCAGCGTCCCAGACGCTGGACGGTGGCCTCCTTAAAAGTAAATATTGTGGTGGGCCTTTTGAAGTGGGCCACCACTGATGGATGATGGGAGTGGTACAACATGCAAGGTGGGCCCCACTTGAAAAACTCTTGGACAAGATTAATACCTCACGGTGAGGTCCATTCAAGTGGGCCACACAACCCTTTCATAATAAAAAAAAATAATAAAATAAAATAAAATAAAATAAATGAAAGAAAGAGAGAGAGAGAGTCATGGAGAGTGGGACACGGGTTGTGATGGAGGGTCCCCGTCATTATGGGCCCTCCCTTGCAATGAAACATACAATAAATGGATCCCTTACACATGGGACCATTAGAAATATAAATCAACGGTGGAGATCCATTCTCCACCGATATGGACGGTCTAGATGACCTTTCTAAGTGAAAATAAACATCATGATGGGGTCCATGGAGATTGGCCCCATCATGGAACGATCGTGAAGATCCAAGTGGTCCATCGGCCACATATTAGAGTCCCAAGTGAGATCCACACCATTGATCGGTGGGCCTCACTTGGTCCACCATAAAAATAAGGAAAACTATCCTATAGATGCACCCACCGTCCGATCTTCTCGCTCCTAGGGGTTCCTTGGCACCTTGTCTTCAACTTCAATGGCTAAGATGAAGAATGGAGGGTTGAGATGGAAGATTTTGGGGTAGGGAGGTGGGCCACTTGAAGCTTAGGGATTTTGGAGAAATTCCATACGTATGGAGCCCTTGCAATTTCTTGTTGCTTGGAAGTTTTGGAATGAGAAAGAGAGTAAGAGAGAGAGTGATGTAAAGGGAGAGAGAGAGAGTGATGGATGGATGGGTGAGTGATGGTGGTGTAAGAGAAACTTGACTTTTGTGGCTTTTGTGTAAGAGAAGTATGGGGAATGAAGACTTTTGTGGCTTTTTGTGTAAGAGAGGTATGGGTTAGGAAGACTTTTGTGGTTGCTTGGGAAAATGGGTGAGAGTGATGTGTACTTGACATGTGATGGATTGATGGGTGATTGATTGATGGGATTGATGTGATTGATGTGACACATCGTTGAGATTCTCTTGGTTTTCGCAACGCGCGGCGTTTTCTCGCACCGAACGTTGGCTCATATCTCTTGATCAGGGTATCACCTTAGCGCGCGAGTCGCGGTATCGGAACCGCGGCGACGGTGCGGTCGCTATGGTATTGGTCTCGAGTTGAGTCGACTCGGGTTATCGGTACATGAATCCAGGTCGCGCGTCGATATTGTTTAAGGGTCGAAAGTTGCCGAAATTCGACCGGTACGACCGCGGAAGTGTACGGAAAGGTACGGACCAAGATACGGGTCTTACACCGCCTGAGGCCTGAATTCGGTTGAAACTTGGAGGGGGCTCACCTGAGGAGGGGGCCCACCTCATGAATGGTTTAGATAGCATATAACATCAGGGTGGGGCCCACGGATGGAGGCCATGGGTCCCTGTTGTACACCCGCCCGCCTGGCAACAGCGCAGGCGCTGCCTGACACCAGCAGCAGCTTTCTGCTTCTTCCTTTCTCTCACTCCTTTATTTTTTTTCCTGTGGTTTTCCATAGGTGGGGCCCATATTTGAATAATCCATCCCAGCTATGGGATTCTACAGCTCGAAACAAACCAAATGAGTCTAAAGTTTGAAATTTTCGGGTGATTAGAAACATCAGGCCATTCTCTTAACGGTAACCCCCAAAGTTTTTTATATGATGGCCCACCAGATGATCACGTCAGCCTCATTCTTCGGCTCAACGGTTCAAATATTCCAGGGAATGAGGTGGACGGCGTGGATTGAATACATACATCACGGTGGGGTCTATGAGAGTGGGTCACTCCCAAGCTTGGAAATAAGCTTAATATTTGTGTTCTAATCCAACCCACGTCCAGCATCCCTGGACGCTGGACGTTGCATGTAGATACATCAGAGGTGGGCCTTGCTCATGGTGGGCCACCTCATGGAGGATGGTGTGTGTACATCACATAAAGGTGGGCCCCACTTGAGGATAGCTTGGATAAAATAAATACTTTAAGGTGGGGTTCATTCAAGTGGGCCACACAAACACAACATGATCTAAAAAAAAGAAACGAAATAGAGAGAGAGAGAGATAGAGGGTGGGACACGCTTGTGATGGAGGGCTCCGCCACTATGAGCCCCCTCTTATATGAAATTATACATCAATGGATCCCTCTACACATGGATTTATTAAAATCGAAAGTCAACGGTGGAGATCCTCTCCCCACCAATACGGATGGTCTAGATGACCTTTTTAATGCAAGGAAATCATCATGATGGGGTCCATGGAGAATGGCCCCATCATGGAATGATCATGATGATCCTAGTGGGCCATCGAACACATCTTAGGGTCCCAAGTAAGATCCAAACCATTGATCGGTTGGTCTCACTTGGCCCATCTTTAAAACATGCAAAACTACTATTATCTAGCACCCACCGTTCGATCTTCTTGCTCCTATGGGTTCCTTAGCTCCTTAGCTTTGATTTCAATGGAGGAGATGAGGAATGAATGGCTAGGATGAGAGATTTTGGGATGGAGAGGTGGGCCACACTTGAAGTTTTGAAAGAGAGGGAGAGGCTTGGAGAGTTTATACGTATAGAGTCTTTTGTTGCTTGGAATGAAGTTTGAGAAATGAGAGAGAGTTGTAAAGGGAGAGAGAGTGATGGGTGATGGATGTGGTGAGTGATGGGTGTGTAAGAAAGTTTTGACTTTTGTGGCCATTTGTGTAAGAAAAGTATGGGTGGTGTAAGAACTTTTTGACTTTGAGGATTTTTGGTATAAGAAAGGTATGGGCTTTGTAAGAGATTCTTGACTTTTGTAGTTACTTGGGAATGAGTGAAAGGTGATGTGTACTTGACATGTACTTGACATGTGATGTATTAAGATTTGATTGATTGATGGGATTGATGTGACACCTCGTAGAGATTCTCTTGGATTTCGCAACGCGCGGCGTTTTCCTCGCACCGAACGTTGGCCCACATCTCTTAATCAAGGTATCGCCTTGGCGCGCAAGTCGTGGCATCGGAACCGTAGCGATGGCGCGGTCGCTATGGTAAAGGTTTTGGGTTGAGTCGATACGGGTTGACGGCATACGCATCAGGGTCACGCGTAAATATCGATTAAGGGTCGAAGGTTGTCGGAATTCGACCGGTAAGACCGCGGAAGTCTATGGAATGGTACGATATAGGATACGGGGCTTACACTGCTTGTTAGTAGGCCACTAGACCCGAAACTATAAAAAGATGTTCATCTTAGCAGGCTTGACGCCCATTGCGAGACATCAAGGCAAGATTGTGTCTCGAATTGCTCAACTTGGACTTGTAAGATAAGTACATGAGAAGTACAAATACCTTTGGAGTCTGTTGGGAACTTAAGTTAAATGTCCAATTTTCACTTTTAGCCTAAGTCGTAGCTTTTAGATCATTAGATCATAATTAAACTTACGACGCCAACTTAGAGTAATGTCCTACACATATCTATATAGTTGCGGTATCGATAGACGATTAGTGGTCGTCGAACTGACTTCTAATCACACCTATCGATTGACACATTTAAATGGCAAGCTCATCGCATTTATATGTAGATCATCACTAGGGTCAATTATCGTATAATATATATTAACCCATATACCTCCTAGTGGACCTTGAAAGCTAGAAACACCCTCCTATAGGGTTAAAACACCAAAACCTTGGTTATTAGGGTCATTTTCACCAATTTGAGCTATATAAAAGGGGCTCATTTGGACTCCCCCTTTCCCCATACGAATTTTCTCTAAGCCAAGGAGAGAAAGAGGAAAAGAGGAAGAGAGACAACGGAGAAATGGTGGAGCCATGTGTTAGATCTCATTGTCCGATCGTTGGGCTCACTGGATCTTGTAAGATCTCGCATTTGTGCTTAGTTTCACGCTTTCCACCGCCAAAATTCATCTATTTCGAGTCAAAATCTTCACCCCTTGTTAGGAAAGAGGTTCCTTAACTATCATTCCCCCCTCCCCTTTTCCAGTCTTTTTCACTTTTTTGAGCATTAGGGAGGCTCGTCACCCTAGCGTAGGTCGACAGCTTGGCCACAGTGTCCCATTCCACCATGTCTGCCTCACGAGTTGGTGGATCGGCTTCAATTAGTTATCAATGGGCTACAACAGTTGTAGGATATTCCAGGTTCCATACATATGTAAGTGAACATGGTTAACAAATAAGGTTGTTCAGTAAGTAGACTGGGTCGTACAAATTCAAGCGGGCGTATAATAGACGGCATCGGGTACAAGAGACCCATGTAGTCGAATTATTGCCGCCCATATACACCGGCCCAAATCTACGGGTTTAGTCTCAGGATAGTCGTACCAACGGGAACACCTTCACTCTCCTCATATTCCTGGCCAACCCAAGGGTTTAATGGTAATGCATAGCATGCCAACTAACAGGGTTATCAATTAGCATATGTAATATCATGCATTCACACTTCTCAATATAAAACTCAGATTTTTCCTACCTAGCAAAGCTAACAATATTGCGAAATAAAGGTGCATGTGTGTTGTGTGGGTCAGTGAGGAAACTAAGCATTTCATATACATCAAAAGATCAAAATGCACATGGGTTAATACATCATACATACTATAAGATAACATCATACATGAATCAACAAAACATGAACATGCAAACATCAATTTATACCCAATCATGTGAACAACAACAAACAGTACATAGTTATTCCACATTGATTGAAAAAATCAAGGTAAGGTCTTTCTTAAGTTCTCTCTAGATCCTTTAAATACATCATTCAAGTAAGCAAAATCATTAAACTCATACTAAAATTAGTGTTAGGTCATCTAAGGATAATAGTCTGCACCTATGGATCATTGAAGACTTGGAAAACGACCTAAGAACATCGAATTCGGTATCAATCGGCCGGAATCCTAAGACAATGTACTTGCATGTTAGAATCCCATGTGAATCCACCCTCAACATGAGGGATTTCTAAGAGATGAGGGTTTTACCTATTCAATCGGTGGAGAGGGGCTCTCCCAGTTGTGGGTGAATGATTTGTTGAGGAAGAGGTGAGGAGTTGCAAGAATCGGTCTCCTTTGGGCCCCACTAGAGCTACGACATACCTTCCCTCTTCTTCACTCTCTCTTTCTTTTTTCTTTCTCCCTTTTCTCTTTTCTCTCTTTCCCTTTTCTAGGGTAAAATCGAATGGGGAGAGGGGTGCCCAAAAAAAGCCCCTTTTATAATGCCAGATTTGGTGCAAATGGCTCAAAGTGTTAAGTTTTTACTATACTAGCCTTATAGGAGGATTTTTCTAACCTCTAGGGCCAACTATGGGGTGTACACTTTGATATATACAGTAGGATAGTTAGCCCCAATGACGATGTACATATGGACATGATCAGCCCGTCATTTGGATGCGCCGATTGATAAATATGATTAAAAATCTGTTCAACGGTCACCGATGGTCGATTGGGGCCACGACTATATAAATATGAGCATGAAAATATCCTTACTCCACGGGTAAAGTTTGGTCATAAATCGACGGTCAGAAATCCTCAACTTAAAAAAAGACCGAACGCAAATAAGTGACTTAAATTCTTGGTTAGCTTCAAGAGTATTCGTACAACTTATGCACCAACCTTATAAGTCCAAGTCGAGCGATCCAAGTCATGACCTCGATTGGATGTCTTGCGATGGACGTCAAGCACAGTAAGACGGACATTATTTTATAGTTTTGGAACTAATGGCCCACTAACGAGCGGTTTAGAACTTGTTTAGAAATTCGAAGCATTTCTGTAATGAATTAGGTATTGAGATTTCTCGTGGGCGATGATTAGGGTTTGGATTAATTATATTCATAGGATGACCCATTTATAACTAGTGAAAGTGGAGATTTGGTCATGATTACTCTAAACTGTCGATTTTAGGTTAAAAGAGTAATGTGGTTGATTTGGTCTATTAGTTAAAATCTAGACCTTATCTGACTCGGCCCCGGTTAGATATTTAATTTAGTCATGATTGTCTTGATTAATTAGTGATGGGTCAGTTAGATTTGAATCATATGTAAGTAAATCATGGGGTCACACCTGATGTTCAAGTGATCGGGCGGATTCATTGGTTTCCTACAGTTTATTAATCGAACTGGTCGGTTCTTTACTGGTACCACCCTTATATAAACTAACATTGAGTGCTAAAGGTCATTAAGTGATATTATAAGTTAATTAAATAAAAAAATTGACGAATTTTTAAAAATTCAAAACAGTGAAAATTCAGAACGTTACAATACGATTCTGTGGGCCCCACTGTAATATAAGTATTTTATCCATGTTGTTCATCACTTTTCCATGTCATTTTAAGATATAAGACTAAAAATGAAGCAGGTCCACGGCTTCAATGAACCATACTTAAAAGTAAGATGCGGTGATGATGACACCCACAGTTGAAACCTTTCTAAGGGCCACCGTACCATCCAACCTATTCATAACGTCACGTAAACGTGGATGAATTGAAGAAACAAATATCAGCTTGATCCTTAACTTCTCCAGCTTGGGGAAAGATTTTAATGGTGGAGGATCAATCCCCATTTTGTGGTTCACATAAAGTCTTTACCTGCATCATGTTTTGGCTCACACCTTAAAATGATACGAGAAAAACAATAAAGAGCGTGGATAAAAGACTTACATCAATGTGGGCTCCACGGAGCCCTGCCTGGATGGATTACCGTCCTAGCGGGGTAGGACGAATCCGGCATCCCTTCTACATGCCCTGTTAATACGCGTATTGCGTCCAACCCCGCCCGTCTATACATCCAAAAATGAGCCAGATCCAAGGCTCAAGTTGAATACACAACGGAGATTAAACTATTACTATTGAAAACTTCCCGGGCAGTGGAAGTTTTGAATGGAGGTTATATATTTGCATTTTCTTTTCATCAAGT
This sequence comes from Magnolia kwangsiensis, assembly GCA_037074715.1. Classification (NCBI taxonomy): domain Eukaryota; kingdom Viridiplantae; phylum Streptophyta; class Magnoliopsida; order Magnoliales; family Magnoliaceae; genus Magnolia; species Magnolia kwangsiensis. The sequence continues at coordinate 139,738,908 of CM073576.1, read as the reverse complement.
CTGAGAAACTTTATAAATAATTTGGATGACAAATAAGCGTAACAGTGGGCTCTAAAAATGTTTCAACGGTGAGAATCATTATCAACGCTGCTTCCTATGGTGTGGTCTACCTGAGCCTTGGATCTACTCATATTATGTCTTATCCCCTATAATGATGCAAACAAAAAATGGATGGACCGTGTGGATAAGACCCATACATGACGGGGGCACTCAAAGATCACACCCGTTCCCAGCTGGAGACAGGTGGGCGTAGGACGCAATCCGCGTCCCGTACATACCCGGCCAAAGTCGCTGGTGTGCGACTGTGCGGTACAGCAGCTAATCCGCTTCGTAATGATTTTGTCAGATAAAAAGAAGACTTTGTTCTCTGGCCCACAGTTGCATGGAATCTCCTCCTGTCGTAGCTGATGTCTAGTAAAATCTCATGGGTCCGCCGTAATGGATGTGTTACATCAAACAGGTGAGCCAGCTCACGTTAAGATATGAGCCTTCGAAGAAGGCAGATCAAATACTTAAAGTGGGCCACGTGTAAATGCTATTCAACTGTATGTGAGGGGTCCACCTTGCCGTGTGTATCCAATTCAATACGTGCATTGAATCATAATGGTAATAGGACGCCCAAAAATAAGGTCTATACAATAATTAGGTAGGCCATATCATAGTAAACAATGGACGTCCACCCATATCCTTCTAAATTCACTTGACGTCCTACATGACGGTTGGATCGGCCATATGTTTGGGAGTCCCACTTTCTTGGCAGGGCAACCCTACTGGACGGCTGGATTTTGTACACATGCCACAGTGGGCCCCACAAGTAGAGTCGTAGAATAAAACTTTCCTACATTGTAGAGAATCCGGCTTCCATATCGAGGCCATCACAGATCATGACCATGTAGGTGCCTTCCAAACTGGAAGCAATGGTCACCCCACCCCACTGGGCCCCTCCCCATTTGCACTTGAGAACGACTTTCTGACCGGGGCTGTGTGGAGCCCACAGAGATGTCCCTGATAAATCCACTTTGTTCATCTGTTTTTAAAGACCACAATATGATAGGAATTCAAAAGGAGGCATATCTAAAACTATGGTGCGCCATACCACATGAAACAGTGGGAATTGAACGGCCGGAGAAGACACAAGTTATGTATCAGGATGATATTTGTTCCTACAGTTTATCTGATTGGTAATAACCATATGAACGGTTTGGATGGAATAAAAACATCACGGTCAGCTCCATGAAGGTTTCAGCTGTCAAAATTTCCTTTCCCACTGTTTTGTTTGTAGTGGCCAACTTAAATCTTGGATCTATCTGATTTTTATGATTCTATCCAATTGTAGTTTTTAAAAATATATGGACGGAATGGATTTGTCATGGAAATCTCTTTGGACCCACTCAGCCCCGGGCATAGGAATATCCACGTGCTCGTGGATAGGGGTGTACATCGAGTCGAACCGAGCCGAGGTACCCTCAACTTGACTCGGCTTGGCCACTAGCTGACCTCATCTCGAACTCGACTCGGCTGGGTCCTCGAGCCTTACTCTCTCGGTTCAGTCAGCAGTTCGGGCCAATTCGAGACAAGATCGAGCCGAGTTCGCCATTGCAACATTTCCACAAACACCTGGACTGCATCTTCAAATCTCACTGTATTCAAGACAGTAACAATAGTTTTACAAGTATTTTATCAAACACCTTTTAAGCAACATAAAATTCAAGAAGAAAAAAAAAGTGTTGGTTTTATATAGATACCTTCTTTGCCACTAGCCACACTTCTTTGAGGCATTTCATCAAACACTTGGCAAGCAATATCAGTATCCAAGTAACCGAGTCATCGAATTGGTTCAATTTGAGTTCGATCTAAGTCGAGTCGAGCAGGGACCGGCTCGAACTCGGCTCGAACTCATTTTCAAGCTCAAAAAATCAGCTTGAACTCAGCTTCGATCCAAGTTGAATCGAGCTTTTTCGAGTTGAGTCGAGCGAGCTAACCGAGCTAGCTCGATTTGCGTACACCTCTACCCAAGGGCATGTAATCCACTATCCTTGCATTCTACAGGAAACAATGTTGATTGATCATAAAGGGGTAACAAAAGTTTCGGATCAAGCTGATATTTGTTATTTCCTTTCGTCCATGCCTATGTTATCTTATCAACAGATTGGATGGTAAATAGACAGTATGGAAACATTAAGGTGCACGCTAAGAAGTTTTTAATGGTAGGATGGTCAATCACCACTGTTTCTTATGATATGGTCCACCTAATACTTGGATCTGCTTCATTTTTTGGTTAATTCACTAAAATGATTTGTAAAAACGGATGAACAGCATGGATACATAATACATATATTAAGGTGGACATAATACATATATCAAGGTGGCCCAATGGTAAGTAAACCACACTGCAAGGTGGTAAGGATGCGTACCATTGAAACCTTCTTAGGGCCGATTGTGTTGTTTATTTTCCATCCAACATGTTAATATGGTGAAGTGGAAAAAAATATCATCTTGATCCAAAATTTATGTGACCCCTAAGAAGTTTCTAAGGGTAGAAATTTAATCTTCATTGTGCAATCCACTTGAGCCTTGGATCTTCCTCATTTTTAGGCTCTTATTCTAAAATTATATGAAAAAAAATGAAAGGACAGTGTGGATGAAATCCATACACGATGAAGGCCCCCCGGAGCGCCTAGCCTGTCCTAAGCATGGAGCAGGCGGGGACTAGTACCTGTAGAGGTGTACACGAACCGAGCTATCTCGGTTAGCTCGCTCGGCTCGACTCAAAAAAGCTCGATTTGACTTGGATCGAAGCTGAGTTCGAGCCGAGTCGAGTTGATTTTTTGAACTCGAAAATGAGTTCGAGCTAAGTTCAAGTTGGCCCCAACTCAACTCGACTCAGATCGAATCCAGCTTGAATCGAACTTGGATTGAACTAGTTCGGTGACTCGTTACTTTGCTATTGATGTTGCTCACCAAGTGTTTGATGAATGACTCAATGAAGTGTGGCTGGTGATAAGGAAGGTATGTATATGAAACAAATATCTTTTTTTTTTGTTGGTTTTTATGTTGCTTAAAAAGTGTTTGATAAAATACTTGTAAAATCATTGCTTATGTGTGATTTTGAAGATGCAGTACAGGTAGTTGTGAAAATGCTACACAGGAAAATTTGGCTCGATCTTGGGTCAATTTCCCCTGAGATGCTGACCGAACCAAGCTAACTAGTCAGACTCGAGGACTGAGCAGGTCAGCCAGTGGCCAAGCTTAGTCGAGCTGGAATCGGTTGGACTCCATGTACACCCCTAGGTGCCTGATCCGCGCCCCTGCCTGAGAGGGTATGATTATTGAGTCTCGTGCATCAGAAAATTGTTCACAGTACAAGTGTCCTACATGCAAAGTAATCCAGACCGTCCAAATCACCAACCCATATAGGGCGTAGCCTCAATGGATCCTTGACTATGGGGCCCACCGAGATGTATGCGACTTACATCCACGCCATCCATCCGTTTTATAATCTCATTTTAGGGCATGATCCCGTAATATAGCAGATCAAAATCTTAGGTGGACCACACCATAGGAAACAATGATAATTGAACATCCACCGTTAAAAACTTCTTACGGGCCACCAGAATATTTATTATGCATCCAACTGGTTGATAGGGTAAAAAAGACCTGGATGGAGGGACCAAAGAAATACCAGCTTGATCCCAAACTTTTATGGCCCACAGGAAGCTTTTAACGATCAGTCACCAATATTTCCTGTAGTGTGGTGCAAGTGACATCTGCTTCAATTTTGGGTTCGTGCCCTAAAATGGGCTGTCAAAAAGGATGGACGGCGTGGATGTAAGGAACATACATCAAGGTGGCCTCCATGGTCAGGAATCGATCTGGATTCCAGTAAAAAAAAAATAAAAATAGCAGCTGCACGGACACGTTGGATAGGACGTGTACGTCGCAAACATGTATATGACGTGTACATGGTATGATCCAATGGACAGGTCTACCCTCGCACCCATCAGATGATCGTAGCCTTCGTAAGTGGGATGCATTTCATCCATTGTGGGGCCCACCTGATAAAGGGTCCAATATTGCAGTACATGTTCCACGTGCATATATGATGGGTACATGACAAATAACCCATAAAAATCACGTTGATATGTTTCAAATCATGTTACCCATAGACACCCAAACAACAGACAGCACTGTCCACACGCTTGTACCGATACGTAGTCTAACTACCATACACCGTTTTCATTACAGTTATGATCATCGTAAAATAGTCACATCTATCCAATCCTGTCCACACAGCTCCCCTTTCGTTTATTGACCGTGTAAAATACAATGGTACAATACGGTGGATCGTTCTCTTTAATAATACATGTATGTCCCATACCTTGACATTTTCCCGAATGAATATAAACCATTGATCGGTTTTCTTTTCAATTTCCATTTGATCATGTCGGTCGCTTAAGGGGTTTGGTTGTTCAATCAGTGTAACTTTCTTCAGCTAAATAGGGATCCACAATTTGAATGGTGTTGCATGTTCCACGTGTGCTGTGGGTATATCATGCGTATGATCCATGATGCACTGCCGGAGCGTTTCATAGGAAACGGATTGGCTACTCCCCATGCCACCAGCCAATAGCTAGTGGTCGGTGCTCTGTGAGCCCCACCATGATTTATGTGTTTCATCCATACGGTCCATATATTTTTATTGATTATTATATGGCACGAGACCAAAAATGAGTTATATTCTCTCAAGTGGACCACATTAGATGAAAAGTGTGTTTAATGAACATCAATCATTAAAAACCTTTCGGGGGCCATAAAATTTTTGGATCAAGCTGATATTTTTTTTTTCCCTTCATCTGGGTCTGTATGACCTAATGAACAGATTGGATGTCAAATAAAAGGTACAGTAGGCCTTATGAGGATTTTAATGGTGGATATCCAATCACTACTGTTTTCCTATGGTGTGATTCACTTGAGATTTATTTCCCTCTAATTTTTGGTCTCAAGGACTAAAATGATCTGTAGAAATGGATGAACGGCATGGATGAAACACATACATCATGGTGGGGCCCAATGAGCACCGACCACCAGCCACCGGGCTGGTGGCAGAGGGAGTAGCCAATCGGTTTCCCGTTCCATAATTAGTCAAAAGGAGAAAATGTGAAGGGTAGTCGCAGAGACGTTAGCAAGATCCAGCCGTTGATCGAGCGGTCTCGTCAGCCACACGTTGATTGACTACAAATCGATGGTTGTTGTCTACCGGATTATTTCTGATCGTGCATGTGTGACCAAGAGCAGGTGTGCGAGTGCACTCATGATCAACATCTTATGGCCGGTTCTAAGCATTGATGGGCCATCTCATCATCAAAATCCGAGGGCCATGGGATCAGACTCATCTTAGGAAAACAGCACGTGCACCGCATCCTGCATGGCCGTGGCCTGGCCCAACTGTTCTTTGGCGCCTTCCTTAAAGGATTAAAGGACCCAAACTGGCTTTTCATTGATTCTCCACCGTCAGATGCTGCATCTTTGAGTGGGCCCCAACATTCCACTTGGTTGTACTCTGCTAGATTTGAATGGAAGTAGACCCAAACATGAGTTTCTTTCAGCTCTGGGTAATTTCCGAAGAGTTGCCCATCTCCATGAATAATTGCCTTCAAAACCTGCTTACGTGAGACATTACCATAATAAGCAATTGATACACCCAGATCCATGGCTCAACTGGCAGCACTGACATGGGTGCGTACTAACTAGCTAACCAAGAAAAGAAAAAAAAAAAATAAAAAAAAATAAAAAGGAAGAATAAAAAATGTCTCTAACCTACACGCAGTCACACATGCCAACGAGGCACATGTGTAATAAGATCGAAGTCGTTCATCAGGCAGTATCTGCCTCCTTGGTGCCTTGGACCCGAATATCAGGCCAGTCGCTGATTGTGTAGGCTACAATACTAGCTAAAAATGGACGGTTGAAGAACAGACCAACGGTCAATGTTCAAATTGCAAGTCTTGATGAGCGAACTAAGTTTATTTTCTGGGCAGGAAAATTCTATTGAGCAACTAACCCGATGAACGGCTTGGATGCCATATCCAACGCTGGAACATGAGCCCAGGAGTGCGTGTAGGATTGTCATTTTTCTTGGATGGAGCACATGATGATATGTAGGTTCTAGCATATCTTTTGACCATAGCAGTAGTATTGATACTGGTGGGACCGTTCTTTTACTAATCTGATTCAGCCCACGTGGACGCGGTTTGGCTACTGACCCAACACCAGCCACCTAGCTGGTTTCAAAGTCCTGTGGGGCCACACCCATATCGATAGCTCAAGTGGTAGACTGAATACCTCGTTTCAACACCGAGGCCTTGGTAGGTCTCCCTATAGCGGGTGGTAAATAGTGAAGTGTGAACTGACAGCGGATGTACCAACGAGCTAACAAAGAAAAAAAAAAAATGTAATAAAAGAGTTGTGAGGCTCACTATGATGTATATGTTTTATCGATATGAGATAAGAAATGATGTTGATCCAAATCTCATATAGGCCACACCAAAGCGAAGAGTAGGGATTGAATGCTTATCATTGAAAACTTTTTGGGGGCCACGGATGTCTTGGATCAATCTGATATTTGTGTTTTCACTTCATCCAGGCTTATGTGACATTATCAACAGGTTGGATGGAAAATAAACATTACAGTGAACCTTACGAAGTTTTTAATGATGGACACTCATTCAATACTGTTTTCGTGTGGTGTGGTCCACCTGAGATTTGGATCCGCATCAATTTTGGGCTCATTCCTTAAAATAATCTCTCAAAATGGATGGACAGCATGAATAAAACAGATACATCATGGTTGGGCCCACAGAGCTTTAACATCAGCTAGCTAGCCGGTGTTGGGGTCACTAGCCAAACCATTGTCCAGGCGGGCTCCATAAAGGGAGGGGCCATACCGTGTTATTTTCCCATATTGGGATCCTATCAATGCAATAAAAAAGACAATTACAACCAATGGTCTATGTTTAACAGGGACCAAATCGGATGGTTAAGATCATCAGATGGACGTTACGAACGGTTTGGATAATGTGATTATAGACAGATGAAGCCTATCAGTAGTGTAAGATAGAAGGTTAGATACATACCACAGGGAGTTCCTTACGGAAGATATTGCGTCTGAGATTGGCAATGAGATCAAGGAAGAAATGCTGTCCACTGATGTGGCAATGGACGTGGAGCGACATCAACCCTTGGATTTTCTTCCACTCGGCAACCACCTCGTCCCTTTGCAATCTATGGTACCATCCTTGTAACTGATAAAACCATACGTGTTGAAGGGTTAGCATTTCTCCATTTGAAGGCTCATCATATCAATGGTTTTGATCATTGAAACATTGGCCTCTATTGCCACTAACGGAAATGTGCGGCCCCATACCCCCCCACAGAGATTGTTGGATTATCTTAACCGTCCATCATCTAGGTGTAGTCGAAGGATGACTCTCACCATTGATTTGTGTGGTGAAATATTAGTAGCCATTTAAAATTCTCTTTTCAACAATCCACACTCAGCATAAGTTTCTTATGGTGGACTGAAAGGACCTACAGTATGGATGGTTTAGATCATCAGATCATCTCTACATGAGGGACCCAATTGGTGCTGTGATACAAGCAGACGCGGTTTGGCTAGTGATCCCAATACCAGCCAGCTAGCAGCTATCAAAGCTCTGTGGGCCCCACCATGATGTGTGTTTTATCCACGCCGTCCAAACGTTTTTTCAGCTCATTTTATGGAAGGAGCCCAAAATGTATTTAGATCAAAATCTCATGTGGACCACACCATAGGAAACAGTGGGGATTGAATGCTTGCCATTGAAAACTTTTTGAGGGCCACGGAAGTTTTGGATCAAGCTGATATTTGTGTTTTCCCTTAATTCAGGCATGTATGACCTAATATACAGGTTGGATGGAAAATAAACAATACAGTGGACCCTAGGAATTTTTAATGTTGTACATTCAATCATACTATTTTCCAGTGGTGTGGTCCACCTGAGATTTGGATCTATCTAATTTTTTGTGTCATGCCATAAAATGATCTGGAAAAATGAATGGACGGCGTGGATAAAATATATACATCATGGTGGGTCCCACCGAGCTTTAACACCAGCTAGTAGCTGGCTGGTGTTGGGATCAGCATCCAAACCGCATCCAATACAAGCAAATCTCTCTCTCTCTCTCTCTCTCTCTCTCTCTCTCTCTCTCTTACTTGGGTCTGATTTATTGTCGGAGAGATGGTGAGGTTGAGCTTAGAAGAGATGTCGCTGTGTGTAAGCGTGTAAGTTCTTGAAATGCTTCCAGGATGCTTCTCTTCATCTACTCCCAACAACATTACCCTCAGCTTCGATGATTCAAATACCGTTGGCCCGAAAAGCCGAGCAACCTATACAAAAATCCCAAAAACAGGATTAAAAAAAAAAACCAAAATCCTTGTCTGCTCTCCATCTTTTGTATGGACATGGAAAAACAAAGAGACCCAAGAAAGAAAAGCCGGTGAAAAGACTATACCGGAAGAGCTGCGACCGATCGACGAGTCTTGGGTTTGTTTTGGTTTTGTTCAAGGAAAAGAGAGCTTCTTCTCTTTGTCGGATGTGGTTTTGTGAGCGTAGGGAGGAGAAAGGATGCAGCAAAAGCCATGTTTGGATGAGAAAATTAGAAGAGAATGGAGGGAGATTTAAAGAGAGAGAATGAGAGAATGGTATGGTCCACCTTATAATTGAATCTGTTTCATTTTTAGGAAAATCTTAGAAAACGGATTGACGGTGTGGATATATAATTCATATATCAAGGTGGCCCCACGGTAAGGACTTCACCGTCTTGTGAAGCAGATTGGCTGATGTACCACACACAAGCTATATAGCTGATGTACTGACGTACGTGAGTTATATGGATCCTCAGGTATGTGTTATATTAAAACCGTTCATCTATTTGATGAGCCCATCTTAAGGCTCAAGGCTAAAAGTAAGATAGATGTAACGGTCAAGTGTACCACGTTATAAAAAAATGTGAGAATTGAATATTTATCATTAAAACCCTTTTCAGATTACATAAGTTTTGAATTAATATAAAATTTATTTTTCTTCTTCATGGAGTATTTTTAACCTTATTAATAGAATACGCATTATAGTGAGCATACATTGGATCTTCTTTATATATGATTTTTAAAAAAAAAAATTAATGCTCTAAAACGACCTTCAAAAATAGAATAAACAGTAGATATAATAAATATATCATTGCAAGGGTATCTAACTCTGATCTCCTTTTAACCGTTCGTACAACTCGGTGCTCGAGGAGCGTCGGCGCTCGTCTTCGCACGAGTTATCTACCCTAGCTATATTGCTAGCCGCTGCGCGATACACCAGCCAACACGCTTCTACCGTCTGGACGCCGATTGCGTCCTGTCGCGCGGGGACAGTATTCTCTCCGGGCAAAGCCCTGTACGGCTCCCCGTTACGTAAGTATTTTATCATGTTGTCCACCACCCTTTTTAAATCATTTTAACATATAAGTAAAAAACATGAGGGAGATGTTTTTTTTTTTAAAATTTTTTCTACGTTCACCCCACGCAGTCACGCTAGTGGAATTTCACCGCCGCCAATGGGTACTCGAAACCTTGACCGGGAGTTGAAACTGTAAGAGTAAGGACCCAAGGCAGTTAAACGGCGTAAGTGAATCACTAAGTGGAGATTGAACGTCTACCGTTAAAAACTTCTTGGGAGCTTAGAGAAGTTTCCGACCAAGCTGATATTAGTTTTTTCACTTCATCAATATCTTCATGACCTTATGAATAGGTTTTGCGATGAAAAAACATCACAGTGGCCATTAAAAAGATTTCAACTGTGGGTGTCATGATCACTGTAACTTCCTTTGGTGTGATCCAGTGAAACTTTTTATCTACTTAGATTTTAGAATAATACTTTAAAATGATCCGAGAAAAGCAATTAAAGGCACGGATAAAACACTTACCTCACCGATAGAGCCCTGCCCGGACGGTTATCTGTCCGGGCGGGGGTAGGAGGCAGTCCGCGTCCCACCGTCGTGGGTGCGGATGGGGTATCACCTGATCCGCTCTGGGTGTGCGTGGGACGGAAGCAGATTGCGTCCGACACCTGCCATGTACAGCTGGGAGCGGACATGAGATTTGAGTAGCTACGGTGATGTATGTGTCTTATCTATACTGTCCATTTGATATTTTGTATGATTTTAAGATATAATTGAAAAAATGAGGAAGATCGAAGACTCAAGTGGACTAGACAATGATAATTAAAATCTTATCATTGAAAACTTCTTGGGGCCACAGAAGTTTTAATGGTCCGATATTTGTGTTTTCTCTTCATGCATATCTACGTAACTTTATTAGGTTGGATGGTAAATAAACAATTACGGTGGGACTTAGAAAGTTTTCAACGGCGAAAATCGTTATCAACGTTTCTTCCTGTGGTGTGGTCCATTTGAGCTTTGATCTACCTATTTCTTAAATTGATATCTTACAATGATACGAGAAAAATGAATGAACGGTGTGGATAAGACCCATACATGACGGTGGCCACTAGAGGCTCCTACCCGTTCCTAGCTGGAGACGGACGGGGGTAGGACGTAATCCCCATCCGCATGGAGCAAGCCGTGTGGAGTAAGCCAACCTCTTTACGAAGATGACGTTAAAATAGCTGTTGGATTGACTGGAAGTACTTGATGTGACCCAAGGATCTCATCCATCCTCTCTTTCAGATCCTCTCTTTCAGATACTTACAAGTAACACGCTAAAAGCGTTGTTTTTTCATGAAGGCAGCTGAGCTCCTTTCACACGTGGCGTTTGAACATTTATATCACCGACCAATACGTGGAATGTAAACACGAGTTCTCATAAACAGAAATCCCAGCCACTCATCCAGTGGGACACAATGTCATGATAATAAAATCCCCTGGTGCTAGTATGGCACACCGGGTCTGACTCTACAATTACCTTATGGAGGGACCAGATATTCCACCCACGTAGCACATTAATATCCTCGAAATGGTTTTACATATGTTGCCCATTTCAATTAGAGGTGTACACGAGTTGAGCCGAGTCAAGCTCCGGCTATTAACTGATCCCAACTTGAACTCGGATCGGCTTGGCTATCGAGCTTGAATAGTAAGCTCAGCTTGTTTAGATCATAGCTAGGGTTATTTCGAGCCAAATTCACCTGCGCATCATTCTTACAAACACATGAACTGTATTTTCAAATTTTCACCATATGTAAAATAATAGCTTGATTTTATAAATATTTCATCAAATACTTTGTATGCAACATCAAAATCAAGAAAAAATAATATTTGTTTCATATACATACCTTTCTTGCCATCAGTTGATTCTTCATTGTGTCATTTCATCAAGCGTTGAGTGAGCAACACCAATATCAAAATAACTGATTTATTGGACAAATCCGATTTGAGCTGCGTTCATCTTGTGTGCGTCGAGTAAAAAATTTTGAGCTCAAAAGATCAGCTCAACTTTAGATTTGGACGAGCCAAATCAGGCTTTTTCGAGACGAGCGAGCTAACCGAGCTAACTCGGTTCGTGTACAGCCATAATCACAATGTTCCTCGTAGCTTTGGTAGCCTTGATGATTGCACCAGCATGAGTCAATCATGAGTCACCACCGTTTTGAAGATGGTAGTGAATTCTCCTAAGAGCCCGTCGCCTTACATGTGGCATGTACCTCAAATCTGAGCCGTCTAGACTGGAAATCAATGTAGATTGGTGAGGCCCATGTAATTAGATTCATTAGATAACCATGACCTCTGACTATTGGATATCCGTTTCTCTAATTGGAAACGTTCACTAATTATTTTTATAGTTAGTTGTCCACAAACAGACTAGCTAGGATCATGTTTTTACTGTAAATTTTGGGTTGCAATCCAACTTAGAGTGGGCCCACTATTTGAACTGTTCTGGTTTGAGGTTCATGCTACGTGTAAGCAAGGGGCCTCATCTGTACCTTAGCCAAAACACTCCAGAAGGATAGTGTCGGTAGGAGGTAGCTGATTAGTGGACGGACCCTAATACCTTTCATGATAAACGTGCTTTGATCCACGTGACATTTGTCGTTTTGTTGGCCCAGCCATCGTATGGTCGGCGTCTAGGAGGGAAGGGGGTTCGAGTCCTCACCTCAGTGGAAGTGCCCGAAGAGTTTCAACACGTAGTCTCTGGCTCAATACCCTCGGGTGGTGAAATCCCGTGGGTGTGTGTCGGGTATATATACATATTGGGAAAAGGTACTATGCGCTCGACCTCACGGGTTCAATCCATGAGGTCGAGCTGTGTGGGCCCCACTGTGATGCGTTTCGAACATCTACCCCATCAGTCAGATCCACCATTCCATCGTGGATCTAGGTCTCAAAAATCAAGTCAATCCGTTACTTATGTGGGCCACACCACATACAGAAGTGGAGAGGGACCGTGCATCATTAAAACATTCATAATCATTTTTTGGGTCCCACCAAGATGTGGTTTGCAAATCCAGCCCATCCATTATGTGTGTCCCACTAGGATTAGGGGTCACACCAAGTTTCAACAGCATTCAAAACTCAGGTAGACCCCACCAAGTGTTTTTATATGTTTTAACGATGTCTTCACATGATTTTAGACAGTATGGTGCACCTGAGTTCCGTACAAGGTTGATTTTTGGGATGTCACGTAATTTAAAAGGGACCCATCAAATACACGATGTTAATGGTTGACATGCATCACGGTGGGGCCTACACAACTCGACCTCATGATCAACTTATCGTGAGGTCAAGTGCATAGTACCTTTTCCCATATATATATATATATATATATATATATATATATATATATATATATATATATATATATATATATTTCGAGTTTCAACACGAAGTCTTTGGTTCGATACCCACAGGTGGTGAAATCCTGCTACAACATGCGTGGGTGTGTGTGGAAAAAAAAAAGCCTATGAGATTGGGTAGTGAATAAACTTTGTGGGGCTCACTGTTATATATATATATATATATATATATATTACCAGGTAATTTTAGTGCTTGAATCCAAAAATGAAGTATATAAAAAAAAAACTGAAGTGGACCAAACTACATGAAACAGTGTAAATTGAATGTTTACTGTTGAAAAATTCTTAAGAGCCAAGAAGTTTTGGATCAAGCTTATATTTGTGTTTTCCCTTCATTTATGTCTACCTAATCTTATGAAGAGGTTGGATTATAAATAAACATCACTTTGGGCCCTACAAAGGTTTCAATGGTGGAAATCATTATTCCTATTGTTTCCTGTGTGTGGTCCACTTGAGCTTTGGATATGCTTCAATTTTTGGGCTCAACCCCTAAAATGAGCTGCAAAAATGGATGAATGGATTGGATAAATCACATACATTCACATTGGTCCCAATAGAGTTGACTCAATACAATAAAAGCATAACGAGTAACTCTGTACGCAATTTGATTTCGTTCGGGAGACACCAAGGATATGTATTGTGTAATGTCCTGAATTTTCACTGTTTTTGATTTTTTTAAAAAATCTTAAAATTTTTTCGTTATAATTAGCTCCCGTTGTCACTAACTGACCATTAATACTCGTGATGAGCATATATGCGGGGTGGTGCCAATAAAGAACTGCATAAATTTGATTAATCAACCATAGCAAGCTAACAAATCCGCTCGATCACTTAAACATCAAGTCTAATATTGTGATTTGTTCATCTAGGACTTAAATCTAACTAACCTATCACTGACTAATGAAGATGATCACAACTAAATTAAAGATTTACTCAAAGTCAAGACAACTAGGGGTCGAATCGTAATTAACAAACCAAAGTGATTCAATTATCCATTTAGCCGACGAATCAACAGTTTAGAGTAATTATAACCGAATCATCATTTTTACTAATTGCGAAGAGGCCACACTATGAACATCGTTAATCTAAATTCTAATCATTGCGCATAAGAAATCTTGATACCTAATTCATTCCAGAAATACCTTGATTATCCAAACGAGTACTAGACCGCTCGTTAGTAGGCCACTATTTTCAAAACTATAGAATAATCTCTGTCTCACCAGGCTTAACGCCCATCGCGGGTGGCAAACCAAGAAAGTACGTAAAACGTCTCAACTTGAGTTAGAAGCCAAGTGCTTACAACATGTGAATCCCTTAGGCTGAAATCTGAAACTTAAGTAAAATAGACTTTCTGCTCTTTCACGAAGTTGTGGCTTTCCGACCGTTAGATCGCAACGAAACTTGAGGCATGAGTTAAAGAAATATTTCTACATATTTGTATAGTCGCGACCCCGATCGATCATCGACAACCATTTATCATAAGTGGGCCTCACGGTTTATCAAAGTGTCCGATTGTCACCAAATTTATTATGTAACATAAATCCCATGGTGGGACACCTACCCTCTGGTGCAGATTAGCTTATGGGCCTCCATTGAGGCCATGTAAGTAAGAAACACCATCCATCAGAACAAGTCAAATGGAAAAATAGGCACCGGGGCTATTTGTGCACATTCTAACACTCTAAATAGCCCTCACATCTCACTCTCTCACTTTCATACAAATTTTCACTTGCAAAAAGAGGGGGGAGAGAGGAGGAGAAGGGAAATAAGTGTAGGAGGGGGTAGATTGGAGCATTCACCCCATCCCCACTAGCCTCGGACGTAGCCGCGACCACGTCGCACCACCGAAATTGCCCCAGTGACAATCAAAGGTAACTAACAAGTCATTTTTTAAAAAAGATTTGGGCCTTAAGGGTCGATTGCATCTACTCTTATGAGTTAACCACATTGGTAAAGGGCACCGACAAGTCGATCTACGAACTCAAGTCCTAAGAATGTCGATAGACATTCGACAAAATATTTCTAGGTACGGACTATAAGTGCTTAGGTTACGGTTTATCAATGTTACAGCTTCAGTTAATGATTTATGATTGTTAATTTTGGAATTTGCATGATAATTTAGGTATATTACAATTTTAGTTCATAAATTGTAAATCTTTGTTTCATGACATCTACGTGTTCGATGAAATGCCCGAATGAGTATATTATTGAATTTAATTATTCAATGTGAATCCTTTTATATGTAAATGCTAACTGAGTTGATTAGAATGAAAAATATGACTACAAGAGTAGTCTAGTTAGTTGGTAAATTTCCAGATATGGGTTGACCAAATTAGGCTGGCCACCCCAGACATGTTCGATTGATCCAGTTTGAACACTGACGACTGATAGTGGATGGGTCATGCGGGGTGCATATGCACTCTATGCCGGTTGCGCCGGTGTTCGCTCGCATCAACCGAAATTATCCAAAGAACCTGTTAACCTTATATATGTTTACCATGTATGATCACAACTGCTTGAATCTGAGACACCCCCTTACCATTTGTGAAGGTCTACTATTAAGCATTAGTATTGCGATCCTCAAGACTCGTAAGCCGGGCATGGCAGTATGGGATACTGTATCTGTGTTGTCAGCCTACGCTGGAGTGACGAGCCTCCTCGTAATGACCGTGAGAATTACCTTTATAACTTGTTTTTCGTATGTATTTCAGCTGGCAGTGACGAACCCAGACGGACCAAGAATATAAGCATAGGATCGCTACGGTCGTCCCACGCCTAGTGATTCAAATGAAACCAATAACTAAAAGGGGGATGTATGCCCTAGCTTCCCCAAATTGTTTGATGAATAGGCTTAATTAATCACTTGATTAACATAACCATTCACTGCATCGCACTAGAATAGAATGTGGCAAATCAGTAGTTAAAGTCGCCTGTTGATGGAGTGTTGTTATTTGCGAACCTAGCTGTCGGAGTTACGTGTTGAAGGAGTATTAGATTATAAATGCATGCATCATTTCATAAATCCCATTATGCACATTAATCAAAGTAATTAGAAAGTAGTTGTTTGCATTGATTTATCATTTCCTGTACTGTTAAACTTGATAACATGTATAGCTCATGTTTTACGGAGCCACTAAGTTGATCACTCACTCCCACTCTGGGATAGTGTTTTAAAACACCAACCAAATACTGATGTAGATGCAGGGACTGGGGAGGTCGATGCATTGGATCAGGCCTGCATGAACAAAGAGGAGTTCTCCTATTTTCAGCTCTCAGACCGGCCAATGTAGACAGTTTACTACGTGATGGGGGACACTGAGTGTTGAGTTTTAGTTAGAGACTAAGATTTTGTTTAATTTTAGAATTTTGTATTGGACCTAGCTGTGGACCGTATTCTGGATGATCATACTATATATAATTTGATTCATTCTCTTGCTTTATTTATTCTTGTCCCAGATTATGATACATTGCGTAGTATATTTCTATACATGCTCAAATACCGAATGTATAAGTGTAACACCCCGAAATTTTAAGAGTCAAGTAGTCCTCGACTCTTAAGGTTCCGGGTGTTAATCTCGCCCCTTTGGGCAGGAAGCGTGAACGAGAACTTGTCATAGGACGATCACACATCTAAGTAATCTCATATAAACAAGTTACGGATTTAAAATGCGCAGAGTTGACTAAACTAGAATTATCAAGGATAAACATTGAAAGCTTTCAAAGGAATACGTCTAAATTTCTCAACCCAAAATACATCGAGTCGGGCTATGGGCCTACACCCAGGCCCAATATACAATCAAGGTGCTCAAAAAAATATGTCCGAAAGAATGGGGTATCTAGGCCCAACATGGATGACAAAAGAAGACGGGTAACATGTAGGCTAAGTCAGCCCATTGGAGAGCTGGAAGTATGAGAATTCTGCCTCCTGGTCCAAGTATGTGTCGAAGAGTGCGTCTGCCTCAGTGGTACCTGGATTTAAGGGGTTATCTGGTTAGTATTTTAAAACACCGTCCCAGAGTGGGAGTGAGTGATCAACTCAGTGGTACCATTAACAATGAGTTACACATGTTATCAATCCAATCAACACAGTAAGGATAATAAGGAAACAGCCAATTCAAATGAATCTTATCAATCCAAGAAATATGAAGTCATGGCATGAACATTTTCCTAACTAGTGCAATGCAAGAGATTCAATTCAGTAGTCAAGCATCTCGTCAATTCTATTCACCCCGTGGGTTGGGAAACTAAAGTAGCCTCATCTTATCTTAGTCTTAATTAGTTTACGGACTCGGATTGGAGGAAACACTCCTTGCTTGCGTCTTAAAATCCGGTATCGGGTTCATGACCCATGGATCAATTCCCTCATCGATAAGATGCTAACACTAACTTGACCAACCGATCCGACCGATCACTATGGACCCGGATGACACAGTCTAGACGCACAGGGTTAGACGTCTCATCGACAAACGGAGGGTGTTTGCGATTTACATAAGAGTCATCACTCATATGCACATGCGAGACAGTCATAAATCATCATGTTAGGAATATCTGATTCACAGCTTCCTTGGTTGCTCAATGGTCACTATAGGGAGGCTCGTCATCCCAGCATAGGCCGACAACTGAGACACGATGTCCCATACCACCATGCCTGGCTCATGAGTCTCGTAGATTCTTTTCTGGTTATGATTCAAAGTGGACTCATCCATCAGTAACATGGGTACTCTAGATTCCTTTCAAGCTTACTCAATCCAAGGTCTTCAAATAATTTGTCGACTTTTGAGCTAGTCGGTCGACTTGGGGCACTTCGGCTCAACCGACATTGGTACAAGTGTGCCATGTAGTCCAGCTACTGTTAGTCTTCCAAGTTCAACCCGGGTCGATCAGATAAGCCAAATGCGGCTGACTTGGACCAAGTTGTTTCTTAATTCAGGCGGTTAGTCGACATTCTCGGGGTGGGGAGAAATCATACGTCTCTACGACTTAGTAATCATCACGTTATGTTTGCATGTTATTACTTTTGAGTTCACACAGGCATTTCGTCAAACACATGAGCATTAGTAGAGCTACACATTTATATAATCCTAACAATTAATACATGCGTAGCATTCAGTGTCCTAACTTAGGTATTTCATCGAACACTTGAGCATCAACTGAGTTACACATTTATAAAATCCTAATAGTTTAACACATGAGTAGCGTATGTTATAATAGCTTTACTTAAGCATTTCATCGAATGTACAATCAACATCAAACATGAATGATCAGGCATTTCATCGAACATATGAACTACAATAGATTTCATAAAACTTACCATTTATAAATCACTTCAAATAAAACAACACAACAAGTTTTTAATCGTAGATCACGGCCCATGATCGTTATATGGACCCTTAGGGGTCGATAAAAGGTAACTTAGGGTTAATAGTCCGCACCTTCATGGCGATTCTTCTTCTCTAAACGATTTCAAAGGTAGAGTTTGATGTGGGGCATAAGGATTTGTACAATAGACGTAGTCTATAAGAAAATTTGAAAAGAGAAGCTTCGATAGTCTAGGGTTTAGGTCAAGGGTCGGATCTCACCTTTTCGTGGTTTTAAGGAACTCAAAAGAAGTCCTAGTTGTGGTACGAAGTCTTCCCAAAGAAGAGGAGATCAGCATCCTTTGGTTGGATGCAAACTCTCCCTACTTCCTCTCCTAGGTCAAATAGTAAATTCGTGCAAGGGAGAGGGGTGTGAGAAAATGGAGTACTTATAACTCCATTTTTGGTGCAAATGGCCTTAGTGACACTTGTACTCTCATACTAACTTTATATGGGCTAGTTTTGGTCTGTAGGGTTATGAGAGGAGGCTTGCAAGGTAATCCATTCCTAGGGCTATGGATCCTGGTAACAGAAAAGCCATGATATATTGCAGGCCAGTGATCAGGCTCCTAAATGGGTCCTGAAAGCCCCATTTTGATTCAACGGTGTCCCCTTGCCCGTTGGACACTAGACTATATGGAACTAGCCAAGATAATAATCCTGACGGATGTTCCAAATATGGCCAACATCCGACCATTTGAACCACTCGATTACGCAACCGAATGGGGTGCTGGCCCGCTTTTAATGTGTTGGCCCATTATGATGGTCACTTGCACCTTGTCATGCACTTAGCTAGCAGGCTCAAGTTGGGTGGTTTCCGGGTACCGACCCGATTTAATACTCACGATGGGTGCTAAGCCTGCAAGGGTGCATGCCCCTCCAAGATCTTGGGCCCAATGGGCTAGTGATGCCAATCTTATAACCAAAACGGCGTGTTGGGTCTCCCTTATGAGGATTTCGGCCATTGATGTAAATCTCTGGTGTGGTCAATGGTTTGATCTAGTCGCTTGGGGACTTGCATGGTCGAGGGTGGTAACCAGGTCACGAATGTCCTAAGTCTGTTAATTTCAGATAGGTCAATCAACGCACTTTGACTTGTACGAAAATTTCCAGGACATTACGATCTACCCTCCTAAAAAGAGAAATTTCATCCTCAAAATTTGTACCTATTTATTTTCTTCAAGTATTCGTGGGTAATGCTTACTAACCTCAGCTCTAGTCTCCCACGTAGCCTCTTCCTCGGTGTGATGAGACCACAAGACCTTTACCAATGGAATGGTCTTATTACGAAGTACTTGCTTCCTTCTATCCAATATGCATGTGGGTTGCAGTACGTATGTAACGCCTTTACTCAATTCTACCTATTCCCAATGGATGATGTGCGTCAGATCGGGAACATTTTTCTTAAGCATGAACACATGAAACACGTTATGGATCCTAGCGAGTGGTGTGGGTAGCGCAAGGCGGTATGCTACTATGCCAACTCGATCTAGTATTTGGAATGACCTAATGAACCGCGGCGAGAGTTTTCCTTTCTTGCTGAATAACAAGACCCCCTTCATGGGCAAGACTTTAAGGAATACATGGTCGTAAATGAAAAATTCTAAGTGTCTCCTCCTCATATCCATGTAACTCTTCTGTCTGCTTTGGACCGTTAAGAGGCGACATCGGATGACGTTGATTTTTTCGAACGTTGCTTGTACCAAGTCCAACCCAATTAGGCTTCACTCTCCGACTTCTGCCTAACAATGTGGGGCCCCTCATGGGCGCCCATACAGAGCCTCGTAGGGTGTTATGTCAATGCTCACTTGGAAGCTGTTGTTGTATGCGAATTCGGCATATGGAAGACAATCGTCCCAACCATCCTTGAAATCGAGTACACATGCGCGCAACATGTCTTCCAGTATTTAGTTCTCTTGTTTTATTTGCCCATTGGTCTGGGGGTGAAAGGCTGTACTAAACTTTAGCTTTACACTTATAGCCTCCTGTATTCAGGTCCAGAAGATGGAGGTTAAACGTGTATCTCTATCTGATAGTATCTCCAGGGGATGCCGTGCAACCTCACTATTTCTTTGATGTAAATCTTGGCCAAGTCATCCTCAGAGTTAGCCATACGGATTGGGAGGAAATGAGCTGACTTTGTTAGCTTGTCCATAATTACCCTAATTGAGTTGTTTCCCTTTCTCATCTTTGGTAGTCCGAAAATGAAATCCATTGAAATGAAATCCCACTTCCACTCGGTTATAGGCATTGGCTATAAAAGGCCGGGAGGATGACGATGTTTGGCCTTCACTTGCTGATAGATGAGGCACCTCAACACGTAGTCAGCAATCTGAACTTTCATGTTGTCCCACCAGTAAGACCACCTCAGGTCCTGGTATATTTTGGTGCTACCTGGATGCATTGCTATTTTGAAATTATGGGTGGCATCTAGCACTTCTTTCCGCAACTCATGGAGGTTCAGAACGCACAATCGGTCGAGGAAGTGCAAGCCATTGTTGGCTCCAACCCTCCAATCGGTATCCTCAGTACCATTCGCTCACTCTCTCATGCTTAATAGAAATTCGTCCTGACTCTAGGCCTTAATAATCCGGCAGTCAATTGCTAGTTGCATGTGGAGGTGGGCTACGCTTTCAAAGGGTTCCTCGACGGATAACTTGAGCTCGAAATCGCAGACAAATTCCACCATGTTCCATTCCCTCGCCAACAATGGGGCTATGAATTTTTGGGCCCACTTACGACTCAGGGCATCGACCACTAGATTCGCCTTGCTCGGATGGTAAGATACTTCAAACTTGAAGTCTTTCAATATTTCCATCCAGCGACACTGTCTCATGTTCAGGTCTCGCTGGATGAATATGTATTTAAAGTTCTTGTGATCACAAAAGAGTTCGAATTTCTCGCCATATAAATAGTACCTTCAGAGCTTCAGCGTAAAGATCATTATGGCCAACTCCAAGTCGTGAGTGGGACAGTT
The DNA here is from genome assembly GCA_037074715.1 of Magnolia kwangsiensis. Taxonomy (NCBI): domain Eukaryota; kingdom Viridiplantae; phylum Streptophyta; class Magnoliopsida; order Magnoliales; family Magnoliaceae; genus Magnolia; species Magnolia kwangsiensis. The sequence goes on along the minus strand of CM073576.1, from coordinate 139,717,681 downwards.
TTCTTCGTGCTTCCTTAACTGTCAGGAGGCGTAAGCGATTACCCGTTCTCCCTACATGAGGACACACCCTAACCCAATTTGAGACGCGTCGGTATAAATGGTATATTTGGTCCCTGCCTCGGGAAGCACAGTAGCACGCGTGCAGAAGTCAGTCTATCCTTCATCTCTTGAAATGCTACTTCTGCTTTCTCATTCCAAGCAAACTTGACGTTCTTATGAGTGATTTGGGATAACGGCTGGGCTATCTTTGAGAAGTCCTTAATGGATCTGCAGTAGTAACCTGTGAGCCCGAGGAAACTCCTCACCTCTGTAATTGAACCAGGTTATGTCTAGTCTTGTACCACGCTACCTTGGCGAGGTCCATAGCTATGCCTTGCTTCAACACCATGTGTCCCAGGAATTTCACTTTTTCTTTTCAAAAGTCACACTTTTAGTACTGGGCAAAGAGTTGGTTCTATCGAAGTGTATCAAAAATCACTCGCAAGTGTTCTTTGTGCTCTGCCTGGCTCTTCGAGTAAATTAGGATGTCATCGATGAATACGATGACAAACCTAAATAAGTAAGGCCTGAATACCCTGTTCATGAGGTCCATGAACACTGTGGGGTATTCATGACACTAAATGGCATCACCAGGAATTCGTAGTGACTGAAATTGTCCTGAAGGTAGTCTTCGGCACGTCTTCCTTCCTGACTCGAAGCTGGTAATACTCGGACTGAAGGTCAATCTTCGTGAAGTATTGGACACCCTTCAACTGATCGAAGAGGTCCTCTATCCTTGGCAACGGATACTTGTTCTTTACGGTAACCTGATTCAGCCTGCGATAGTCGATACACAACCATAACGACCATCTTTCTTTTTCACAAACAAAACAGGGGCTTCCCAAGGCGGCAAGTCATCAATATATGTTCGTAACTCCTCCATTTCATACGGGAGCATTCGGTAAGTGGGCATGGAAATAGGCGTGGTGTCCCGTGCAAGGTTGATAGTAAAATCGATCTCACGTTGGGGCGGAAGCCCAAGAATCGTTCCAAACACGTCTGTAAAATCTTGCATTACGGGTATCTCACTCAACGCTGAAACATCATTCTTAATCAACCGAGAAGCATAACAACACAATTTATATGGATGACTGACCTAGGCCGAAAATGTGAATGAAGCTTCATTGGATTCATGGATGGTAACTTGACCGGTTTTGCAATTGATCTTTGTTGTCACGCCTTGAACTCGGAAATCGGGCTCACGAAATTTTGGATCGCTGAATTCGACGCCGACAGCTTCCGTAGAACCCCATTCTCGGCTCCCGACACCCATATACCAGATTCCGATCCTGGGATGCTATAAGGAGGATTTCAAACATGATTTGACTCGTAATGAGCATAACCGCAAGTATAACCTACAAACAATAACCACAAGAACACCATCACAAAATCCACTATGATCAAAAACTTTAGGTTCAATGCGTAAGAAAGGGAAATATAAGATAGTGACAATAACAAAAACTCTAAAAACTCAACTGCACGCTCCAACGGTGGTGAGACTAAGGCTGTGTCCTGGTGTCACCTGCACGCATCAATCATGCATAAGCTTATAGAAAACTTAGAGGGTAGTGTAAGTGTGTGTGCAATATAAGTGTGCTTAGAATGCAAGGTCAGAGAAATGCGAAATCATGCTGATGAATATATGAATGTAATCAGCCGTCCCAAGGCTATGCGGTGTAAGATATGAATGCTATCGACCATATCCAGACCATGTGATGTGAGATGCAACTCAAGCATGTCAATCTTCATCATATATCAGTACAGTTCTCATTCTGTATAATCACCGGGGTCTAGTACACATTAGCTAACTTGCCGCCCCTATCCGAATGCACAACTGGGAGAGTGGAAGAGACCTCACTATCCACCTGCCAATATCGGGTCCGGCTCGTCGATAGCGGACCGATTCCTCAAGCTGGTCAAACTCAACCTAGAAGTTGTCCCCTCACTCAGGCGAGTAAGGTCACATCCCTTTCCAACTGACCACGATACAGTGAGAGATGCGGCCTACTGGTATACAGCCCTCGCGCGCTCGTGCATCCACTCGGTCTCGACGTTGGAGTCATCCTCTGGTACCATCGGGTTTAGAAATTTTCACCCAAGGACATCTATGGCACCCGTATCTAGAACCAAATATTTTCGGTATCCAATCCTGCCATGCACGATGTGTCTGTGGAGGCTATGGCCCTGAGGTCGCTAGGGTATATAGTAACTACAATCACACAAATGCAAGTGCATGAGTCACACTACCAGTCATGCAACAGTCCTACGTGTACCAGGCGCTCATGTAGGGTAACTCTACCTATCAGGGAGCCCATAAACAGTCCACCGAAGGCATATGCTATGATCAATCACTCCTCATATTAGTCATATATATGATGCATATGTTCATGAATCATGGATCTATACTAAACATGTATATAAAGATGGGCTTAATTTGTGTTAACGAAGATGGGCCTAGACGGTCTACTCACTACAAGTACGGGCCTACTAATGGGCCTCAGGGAGAGTAACAATGCAGACATTTAACCAACATTATCCCTACAATGTGGGCGTCAAACCATCATTGCTCCTAAGGCTCGGCTCGCCTTAAATATCATTAAATAAATCATGGCGGGATCACACATTGTAATGTGCCTTAGGTACATCCCATTAGGCCTCAAATACATCAAATGGTCCATATCATATGGGCCTTATATTCATCAAGTGGGCCACATTAATGGGCCGCACCAATGGGCCTTATGTGCATTGCAATGGGCCATAACCCGTTGGGCCTTGAATACATCAAATGGGCTTAATCACGTGGGCCTTATGTGCATTAAATGAGCCATACCCATTGGGCCCCATATGTACATCAAATGGGCCTCAACCCATAGGCCCTAATACATCTCAGTGGGCCTTAACCCATGGGCCCGTAATACATCTAATGGGCCTCGACTCATGGGCCTTACATATATATCAAATGGGCCTACTCTCAAACATAAGTGTTGATAATGATTCCACCATTAAATTCCTAAGGCCCAACATGAAATATGTTTCCCATCCGACCTTTTCATAATTTACATATTGATAGATGAAGTGGAAACAATATCAACTTAACGAAAAAGTATTTTTGAGCCCTTAGAAATTTTTGAACGATGGACGCCATTGTCCACTACTTAAAATGGTGGGGTCCACTTAAACTTTGAATCTGACTCATTACCTTAGCTCATGCAATAAGATGAGCTTTTAAAAAGGATAGATGGTTTGGGTGCAACACATGCATTCTTTAGCTCATGTCATGAGCTTTCAAAATGGATGGACGGACTGTATGCAACGCATGCATCACGGTGGGTCCCACCGCCCAAACAGTGGACGGTGCGGATCAAACACATAATCATGGTGGGATCCACTAGCCGTCAAACACATAATATGGTGGCATCACGGTGCGGATCAAACACGTAATCAAGGTTGGATGGGAAATATGTTTCCCATCCAACCTTTTCATAATTTACATATTGATAAATGAAGTGGAAACAATATCAACTTAACGGGAAAGTATTTTTGAGCCCTTAAAAATTTTTGAACGATGGACGCCATTGTCCACTACTTAAAATGGTGGGGTCCACTTAAACTTTGAATCTGACTCATTACCTTAGCTCATGCAATAAGATGAGCTTTTAAAATGGATAGATGGTTTAGGTGCAACACATGCATTACGGCGGGGTCCACATGAGCTAAGGATCTGACTCATTCTTTAGCTCATGTCATGAGCTTTCAATATGGATGGACGGACTGTATGCAACGCATGCATCACGGTGGGTCCCACCGTCCAAACAGTGGACGGTGCGGATCAAACACATAATCATGGTGGGACCCACTAGCCGTCAAACACATAATCATGGTGGCATCACGGTGCGGATCAAACACGTAAACAAGGTTGGATGGGAAATATGTTTTCCATCCAACCTTTTCATAATTTACATATTGATAGATGAAGTGGAAACAATATCAACTTAACGGGAAAGTATTTTTGAGCCCTTAAAAATTTTTGAATGATGGACGCCATTGTCCACTACTTAAAATGGTGGGGTCCACTTAAACTTTGAATCTGACTCATTACCTTAGCTCATGCAATAAGATGAGCTTTTAAAATGGATAGATGGTTTAGGTGCAACACATGCATTACAGTGGGGTCCACATGAGCTAAGGATCTGACTCATTCTTTAGCTCATGTCATGAGCTTTCAAAATGGATGGACGGACTGTATGCAACGCATGCATCACGGTGGGTCCCACCGTCCAAACAGTGGACGGTGCGGATCAAACACATAATCATGGTGGGATCTACTAGCCGTCAAACACATAATCATGGTGGCATCACGGTGCGGATCAAACACGTAATCAAGGTTGGATGGGAAATATGTTTCCCATCCATGTTTCCCATCCAACCTTTTCATAATTTATATATTGATAGATGAAGTGGAAACAATATCAACTTAACGGGAAAGTATTTTTGAGCCCTTAGAAATTTTTGAACGATGGACGCCATTGTCCACTACTTAAAAATGGTGGGGTCCACTTAAACTTTGAATCTGACTCATTACCTTAGCTCATGCAATAAGATGAGCTTTTAAAATGGATAGATGGTTTAGGTGCAACACATGCATTACGGCGGGGTCCACATGAGCTAAGGATCTAACTCATTCTTTAGTTCATGCCACGAGCTTTCAAAATGGATGGACGGACTGGATGCAACGCATGCATCACGGTGGGTCCCACCGTCCAAACAGTGGACGGTGCGGATCAAACACATAATCATGGTGGGATCCACTAGCCGTCCAGTTGTTGCTGGACGACGCTAATAAAACACATGTCAGGGTGGGCTCCACCGTCCGCCTGGACGGTGGGAGTAAAACACATGCATCACTATGGGTCCCACGTGGGGCCCACACTAATGTTTACTGTCCATCCAAACTGTTCATAAGGTCACACGTACCTGGTTTGAAGGGAAAAAATAAATTTTCATATTGATTCAAAACTTTTGTGGACCCAAAAATGGGTCTCAATGGCAGCCATTTAATCACACTATTTCTTATTTTGTGGGCCACTTGAACGTTGGATGTGGCTGGAATTTGGGAGGGGTCCACCTCAGGGAGTGGCCCACCTCATGAGTGGATTGGATGGTATAAATACATCATGGTGGGGCTCACATGTAGGGCCGTGGCCCTGGCTCGTCCGTCCATACACGCTGCAGCGTGTAGCTTCTGTTGTCAGGGGCAGCAGGCGTTGCCCCTTATGCATGTACTTTTTATTTTAAAAAAAAATCTCAATTCCTATGGTTTTTCACAAGTAGGGCCCACATCAAGTAAATCCAACCCGTCCATTGCATTCTGTGGCTCAAGACCATCCAAACGAGTCCAATATCCATTGTTTTTTCGGCGCATAAAAATGTCAGGGTGACTTTCAACGGTAGAAACCACTATTTTACAGGGTATGGCCCGCCTGAAGATCGGATAGACCTCATTTTTCGGCTCGATACCTAAAATGTTCTAGGGAATGAGGTGGACGGTGTGGATTGAATACATACATCAAGGTGGGGCCCATGTGAGTGGGTTACCCCACAAGCTTGGGAACAAGCTAATATATGTGTTTCCATTCAATCGTCCAGCGTCGTCTAGGGACGCTGGACAGTTGTGTATGGCTGTACACGTGGGCCACCCAATGTTGGATGGTGTGGGTACAATACATATAAGGTGGGCCCCACTTGAAGATAGCTTAGATAAAATATATACTTCATGGTGGGGTTTAACCGAGTGGGCCACAAAACCTCATCATCATACAAAATGATAGAGAGAGGGAGAAAGAAGCACCCACCTTTGATCATGGACTTCTCCTTCCATTAATGCATTCTAGAGCTCTAGTGGACGAGATTCAACGGTCGGGATGAAGCTTGGACGGTGAAGATTGGAGGTATGAGGTGGGCCACACTTGCTCTCTATGGAAGCCATGGACGTGGGTTGCTTGGAAATGAGAGAGAGAGAGAGAGATGAAAGAGAGAGGATGTAAGGAGAGAGGCATGGTGAGAGGTGATGGAGTGATGGAGAGTGTGATAGGTGTGTACTTGAAAGGGATGGGTGGAGAGAGAAAGAGTTGACTTTGGATTTTCTTTTGAGTGATGTGGCATGTACTTGGTTGATTTGACAAGTTATAGAGATTCTTTTGAGATTTTACAAATGCACGGCGTTTTCTCAAACTGAACGCAGGCCCACATCTCCTAGTCCGGGTATCGCCTCAGCGCATAATACGCGGCATCGGAACCGCGGCGATGGTGCGATTGCACTGATATAAGTCTCAGGTCAAGCCGACTCGAATCAACAGGATCCGTCTCAGGATCACGCACAGACGCCGGTTAAAGATCGCGAGTCACCGAATTCAACCGGGATGACCACAGAAGCCTATGGAATAGTACGAACTAGGATATGAGTCTTACATTTGTCCTCACTTCGGTTAGCTAATCCATGCCAAGTATACGTTATAATGGAATATTTTCATCACTACTAAATCAATACATATCTCTCTGCCTCTCAAGTCAATGGGGCATCTCCGGCAAAACTTCGTAGCCTCGGAGAAAGTCCTTGCGGTCGCAATAACTTGTATCTCTCGTATAGGGGTAGAGTCCAGATCTACGCGCTTCACAATTGAACATGATATGAAAGAGACAGTGGAGCTAGTGTCAATCAAAATAAATATAGGAGTACCTTCAATCTGTCCCGTAACTTCAAAGGCCAGGGGCACTAGGTCGACTATGGCAGGATCCTCAGCCATCAACGCATGTACCTGTGACTGTTGGGCTTGTTTGGGGGTAGTCACATTTACCCGTTACGGTGGCCTATTCTAATAATTCAGAAGCAGCTGTTGGGGTCATACTTATTGTAGTGGAGGGACCGAAATGGCTTGTTGAGGCGGGCGATTGGTCTGCTTGGGCGGAGTATAGCCATTGTCCCTCATCTTCATGAAGCAAGATGGATCTATATGGCCCCGCTTCCCGCAGAAGAGGCAAACATGATTGGATCATTGTTGAGGGGCCGACATGATGAGACGCCTCGGTGGAGAGTTTACTCGGAATCTCTTATTAGCAACTTACGAGAGCTGAGGTTTGGGCCTAGGCCTTGGGCCTGAATGCAAGCGAGCTCAGGAGATTCTTTTCCCATCCTGTTCTGATCGTAAGGACATTTCTACAAGTTCTGTGTACGTACGAATGGTGGCACAATGCATTTTAGTACGAATGCCTGCACGTGGGCTTCGGAGAATTGTCGCATCTTCATAGGCTCTTCTGTTATGATTCGTGGGGCATACCTAGATAGTTCCATAAAGCTGTTCTCGTATTCTGCCAATGACATCCTCCCTTGTTGAAGGCGGAGGAATTCACTCTCCTTTTCATGACGGTATGTAAGGGGATAGTATTTTTGGAAGAAACGCGTTTCGAACTCGGCCTAAGTCCATGTGAATCCTGTTGGGACCATTCACAACACACTATCCCACCATATGCTTGCTTCTTTCTCAAACCTGTATGTCATGAGCTCAACCTGTTTATCCTTAGAACAATTAAGCGGCTTGATCATCATGGAGACTCGATCTAGCCAATACTCGGCCTCTTAGGGTCGATGGGTGCCAGCGAACGTGGGTGGTCGTAGCCTCTGGGATTGTTTAAAGATAATTCCTGCTGGTTCTACTACGTGAGCTGGTGAGGCGTGTAACATCCTGAGATTTCATGGCTAGAGTTTATACTCATGCATGAGAAAATCGGGTGTTAAGAATGTATAAACTTGGATGCTTTTGAAATCGACCCTTTTTTTTTTCCATTTGAATCACATCCCGAGACATTTATGAAGGTAACATAATCAACTGTATTGATTATATTTCACCAATATAAAAAGAATAATCAAATGCATTCTCAATAGAAGCTTATTACATTAATCGAGTTTGCAGCGGAAGTATAAAACTAAATCATGAATGGTCTTCTTAATCTTTCAACATAATCTTCTTTAGGGAGATCGTTCACTAGGTCTTCAATTTGTGCGTCACCTACATAATCTATACGGTTGGGAGATAAACGTTCTATTGCATCAAGTATTCCACACTACAAGAGGTATCAATGCATAAGTAATCTATATGAGATGCATGTCTAACAAAGTATATGTGGTGTATCACTCTTAGCGATCACTACAATGTGGAATATGATTAAAGCTATCCGACTCGCCCTGCATCCCATACTATGGAGATTTGCCGGCATGTCCCATGCTTAACATGGTTTTACACGGTTATCCCAAGACGAACACCTTACATGACCAGGTGAATCTCGCAACCCGGATTGGAGAGACTAAAGTGACAACCAGCCCTCAAAAGACCGAAAAAGAAGGGACTAAGTGACATCTAGTTCCTTAAGAAAAAACGGATTGGAGCGACGAAGCGACATCCAACCCCCAAAACTGGAAAAGGAGCGACTAAGCGACATCCAGTTCCTCAAATTGATGTGTCACGTATATAGAACAATTTACACACACCAGTTGTTGCACTCTCACCCGAGAAATATGCAATTACGTGTCGCCCCAAGGCCGCTACCGAAAATGCATTACATTCATGACATTTAATCGATCGTTAGAGGAGGGATTCCCATCATAGTACTTGCACCAAGAGAGAATTCCTTTATTCATGGAAGGTTAAGAATATTAAGACACCAGTCGAGCCCTTAAGGAAAAAGGAGAAAGCGACGATAACTAACTCGAATAAGAGGCGAGCGACGAAGGTTAACTCGAATATGAGGAGAGAGATTAAAGTCAACTCAATAACTAGAAGAGCGGCAACGACTGATTCTTTAATAAGGATGGCAATGACCAACTCTGTAATTAGAGAGTGACCACCTTTAATTCTTGATAACGGAGAATGGTAGAGCAAAATCAGTGGTAAGGCAAGAGCAAGGCTTATATTCATAGCCTCCCAAATCCAAGAAAGCCTCTTACAATGGATATCATATAAAAATCTCAAAAGGGCTAATAATTGATGATAACAAATTAAAATGAAAACAAAAGAAAAGTAATATAAATCTAAGATCAAATAAAAGGCATGTAAAGGACAAGTGTAAAGGTAAGATAAAATGCATCAACTCAATTCAGACAAACGGTATGTAAAAGGCATGATAAAATAACATGAGGCATAAAAGGGCAGGATAAATATATCAACTTAAATTAACATAAGTTTAAAGGATAAAACCCTCACCTCTTATTGAGGAGTCATCCTTTTTCTTTAATTTACCTAGTTTGGATACCTTAAGTTAGTTTTCAAATAGTTTTGAGGTAGTCTCAGTTCAGAATTTACTCTAGATACTAACCTTACACGTTTGTTTGAGTTTAATCTTTTGTGAGATAAGATCTAAGTAATTTTAACAATGAAATTAAAGAGGAGAACGAACTGGGAATGTTTGTGTATGAACCGTTGATAGGGTAGTGTGGCTTCCTTCCTTTTCTTTATTCTTGTTCGAAGTTGGGCCGGACTTGCACAGTCTTCTTTCTCTCTCCTTCATTCTTTCCTTCTCCTTTCTTTTCTTTTCTTCCTGCCACTAGACAGCTACAGATCTGGGTGAACCAAATCACTTTTCTCCTTCTCAAGCTTTTCTTCTATTCTAATTTCTTTCTTGTAGCCAGACATGCTTTTTATAGGTGTTCAAACCTGAAAGTTCCCTTGCATGAATCTTTTTACACAGCAAGGGATTCACAGGAATTTCTTACACAGCGGTAGATTGCGTACAAAGACGAAATAGAGTTGTAGTTATATTCCCTCCGACAGTTGCTAGTTGTATTTTCTTGCAATCAAAAGTGCTGGGAATGTTTCTCCATCGAAGGGTGGTCAGATGGACGACCTAAATTTAGTGGTCGATCCTCTATGGCCTTTGGATCTCCATTCTGATTATGGGGTTGACGTATGTGAACATGGTTCGCGTTTGCGACTTCCAAAGATGTGTTGTACACAAGATAGTTAACGAGAAATCAACCTTCAATTCTTTTCCTTCTTTCCGTCATCTAGGGTGGGATCGGAATTCCCAACCCTTGATTTTGGATGGTTCAGATCGAAGTCCAGAAGGTGGGTGCAGATTTCCTATGCTAAACTATTTTGCGTAGGGAGTCCTTTTTTAATTCTTTTGTTATAATCGGTGGGGTCCACCTATGTCATCTCTTGGAAGATCCACACCGATTATCTGGTTTCGGTGCTAGTGTTCGGTCATAAGCTAAATTATGTGGTGGATCTAAGTCCTATGTGTGCCACATGTAGTAGGGACGTGGGGTTGGAAACCACCATCACTCCCAGTTTCATCTTCCGCTGCTGTTACAACATGAGGATGAGTGCCTATTGTTCAAAATAGGTGAGGCTCCACTTGTGATGGTCTCTTGGGGAATCCGCTCCATCTATCCGGTTCACTACGCTATTTTAGGACACGATGTCGAAAATGAAGTAATTCTGTAAATTGGGTGGGCCACAGAGTACAACCGAGTATCGAGAACATTCATCGTTAAAACTCAATTGAAATTCTCTTCCGCATGGTGCCATGCACATGATATATCTTATTTACAAATTTACCCCTTTATTTTTTCTAAACTCTGTCATCCATAGCTCGCAACTTTATCATCTAAACGAGGTAAAATTTGACAGGTGATCATTAATTTTCACGCCCTCTCAATAGGTTAAATTTGGCCCTAATCCATCAAGGATGACTAAGATACTTTTTTAGTGGCTAACACATTCTGTAATTTAAAATAACATTTGTACACCTCTGATTGATAAGTTATTGAGTGGTTTGGACCTAGACTCTAAGATCTTCATGATGATCGGTTTACCATAATATTCGCATGACTCATTTGGTAGATCCAAATATGACAGATGGTTATATGACTTGCTAAAAATAAGGGGACTTGATGTTTAACACTCTGATCATATATGTATGTGGATGTATGGTCAGTTTCATAAATAGATAGACATAAAGTGAGTGTCTGAAGTAATTAGGGGTAGAACATGTATATTGTTAGATTTGACTGACTTATTCACATATTTAAATTCCTCATATTTTAGTTCTAATGGTGGATTAAGCATATTCATATGGGGTAAACAAGATGAACAAATCAAAATCTTGATTTGATAAGCATGCGGACGGATATAAAGGTCAAGTAGCTAGTTTACTATGATATAAGAGCTGAAATTTGATGTGTATGATTAATTTATGATAATTAGGCATGATATAAATTTTCACATGAAACGGATTATGAGAACCATGTGATTTGGAATTTAGGAGTATAGGTTGATGGCATTTTCATAATTATTATTGATCTAAGAGTTTTGTGAAAGCTAATGGTTCTACATGGTTATATGCACATTTCTGAACAATTCTTACTAACAAACTTTTATCTAAATCATTACGGATAATCAGTTGTTCTTTAAATCACGTAAGGGAAGGTATCTATGTTAAGTCACATGATAGATGGTCTTTTCCTTAAAATCAACGGTTATATGCTGGATCTATGAATGAAGATTATTCCCAATGGTTAGATTTATGTCAGAGAATGGATATTAAAAAGTTTGGGGTGTTACAGGGTAACACCCTAGTTTTGGGCCATATTACCCACCAATGTGGCCAAGGTCTGTTGATGTTGCAGCATTGAGAGTAGCATCTAACCCATTACATCCAGGGTTAGGGTGCCTTGAGGTCCGGTTGAGGATGACGATTGATTTTAGCCAAAGGCCGACGAATTAGGTACCGATTGGGAACCGCGTTGGCTGCTCGGTGCGAATCCGGGGCTACTACATTATTTTGGCCAAAGGCTGGCGAATTAGGTACCAGACCTGGGATCGCTTTAGATTCCAGACCCAAGTTGGGGCCCTGTTACTCATCAGAAGAAAGGGGAGCTCTGTCAATTAACCGGCAGTGTGGAAGGTGGATCATGTTCCAACTGCTCTTAGGAGGCATTCCATGTGTTCAGTCACAGAGTCGTGTTAGGTAGATTATAGGAGTAATGTGTCATTATACAATTCCGTAGTGCCCAATGAAAAGCAAAATTCATCTAGAAGTACTATCAATCAACACCATTCATACATAATAAAAAGAAGATTTCTTTCTCAGATAGTATAATCGAGTAGTCAAAACACACATTTCATTTATAAAGGGAAGTCTTTCTAATACGTAGATCCTCTGTAGCTAACACATTTGAGGAATTAGTCGTACTACAATGCAGAACGGAAAACCAAACCTAGTCAATACATATCGCAAACTCCCCGCGGGGAGGGTATGATGCCATTTTAGGAATGGGGCCACAAAAAGGGCGGTGTGAGGGTCTACTGGTCCTCAGAGTTAGGCGAAGGAGGGGGCGCTCCCTCCTTTTGCACGCAGCACGGGATCGCCTTCATTGTACAGATGAGCTTCTTACTCAACTTCTCTTGTCTCTCCATCTTAGTCTCAAGTGCACTCATGCGCTCTAGCATTGCCTGTGAGGTAAGGGGTGCTTCACCTGTCCTTTCCTTCCCGACTTCCACTTCCTCTTTGATTCCGTCTTCTACCTTGTTCTCCCCCTCTTCTTCCTCGCTCTCCTCCTCTTCTTCCTTATTAACTTCATCCCTAAATTCTTCAAGACAAGCCATCTTTTGCTTCGGGCCCATATTCATGTGGTTAAGCATGGTATCGTCAATGACTTTCACAGACTCAGGGTCCCTATTGGATCCTCTGATCCCATACTTACAGGCGATCCTTTAGATCAAGCGGCCAAACGGAAGTGTTGTATTCCCCCGACTTGATGCCACTGCTTTTACGATCTGGGTAAGCACGATGGTGGGGAGACATACTTGTGCTCCCTGGCCCACTTGGTAAAGGAGATCGATCATGAAATGGTTGCACTTAGTCCGATTGCTCGTCCTTAGGTACAAGTTGTACATACAAATGTGGTGGAGCAATTAATATGGGAAGAGCAAGTCGGAAGCAGACACATTGTTGTCGCGTCTCCACTCGACTAACTTCCCACACAAATGCATGACTCGCTCATCCCGATTTCATTTCTTCTTCATATTCTTCACATCAATATGTACCTTCCCTAGAGGCATGTCACGCCCCAAACTCGGAAACCGGGCTCACAAAATTTTCGATCGCCGACTTCAGCGCCGACAGCCTCTGTAGAACCTCATTCTCGGCTCCTAGCTTCCATTCGCCAGGTTCCAATCTTGGGATGCTACGAGGAGGATTTTAAATGTCAGTTTGATTCGTAATAAGCATAACCAATGACATAACCCACAAACAACAACCAAGTACTCCATTACATTTTCACTATGATAAAAAACTTTACAAGTATAATGAGCATAAAGGGAATACAATGGTAAAGAACAAAAACTCCAAAACGCTCTGCAACGTGCTCCTGCCTCAGCGCTGCTGCGATCTAACGTCACCTGCACGTAACGGTCGTGCATAAGCTTACAGAAAGCTTAGAGGGTGGTGAAAGTGTGTGCGCAAGGTAGTAATATGAACATGCAATGTCAGAGTAATGCAGAATATGCAGATGGAACCATAATATCATGAGCCATACCAAGGCTTATGCGATGCAAGACATGAATGGTATCGGCCATTCCAAGGCCATGCGATGTACAATGCAACTTAAGCATACAGATCCTCATGTATGTCCACACATCAATACAGCTCAAATATGGGATATCACTTGGGTCTAGTACACTCTAAACCAGATTGCCGCCACATCGCGTGCAAAAAGGTAAGTGGAAGAGACCTCACTATCCGTCTGTCAATATCGGGCGCGACTCGTTGATAGCGGACCCATTCCTCGAGCTGGTCAGACTCAGCATAGGATTGTCCCCTACACTCAGGTGGGTAAGGCCGTACCCCCTTCCAATCGACCACGACACAGTGGAGAGCGTAACCGTCTAGTAATCGGTACTCAACGCTCATCTACCCACTCGGTCTAGACGTTGGAGCAACCTCTTGGTACCATAAGGGTTTGGAGACTTTCACCCAGGGATGTCAATAGCACCCCATGTAGAATATGATTTTCGGTATCCAATCCTGCCAACCATGATGTGTCTGTAGAGGCCACGAGCCTGATGTCGCTAGGGCGTACAATACCCATGTCATACAAATGTGAAATGCATGATTCACGCTATCCAGTCATGCAACAAATTCTGCGCATATCGTACGCTCATGTAGGGCAACACCACCTAACCGGGAGCCCATAAACAACCTGTCTGAAGGCAAATGCTATGATCAGACAATTCTCACGTCAAGCATACATATAATGCGTATGATTATGAGTCATGGAACTGTACTAAACATGTTATAATAAAATGAACTATCCTATAATGCAGATGGACCTGGACGGCCTATACACAATAAGTACGGCCCAGTAATGGGCCCTAAGGAGAGTCGTAATGTGGACATCCAACCAACATTACACTCACAATGTGGACGTCAAACCAACATTGCTCCCAAGGCACAATCTTATAAACATCGGTACTTAGTCTGTAATGGATTTACACATTGCAATGGACCGTAGGTTCTTCTCATTGGACCTTGCATATATATATCAAATGGGCCATATCTTATGGGCCTTCTATTCATCAGATGGGCTACATAAATGGGTCACGCCAATGGGTCTTATATGCATTGCAATGGGTCAAAACCCGTGGGCCTTGGATTGCATCAATTGGGCCTAGCCTCATAAGTTTAATATATAACAAATTGGCCACACCCATTGGGCCCCCCACATGTACATCAAATGGGCCTCAACCCATAGGCCTTATATGAGTCAAATGGGCCTAAATCCCTAGGCCTTACATATATCAAATGGGTCCAATTTCATGGGCCTTGAAGTACATCAAATGGGTCTAGTCCCATGGACTTGAAACATATCAAGTGGGCCTAAACCCATAGGCCTTTTACAATCCGAATGGGCATAGCCCATAGGCCTTTCATAAATCAAATGGGCCTAACCCATATGCTTTAAACAAATCAAATGGATGGACGGTCTGGATGCATCACATGCATCAAGGGTGGGGCCCACATGAGGGCCTACCTTCATATATATTACAACTAGTATAATATGTACATATATTACCTATAGTATATATAAGTATGTATGTATATATATACATGCACACACCCACACACGCATGCACACCCACACAGCACGCACACACTCTGCACTCCCGCTGGTGGTGGCGTGCACAAAACACATGCATCAAGAGGACTCCACCGTCCAGCGGGCGATGGAGAAATGCATACACCATTGTGGGTCCCCTTGTGGGGCCCACTGTATTATTTAATTGGCATCCAACCCGTTCATAAGGTCACTCGGACCTGGATGAAGGGAAAACATAAATTTCAACCTGATCCCACACTTCTGTGGCAAAAAAAAATGGCTTCAAGGGTAAGCCTTTAGCCACCACTGTTTCCTTTGGTGTGGTCCACTTGAGCCTTGGATGGGCCTGAATTTTGGCAGGGGCTCACTTTAGGAGGTGGCCCACCACATGAACAGATTGGATCGCAAATAAACACTACTGTGGGGCCCACGCGCAGGGCCGTGGGTGGCCAGTGGCCGCCCGCCTGCCTTCACGGCTGCACGCAGCAGCGTTCAGCGCTGCCCGCTAACATGCAGAAGCAGAGGCTCTGCCTCTTGACATTTTTGGGGAAAAACTGTTTTCCCGAGGTTTTTCGTATGTGGGGCCCGCAAAAATGAAATCCGCCCCGGCCATTTCGTTCAGTGGCCCGTAACAGTTGAAATGAGTCCAAAGTTTGTATTTTTTTGGAATAGAAAATGAAATAAAAATAGAAAAGGATCCTTGAATGGTAGTGGTACATTCTTTGATGCTATGGCCCACCAGGTCTTCCAATCAGCCCCAAACTTCTACCTAACGGCTAAAATATTGTAGGTAAGAAGATGGACGGCTTGGATTGTTCAAATACATCATGATGGGGCCTAAGCAAGTGGACCACCAAAGCCCCTTTACTTCTTTCCTTTTTCTTCTTTCCTTTGAAACGTCCAGCGTCCCAGACACTGGACGGTTTTATTATTATTATTTTTTTGATAGTGGTGGGCCCTGATGAAGTGGGCCACCACATGAGGGGTGACATGGGTACAACGGCTAAGGTGGGCCCCACTTGAATAAAAATAAAATACCTCAAGGTGGGATCCATTCAAGTGGGTCACACAATCCTATTGCATAAAAACAAAACAAAACAAAATAAAATAAAATAAATAAAAGAGAGAGAGAGAGACATGGAGAGTGGGACACGCCTTGTGATGGAGGGCTCTGCCACTATGAGCCCTCCCTTAAATGAAATCATATAATAAACGGATCCCTTTGAACATGGGATCATAAAAAATGCAAATCAACGGTGGAGATCCATTCCCCACCGATATGGACGGTCTAGATGACCTTTCTAAATGAAATAAACATCATGATGGGGTTCATGGAGAATGGCCCCATCATGGAATGATCATGATGATCCAAGTGGTCCATCGGCCACATATTAGGGTCCCAAGTGAGATCCACACCATGGATCAGTGGGCCTCACTTGGCCCATCATAAAAATAAGAAAAACTATCCTATAGAGGCACCCACCGTCCGATCTTCTTGCTCCTAGGGGCTCCTTGGCACCTTAGCTTCAACTTCAATGGAGGAGATGGAGAATGGAAGGTTGAGATGGGAGATGATGGGGTAGGAAGGTGGGTCACTTGGAGTTTAGGGATTCTTGAAAAATTCCATATGTATGGCTCTTGGAATTTTTTTTGGTTGTTTAGAAATTTGAAATGAGAAAGAGAGAAAGAGAGAGAGAGTTGTAAAGGGAGAGAGAGAGAGTGATGGATGGATGTGGTGAGTGATGGTTGTGTAAGAAAAGCTTGACTTTTGAAGCTTTTGTGTAAGAGAGGTATGGGTGGTGAAGACTTTTGTGGTTGCTTGGAAAAAGGGAATAAAGTGATGTGTACTTGACATGTGATGGCTTGATGGATTGATTGATTGATGGGATTGATGTGATTGATGTGACACATCGTAGAGATTCCCTTGGATTTCGCAACTCGCGGCGTTTTCTCGCACCGAACGTTGGCCTACATCTCTTGACTAGGGTATCGCCTCGGCGCACGAGTCGCGGCATCGGAACCGCAACGACGGCGCGGTCGCTATGGTATTGGTCTTGGGTTGAGTCGACTCGGGTTGTCAGCATATGAATCAGGGTCGCACGTCGATATCGGTTAAGGGTCGAAGGTTGTCGGAATTCGACCGGTAAGACCGCGGAAGTCTACGGAAAGGTACGGACCAAGATACGGGTCTTACAAGACATGTCGAGGAGCTTTGATATGGATTCCATGTCGATGTAGACCGATTTTCTGCTGAAGGGGATGTCGAATCCTAAGGGGTACCTACTCAGCTTACGCATTAGGGCGTAAAATGACCTTACCAAGCCCACATCGGAGAGGTAAGTACCCTCAAACATATGTGCTTAATCGCTGTACAAGAGGCGATCAAGTAACACGAACTCTCCAAAGAGCTTGTCTTCGACCTAGACTTCGAACATGACCTTCCAGTTTCGAAAACTTCCTAGGTTAACTTTAGGCCGCACGAAAGGTATCTCCATCGCTTGTTCGTCGTGACTTCGCTTTGAGCGCCTCTCTTGGCTAGGCCCCACTTCGCTAGGAGCTATAGTAGTTACGGCTCACTCCCCTTTCGTACGCGTCTAGCTCAGCTCAGCCTCGCCTCATCGGGAGCCACCCTCCTCTTTCACATGAAGGAAATGATCAACGAGATGGAGAAAAATGATGTGATAGCTCCTAGAAGGGACATTCTCTTCCAACCTTGAGGGTGAAAGGTTTAGGGGTTGAATCTTGGATAGAGATTGGCTTGTAGAAGATTTCAGGATTTGGGGATTTTGGGATTGGTAGAGATCGAGGATTTAAGGAAGTGGGAATGGGTTATAGGGAGATGGAGGTTTAAGGAAATGAAAGGAAAAGAAGATGAAAGAAGAAGGGAGGATGGAAGAAGAAGTGAGAAGGTTGTTAGAGAAAAAGAGGATGAATGAAGAAATGAAAGAGACTTGTGGATTTGGATTTTGTGAGAGTTGAGGGAGGCAAAGAGAGTGAGATAAGTGAAGAAAATGAGGGATTTGAGGGTGAAGGGATTGTAAGGTCCAGATAACGATTATGGGCCGTGATCTATGTAAGACCCGTATCTTAGTCCGTACCGTTCCGTAGACTTCCACGGTCTTACCGGTCGAATTTCGGCAACCTTCGACCCTTAACCGATAGTCACGGGCAACTCTGATTCATACGCCGTCAACCCGAGTCGACTCAACCCAAGACCAATACCATAGCGACCGCGTCGTTGCTGCGGTTCCGATGCCGCAACTTGCCCGCCGAGGCGATACCCTGGTCAAGAGTTGTAGACCGACGTTCGGTGCGAGGAAACGCCGCGCGTTGCGAAACCCAAGAGAATCTCTACGATGTGTCACATCAATCCCATCAATCCATCAATCAATCAACCCATCATATGTCAAGTACACATCACTTTCACCCCTTTTTCCAAGCAAGCCACAAAAGTCTTCCATGCCCATACCTCTCTTACACAAAAGGCCTCAAAAGTCAAGGATTTCTTACACCTCCCATACCTCTCTTACACAAAAGGCCACAAAAGTCAAGACTTTCTTACACAACCATCATTCATCCATCCATCCATCTCTCTCTACAACACTCTCTCTCTTTCTCATTTTCTCATCTCATTCTCTCAAGCAAAAACCCCTCCTACGTATGAGCCTCTCCCTCTCTTCCTAAACTCCAAGTGTGGCCCACCTCTTCACCCCATGATCTCCCCATCCTAACCTTCCATTCCCTATCTCCTCCATTGAAATCCAAGCTAAGGTGCTAAGGAACCCCTAGGAGCAAGAAGATCGGACGGTGGGTGTTAATAGTGGTTATTTTTCCTGTTTTTAAGGTGGGCCAAGTGAGGCCAACCGATCAATGGTTTGGATCTCACTTGGGACCCTAAGATGTGGCCGATGGCCCACTAGGATCATCACGATCATTCCATGATGGGGCCATTCTCCATGGACCCCACCATGATGTTTATTTCTTAGAAAAGGTCATCTAGACCGTCCATATTGGTGGGGAAAGGATCCCCACCATTGATTCTAAATTTTAATGGTCCCATGTGTTAAAGGACCCACTTGATGTATGATTCATTGCAAGGGATGACCCATAATGTCGGGGTCCCTCCATCTCAAGCGTGTCCCACCTTCTATCTCTCTATCTCTCTCTCCCTTTCTATTTCTTTTATTTAATATGGTTGTGTGGCCCACTTGGATGGACGCCGCTAGTATGCATGTATTGGATCCAATCCATTTTTAGATGGGGCCCACCTTGTATGGGGTAGCCATGTGATGGTCCACCTAATCAGGGCCCACCTCAGTTTTTATTTTTTCTTTTTCTTTATCATTTTCCTACTGAGACGCTGGACGTCTCTGCCTAAAAAAGAAAAAAGAAAAAAAGAAGAGGCCTTTAGGTGGGCCACTAATATAGGCCCCACCTTGATGTGTGTATTCAATCCATGCTGCCCATTCCTCTCACCAACTCATTTTAGGCGTTGAGCCGAGGAATGAGGTCCATCCGTTCATTAGGCGGGCCACACCACATGAAACAATGACTATTACCATTTAAATTAAATTTAATTTTTCTACAGGCCTAAATAGGTTCAATAACGGACTCGATCAGCTTGTTTCGAGTCAGGGAAGTCAATGGACGGGGTGAATTTTCTTGTAGCGGGCCCCACACCCGAAAAACCCCAGAAAATTGAGTTTTCCCAATTTTTGCAAGAGGCGTTGTCTCCTCTCTGACAGCAGAGCAGCAGCTGCACGCTGCTGCGTGCAGCGTCAGCGGGCGAGCAGTCAGCTAGCCACCCACGGCTTTGCCGTGGGCCCCACCATGATGTATATGTTAGATCCACGCCTTTCATAAGGTGGGTCCCCTCCTCAGGCGGGCCCCCTTCAAGTTTCAGCAGGATCCAGAACTCAGGTGGCACACACCACACGAAAAGGTGGGATTTAACATCTACCCTTGAAACCTTCCTTTCGGGCCATAGAAGTTTTGGATCAAGATGAAATTGGTGTTTTCCCTTCATCCAGGTCTGAGTGACCTTATGAACGGCCTGGATGGCCTATAAACATAATGGTGGGCCCCACGTGGAGCCCACAGTGATGTTGCGTTTTTATCTCCACCGTCCAGCGGACGGTGGAGCCCACTGGTGTGCGCGTGTGCGTGTGGGTGTGCGTGAGTTGTGCAGTGTTTGTGTATATATATATATATTATATTGTATGTATATATATAATATTGTATATATATTATATATGTTATTTATACATTATACAATATATAACATTCCGATGGTGGGCCTTCATGTGGGCCCCCACCATTGATGCAGGTGCTGCAACAAATCTGTCCACCCATTTTTAAAAATCATTTTTGTGGAATGAATCTAAGAATGAGCCGGATCCACATTCCAAGTGGACCACATCTTATCATGATTGAGGTTCATCTTAATGTATTTGTGACAGTTTATTGGGGCTCACTTTGATGTGGATGTAAGGCCGATGGGATTGGACCATTTGAAATATCCCAAGGCCCTTGGGACCAGACCCGTTTGATTCATATAAGGCCTATGGATTTAGGCCCATTCGATATATAAGGCCTATGGATGTAGGCCTACTTGATAGATAAGGCTTATAGGATTGAGCCCATTTAATATGTATGAAACCCATGGAATTAGGCCCATTTAAGATACACAAGGCCCATGTGATTTGACCCATTATGATGTACTCCGAGGCCCATGGGTTATGACCCATTACAATATACCTAAGGCCCATTGGTGTGGTCCATTTATGTGGCCAATTTGATGAATAAAAGGCCTATATGACATGACCCATTTGATGTATTTAAGGCCCAATGGGAAGTACCTAAGGTCCATTGCAATGTGTGACCCCAATACCGTTTATGAAACGATGTTTATGACAATCGTGCCTTGGGAGTAATGTTAGTTTGACGTCCATATTGCGAGTGTAATGCTGGTTGGATGTCCACGTTACGACTCTCCTTAGGGCCCATTATTAGTCCCGTACTTATTATGTATAGGCCGTCCAGGCCCATCTGCATTGTGAGGATAGTTCATTTTATTATAACATGTTTAGTATGGTTCCATGACTCATGATCATACGCATCATATGTGTGCTTGATATGAGAAGTGACTGATCATAGCATATGCCTTCGGGCAGATTGTTTATGGGACTCCGATTAGGCGGTGTTGCCCTACATGAGCACACGATACGTGCAAGGGTTTGCTGCATGATTGGACAGTGTGATTCATGCATCTCGCATTGTGTGATATGTTTATTGTACACCCTAGCAACATCAGAGCTGTAGCCTCCACAGGCAGATCGTGGTTGGCAGGATTGGATACCAAAAATCTCGTTTTACATGGGGTGGTATAGATATCCCTGGGTGAAAGTCCCTAAACCCTTATGGTACCAAGAGGTTGCTCCAACGTCTAGACCGAGTGGGTAGATGAGCATTGAGTGCCGACTACCAGACGGTTGCGCTCTCCACTGTGTCGTGGTCAGTTGGAAGGGGATGCGGCCTTACCCGCCCGAGAGTAGCAGGCAATGCTAGGCTGAGTTTGACCAGCTAGAGGAATGGGTCCGCTATCGATGAGTCGCGCCCGATATTGGCAGACGGATAGTGAGGTCTCTTTCACTTACCTTATTGCGCGTGATGTAGCGAAAATCTGGTTTAGAGTATACTAGACCCCGGTGATATCCCATATTTGAGCTGTAATGATGTGTGGACATAGATGAGGATCTGTATGCTTGAGTTGCATTGCACATCGCATGGCCTTGGGATGGCCGATATCATTCATGTCTTGCATCACATAGCCTTGGTATGACTCATGATATTATGGATCTATCTGCATATTTCGCATTACTCTGACATTGCATGTTCATATTACTACCTTGCGCACACACTTTCACCACCCTCTAAGCTTTCTATAAGCTTATGCACGACCGTTGCGTGCAGGTGACGTTGGCTCGCAGCAGCGCTGAGGCAGGAGCACGTTGCAGATCATTTTAGAGTTTTTGTTCTTTACTATTGTATTTCCCTTTATGCTCATTGTACTTGTAAAGTTTTGATCATAGTGAAAATGTAATGGAGTTCTTGGTTGTTGTTTGTGGGTTATGCCTTTGGTTATGCTTTTTACGAATCAAACTGACGTTGAAAATCCTCTTCGTAGCATCCCAGGATCGGAACCTGGCGAATGGGCGCTAGGAGCCGAGAATGGGGTTTTACGGAGGCTGTCGGCGCCGGATTAGGCGATCAAAAATTTTATGAGCCCAGTTTCTGAGTTTGGGGCTTGACAGAAGTTGGTATCAGAGCATAACTTGGGAATAACCAAGAACAACATTACATGTCTGCTATGAGTGTAGAATGACTAAGTTTCGAAGTTCGGATAACTTAGCGAGCTTCCGTTACAGACTCTTAACATGTGTGCCTTCGAGAGTTTTGAAGTTGATAGGCGCCTTTGCTCTTTCCTGTAGGACATGGCGCGTGGCAGAGTTACCTGATCGACTCCCGCACCACCACCGGAGGATCCCGCTCCACCACCTGCGGCTCCCGCATTACCACCTACGATGCCTGTTCCTGAGTATCCTGCTCCTCCACCAGAGATTCCTACTGCCCATCCTGAGTATCCTTCTCCTCTACCAAAGATCGGTGCGGAGCCGACCGTATCCGTAAGTGTCTCTCAGTTGCAGCAGATGTTACAGGCTGTGACAGCTGCACTCTATGGGCAGGGCAGACAGCCAGTTGTTTCGCCAGCACAAGCAGAGCGGGATCGTGCTAGTGCTCTCCTTCGTGAGGTTCGACGGCTCGATCCACCGCGTTTCCAGGGTGAGCCAGACCAGACGGTAGCTAAGAGATGGCGCCCCGATGTGGAGAAGGTATTTGAGACTATGTGATGTACGACCAAGCAGCGAGTTCAATTAGCCATATTTCTTCTCCATGGTGAGGCTGAGCACTGGTGGGCATCAGTTTCCCGAGCAGCGGGCGCTGACTTTGTATGGACGTGGGAGGATTTTGTGGATCGGTTTGACCAACAGTACTTCCCCGATCACGTCCGACGACAGCGAGCGTTGGAGTTCGAGGCCCTGGTGCAGGGCAATATGACCGTGGTCTAGTACGCGGCTCGCTTCATAGCACTGTCCAGATTTGCCCCTTACCTTGTTGATGACGAGGGGCGGAGGGCCCGACGATTCGAGGACGGCTTGCGTTATGGTCTTCGTAGCCGTGTGATTGGCCATGAGCTTTCGACTTTTGAGGAAGTGGTGCGGAAGGCCCAGATCTTCGAGACTGAGTGGGCTGATTCTCAGTCTGATCGCGGTTAGAGGAGAGACCGAAAGAGGCAGGCTCCTTCCAGTGATTTTCAGCAGCGTCGACCACAGCAGCAGAGGCGCACAGGTCGCCCAGCTTTCCGAGCACCAGCAGCACCTCCACCACCACCTCAGAGGCAGTTCACAGACACTTGCTTTAGGTGCGGTGTGATGGGACACCGTTCATGGAAGTGTCCCAGCCCTCAGCAGCAGCAGAGAGGTCCATAGCAGCAGAGGGCTTTGCAACAGCCTCCACCGCAACAGTAGAGACCCCCACAGCAGCAGCGACAACAGCCCTCACCACCGAGGCCACCTCAGCAGTAGCATCAGCACCAGCCTCAGAGGCCGCAGCAGCAGAGGTAGCAGTTTCGACCACCTCAGCGACCCCAGCAGCATCGGTCGCACACTCAGAGGGGACAGACACCTCCCCAGCCGGCTCAGGCTAGGTTTTATGCAGCTCAGCAGGACCCTCAGTCTTCTGGAGGAGTTGTTGAGGGTATACTTCCAGTTTCTACATGCATTGCACGTGTGCTGTTTGATTTCGGTGCATCGCACTCTTTTGTGGTTGAGAGCTTCTGCCGATCGACTGGCTTACTGTTGGAGTTTTCTGGTGAGGGCCTATCAGTATCGACTCCCTTGGGGAGGACTGCAGTGTTGAGATGATTTGTTTGTATTACCGATGTTTGAGTTCGACGTCATCCTGGGCATGGATTGGCTCGCCGAGTACTATGCTATATTGGACTGCGCCGCGAGGACCGTCACGTTCTGTATACCCGGCGTGCCATAGTTCCAGTTCGTTGCTGAGCCTAGAGGAGAGTGGTTGTCTTGTTTGATGTCTTGCGCTATAGAGGAGCCTGTTGCCGCTTGCATCAACCATTTGCCCATAGTATGCGATTTTTTCGATGTGTTCCAGGAGATTTCGGAATTACCGCCTCGTCGATTCACCGAGTTTCAGATTGATCTCGTGTTCGGTACCGCGCCTATTTCAAAGGCCCCGTATCGTATGACACCGTTGGAGTTACGGGAACTGCAGAAGCAGTTGGACGAGTTACTTGAGTTAGGCTTTATCCGTTTGAGTAGTTCACCGTGGGGAGCACCGTTACTCTTCGTGAAGAAGAAGGATGGCTCGTTGAGGCTCTGCATTGATTATCGCGAGCTCAATAAAGTCACGATTAAGAACAAGTACCCGCTTCTGAGGATTGATGATTTGTTTGACCAGCTGCAGGGTGCACAGTTCTTTTCGAAGATCGACCTGCGTTCCAGTTATCATCAGATTCGGGTCCGAAATAAGGATATTTCGAAGACAGCATTTAGGACACGTTACGGTCATTTTGAGTTTCAGTTCATGTCCTTCGGACTGACCAATGCACCCGCAGTCTTCATGTAGCTGATGAACGAGGTCTTCCGCCCTTATTTGGATCGATTTATTGTAGTGTTCATCGATGACATTCTGATCTACTCGAGGACTCGTGAGGAGCATGAGCAGCACTTAGAGATTACCTTGCAGACCCTCCGTGTACACCAGCTTTATGCGAAGCTGGAGAAGTGCTAGTTTTGGCAGGAGGAGGTGAAGTTCCTCGGTCACGTGGTGACGAGGGACGGCGTCGCTGTGGACCCCTCGAAGGTCGAGGCAGTGCGTCAGTGTGGCCAGCTCACGACTGCGACTGAGATCCGTAGTTTCCTTAGTTTGACGGGTTACTACTGGAATTTTCATTGAGGGCTTCTCTCGTATTGCAGCCCCGCTGATCAGGTTGACTCGGAAGGGCGCAGAGTTTATTTGGAGTGAAGCCTACGAGCGAGCATTTACGGAGTTGAAGGATCGTCTGGCATCCGCTCCTATCCTCACTCTTCCCTCTGGGAGTGACGGTTTTATTGTATTCACTGATGTCTCGCATATTGAGTTGGGTGCTATCTTGATGCAGCAAGGGAGACCAGTGGCCTTCGCGTCTCGTCAGCTCAAGGTCCATGAGCTAAATTATCCTACGCATGATCTGGAGCTGGCTGCAGTTGTCTTTGCACTGAAGGTGTGGAGGCACTATCTTTATGGGGTTAGGTTCGAGCTCTTCTCTGATCACAAGAGCTTGAAGTACCTCTTCTCGCAGTCTGAGTTGAATATGAGACAGAGGCGCTGGATGGAGTTCCTGAAAGACTATGATTTTGATCTCCAGTACCACCCGGGTAAGGCGAAGGTGGTGGAAAATGCCCTCAGCCGTCAGCCACGAGGCCTAGTGGTGCATATGATGATTTAGGAGTGGCGGATGCTTGAGGATATTGCAGCGTATGACTTTGAGTTCGGCCTGCAGTCTTCCATCATACAGTTATCGAGCCTGTCGATTCAACCCTCTCTTGTCGCTAGGGTGATCGAGGCTCAACAGGCTGATGGGTCATTGCAGAGTTATATGGTTGAGGCTACATCTGAGAGTCAGGCTAATTGGCAGACTGGTACAGACGGTGGACTTCGCTTTAGAGGCCGATTATGTGTCCCTGATATTCCAGAGTTACGCAGGGATCTTATGACCGAAGCACATCGATCGCGATTTTCTATCCACCCGGGCTCGACGAAGATGTATCGTGACATGAGGTGATAGTATTTTTGGACGGGGATGAAACGCCAGATCGCCAGTTTTGTAGCCGAGTGTGACACGTGCCAGCTTGTCAAGGCCGATCATCAGAGACCTCCTGGTCTATTGCAGCCGTTAAGCGTCCCGATGTGGAAGTGGGAGCACGTGTCGACTGATTTCATTATGGGTTTACCGAGGACTCAGTGCGGTCATGACGCCATTTGGGTTATTGTGGATCGTCTGACGAAGTCGATACATTTCCTTGCGATGCGTGCGACTTGGTCTATGGACCGGCTTGCGAGATTATTCATCGAGGAGATTGTGAGACTGCATGGCGTTCCAGTCTCGATCGTTTCTGACCGAGACTCAAGGTTCACGTCTCAGTTTTGGGGGAGCTTTCAGCGTACGATGGGGACTGATTTGCAGCTCAGCATCGCGTACCATCCGCAGACCGATGGCTAGACCGAGAGGGTCAACCAGATCCTTGAGGATATGATTCGGGCTTGCGCGATTGATTTCGAGGGTAGTTGGGATGAGCATCTGCGATTGGCTGAGTTTGCGTATAATAACAACTATCAGGCGACCATCGGTATGGCTCATTTTGAGGCACTATATGGCAAACCATGCAGATCACCGAGTTGTTGGACCGAGGTTAGAGAGCATCATCTCGTAGGTCCCGAGCTTGTGTAGGAGACGTCAGAGGCTATTGACATCATCAGGCAGAGGATGCGCACAGCTCAGAGCCAACAGAAGAGTTTTGCTGATCGTCGGTGTCATCCCTTGGAGTTTGATGTAGGGGACCATGTGTATCTCAAGGTCTCGCCCATGAAGGGCGTAGTTCGATTTGGAGCGAAGGGCAAGCTTGCCCCGAGATTCATAGGACCTTTTTAGATCACTGGGCACGTTGGTGCCGTGGCTTATCGGCTTGCCTTGCCATCTCAGTTGTCTGGCGTCCACAACGTCTTGCATGTCTCTATGTTGAGGAAGTGTGGGTCAGACATAGTTTTCGTCATTGATTGGCAGCCGCTGGAGGTTCGTGAGGATGCTTCTTACATTGAGCAGCCAGTCCGTATCCTTCATCGGAAGGAGCAGGTCCTCAGAACCAAGGTCATTCCGTTGGTGAAGGTTCAGTGGGGTCACCATTCTGTCGAGGAGGCTTCTTGGGAGCGTGAGGCTGAGATTCGAGAGCATTATCCTCATCTCTTTGATAATTGATTATGTATTGTATTTTGTATGCTGTCCCTAATTCTATATGATGATGTTATGTCGCTTTTTCTTCATGAGTAATGCTTAATTGCGATGCTTGTATAAATTTCAAGGATGAAATTTTTATGAGGGGAGAGCTGTAAGACCCGTATCTTAGTCCGTAGACTTCCGCAGTCTTACCGGTCGAATTTCGGCAACCTTCGACCCTTAACCGATAGTCACGCGTGAGCCTGATTTATACACCGTCAACCCGAGTCTACTCAACCCAAGACCAATACCATAGCGACCGCGCCGTCGCTGCGGTTCCGATGCCGCGACTTGCGCGCCAAGGCGATACCCTGGTCAAGAGTTGTAGACCGACGTTCGGTGCGAGGAAACGCCTCGCGTTGCAAAACCCAAGGGAATCTCTACGATGTGTCACATCAATCCCATCAATTCATCAATCAATCAACCCATCACATGTCAAGTACACATCACTTTCATCCCTTTTCCCAAGCAAGCCACAAAAGTCTTCCATGCCCATACCTCTCTTACACAAAAGGCCTCAAAAGTCAAGGATTTCTTACACCTCCCATACCTCTCTTACACAAAAGGCCACAAAAGTCAAGACTTTCTTACATAACCATCATTCATCCATCCATCCATCTCTCTCTACAACACTCTCTCTTTCTCATTTTCTCATCTCATTCTCTCAAGCAAAAACCCCTCTTACGTATGAGCCTCTCCCTCTCTTCCTAAACTCCAAGTGTGGCGCACCTCTTTACCCCATGATCTCCCCATCCTAACCTTCCATTCCCCATCTCCTCCATTGAAATCCAAGCTAAGGTGTTAAGGAACCCCTATGAGCAAGAAGATCGGACTGTAGGTGTTAATAGTGGTTATTTTTCCTGTTTTTAAGGTGGGCCAAGTGAGGCCAACCGATCAATGGTTTGGATCTCACTTGGGACCCTAAGATGTGGCCGATGGCCCACTAGGATCAACACGATCATTCCATGATGGGGCCATTCTCCATGGACCCCACCATGATGTTTATTTCTTACAAAAGGTCATCTAAACTGTCCATATTGGTGGGGAAAGGATCCCCACCGTTGATTCTAAATTTTAATGGTCCCATGTGTTAAAGGACCCACTTGATGTATGATTTATTGCAAGGGAGGGCCCATAATGTCGGGGTTCCTCCATCTCAAGCGTGTCCCACCTTCTATCTCTCTATCTCTCTCTCCCTTTCTATTTCTTTTATTTAATATGGTTGTGTGGCCCACTTGGATGGACCCCGCTAGTATGCATGTATTGGATCCAATCCATTTTTAGATGGGGCCCACCTTGTATGGGGTAGCCATGTGATGGTCAACCTAATCAGGGCCCATTTTGGTTTTTCTTTTTTCTTTTTCTTTATCATTTTCCTATCGTCCAGCGTCTGAGACGCTGGACGTCTCTGCCTATAAAAAAAAAAAAGAAAAAAAAGAAGAGGCCTTTGGGTGGGCCACTAATATAGGCCCCACCTTGATGTGTGTATTCAATCCATGCCGCCCATTCCTCTCACCAACTCATTTTAGGCGTTGAGCCGAGGAATGAGGTCCATCCGTTCATTAGGCAGGCCACACCACATGAAATAATGACTATTACCATTTAAATTAAATTTAATTTTTCTACAGGCCTAAATAGGTTCAATAGCGGACTCGATGAGCTTGTTTCGAGTCAGGGAAGTCAATGGACGGGGTGAATTTTCTTGTAGCGGGCCCCACACTCGAAAAACCCCAGAAAATCGGGTTTTTCCAATTTTTGCAAGAGGCGCTGCCTCCTCTCTGACAGCAGAGCAGCAGCTGCACGCTGCTGCGTGTAGCGTCAGCGGGCGGGTGGTCAGCTATCCACCCACGGCTTTTCCGTGGGCCCCACCATAATGTATATGTTAGATCCACGCCGTTCATGAGGTGGGTCCCCTCCTCAAGTGGGCTGTAACATCCCGAAAATCAGGGGTCGAGTAAAAACCCAACTCCCGAGTTTCAAAATGTTATCTATGCAACATAGATAATATTAGATGCATGTTGTTAGTAAACAGGAATTAAACAAGATTGGGATTAAGCCAAAACAACATATCATACTCTAAAGATAGTTAAATTAACAAGCGGAAGACTATGATAGTATGTATAACATATATAAACTGTTGTATGTCTCCAGAGTGTGAACATGTTACCAGGTTATATACATACATGTACACTCCAAAAGTAAACAAAAAGAATATACATGAGTACTCTAAAAATATAAAATGACAAGTGTCAAGGCATCTAATCAACCTCCCTGTAATCCCGTCAATCAGAACACGCATAAAGGAGGGATCCTCCTCATCATCATCAAGTCCAGCTCCGCTTCTCAAGCAGCGCCATCATCTGCAACCAAAATAACGACTGGTGGGTGTCCGAAAACACCATCCCATAACGTGGGAGTGAGTGATCAACTCAGTGGAATAATAGAGCAAAGATTAGCATGTTATCAAATCAATCATGCGATAATAGTAAAGCAATAAATCAAACATTCCTAAATACTGTTGTTAATGTAATATGACATGACATGATGGATGCCCTCACCGACGATCTCCCTCATACGGCACCATCTTACGCTCGCAGCATGCTTTCTTCCCACAGTGCTCCACATCTTCCAGGCACATGCAATGTGATGGTGATATGATTACCGAGTTATTATTAGTCCTTTTCATACAGCAGGATTGGAAAACTAAGGTACTTTCCTTATATCAATCCCAACACAGATCCTGTCTAGGGTCGTCACTCCTAGTAATCTCATACGATCTTATATTTATAAGTCGCTGCAAGGGCTGTCAGGGCTGTTGCTCGCACTCGTTGCTCCTCTCCCCCATCACCTTATTAATACAGGCCTATTATATCCTAAAGACTACATCAGGACTCGTCGCCCCCATGCGGTGTCAGGATAAACTCAAGGTCACTACAAAGGGCTCGTCACCTGATCAGTGTAGGCCGACAGTAAGAATATAGTGTCCCATACCACCATAATCTGCTCAGATTAGGGTGCTCACTGGTCACTACAGGGAGATTTTTAGCCCCAGCG
This sequence comes from Magnolia kwangsiensis, assembly GCA_037074715.1. Lineage (NCBI taxonomy): Eukaryota > Viridiplantae > Streptophyta > Magnoliopsida > Magnoliales > Magnoliaceae > Magnolia > Magnolia kwangsiensis. Next base: position 139,687,322 of record CM073576.1, on the reverse strand, counting down.
TAGGCAGACAGCTCGACCACGGTGTCCCATGCCACCATGCCCGGCTCATGAGTCTTTATGGATCAAAGTACCATGGTTGACAGGGTTTCCAATGGTAAGTTTAGTACCCTAGGTTCAAGCAGTTATGACACATACATGGTGAACATACAATGGCCAGTCGGGTTACTTGACGGGCTCGAATAGTACGAGCGCATCTCAAGCTGAACGACATGAAGTGCATGAAACACTTCGGTGGCCTAACCACTGCCGCCAACCCAAAACACGACTCGCATTCATCGACGTGTCCTTCGTGGCCAATAGAAGTCAACTACGAATTTACTCTGTTACCGACTGCCTGGACTAAGCATAGTCTCAAACATTTATAAATCAGCATCAATAATCATGTGAGAGTAATTGAAATGCAATACAACAATACAAGCATGTTATCACATGTTATAACATTCAACTTAAGCAATTCATTCAACACATGCATTTCATACATACAATGTAATCCCTACATATTGCCAACATGATGAAAATCATTTACATCAGCATATTACTTGAGAATTCAATATCAAAACTATTTCATAACACCATATACTCAATACATACTAATACAAACACCTAGTCTACGCACTTAAGTCTACATAGTGTATGTCGACTCAAAGTGCGCCTTTGGGCGAATCTCTTCGCCAAACCAATTATGCACGCATTCCTAATATCCTAATGCAACAAAAAGCCATGTCAACCGTTTCAGCAAAATATGGATGCATACAGTATTTCCTACAAATCACTATAATGCCCTAAATCTCATATTTTTCATCTGCTTACGAAACAGGAAATGGACAGCATGTTGTACATGTCAAACGGCGTTGCCGTCGATAATCTACTATTAAACGATATTGAAAGCGTTGAAAACAGCCAATCAAAGCGACTAAAATCCGCACCTTTTGTCGTAGGAGTGTATCGTTTCCAACGGAACGTATACGCTTCGTCTACGGCGAACAGGCGACCTATTTCATAAGTTATATAAGCTACATCGCTAATGGAATCGACGGAATGTTAAATCAGTAAATGGTTAGGGTTTTCCTTACCCAGAAATGCGGCGGAATCACCGAAAAAGTGATTGGATTGGGGGCTTAAACACGTGCAGCAGGTAGTGCAAGCAGCAGGAAAAGCTCTCCCACTCTCTCTCACAATCTCTCACACCAGCTAGGGTTTCTAGCAAATTCGGATGGATGAGAGAAGTGAGGGTTTAAACCCCTTTTATAACCTAAAACCTTCCCAAATTAGGCTTAAGAACAATGTTTACTTGAGGGGTAACCAAATCGGGGCTGTTCTGGTCCAAAAGAGCATTTCTGGAGGTCCCCTGGCCAAACGCGGTCGGACTTAAGCTCATGCATACTGGATCTAGCACACATTAAGTTTTCAGACTGAAAGAGTTCGCAAATCGCACGTGGTGGTCCAATTTTAGTTCAGCGGTCATCGCACCTAGATCAGGTCTACAAGTCTCATGATATGAAAGAGAAATTTTTCTTGATCCGAGGGTGTAATTTGGCTGAATTCTGACAATCAGAACGCTTAATAATAACGCGTTAAGTCACGTGCCAGATTTGAATTAAAATTTTCAAATCTAACCATATTCTCACTCTCTTCACTCCAGGCTCAATGAAATAGGCTCTGAACGTCGGTTGGCCTTAATTTTCGAAATGATTGTCAAGTCCAGCCAAGAGGTCATAACGGTCTAAGATTGTAGGTATCGGACTTTCGACGCGGGGTCTAGATCCAATACAAAGTTTCAAAGAGTTCCTGAGAGCAAATAGGTTTAGAGTTTGATCCAAGGTTTTTGGATATTATAGTATCATTGGTTCTACAAGTTTTGGGTCTTGTAGAACGTATTTAAAGCGATCAGGGACAATTTCACAGCTACTCCAGCATAGCACTAGCTAACTTATGCTTAGTTTCTAAAGGATTAATCCTAAGTGATTTCTTTGGCTATGGAATTGGGTTCTGAGCAGTTACCAATATGTTTTGGTTAAACCATTCCCTAAGGATGTCTAACCCCAGGTTGGTAAAAATCAGGGGTGTTACATGGGCCCCCTCCAAGTTTCAGCAGGATCCAGAACTCAGGTGGCCCACACCACACGAAAAAGTGGGATTTAACATCTGCCCTTGAAACCTTCCTTACGGGCCATAGAAGTTTTGGATTAAGATGAAATTGGTGTTTTCCCTTCATCCAGGTCTGAGTGACCTTATGAACGGCCTGAATGGCCTATAAACATAATGGTGGGCCTCACGTGGAGCCCACAGTGATTTATGCGTTTTTATCTCCACCGTCCAGCGAACGGTGGAGCCCAGGGTGATATTTGTGCTTCATCTCCACCGTCCAGCGGACGGTGGAGCCCACTGGTGTGTGCGTGTGCGTGTGGGTGTGCGTGAGTTGTGCAGTGTTTGTGTATATATATATATATTATATTGTATTATATATATATATATATATATATATAGATATATATTATATTGTATGTATATATATAATATTGTATATATATTATACATGTTATTTATACATTATACAATATATAACATTCCGATGGTGGGCCTTCATGTGGGCCCCCACCATTGATGCAGGTGCTGCATCAAATCTGTCCACCCATTTTTAAAAGTCTTTTTTGTGGAATGAGTCTAAGAATGAGCCAGATCCACATTTCAAGTGGACCCCATCTTGGCATGATTGAGGCTCATCTTAATGTATTTGTGACAGTTTATTGGGGCCCACTTTGATGTGGATGTAAGGCCCATGGGATTGGACCATTTGAAATATCCCAAGGCCCTTGGGACCAGACCCGTTTGATTCATATAAGGCCTATGGATTTAGGCCCATTCGATATATAAGGCCTATGGATATAGGCCTACTTGATAGATAAGGCTTATAGGATTGGGCCCATTTAATATGTATGAAACCCATGGAATTAGGCCCATTTAAGATACATAAGGCCCATGTGATTTGACCCATTATGATGTACTCCGAGGCCCATGGGTTATGACCCATTGCAATATACCTAAAGCCCATTGGTGTGGTCCATTTATGTGACCAATTTGATGAATAAAAGGCCTATATGACATGGCCCATTTGATGTATTTAAGGCCCAATGGGAAGTACCTAAGGTCCATTGCAATGTGTGACCCCAATACCGATTATGAAACGATGTTTATGACATCGTGCCTTGGGAACAATGTTAGTTTGACGTCCATATTGCGAGTGTAATGCTGGTTGGATGTCCACGTTACGACTCTCCTTAGGGCCCATTATTAGTCCCGTACTTATTATGTATAGGCCGTCCAGGCCCATCTGCATTGTGAGGATAGTTCATTTTATTATAACATGTTTAGTATGGTTCCATGACTCATGATCATACGCATCATATGTGTGCTTGATATGAGAAGTGACTGATCATAGCATATGCCTTCGGGCAGATTGTTTATGGGACTCCGATTAGGCGGTGTTGTCCTACATGAGCACACGATACGTGCAAGGGTTTGCTGCATGATTGGACAGTGTGATTCATGCATCTCGCATTGTGTGATATGTTTATTGTACGCCCTAGCAACATCAGAGCTGTAGCCTCCACAGGCAGATCGTGGTTGGCAGGATTGGATACTGAAAATCTCGTTCTACATGGGGTGGTATAGATATCCCTGGGTGAAAGTCCCTAAACCCTTATGGTACCAAGAGGTTGCTCCAACGTCTAGACCGAGTGGGTAGATGAGCATTGAGTGCCGACTACCAGACGGTTGCGCTCTCTACTGTGTTGTGGTTAGTTGGAAGGGGGTGCGGCCTTACCCGCCTGAGAGTAGGGGGCAATGCTAGGCTGAGTTTGACCAGCTCGAGGAATGGGTCCGCTATCAACGAGTCGTGCCCGATATTTACAGACGAATAGTGAGGTCTCTTTCACTTACCTTATTGCGCGCGATGTGGCGACAATCTGGTTTAGAGTGTACTAGACCCCGGTGATATCTCATATTTGAGCTGTATTGATGTGTGGACATAGATGAGGATCTGTATGCTTGAGTTACATTGCACATTACATGGCCTTGGGATGGCCGATATCATTCATGTCTTGCATCGCATAGCCTTGGTATGGCTCATGATATTATGAATTAATCTGCATATTCCGCATTACTCTGACATTGCATGTTCATATTACTACCTTACGCACACACTTTCACCACCCTCTAAGCTTTCTATAAGCTTATGCATGACCGTTGCGTGCAAGCGACGTTGGCTCGCAGCAGCACTGAGGCAGGAGCACGTTGCAGATAGTTTTGGAGTTTTTGTTCTTTACCATTGTATTTCCCTTTATGCTCATTGTACTTGTAAAGTTTTGATCATAGTGGAAATGTAATGGAGTTCTTGGTTGTTGTTTGTGGGTTATGCCTTTGGTTATGCTTATTACGAATCAAACTAACGTTGAAAATCCTCCTCGTAGCATCCCAGAATCGGAACCTGGCGAATGGGCGTTAGGAGCCGAGAATTGGATTCTACGAAGGCTGTCGGCGCCGGATTGGCGATCGGGAATTTTATGAGCCCGGTTTCTGAGTTTGGGGCGTGACAATCTACAATTAAAAACTTGTTGTGTTGTTTTATTTGAAATGATTTATAAATGGTCTGTTTTATGAAATCTATTGTAGTCCATATGTTCGATGAAATACCTGATCATTCATGTTCCAGTTTTCGTTGTTGATTGTACGTTCAATGAAATGTTTAAGTAAAGCTATCATAACATACGCTACTGTAACGTTCCGAAAAAAATCTGTACAAAGACCTGAGTCTAACCTCGAGCGAAACCACCCAAGGACCACACCCGGTTGTATAATTTAGACAAGATTTAATTAAATACTAAGATTTCGGTGCGTTGAGCTTAGGCCACCGTTTACACAAATAGGAAGGGCTAGAATTGTGAGTACCACTAGCCCAATGTCATTCGAAGGCCCAGGAGAAATCTCGTGAGCCTGTCCCTCTCAAGAGTACACTGAAACTCTGTAAGGGACCTAGATCGCATGTCGGGGGTCCGCTGACCTTGAAATTATAGGACGATGTCCGTCCTGCTGGGCTCGACGATGTAGACACTGAAAATTGACGCTCACATTGATTTATATGTTATATTTTTGGTAGTGGAGGTGAGTAGGCCGATTTATGGATGTTGGAGTCGTCACTAGCCAATTAATCTCATAATCCCACGGTCAGCTAGAAATCACGGAATATGTAATGTTGGAGAAATTCGAACTCTCCTACCTTAAATATAGAGATCGGGCTAATCATACTTGTATCATATACGGATTCGATCATCCTCCTGGGAAACCGGAAGAGATTGAATCTTATTTAGCTGATTGAACTGACCGCAACTGGAGAATATGGAAGATTCCTGAGTGTACTGCGTCCCGCGTGTATTTTTTGAAAGTTTTTTTAAAAATCTAATCCCTCTGAAACTAAACTCCTTGGAGATTTTATTTGAATTTTTTTTGAAAAATATCCATTCGATCTCCCGGGTGGGAACAGTCATCCAGTTTTTTATTGTAGAAAAGTTAAATAGCCTCCACTAATAAATTAATAAGGCTAATGGTTTGGATTTTTGAAAGATCCAGATGGTCGTGATCATCCGATTTTTATTACATCAGATGGCCTCCACTAAATTAATGGGGCTTTTACATTTTTTTTCAAAAAAAACATCCTTTTTGTGGCTATACTCCCTGGGGATTTCGTTTGAAGATGTATACATATATATTTATTTATTTTATTTTTATTTATTTATTTATTTGACAATTTTTGGTAACTTTTAAGGCACGCTTTTTTTAAAATTTCAATTTATAGTGAGATTTTGAATTTCTCGCGAGATCCCCAGTGAAGTCTCCATTCTGTAGACACTGAAATCGGCACCCATGCTAATTTGTATGTTATATTTTTAGTAGTAAGGGTGAGTAGGCCGATTTGTGGATGTTAGAGTCGCCACTAGCCAATTAATCTCAGAATCCTGCGGTCGGCTAGAAACCACGGAATATGTAAGGTTGGAGAAATCCAAAGACTCTCCTACCTTAAATTGACTCCTGGTCTATGATTCGGGATTCCGGGTAACGAACCTCGATTATAAAGAGGGAAGGTGTTAAGCACCCTCTCTGCCCGTATAAACGTACGGTCTCTACTTAGTGTGGTAAAAAATCTCAAGGGATGAATGATAAGGTCGGATTAGGACTAGGCACACGTGGATTTCTGATGTGGATAGATTCAAGATTTTGGCAAACCACAAAGCATATGCCCAAAAATGTGTCTAGAAAACGGATTTAATGATACTTATGCCAAAAGATGAAGAAAAATAGATTAGATTGTTAGGAACTTCTGATGTGATAGGATCCGATATACAACAAGTCACAGAGCATACGTTCACTAGAGATCTAGAGGAGGGTTGAGAAGGGAATAGATGTCATGATGAATACTTGTATAATGAATGGATCTTTGGCTTGATCTTGAGTAGGCTACATGGACTGAGCCATGATCAATCTGGGCTAGACTTGGAGATTGGGATAATTGGGATGATTAGGATGGTTGGGAAGGTATGGAGTAAGTTAAGGGGATAGCTGAAAAATCTGGACTTGGAGGCTTAGGAGCTTCTCCTCACCCTCACTCTCTTCCTCCCTCTCTCCCTCTCTCTCTCACTTAGCTTTGTAAATGAGAAGTTGTTGGTTTGAAATGTGAAGGGGAGAAGGCTATTTATAGCCATCTCCAATGGCTCTATGGTAAATAAGGGGTAGGTAAGGGTTAAAATGGTGTATTGGAGGCTTGTGATTGGCTAAGGAGAGAGGAGCGCTACCTGGCGCGCTCCCATTGGCTCTTGAGGCTGGTAAAATGGTGAATAGTGAAGACTGGAGGGATAAATTTAGAGGAAAGTTGACTTTTAGGCCAAGGGATAACTATTACTCAGAGGACACACACACCCCATGAGCGGAGGTAATTGGAGTACTGTCGGCGGTAGTCGGACTACCGTTGGTGGTAGTCGAACTACCGCTCGGGCTAGGTTTAGTCCGAAACTCATGTGGTTGGCTCCGGGCACATTTTTTGAGAGGAAGCGGTAGTTTGACTACTGTCAGCGGTAGTCAAACTACCACCTCGGGTATAGTTTCTCCCAAAATTTGGTCGGTGGGTCTTTTTTTGGTCCTGAGAGCGGAACATAGTCCGTTTTGGATATTTTGCTTGAAAATGGCTCAAAATTGGCTTGATTGTGACCTAAAAATGGACCGAGAAATGGGTTAATTGTAGGTGAAGGTTTGGGTATGCTTTGGCTTGTGATGGCTCAGGTTTGATTGGGGTTTGGATGATGGTTCTCGAATTGTCCTAGCTTTCTCAAAATATTAACCTGGGTGGGGTGTCTACAGATGACCATTGTGGGAACCAAGCCCGGATAGAGTCTAGAAATGCTCAACTTGAGCCGTGAGTTAAGTGCGTGAGAAACTCAAATACCCTAGGAAAATGTGTTGAAACTTAAATAAATTGGATTGTCCACTCTTAGGTTAAATTAAGGATTTTAGACCGTTGGTTTATGACTAAACCTCACACATAAAGAAAAGAAATTTCCTTGCATGCATCCGTATAACCGTGGCCCCAATTGAACCCGTATAACCGTTGATCTAACACAGGCATCCCACTACCTATCTGTTTATCCGATCGCACCGAAACTGGGTACTCGCATTGATCCATAGATAAGGAGCCTACCCATGGCATGGATGAGCCGTGGGCCCTCCTCAGAGCCCCGTGAATTAAAAATAGTCACCCATGGGGTATAAATATAGTACAAAGTGGCCCTGGGGCCATTTGCACATCATTGGGGCTATAAATAGCTCCCAACTCACCCCCTCTCTGCTAAATATGAATTTTGCAATCCCTAAGGAGAGAAAGAAAGAGAAAAATATAGAAGAAGAGAGTTTGGGAAATCGCTTATAACTGTGGGAAATCCTCTCTCATGGATCCACAGGCTTAACCGCCGCCACGTTTCGCTACCAAAACCCCTCCAGTTATGACTTAGGGTAAGGAATACTAACCCCTATAGTGATGTAGATCCCCGAATAGTTTTTTCCCAACCTAGCTAACCCATTTACTCATTTAGGTGATCGACGTTTCTTCCTTGGAAATATAGTCCTAGGACCGAGTCCGAGTCAGGCGTGCTACCGAAAGGTGCGACTATAAACACTTAGGTTGTGGTTTATCAATGCTTTCATTATAGCTAATGATTTATGTTTACTATGATTGCTACTGTGGAATCTCGTGTTGTCTTAAACATGCCTATTTCTCTATGAAATAAATCGACGATTTGTGAATGGTAAATAATGTAGTCTATGTGTTTGATGAAATGTCTAAATGAGAAATAGCTAATGATTTGTGCTTGCTGTGATTGTTAAGGTAGGATTCTTTATTGACATATGCATATGTATTTTTCTATGTAGTAAATTGATAAAATGCATATTGTAGTTAACGTAGTCTAGGTGTTTGATGAAATGTCAAAATGAGAAATTCATCAGGATTACTTATTGCTTATTGGCTTATCTATTATGCGCGTGTGAGAGTATGATTTAGATAGGATTGGGGATACGATCGTAGTCCAAGCAATCGATAAATGCCCGTGCTTGGGTGTCCGAATTGGTTCGGCCACCTTGGGTAAACTCGAAAGATGCGGGTTATACGTCGATTGTCGATAGTGGCTAGGCCACGAGAGACACTTATGCGCTCCATGTCGATTACGTCAGCATGCTCTTGTACTAAATGAGCTTGCCTAAAAGAACTAGTTGACGTATTGTGTGTCTACCATGTATGAACGCAAATGTTTGTATCTAAGTTACCCCTCACGATTACAAGGATCCCCTTTAACCATGGTACCATGATCCTCAAGACTTGTGAGCCGGGCATGGTGGTATGGGACACCGTATTCGTGCTTTCGGCCTACGCTAGGGTGACAAGCCTCCCTGTAGTAACCGCGAGCACCTCTTCCTACAACTTATCTATCGTATGTGTTTATATAGGAGTGACGAACCTAGATGGATCAAGAACACAGGAGTAGGACCACTGCGGTTGTTCGATGCGTAGTGATTCGATTGGGATCAATATTAAAAAGGGAGGTACCCTAGCTTTCCAAAATTACTGGATGAATGAGCATAATTAATCACTTGTCTAACATGACCATGCATCATATTACATTAGTTAGAATGTGGCGAAAAGGCGTTGGAGTTGTACATTTGAGGAAGTGTTAACATATGCGAAATAGGTGGTCGGAGTCTCGTGTTGAGGGAGTGTTGATGGGTGAGGGCATGCATCATTACATAAACTCCATTCTCACATTAAAAAGAGTAGTTAGGAATTGATTTCTTATTATTGCCTTATCATTATTGTATTGATTGACTTGATAACATGTGTAACTTTTGCCTTATAGAACCACTGAGTTGATCACTCACTCCTACTCTAGGACGGTGTTTGAAAATACCAACCAGACGCTAGTGTAGATGCAGGTACGGTTGACATTGATACATTGGAAAAGGACTTCTTGGACGAGGAGGAGGAATTCTCTTATTTCCAGCTATCGGGCGGACCGATGTAGACTGCGTGCCGTTATACAGGGAACACTGAGCATCTAGGCTCAATTAGATGTTATACTTATGTGACACATTTTGTTTATTTTTGATATTTTATGAGTATATATTGAACCCAGCTGCGGACCCATACTCTGGAAGGAACTTCGTGAAACATGTATATATATATATATGTTTTGGATTTAAGCATCTGCTTAATTACATTAAATCTGGAGTATGATGCGCTGTTTAGTATAATTTCATGCATGCTTAATTATCAAAGTGAAAGAAATCAGAATATTATCTTCCACAAGACATAAGTGATGTTCGTAATCTCGGGAGTAGAGCTTTGCTCGACCCTTGAAATTCAAGGCATTACAGCTACTCGTGTATTAAACTGTTAGGATTTTATAAATGTGTAACTCAGTTGATGCTCAAGTGTTTGATGAAATGCCTAAGTGAAGTTAGGACACTAAATTCTACACGTGTTAATTGTTAGGATTATATAAATGTGTAACTCCACTAATGCTCATGTGTTTGATGAAATGCCTATGTGAGCTTGAAAGTAATAACATGCAAACGTAACATGGCGATTACTAAGTCATAGAGACGTATGATTTCTCCCCACCTTAGGAATGTCGACTAACCACTTGAATTAAGAAACGACTCGGTCCAACCTGACCGCATTTGGCTTATCCGATCGACCTGAGTTGAACTTGAAAGACCGGCAGTAGCTAGACTACACGGCATGCTTGTACCAATGTTGGTTGAGCCGAAGTGCCTCAGGTGGACCAAACCAGCTCGAAAGTCGATAAATTATTTGAAGACCTTGTATTGAGTAACCTTGAAAGGAACCTAGAGTACCCACGTTACTGCTGGATGAGTCCACTTTGAATCGCAACCAGAAAAGAATCCGCGAGACTTATGAGCTGGGCATGGTGGTCTGGGACACTGTGTCTGAGCTGTCGGCCTACGCTCGGGTGACGAGCCTCCCCGTAGTAACCATTGACAACCAAGGAAGCTGTGAATTAGATATTCCTAACCGCAATGATTTGCAACCGTCTCGCGTGTGCAAATGAGTAACGACTCTTATATAGATCGCGAACGCCCTCTGCTCGTCGATGAGCTGTCTAATCCTGTGCGTTTGGACTGTGTCATCTGATTCCATAGTGATTGGTCGGGCCAGTTGGTCGAGACAGTGTTAACTTTTTATTGATAGGGGAATTGTCGCACGGGTCATGAACCCGATACTGGATTTTGAGACGTAGGCAAGGAGTATTTCCATCACTCCGAGTCCGCAAACTAATTGAGACTAAGATAAGATCAGGGTACTTTAGTTTCCTAATCCACAGGTGAATAGAATTGAAGAGATGCTTAACTACTGAATTAAATTTCTTTGCATTGCACTAGTTAGGAAAATGTTCATGCCACGACTTCATATTTCTTGGATTGATAAGATTAGTTTTAATTGGTTGTTTCCTTGTTATCCTTACTTGTGTTGATTAGATTGATAACATGCGTAACTCATTGTTATTGGTACCACTGAGTTGATCACTTACTCCCACTTTAGGATGTAGTTTTAAAACACCAACTAGATAACCCCTTAGATGCAAGTACCACTAAGGCAAACGCACTCGACGATGCATACTTGGACCAGGAGACAAAATTCTCATACTTTCAGCTCTCCGATGGGCCGACTTAGCCTGTGTTACCCGTCTTCTTTTGTCATCCATGTTGGGCCTGGATACCCTATTCTTTTGGACATATTCTTTTGAGTACCTTGATTGTATATTAGGCCTAGGTGTAGGCCCGTAGCCCAACTCATACTTTGGTTTGAGAAATTTATACATATTCCTTTGAAAGCTTTAGATGCTTATCCTTGATCATTCTAGTTTAGTTAACTCTACGCATTTCAAATCCGTAACTCATTTATATGAGATTACTTAGACACGTGATTGTCTCGTGACAAGTTCTCGATCACGCTCCCTGTCCAAAGGGACGAGATTAACACTCGAAACCTTGGGAGTCGAGGACTACTCGACTCGTGAAATTTTGGGGTGTTACAATAAGTAAATTAGTACCGACTTTTGCAAAGCATAAGTGATGCCTGAAAACTTGAGAGTTGAATATTTGCTTGACCTTCAAAATTCAGAGCATTACATGTTGTCTGCAGTTGAGACCCACATATGAACAGTTAATATGGCCTGAGAAAGAAAGTCTTCTTACTTTGCCCGAAGTTGCATGAAATATCCAACTGTAGTGGTTGTTGTTTGATGGAAACAGTCGCACACATGCCAATGTGGAATACGTGTGGCAGATCCAACTTATGAGCACAGATTAAGTACTCCCCCCCGCCTGGGAGCTCGGGACAGTCAGAGGCTCTTAGGGTCATTAAGGGTCTACAGTGATATATGAATTTTATCCAAACTGTCCATCCATTTTCCCTATCATCGTAGGTTATGAACATAAGAATAGAAAATATCCAATACTCAAATGGACCACACAGTGCGGATTAAATTCCTACCGTTGAAGGTTTCTTAACGACCATAGAAGTTGTGGATCAAGATGATTTTTTTATGTTTTTTTTCACTTCATTCAAGTGTACATGACCATACCAAAAGTTTGGATGGAAAATAAACGACACGTTGGACCAATGGTGGGTGTCCTTCGCACCGCTGCTTCCTATGGTGTAGTCCAAGTGAGCCTTGGATCTAAACTTATTTTTGGTCCAATAATCTAAAATGATATGAACAAAAAGTAAAAATACTTGGACAGTGGAGAAAAATACATACATTACTGTGGTCCCTCAGTGGCCCTTGGAGCCTTCACCTGTCCTGATCTCCCGACAAGCGGGGGTAATACCTGATCCGCTCCCCCATCTTATCCGTGAAGCGTGAAAGTGAATCTCGTACAACACTTTTTCTAGGGAGGCCATGCAACAGAAAGCTCATGGGTCCACCGTGATGGATGTGTTAAATCCACTCCATTGATCAATTGAGCTACATGGGAGCCAAGAAAGGAGGCAGATCAAATACTCAAGTGGGCCACACCATAACAAACAAAGGGGAAGGAGACACCTACCATTGAAACCTTCCTCGGACCGGCCGAAGATGTTATCAAGTGATCCAACCGGTTCACAAGGTGATTACCACATGATGAACTAACACAAATATCAGCCTGATTTGGATAAAAATTATTTGGGTGGAGCAGCACAGTGCAGCCCACCTAAGTATTGGATATATTTAATTTTTCGGTTTATGTCTTTAACATAAGCAGATGCAACAAATGAAGGTTGATGCTTCTTTTTGTTATTGGATATCTAATTTGTACTACAGCTGGCCATCGGTCCGGATCAGATCAGATTGGATTGGGTTCAACTCGAGCTGATCCGAGATCTTAATGGCTTGACCCGAACTCGATCCGATCCAAGACCGAGTCCAGGTCACCTGACTCGGATCGATCTGAAATGTGCATTGCCTGATCCGATCCGAGTCCAACTCAGTCAGATTTAAATTTTACGGTAAAAATTCCTAAAATTTTCAAACTACATGAATCTACAATCCACAAAATCAAAAACCTTAAAATTTTTAATCTCCATGGCCCTCAAATTTACTACACCAGAAGCCCTAAAATTCATATACTCCATTGTTCTAAAATCCATAAAAACCCTAAATCCGTGACCCTAAAACTCTCAAAATTAGAAGCTCTAAGTCTCCAATTTCTACACTTGAGAGAATGAGAGATAGAGAGCGAATGGGAGAGAGATACTTGATGGTGCGTGAGAGCTGTGAGAGAGCTTTGACGGCGTGGATTTAAAAATACATCATGGTGGGCTAGAGAGCTTTGACGCCAGCTAGCTAGCCAGTGCGGGGTCACCTTCCAAACTGCGGGCGTTACACACATTGGCATAGGAGGCAGGGGTTGGAGCTTAGAGAGAGAGAGAGAGAGAGAGAGAGAGAGAGAGAGATTGGGTATTTTTTTAGGTTTAGGGTAAAAAATTAAAATGCATATATATACTACCTGCGGATTTAGGATCAGATCGGTCCGGATCCACCACGATTCGAACTCGATCCGAAACTCATTCGGATCTAAATTACCCAACTTGATCCTAACCGATTTAGGCCGTCAGTTCAGTTCAGATTGGGTCAGATCTATCGGATCGGATCTGTTTTGCCCAGCTCTAGCTCATACACATAGTGATTCCCAGCTCAAAACAACAAATCTATTCTTATTATTATACATTTCTACCCTTTCTATTGCCCAACCAAAGTCTAGCCCGACATTCTGCTTAAAAGTCTCTCTGTACCAAATAAGCTTTCTCCGCATGAGGGAAAGAACTCAAGAATCCTGTTTTTTAAGATGACCGAAGTTTCCACGGAAAGTTATTCGACCAAAACATGTTCGATTCTATTTCGCTAGGGAGGTTTTAAGACTACGGCTTCTGCTTCTTGTGGTGTGGGCCACTTGAGCTTTGGCTCTACCTCATTTTTGGGTTCGTGTCATAAAATGTTTGGGTGAAACAAATGGACAATGTGGATATGTCAACTAAACTACGGTGGGGCTCACAAATTTAAGTTAGTTGTTCTAGACCCGTTTTCAGGCAGAAATAGTCACGTAATTTTAAACAGTAACAATGAGTCATTTATTTACGTGTGAGAAATGAAAAATCAATAAGGACATACACCAAAAACTCCAACTCCAGTGGTCGAGGCTATAAGAATCATTGGAGATTGAATGCTACAATTGAAAGCTTCACGACCCACGTAGGTTTTGTATCAATATGATATTTCTTTTTTTTTTTTTTTTTTTTTGGCTGATCTTGGTGTTAATAACAGTACACGGTTTGAAGGGCATATCAATATCAGGTGGCCCCCAAAAGATTTCAACGGTGAGCATTCAACGCCAGTGTTACCTGTGGCATGCCTCACTTGAGTTTTAAATTTGCTGTACTTGGCAAAACTAACGATAGATCACTTGTTACGTGAAAAAGTGGAATGCGGATTGCGTCCTACCCGTCTCTGCATATTACCATTCAGGCAGATCTACAGAGAGCCCACCGCGATGTATCTGTTTATACATGCAGTCCATCCCTTTCTCATATCTTTCTAATGTATTAGCACTTCAATGGTAAAAATTGATGCTTTCACTGTTTTCTTTGGTATGGTCTACTTGAGCTTTTGATATACTTCAGTTTGGGCTCAACTCCTAAAATGATTTGAAAAAATAGATAGACGGCGCAGATAAACCACATGAATTCATAGTGGGCCAATAGAGTTTACTTAGTATGATAAGACATTGGTAACTAATCCGATTTCACACGTGGATGTGGATTTCCTGCCAAAGCCTTTTGCAGTAAGATCTTGCGTGAGGATTCTGGATAGGCCCACTGTGACGTTTGTGATAAATCTAACCCGTTCATCCATTTTCAGATATCATTTTAAGACATCATACCAAAAATAATTTATATACAGAACTCAAATAGGCCACACGAGAGGAAACAATGGGGATTTAGTGTCCACCGTTAAAATATTTATATGGCCATAAAAGTTTTGCAAAGGTCTAATATTTTGATGTTTTCACTTCATCCTAGTAAAAATGACCTTATAAATAATTTGGATGGCATATTGGCTACTCCCCTTCCACTCGGTGCTATGTGGGCCCACCATGATATATGTGTTTCATCCATGCCGTCCATCTATTTTTTTAGATCATTTTATGGTCTGAGACAAAAAATGAGGTATAACCCAATCTCAAGTGGACCACATTACATGAAACAGTGTTGAACGAACGTTGACCATTAAAACTTTTGGGGGGCCATAAAGGTTTTGGATCAAGCTGATCTTTGTTTTTTCCCTTCATCTAGGTCTTTATGACCAAACCAACAGATTGGATGTCAAATAAACATTATGGTGGGCCTTATGAGGAATTTAATGATGGATATCCAATTACAATTATTTTTCTGTGGTGTGGTCCATATGAGATTTATATCCCTCTCATTTTTGGGATCAACCCATAAAATTATATGTGAAAATAGATTAACGGAATGGATGAAACATATACATCATGGTGGGGAAGTGATGTCACCCATTTATATGGGTCCCACTATGATGTATGTTTTGTATCCACACTGTCCATCCATTTGGAGAGATCATTTTAGGGCATGAGCCAAAGAATGAATCAGATCCAAAACTCGAGTGGACCCCACCATAGAAAATAGTGGAAAGAGTTACGCCCACTATTTATTATGACTGAATCTAATCCAAATCTCTTCACTTTGTCTACTGAATTCCGTCGATTTGTACTGCAACCCCATTACTTTGTTTAATGAACTTCATCACTTTGTACTAAAACCTCGTCACTTTATCTAGTGAATCCCGTCACTTTATAGTACAACTTCGTCACTTTGTCTATTGAACCCCATCACTTTATATTACAACCTCGTCACTTTGTCTACTGAACTCCGTCACTTTGTACTACAACATTGTCACTATGTTTATTGTATATCATTACTTTATACTACAATCTCGTCACCTCGTCTACTATACGCCTTTACTTTGTGCTGTAATCTCATCAATATGTCTAGTGAACCCCCAGTGATGTTTTTTTTTTCATCTAAACTGTTCATAAGATCATAAAGACATGAATGAATAGAAAAAAACAAATATCATCTTAATATAAAATTTATGTGGGCCTCAAAAACTTTTCAACAGTAGAATTCAATTCACACTATTTTTGGTGATGTGGTCCACTTGATCTTTGAATATGATTAATTTTTATTGTAAAACTCTAAAATTAGATGATAAAAGAGATGAATGGAGTTGATGCTATGCATGAATGACAATAACGGTGGGCTCCACAGACTTTACTCATTACGGTTATCGTACCGAGTTACTCAGCCTACAAACTGCTGCTTATTAACGTCGCCCTTATAGTTTTTATTAAATGTACTTTTTTTAATATATTTTAAAAGTTAATGATGTGACACTTACAGTAACGTTAACCAGTGAAAACGCTGCGGGGGTAAGACGCAATCCGCATTTCGGATTGGCTGCTTCCCCTGCCACCGTCCCCATGGCTGCTGGTTGGTGCTCTGTGTGATGTATTTGTTTCATCCATTCCGTTCGTCCACTTTTAAATATCATTTTAGGGCTTTATGCAAAACTGAGATGGATATAAATCCCTGTCACGACACCGCACAGGAAAACAATAGTGATGGTATATCCACTATTAAAATCCTCCTAAAGCCCACTATACTGTTTATTTGACATCCAATCCGTTGATTAGGTCATAAAGGATCATATGGAGGGAAAGGACAAATATCATTTTGATCCAAAACTTTTATGGCCCCGAAAAGGCTTTTAATGGTTGAAGCTCATTCAACACTGTTTCCTATAATGTGGTCCACTTGAGATTGGGATATAACTGATTTTTTGTCTAATGTTATAAAATGATATGTAAAAACAGATGGACGGCATGGATGAAACACATACATCATGGTGGGGCCCACAGAGTACGCACCATCAGTCATTGGCCGGTGGCAGGGGAGTAGCCAGTTCGTTTCACTTTTTCACGTAACATGTAACAGAGGCACGGATTTTAATAAATTCACGTTAAAAAGTAAAAAATTATATATATATATATATATATATATATATATATATATATATATATATAACTTTTTTCTCCGTCACGTGACAAAGAAGGGCCGTTTGGGTGGAAACCTAACTGTGCTGTCCATTTCGATGTATGTGCCATACATCCAAACACTCCATCCATTTTGACAGCTCATTTCAGGGCATAATCAATAAAATGTACTATATCCAAATGTTAGGTGGACCATACCACAGCAAACAACTGTGCTTGAATGCTTATCGTTAAAAACTTCATGGGCAGCTGGAATGTTTAAAAACCTGTTCAATAGGTCAAAAATGCTTTCATTAAAAGACCATACAAATAACACCTTGATTCAAAACTTCATAGCCCACATGAAGTATATAAGGTTGATTACCACTATTTCCTGTATTATGGTCCACCTGAGATTTGAATCTACTCCGTTTTTGAAATCATGCCATGAAAATAAGTTTTCAAAATAGATAAACGGCATCAATATAAGGCACATATATCAAGGTGGGCCCCACAGTTAGGGATTCCACCCACCTTTGTGGATCTGGGGATCCATTAAAATCGTGGGACCTGGCATGGAACAGAATATATAATTTGATAATTACACCCAAAAGATAATCCAAACCCCCCGATTGGAGGCCATCAAATCAATGGCTACAATGACAAATAGGTGGAGTCCAGATCCTCAATCAAGCAGAGATTTTTTTTTGTTTGCGTGCAGTGTGATTGGGCACATCATTATTAATAGCCATATTCATGATGTGGCCCAATAACAATATACCAACCAACGAATTAATTGTTGGGGAACCATGGAAGCATGTCAACCAATGGGACCTTCAATGGTACCCACTGTCCATCGAAGTCCTCCTCAAAGGCATTGACTACTTTCAATGACATCGAGTATCAATATTAAAACCTTTCAGCAATCAACATTAATTTTTTAAATTTTGATGATGGTATCAAACATCTATCGATGGCATCAACATCTCCATGATGGAATTGAGTGGTCTGTAGATGGCATCAATAGACCCTGTTGCTTATAAATTTAAGACATCAACGACAACGGAGCCAAACTAGTCTAATCCTTCTGATGCTGAGATTATGACCAACAAAAATGAGCCCACTACTTAGTTTGGATTGGTTGTGTAAGTGCGTGCCCACTTGAAGTTGTGTCCACAAGTATGGAATGACACATTCTATCACAACTTCTTGCTCCAAATTAGTATGATTTCTATCACCTTCTCCACTGAGTTTTCCTTTATATTTTCAAGAGGAATCGTGGGATTTAACCCAAGTATTAATGGTTGACAGGGACCCTTCGACCAGTCTTAGGGATTGTTCGACCAGTCATAGCTTCCATTCGATCAGTCGTAAGTTACATAGATTCGTTCCGCGATTTTGTAGATTGCGAAAATCTGTATCCTTTCGCAACCGGGATGCGGAAGGGAAGTTGCTTAAACTATAAATAGGTGTTCCTAAGGTTTTTCTAAGATATGGAATGGATAGGAAAGCTTTCTAAAGAGGATCTAGGGAAATTAAAAGATGTAGCAAGGGTGAGATTCGAGGTTGTTCGAATCGGATAAGTCCTTTCTCTTTGTAATTTCTGTTTTCATAGTGGAGATCTGTCGCTTTGTGCCGTGGTTTTTTCCCGCAATGGTTTTCCACGTTAAATTTGAGTTCTCTTGTGTGTGCTTGGTGCCATTGAATTGCTATCCTAGATTTAGATATGTGTGATTCCGCAGGTCAAAATCCCCAACAAGTGTCGTTGGGGCACAGATCTGAATCTGAGGGATTAATAATAATGGCGAGCGCTAAGTATGAGATTGAGAAGTACTTAGGAAAAAATAATTTTGAGTCATAGAAAATTAAGATGATGAGTTCCTTAATCAAGCAAGGTGAAGATGGTGCTCTTGAGGAGCGGAAGTCTACTATTACTGATGTTGATTGGAATATTCTTAATAAGAAAGCTTTATCATTGATCCATTTATGTCTCACGGATGAGGTTCTCTACAATGTCATGAGGGAGAAAACTGTGGCTAAGTTATGGGCGAAATTAGAGGATATTTATGTGAAAAAATCCTCTGAAAATCGCCTACACTTGAAGCGGCAGTGGTATAACTTCAAGATGGCAGAGGGTAGAGATCTGGAGACTCACATCAGCAACTTTAATAAATTAGTTTGCAAATTGCTGGATATGGAAGAAGTAATGAAAGATGAAGAACAAGCATGTATGTTGCTGAATTCTCTTCCAGCATCTTATGAGTCATTCAAGGACACTGTGTGCAGCATGAATAAAACCCTAAGTGTCGACACCGTTATTTCAACCCTTCAAGGGAAGGCTATGAGACAACTAAACAACAACATGGGGACATTTTCTGATGCACTGTTTACAATTGGTAGAAATTTTGGATAAGGTATACGTTCTTCAGGTTCTAGATCCAAATCAAAGGGCAAGGGCAAAGGAAAGGTAAAGTGCTGGAATTGTGGGAATGAAGGACATGTGAAGAAGGATTGTGAAAATTCTAAATCGAAGAGGGAAGATTTTAAGGCTTCATGTAGAGAGGCCAACGTTGCCACGTCAGATGGATGTGATGGTGATGTTTTATTTGTATCTTCGCTCAGACGGTTATACGATGATCGTAAAAATGAGTGGATGCTAGACATAGGGGCATCTTTTCATGTAACTCCTCATCGAAGTTAGTTCACCAGCTACAGGGAGTGCGATGGTGGACAGGTATTTATGGGCAATGACATTGCCTGTAATGTTGTGGCTGTTGATTCAGTGTGCATCAGGATGTTTGATGGGAAGGAGCGTACCTTGATAGATGTGAGGCATGTTCCTGATTTGAAGCAGAATCTGATTTTTCTTAGTGTGCTTGAGACAAAAGGATGCAAGTATACAGGTATTGATGGTGCTCTTAAAGTATCTAAGGGGGCACGGGTAATCATGACAGCGCGATGACTCGGTAACTTGTACGGGTTGATCGGGAGCACTTCAAAAGGTGGAGTTGCAATGGATGTAGCGGATTCTACCTCTACACGTGAGTGGCATGTTGGGCATGACCACATGAGCGAGCAGAGCAGGAAGGCTGAGACGCGCGGACAGGGATACATATTAGGTGGAGCAGCCACCTGTGAGAAGAATCACACGGCATGATCGTAGGATATCGGTGAGGTACATGGACGACTCCAATATCGCAGGAGGATTCATGTTCTATTCAGATGGCTCTAGGTGAACCTGGTCCTGAGAAGTGAAAGGTGACTATGGGCGATGTGATGGATTCGTTGTACCAGACCGACATATGGGAGCGAGTGGAGCTTTCAGTGGGCCGGAAAGCGGTTGGATGTAGGTGGATCTTCAGGAGAATACAACATAGATACAGGGTGAGGTTGGTAGCGAAGGGTTATACTCAGAAAGAAGAGATCGACTTCTTAGAGATATTCGCGCCGACGATATAGGAGGTGTCTATTAGATCCGTGATTGGTACTGGTTGGCCAATGTGATATTGAGCTGGAAAGATGGATGTGGAGCTTGCACTTCTATAAGGAAAAGTGATGAGCAGATCTACATGAAGCAACCAGAGCGGTTTGAAGTTAAAAGGATGAGAAAAGATTTTACAGGAGGTCGTGGTTTGACCTGTCACCTAGGTAGTGGTTTGATTCCTTCATGGTGAGTCAGGAATTGATGATATGTAGATCGCCAATTATGACATGTCTGAAATCAATGTACTGAAGACTCGGTTAAGTAGGATATTCAGGATGAAGGAATGGGGCTTCAAAGATGGTTTTTGGCATTGAGACTGAAGGAAGAGTAGGCTTTGATAATCACAGGAGGAATACCTTGTGTGTAGGTATTGATCAAGGATGTGATGGGCCAGGTAAAGCCGGAGAGCGTTCCCTATATATCTCTCCTCAAGTTTTCCTCAGGATTTATCCTAAAACAGATGAGAAAAAGCAGGATATCTCATGAGCCTTATTCGAATGCGGTTGACAGTGTATGTTAGGGTCTGGATTAGACCGGTTATTTCACAGCCTATCAGTGTTGTGAACAAGTACCCTGACAAGTAATATTAGGTAGCGGTGAGATGGTAAGAAGACTACGTCTTTCTTTGTGAGAAGACAAGAGCAGAGCAAAGATGGTTGGGCACGTGGATTCTGATCTGATGGACATGCTTTCCTAGATCGTTCCTGCAGAGAAGTTCAAGTTCTATATAATTTCTCTGACCCTAGCAATGGTTAAAAGAAGGACGGAGTGTGCACAAGAAGCTATGATGTGATACAAAAATAAGAGAAGAGGTCAAGGTGCTACACGTTTGAAGGGTGAAGACTTGGTAGAGATTGTTGAGAAAAAAGTCTTCACCGCCTTCGACCGGTTGTAGGGACTGCACAACCGATTGAAGGAGCCCTTCGACCAGTCGTAGGGATTGATTGACCCGTCGTAGCTTCCCTTCGACTAGTTGTAGGTTACGCAGATTCATTCTACGATTTTGCGGATTGTGAAAATCTATCCTTTCGCAACCGGGATGTGGAAGGGAAGTTACATAAACTATAAATAGGTGTTCCTAGGATTTTTCTAGGGTATGGGAATGGATGTGAAAGCTTTCTAAAGGGGTTCTAGGGAAATTAAAGGGTGTAGCAAGGGTGAGATTCGAGGTTGTTCGAATCGGGTAAGTCCTTTCTCTTTGTAATTTCTATTTTCATAGTGGAGATCTGTCGCTTTGTGCCGTGATTTTTTTCCGCAAGGGTTTTCTACGTTAAATCTGAGTTCTCTTGTGTGTGCTTGGTACCATTGAATTGTTATCCTAGATCCACAGGTCAAAATCCCCAACAATCCTAACACTGGGGCTCACCTTGATGTATGTATTGTATATCAAGTTGTCCATCTATTTTCTGGCTCATTTTTCAGCTAAAACTCAAGTAGACCACATCATAGAAAACAAGGGTGATTAACCCTTAAAAACTTCCTGTGAGCCAGAAAAGTATTGGATCAAGCTGATATTTGAATGAATGACTTCATCAAGAGGTCGGATGGCAAGTAAACATTGCGGTGGGCCTTAGGAAGTTTCTATGGTGGACATTCAATGACCAATGTTTCCTACAATGTGGTCTACCTAATATTTGGATCTGCTTTATGTTTGGTCTCATGCCTTATGGAAATATAGATGGATAGTGTGAATATATAATACATACATCAAGGTGGGCCCCTGGTCAGGGCCACACCATGTGGGTGAGGCAGGATTGCACCTAATCCACACCCTTTGTCTTCTAACTTTCCATTCCACGGTCTCAATTGGATGGCTTGGATTGATTTCTGATAATTTACCAACTGGTTAGTTATGTTGTTAAAAAGGATGTCTTAAATATGAAAAGTTCTGAAAAAAGTTCGACTAGTTGAAGCAAGTTCAACTCGAAGTCGAGCAACAATGTATCTTAATTTTCCGAGGTCTTCAACCAGTCAAGGGACAAGCTCGACTAGTCGACAAGGTCCTTCGACCAGTCGAAAGTTAAGTAGATTGTGAGCGGATTTTACGCGAACTGCATAAATTTGAGGTGGTTTTAGAGAGGTGCATAAGTGAAGTTTCTTAAACTATATATAAGAGTCTCAAGGACCATTTTAAGAGATGTTAAGGTTTTTTAAAAGGTATTCTAAGGGTTTTTTAAATGGGTTTTAGGGTTATCAAAGGGTGTAGCAAGGGTGAGATTCGAGGTTGTTTGAATCGGGTAAGTCCTCTTTCTTCTAGTGGGCGTGGCTAACAGTGAAGCGTGAACTGACAGTGCGTGTACTAACAAGCTACTAGAAAAAAAAAAAAAAAGTCCTTTCTTTGTAATTTTTAGTTTCATAGTGAAGATCTGTCACTTTGTGTCGTGATTTTTTTTCGAAAGGGTTTTCCATGTTAAATCTTTGTGTTTTCTTGTGTTTGCTTGGTGCCATTAGATTGCTATCCTATATCAATATCTGTGTGATTCCACAGCAAAAAATTCAAAAAGTTATAAATGTTGATTTCAATTCTACACATAAGTGTACATTAATGATTTAAATTACGAGAGAATGAGATTTGTTTTTTTCCTAACTACTTAATACCATTTGAATTTTTTAGAAGGTTAATGATCCTATTTAAATTAGGACAATGGAAAATGTAAGGGATGATGTATATTTCCAACATCTCTAACATGCCTTTTCCATTGAAAAATCAGATGCGTGGCTCCCCAACATGTATATTTCTTTCTAAATATATTTTCACTGATCGAGTCATTTCTTAGAACTGGCAATATCTATATTCAAGAAATATTTCAGACATCCCAAATCCTTCGTACCTAATTGGGTAAGAGAAAAACTTTTGAGTTCGTTAATAGATTGATCTTCTTATTCATATGTAGCAATGAGTATGTCATCAACATATATACAAAGACCATCACAAGTCCACTTACCATACTTTTCCTAAATAAACAAGAATCAACCATTCCCAGTATGGGACCCATCATCGAAAGAATGGAGAAATTTTTACCTTGAAATATTAGACGTTTGTGCTTCACTTGTAAGATTTCTATAAGGTGGGCCTGATTGATCAATGGTTTAGATCTTCCTAGGGGTTGGATAATGTGATCAAGCATACTAGTGTACTCCACTCAAAGTTGTGATTAATCTAGAATATGTAGGGATGGTGTGATATTAGACTAGGATATGATTATCAAAATTTGCATAAGAGGAGTTTTGACAAGTTTCAAACTCTTTTAGTTTCACAGTTGATATCAGAGCCGATTTGCAGTGGATTTGTTCATATTATTGAATCTGTTCATGAACACTAAAGGCCGGATTTGTGTTATAATCATAGTTCAAACAGATTGAGACATGTCCATTGAATTGGGATACAATGTCATATTTGTCATTAAAATAGAATTAGGTATGGCCGAAATATGGCATTGAGAGATTGCCTATCTAGCAAGCTGAATTCTAGCCAGATGCATGCGTATGACACCCATTGATGTACGTCACCACTAGAGAGGCTTTTGACATCCTTTGATGATGCATGCCCCATCATCCTTGTTTCTGGCATCCCCTGTCTACTAGTTTGTCGAGTGGGGCCGGACCCATTCCTGATCATTTGCTGGGTCAATATTGTGGGTCGTTTGGTCCATTGGGCTCTCTATACAGGTCATCGGTCTAGATTGTACGTGCATTATAAACTTAATAGATGGTCCAGATCTAAACATTAATGATCATAAGCAAGCCTAAAGGAAGGCCCAATGATTAAGCTTATGGACTTTCGATCATGTGGACCTCGGGTATCAAGTCTGAACCGTCCATTTTTATGGACCCTGATGTAAGGATCTGACTATCCCCATCCATCTTGTGAATGTTAAAGACAATATTTGCGATGCTCAATGCTGATGTTTAGATCATATGGATAGAGTTTTGATTAGGCCTAGATTTTGGCCCATTATCCATCTTATACGAGTTGACATGGATCGTTGGAATGAGAAAGTGATACCTAATCGCCCAGTTCAATTTATGAATTTTTCGTCTTTTAATAGTCAATGACAATTGTTTCCTGGGCCAAATCAAACTATTTTACCGATAATACGTTGAGGGCATAATTAAAATTGTATTCTTATGTCTATATTAGTGGGATTGAAGCTGATTGTATTAGCCACCACAATGACCTCATTTGGTAAAGACTGCCATATAAGTTCTAACTTGTAATGTTGGGATTCAAGAAAATGATTACATACAATTGCATTTATGTTCCACATGGATGTTGGTGAAAACGTATACAATCATCATTTGACAGGAACATGAATAGCATGGAGTAAATTGTGCTAATGATGTAAAGTTGAGGGACTCACCTCACCAAGTGTTGAGTATTTCAAATTTACATAATTGATATTGCTTAGCTTCATGTATAAGAGAGTCACTTTCATATCATAACTACCTCCCATAAGAGGAGTGGTAATGATGTGATCAATTCTCACTAAGATTGATTGGTCGGGCCCATCTTCATCCTAGGCAATGAATTGAATTTGAATTAATAATAATTTATCCTGATATTTAATTTATTTTCCTAAATTATATAAAATAAATAAATTTACTGATGTGAGTATATTTTGTAACCAATTGCAATTCCAACTCAAACACATCATGCTCCTGCGTTAACCAGGACCAATTATCTCTAGTGGAAAGAGTCCATAAAGATAATTCTAAGGTATTTGCAATTGAACCTTGCCTTGAAAAAATTAGAACCTCCTCGACCATTTGATAAAAATATTGAATTAGAGATTAATCATTACAACATGGTCCAAATATAACCATATGTGTCTTAAATTTATGAAACATTCAGTTTCTGAAATAATAAAGATGCCACGCCTAACATGGATAAGGCCAAATGCGAAAGTTTTCTTAACCGGAATAGAAAACTGCTCATCCTTACTTCTATCTAAATGCCACACAATATTATACCTGAGTGATCCATACTAATAGAACTTAGTGTTGATTATTAGTGGCCCAGATGGCTTCTAGACAAGAAGATCAAAACCATCTAACATCTGGTCTTTTTTACTGGACTATCACTCTCTTTTTTTCTTTCTTAGCCGCCTATTTGTAAGCCAGTGATTTAAGAATTTTGGTCGTCCGATCTGGGGGGCTTTATTAGCATTACCCATACATGGTGGGGCCCATCAGATTGATGGTCTGAAATACATAATTACAGGGCCCTGGCTTACATGATCTGACACCTACAATTCATTCCCCTTGGTGAAGTGTGCAAGGATCACCCCCACTGTCCGATTTCCTCGGCTCCTCAGGCCCACTTTCCATAATCAAATCAGAGGGTTATGAATGGCCCAACAGACAACATTTATGGACCCCACTTGCAAAACAAATACTTGAGACTTTATGTGCCCCGAAAGCATCCCCACCGTTAGTTTTTGGACTTTTCCTGATGACTGTGAAAAGACACAGTGGGCCTGGGCCCACCCACTGACAGCACTATTCTAAGGCATGGTTAATCCTCTCCTCTGGTACATTTTCAAAACACATGTAGAGATATCCGTTTTAAGATGATGGCCCACCCACGGGTTATGTAGCCTGTATGGTATGGTCACCATGATTATCTAGCTGTGCAGCCACGTGTTCGGTGATGGGCACCTGACCCACTTCAACCAGGGTCCCTTGAGTAGATGTAGATCCTTACACGTCCTGAATGGCCTGTGCTCCCTGCCTAGATGAAGTTTCCTGGAGGGGGAAGCTACATGGGGCCCACCACAATGTCTTTGTGAGATCCACTCCGTTCATCAGTTTCCATGGCTCGTGTTAGGTCGTGAGTCCGAAAATGAGACAGATCCAAAAATTAAGTGAGCCACACACCATAAGAAACATTGGAGATGAAATGCCCACCTTTGAAACCATTCTGAAGCCCACGGCATGTTTATATGCCATCCAAACCGTTAATAAGGTTATTGCGATGGGGATGAACTGAAACAAAAAGGATAGGCTGTTCCAAAACTTCTGTGGTCCCACGAAGGTTTCAATGGTAGGAGTTCAATCCCATTGTTTCGTGTGGCGAGGCCACCTTTTAGTTTCTATCCGTCTCATTTTTAGCCTCATGACCTAACATGAGCAAGTGAAGGTGATGGACGGAGTGGATTGGGCACGGGCACGACGGTAGGCTCTACATAGGAACTTCATGTAGGCAGATTGGTCCGTTTGTAATTGGAGTTGGTCCACTTCAACGATCTAATCCGACGCACTTAGAAAGATGGGGAACGTTCATATGGTGTACTAAGCAATTCTCGGGTCCACATGCTGTGTGAATGACATCCAACCCATCCAATAGATGCGACACACCTGGCACAAACATCGGGCCGATCTACAAATCAGGTGGGCCACACCATTGAAAGCAATGTACAACCGTCCAAAACACCAAAAGTCAAGTGACATGGCCCACGTTGTGTGTGCACGATCCGACCCGTCTAAAAGTTGCAACTCAAATTGACTCAAATCCAATCACTAGATGGTCCCCAAGCACCGATTGGATGGGTTTGATGCAATGAAGGGGAGCGGATTGCGTGCCCACCTAGATGTATGTGTAGTATATCCATGCCATCCATCTGTTTTGCCAGCTCATCTAGGGCATGAGCCCAAAAATGCAAATATCAGGTGGACCACACTACAGAAAACAGTGGCAATTGAAAGCCCAACATTAAAAACTTCCTTGTGCCCACCGTAATGTTGATTTTCCATCCAACCTGTTGATAAGGTCACACGGACACCTGAATGACGGGAAAATACCAAATATCAGCTAGATCCAAAACTTTTAGTGGCACACAAGAAGTTTTTAATCGTCCATCACCACTATTTCATGTAGTGTGGTTTACCTGAGATTTGGATCTGCTTCATTTTTTTGCCCAAAAATGAGCTGGCAAAACGGATGGACGGCATGGATATACTACACATGCATCAAGGTGGGCCCCATGGTCAGGGCCGTGCCCGCTCCCTTCATGAACACACTGTACACCTCGTGGGCTCCCATAATAGCCAGTGGCGGACCTGGTAAAGGAGAAAGGGGCGTGGATTGGATCAGGTCAGACTGACAGCTTGCTGGATGAGGTCCCTGACAGTCGGGCCCACCTTGATGTATGTGTTGAATATCACACCATCAATCCGTTTTTACATATCATTGTAAGTCATGAGCCCAAAAATGAAGCAGATGCGACTATAAGGTGGACAACACCACAGGAAACAGATGGACAATATGGATATAAAACGAATACATCACAGTGGCATCAACGCGCCCAACACCACCCAGCAAACCAGTGGGGCAGCGACGGGCACCCAAAGACAAGAAAAGAAAAGAGCAAAAAATAAAATAAAATAAATAAATAAATAAAATGAGAGCAAAAATCTCAGTCCATGTGGAAAAATTCAATGAGTAGATGCACACGATGAACGGTCTGGATTTTTGCCTGACTTTTGACAGTGTGTATGCAGAACAGCGCGGTAAGGGCACTGGATTAACACCCTAGGTTAATAGACTGATTTTGATAAATTTAGTAAATGCTAATGGTCATCAACAGATGGCTTCCATCTGCTGCAAAGATATCAACAGTAGGAGATACATTTTCAAATCTAAAGGCATCCAACTGTAACTTTGGGTGGGGTACGCACCTTAACTTGGAAGACCCAGATTCAAACACTTCAATGATGATCGAACACATGCATGATCAACCCGAACTTCTCCAAAGATGACAACGATGAACATCCCGAATTGATGCTTGGGACAATAGAAGTAACTCACCAGATTCAACTTTGCTTGTGCCTTTAATGATGAACCATATGATCTGCCGTCAGGTGCAAAGCCACTTCCCATTTCTCAATACAAACATTGTTGAATTGTACCCCGAGCCGCAATCCACCTGTCTTAACTTCCCGGGTGCCCAGATATTGAAAAATAGAGCTTCCTGGTTCATCCCTGACTGCCTCCACAGCAATGGATACCATCACCTGTCATCCTTCATTTGAGCAGAGCCAAGAGCTTAGTTCCGAAAGCCAACCTTCTTGGAGATGTCATAAGTGGACTGAACTTCACTAACCCACTGAAGATGATTGAACTCAAGACCATAAGCCACCTCGAGCCCAACAAAGCCAGCACCCTTCTTAAATTGCCAATCCGAGTCTCCTTTTACAGAGTGAATCAGAGCAGCCATAGTCATTTTATCCGTCTAGCAAACCTTTTCAGCAAGTTTCTTCTAGCTTTGTTATGGTATACACGTACCTCAGGTTTGGCTGATCAGACACCATACTGGACAGCAGATATCTGTTGAGACTCTGGGCATAGGCTTCTTCCAGAATGCAACAGGAACTCGCAATCTCACCTTCTTCCTGCACCATGTGTATGTATGGCCTCGATAAAAAGCAATTTTTTCGAGATTCCCCATTCATCGTTATTTAGATGTTTTATAACTTGATATTGTAAACTGTATAGCTGTATGCTAATATTTGAAATCTTGTAGTGTTAGGAAATTGAAAGATTTATATACTTGACATTGTAATGTGTGTGGGAGTGTTAGGAAATTGAGAGATTTATATAACCCAATGCAACCTCAAGAAGACGAAACCTGCAACCCAAACCGAATTCCAACCCAAGGAACCCAACCCAAAGCCCTCTATACTAGACCTGACCCACCCAGAATCAACCAAAATACATGTGATTATTTCCAATCTACCCTGACCTTGACCTGAATTGGCTCAACCCAAACCCAACCCAAATTCAAAGGACTCAACCCAAGGACCTTGACAACCCAACCCAACCCGACTTAGATCAATCAGGTTCAGGTTGACCCAAACCAATGTTGCAGCCCTAATCCTTGACCTGAGGGTTTGCACAGTATACTCAAGTGTTTGGTTCCGAGTTCTGACAAGCATGGCCAATGGTCCGCTAGTCTAGATCATTGGTCTGTTGTGACTCGAGAGTGGACAAACCATGCCCCGAAACTGTCTCATATTGAAAGATACAAGCCACCAATCTAGGGCCTTTTCCCGTTCGATGTGTACTTTTGTTGTCGCTCTTTTCAACCATCTATTTGCAGACCACAAATTGAAGGGTTAGGATTGTACCATCCAGGAGATTTTCTGGAAAGAGTCCACCCACAATGGGGCCAGCTGACTGATGGTATTGATCACTGAACCATGGGCTCCACTTGTCAGAGCTGCAAACCCAAGCATCCAGAACAAAGCCTCGGGTTGAGGATCATATAATTTCTCCAGTTGGCGAGTCATTTTTATATGAAAAAGATGCATAATGAATTCCAAGTAAGAAGGGTCACAAGAAATCCAACATGATTATGTTGAGATAAAAAAGGCAATAAGGGATCAGATTCTGACCATTGATCGTCTGGGGAGGAACATGATTATTGTTAATGGTTGTTCCTTGTGCTTGGGGGAAGCAGAGTCGATTGAACATCTTTTGCTTCATTGACCATTTGCATATGAGGTGTGGTGGACAATTGGGGAATGATTTTTTATTCCTTGGTTAGCTCCGGTGGTGACTGAGATTTTTAAATTGCCTGGTGCAGAGGAATCAACTGCAATAAGGCAGAGACCCTGTGGCACATTTCTTTTCTGGCAGTGATATGATCCATTTGGAAAGAAAATAACAACAGATAATTCAATAATAAATGCTCATCAGTGGAATCGGGTTTCTTTTTGGTGAAATCCAGGACAATATCTTGGGCTTTGGAACTTGCATTTTTAAGAATTTTAATAAGGAAGAGCTAAGGAGCTCTGGTTTTTGTTCTTTTAGTCATGTTTGCTGACGATTCCTCAACATCCCCTCCCCTTTTTGTCTTTCCCACTTTTCAAATCCGTTGCCATTTAGGAAAAAAGAAAGAAAGAGATCCAACAAAGCAGCAAAGCCGGGGGATTGGAAAAAAAACAGGTATCTGGACTCAGCAACATTGTGCAGCTAGAAATTGCAATGCCTATGTTGACAGTTTACAATCTGAAGTCTGGAAATGTAGGATGCTGCTGGAAGATTGGGGCAAGGCAACAACAGTATCGAAAGCTGGTCAAATGGAATAAAATACATGAGTTCCACTTAAGATTAGAAAACTGAGATCATGGGGTCAGGAATGTTAGAAATAATTGAGGCAAAGCTCTTACATTAGTACCACTTTATTTGGTCAAAACATATAGCAAGGCCTCTAAGCAAACATAAGACTCCAACAAAATGAAGGCAACAAGGGATGAACCATCACAATGTAAATGCTCAAAGGAAACTTTCTGATGGGCCCTTCAATGTCCTATAATCAAACCAATACACCTACATGTGCGATGTGCCTCAATTAAGGACACATACCTTGTTTTGAGAAGTGTTTTCTTTTGTTCATATTGTCAATCAGTCAAGACAACCTTTGTTTTTAAGACCAAGATGCCGTCTTATCTTCTCAAATCCTTTCTCAGAGAATGAAAAGGTTCTGCTCGATGCACCAAAACTACAGCCTTGGGGTTTACCCTAGTGCCCACGTGGCATGTACCTCAAATTCAAAACAGCTGAATAGTACCCATTATAAATAATAACAATAAAAGTCAAATAGTGGGCACATGTACATTGGTCACAATGTCAACCTCTGATTATTGACATTTGTTTCTCAAATTTCAACCATTACCGCCTTTGTGTTTGTAGATCCACTAGATTTCCACCAATCAGACAGCATCCTGCTTTCTTTGCTTTTTTCTTTAAAGGCAATAACTCCAACTAAAAATGCAAAAACATCAAGAAAGAAACACCAACTGGCCAAAAGTGAGTGGCCCTTTCATCTCCATCACCAACAATGCTACTAGCCACATCATTTGTATCCTTTGAAATGCATGAGCACGAAGCTCCCACAAGAGACTAATTTCAGAAATACAAGAAGCAAGCCTCCACGGGCACGAGTGATCAAACACAACCTACACTGTGATAGGTAGGTTGTCCCCTTCAATAATAACTTCCCCACGTATGAAGCCAAGAACAGACAAATCTTCTCTCAACATAACTCCACTGCACCTCTTGCCAAACTACAGGCCCAGGGAAAGCCAACTATCATTTCTCAAAACATGACATTGACTATATAGTCACACCTAGAGCATCCGGTGATATTGAGCTTTGAAAGTCCCAGAGGGGAGAGGATTCCCACTTCATTTTGCCTTTCCCCACCCCAGGACCCCACTTGCCAACTCAAAGAATATCCACCTATGAAAACCCCTTGAACTTGGATCTAACTGTAGCCCAACCTAAAATCATGGTAGGTTATCATTCTTTTAATTGAATCCTCAGTGGCGATTTTTTTTTCTCAAAGACATCCTTCTCCTGTTCTTCTCTGTACAGAAACCCCACATTATTGCAAACGGTAATATACGACAAAGCACTCTTCCTTCATAACAAATGGAACCAGCCTGCCATGCATGTTCCAACCCTTGATAGACTCATTCATTGCTCAACTCCCCCCATAAAGAATTTTTGAAAAAAAAAAAAAAAAAGATCAAAAAAAGATAAAGATAAAAAAAGAAACATCATATGGATGTCACCAATAGACAATGGAGAAACATATGATCCACCTTTTCCCCATCATTGAGACACTAGATGCACGCATTAGATAGCAATTAATTAGAATTATTGAGGTTCCTAAAAGGATTTTTGCCGTGGGTGACCAAGCAAAAGCTTGAACCCTTGGCTGGTAGGGCTACTTCAAACGCCAGCACAAGAATGGTAGAACCCTCCACCTCTTCACTAGCCTATTTTCATATTTTCCCATCCCTAAGCAGACATATAGATATAAGTAAACCATGATAACTTGTCGTTTTTAAGAGTTCTATAATGTTCCACACATTTAAGTACTATAAATTTTCACATAGCTCCTTCGCAGGGACAGTTTTGTTTGTGGCCAAAAGAAACAAGCAGCAGCTCCATTATTCTCGCCTCTTTTGGGCATGCAGGAAGTGGAAATTCAGTAACATGGAATTGTTGGCAATCAAAGGAGTGAAAAGCTTCGCAAATCAAGGATGGCTGCTATTGTTAAAGGAGACTGTTCCACTGCTAGAGCTTGAGCCTTGGGGGAGGTGGGCCCTTCTTGGAATCTAGCCTTTTATATTAAACTGCCTAAGGATTGCAATCTCCATGGTCATTTGCTTTCATCAAGTTCCATGTTGTGTACCATTTCCCTTTTGGTCTCAATAATGTTTTGGTTATTTTATGTAAAAAATGGTTATTCATAAGAAAAGGAGAGCGGGAGAAAATTGTCAGAGGAGCTTCTCCAATTCAGATGTCTTTCCAGAACAGGGTCTTATCAGTCATCACCTTTTTCCATGATGAGGTGAATTTGATGGGGACATCTCGCGCACACACATGCCTCCCTCATGCACGTACGCAAGGAGGGCCTCACCTTCAATCTGGATCGATGACGACATCCATGGAGGGCCTCCTAGTTAGTGGATTGTGTTTTGGTTCCTTGGGGTGGACCCGATCATCATGTAGATCCCATCATTAGATCTCATGATCATGGCCCACTACCCTAAGTGACCTAGGACTTTTAATTTTACTTATTACCGCTATTAGGAACATCATGAACGGTTTAGATTGCATAGATTGCATAGATTAGTTGTTATTTTTTACTTGGAGGACAATCCATGCCCCAAAAAATGAAATTAAATTCGGGTATATGGCGTTGCCAATTTAGGGCTGACTTGGAGGACCAATCCATGCCCCAAATTAGCCTCAAATTCATGCAATTTATTAACATTATCCCACTTATGAATTGGTGGACATTTATTGGATAGTGAATCATGAAAAAAATCGAAAGGCCATATTTTAAAAAATATGCATCCACAAATTAACAATTAAAACTATTCAAACAATTTGATTTTGGCATTGTGAGTTAGCAACTACAGTCCATAATTTAATTGGTAAATTTTAAGTTAATACATGTCTCGTGTATAATTTTTTAAGGGATCGAATTAGGTGGGACTCGGATTGTGAAGTGTAGTACATGAGTATCAAAATTTTTTGGGCCCCACCGTAATGAATGTGTTATATCAACACCATCCATCCATTTTTCCAAATAATTTTAGGGCATGAGCCCAAAAATGAGGCAAATCCAAAGCTCAGGTGGACCGCACCATAAGAAACAACCATAATTAAACATCCACCATTAAAAATTTATTGGGGGCTACAAAAGTTTTAGATCAAGCTGACATGTGTGTTTTCCCTTCATCCACGTCAGTGTGACCCAATTAACAGGTTAGATGGAAAATAAACATTACAGCGGACCCTAAGAAATTTTTAATGGTGAGCATTCTATAACCACTATTTCCTATGGTGTGGTCCACCTGAGATTTGGATCTTATTAATTTTTTGGATCATGACCTAAAATGATGTGGCAAAATGGATGGACGGCATGGATAAAATACATACATCATGGTGGGCCCCACGCGGCATATGGACCTTTTATTAAAAAGAAAACTCAGTGGCTCACATAGCCTCTTTGGAATGGAAGCTGATTGCGTACCAAGTAAACTCTGTAGGATCCATGTGATTTAGATATTTTATCCACTCCTACCATCCATTTTACCAGATAATTTTAGTGCTTGAGCCCAAAAATGAAGCATATCCAAATCTCAAATGGGCCACACCACGGGAAATAGTGTGCATTGAATTTCTACCGTTGAAAATTTATTGAGGGCCACTGAAGTTTTGGATGAAGCTTATATTTGTGTTTGCCCTTCATCCATGTTTTTGTGATCTTATAAACAGGTTGGATGACAAATAAATATCACTGTGGGGCCTAGCAAGGTTTCAACAGTGGAAATCATTATTCCCACAGTTTCCTGGGGTATCATCCACTTGAGCTCTGTATATGTTTTAATTTTGGTATCAACCCCTTAAATGAGCTGGAAAAACAGATGGACGGTGTGGATGAACCACATACATTCACGATGGGCCCAATAGAGTTTACTATTGATGTTTTTGTGATCTTATAAACAGGTTGGATGACAAATAAATCACTATGGGGCCTAGCAAGGTTTCAACAGTGGAAATCATTATTCCTACTGTTTCTTGAGGTATCATCCACTTGAGCTCTGTATATGTTTTAATTTTGGTATCAACCCCTTAAATGAGCTGGAAAAACAGATGGACGGTGTGGATGAACCACATACATTCGCGATGGGCCCAACAGAGTTTACTCGGTACGACAAAAGCGTGTTGCACAACTCATCCGCAGTCCGATTTCTTTTTCCGATACCGAAATGAAAAAGAGAAGAGAGAAGGAAACCGAAAAGAAAAAGGGAGAGAGAGAGAGAGAGAGAAAAGAAGAAGAAGAAGAAGATTAAGGGCCGCAGTAGTCCAAGAAGAAGAAGAAGAAGAAGAGGAAGAAGGAGAAGAAAACAAAGAAAAAAAAAAAGTATGTTTTTTTATATTCTTTTTTTTTCCTATTTTCTTTAGGCCCGTAACAGTTATTACGGTACCGTAACGGCTATTATGGAATGTGACAGCCGTTATGAGCACAAAAAAGGAGGGGTGGCCGTAACGACCCCATAACGGGTAACAGTATCAACCGCTACCATTACGTATCAGTCGTTACAACTAAAATGTAACCGATTTGGAATACCTTGGGCCCTGCAGGAGGGCTGAAACTTCAGCGGAGCATCGTATTCAAACCGATCATCGATTTTGATGGGGACATCACGCGCACGCACGCCGCTCCCTACGTACATACGGAATGAGAGGGAAGGCCCCACCGTCGATCTAGCTCGATGACAACATCCAGGAAGAATCTCGTATTTAAAAGACGGAGTTTTGGTTCATTCGAGTGAGTCCGATAATCAAGCAAAGCTCATCATGGGATCTCATGATCGAGGCCCACTAGTCGGATTGATTTCATATTTTAGATTTTAATTATTTATGTTATTTAGAATATCATAAATGCTTTAGATTTCTTTGATTAGTTTTTATTTTAGTTTACTTCATCAGCAAGTAATAGGTTGCACACATGGCCTGAGTTTTGGGATATAAAATTTTATTATAAATAGGCACCCCTTGTAGTCTTTTTTCTCAATGAAGATTAATAACAATTGCTGTATTTTTCTGTTCCTTTCCGAGTTATGAAAACCTAATTAGGTGCGAAAAGCTAACTACCGTGATGCGAAGCCACATCTATCCCGATTCGTTCCCATCTTCTACCATCCACCCTTCTCATCTCTCACAATTATTCAAATCTGTCCTTTATTGCATCAATTTTCCTCTCTTCAACAGGATTCCAAAATCTGGCCCTACAGAAGGGCTGAAACTTCGGCGGAGCACCACGCACAACCCGTAGCTCGGATCGACCTGAAACTTGGGAGTTTTGGAATCCACCCCTGGCCGACCAGACTCAAGGAGTCGGTTTCCACGTGCGAGACCCCCTCGCATGTGCGGCCAGGACCCTACGCATGTGTTATAGGCTTGGTCAGCTGTCCATGCGCGGGGACTATTTATAGGTTCAGATTTCCCGCCTAGTTTACCCCTCTCATACCTCTTTCCCCTAACCCTAACCTTAGATTGCAATACTTCCAGTTTATTTGCTCATTTTCTAATCCTAAGGTTTTCTGAATTGAAATTAGTGAATCTCTTGGATTAGGGACTGATTGTTGTGCATGTGTGGATGATTTTCACTTCCCTTTGAGTATCGTTTGGTCTATAATTTTACTGATCCAGCCCTAGCCTGTGTAGGCCTGGACCCGCACAGATTCTTCTTGCTTGAATGTTTGAACTTTTGTGTAGAATGTGAAATTTTAGGTGATTGTTTCTGAATTAGTATAAACTAAAGCCTGAGATCTTGCATATCATATTTAATTTTCATATCCTGAATCACGTTTGGCCTAAAATTTGGACGGAAGGTGGCCCATCCCTGGCCAACCAAGCCCTAACCGGCCGATTTCAGCTTCGTGGGCCCCACACACGTGTGGGCCGCCATCCACGCACGTGTGTCAGGCCGGTTTGTTGTCCACACGTGCAGGCTGATTACATGTTCTTTCTCATCTCTATTTCACTCCTCTTTCGCCTTGTTTCCATAACCCTAACCCTAGATCATCTCAAATCCCCAAGTTCTATTCTACTTTTGAAATCCTATGTTTTTCCGAATTGAAACATGAGAATCCCTTGGATTGAAAAATAATCCTTTGCATGTGAGGATGAATCTACTATCCATTGAGCATTGTTTTATCTATAATTTTTAATTGATTCAGCCCTAACATGTGTGGGCTTCGACCCTCGTAGATTCTCATTGTTGAATGTTTGACTTTATGTGGGATGTGGAATTATTGTGATTGTTTCTAAATTATTATGATCTAAAGCCTGAAATCTTACACATTATAATTAATTTTCATGTCCTACATCAAAATTCCTTTGCCAGGGATACTACCCACCTTGCTTGTAGCCATCTCTATTCAAATCTGCCATATTCTCTTACTATCCTCCAACCAAAGGAAATATATTCTTTTTTTGGGTTAGAGAAGAATCCTTTTTTTTTTCTTTTGATTGGTAATGAAAATTTTAGTGCAAAACGAGGAGAGAGAGAGAGAGAGAGAGAGAGAGAGAGAGAGCCCACAGCTAGCAAACACATCAGCAGATTGATTTGTACATATCTACACCATCATTTGCCCAAAAGGACCCAAATCTTTTCCTTAGTTTGACTCACACCAATGCCCCCTTCATTCTTCTGCTTTTGAACCTCCTTCAATTTCATTCCATGATATTTGTGCCCATCTTCCATTCCTTCCCATAGGAACCCCTCTGCAGCCACTCAACCTTCACAGCTACCTCCATCACCATTTGAAAGAAACACAGGTAATAAATGAGAGATTTGAAGGGATGGATTAATTAACAAGATCTAAATTAAATATTTTTTATTTTTTTTTGAAAGATAACGAGATTTAGATTAGAAAAAGAAGAGGAGAACAAAAACAGCAGCCGATACTGCTGAGATAGCAGACAAAGGCTACAAGCCAAGAAACAAAAGGTTGGAATACTTCAAGGATTCAACAAGGGTGGCCCATTCAATGATTAGCGATTTAGCTCTAGATAAGACCCAGCCCAAAGAATTAGCAGAGTCCCAAAAACATCTGCCATTCGGCTCCTCCCAAACGCACCACCAAATGGCAAGGGCCATTTTCCACAACGTGTTTCGCTTCTTTCCAAGTTTCACCCCTTGCCAGTCCAAAAAGAAAGAAGAAACTGAATCACGAGGGCACCAGCTGAGACCGAAACAGGCCCGAATGGCAGTCCAAATGGCAGAAATGAATGGACAGATATTATGTTAAATATATTCACTCAATTCAAGAAAATGGTGAACTAATTCCCAAGTCAATTTGATTCTCTCAAGTTGGAAGGCACAACATAATACAACGAATTCAGATATTATGTTAATAACCTTGTTCTAGAGATCCCCTGACAACTTGCAATTCACGGGAAGCAACCAAAACCATTCCCATCATAGGCACAACATTCACATCCCATGGGAAGCTCGCTTAAAACCACAGGATGAATATTCTACCATGTATGGGCCCAGATCTTGAAGGAAGACATCTGAAAATAAAGAGCCATGGACTTTCTTCCACTTGTTTCCCTTCCATGAGTCTACGCCTTCCAAGCAACCTCTAGAAAATATGCTACCCAAAAACCTCACAAGCTGTCATTTCCTTCACAGAAACTTACCCAAAAGGTCATTACTAAAGCCTCTTGATCATCCCTCCCTCAAAATACCCATTACAGCCTCATGATCATCCCCCTCTTGAAATGCCCCTCAAGCCTCATCATGATCCCTCCCTTGAAACTGCCCTAGGCCCACCTTTAACAACACTAGTGTAACTCCACTCTTTTTTTCCTTTTATCAATGTGTCATTCCAATCAATAGCTTTCTCCATGTAACTTTTCAAGAGAGTTGTGCCCAAGGATTGTGCAAATGAATATAGTTAAGTCAATTCACCGCAGGAGATACTAGGAATGTCAGAAAACTGAAAGCACCTAGCTTAAAGGGATTAGCATGCGCGCAACCCAGGTGCTTGTTGTGGAAGACATCCTCACCCTTCATGACAGATTGCCTCCGATTTCTGCATTGGAACCTCCACAGAAGAGGGGGAAAAAAACTAGAGTTTATCATTTATGAAAGAGGAAACTAAAAGAGCAAAGATAGCAAATTCCCTTACCTTAACTGTGGGTTTATTTTATTATGAAATCCCCAAAAATGTCCATATCTCTTGGATTTATTACAAGCTAGCCATCTTTGCATTATTTATTATTTCATGATTATAGTATAAGTATTTAAAATATTTCCAAGCTCAAGTGAGAACTTACATGCAAAACTATTTACAGTTGATTAATGTAAAACTATGAATGATTTTCAAAAGCAAATACTGAACCCAACTATCATATTAAATAGGCCGTGTGGTGTGAAAGTTTGGGAATCAAACACCGAGGATTGCACCAAATTTCAGTTAGTCCAGGATGGTATATCCCATCTACACCAGTTAATCTATACCAACATGATATACATTAACATGAAATCATTCTAATCTCTTGCAAACTAATGGCTAACAGTGTCAGTCGACCCATTTATGCACTTAATCCATTAACCAAGGAAATTTGTTTTCTCTACAAACATTTTGCATCAAATGATTTAAATAAATAAAGTTCATTATATATTTTTTTTTAAAAAAAATCACAGAATCATTTGTTAAACACTGAACTATTACCAGATGGAAGAAACTCAAGTATGTAGTACATACAATATTGGCACAATTGGATCATGGTTTTGAATAACAGTATCAAAGTACATACTATCATGGTTTTGAATAACAGTATCAATTGGCATATGAGCTGGGCCCAAAAACAATACAATACATGGCATCGGACCATATCGGCCAATTTTTTCACAAAAGGATCTTGAATAAATATTGGGAAAAAAGGGGAGAAAATGAAAGGCATCAAAATATATCTTTTTCTTAGTGCTTTGAACATGAGTTCACTGGTGTATCATACCATTCTATGATAAGAATGTTGTTGGTCAGCTTGACCCGCTGAAAGTCAAACCACATAGGTCCTAATCAAACAGAAATAAAGCAAGATTAGTGTGTTAGGGCCATTACATATGAATACAACAAAAAGATAAAAGAAAAAGAAAAAAGTGATGTTTTACCCCTTCTTCCAAAGTTCTGATATCTCCCAAAATGGTGCATTCCACTTCAATTCATCGAACCCCACTTAAATCTTATGCTTTGATACTCAAAATAGCCCCATGTCTAGTCTAAAATTAGTTTCTAAGCTTCCTTCATGGTTAAAACGGAAAACGAAGTGGAAAAATGAGAAAATTTTAAAAGGGGGCCTTCATGGCCATGTCAGCCATAAAAGCCCTGCATCTCTGCTGTTACAGCCCAATTTTTTTCTTAATGGACCAGTTCACCCTCATAGTGTGTAATGGGAGTTTCTAATACATTATGACACCAATATTCAAACCCATGATTGGATAATTTATGCACAGTGTAATCTCTCCCCAGCATGCACATTTATTAATTTTGATCTACCTAATTCCCCAATGTTGCCTGCGAGGCTGCGACATAGGCAGGAATTATCCATTCCCATGGAAAAACATGCCAAACTGGCAAGCAATAGACTATCATCATTACAACGGAAGTGATTGGCTTGTCGCTTTGCGACAGAAACATGTATAAATCCCATATTAGGAGGTAAGTGGTCTTTAGTAACATTAAACCTAGCCCAAGTCATGTCGGATTTTTAGTGCCAGGTATAACCAGTGAACAGAATCCAACCGCCTAAATTTCAGAACAAATGCAGCATACATAAATATCTAACAAAACTAGCTGACATTAGAAAGCATCAGAATACAATTACATATATATCAAACATCAAGTTGTACCTTTCAATAAAAATAAATGAAATCAAACATCTAGTTGCACTCCAGAGATAGTTTGCAACAATATATACAGAACCAAATTCCATACCTTGAGATCTGGTGATGAAACTAAAGGTAAGTTCTGAAGCAGCATTTTCCCTTTAGCTCCGTGATGGATTAAGTGAACTCCAACAGCCTTCCCATCCCAAGAACAAAGCAGCTGGTCCAACGTATGAGATCCTCTTTTCTGTCACTTGTTCTGAACTTTCTTTGTCAAAGGCACGGACATTTCTATCTTGCAATTGCTGAAGTAAAGTTGTTTGCATCACTGTTACATTCAACTACATTTGGAAGACCTTTTTCCTCTTTTCTTTCCTAGTCATGTGGAAGGTGGTGAGGAATTCCTTACCGCAAAAATCAATATTGAAAGTGTTTCGGGCAGATTCAAAACATTCCAAAGATTGGTATAGTGTGGAAAAGGCAGAAAGGAGGAAGCACTCGTGCTCCCTTTCCTGTTTCCCACACCGCCTGAATTGCACGACAGTATGGACACTTAATCCTTTCCACCTAAATATTGCTCTACTTGTCCGTTTGGAATACATTGAAAGACAGCCTAAAGTTCTGATCTTGTAATAAAAATATTGTATACTTTCCACGAAGAACAAAGGATCACGATTACCACATAAATCTCGAGAAATGGCTTTTACAGATTGCACTATATTCTTAGAGGTAACATTTGGAAGCACCCCAGTAAATAAGGCAGGCAGAATGATTTTCGGCTGAAATACTATTCTGTTAGTTTCAAGTAGTACTTAAAACAGACAAAAAGTACTATTTGAAATTTAGAAAATATCATCCAGTGACTGGAAAGCAGGTAGCCCACCCATTTGGCTTTTGTTCTCCATGCCATTTCAAGGTTAGTCAGTTCAAAACAAAGTCACCCAACCAAAGATTCAATCAGAACTCCTGATTCGAGGGTACTTCCAAAGGCTACCTAGAGCTGGGTAACTTGTGTTTCAGATGGCTATCTTACAGTCAGTCCCACAGCTGTTGGAAGCAGCAAAGACAAATCATGTCTCTAAAAGATGCCAGATTGGAACACCCAAAAATGCAAATTGGATACACGCTCAGGCTTCTTCACTACAGGGAAATACATCTTACCATCAAATCAGTCATAAAAATTCTTCCTTCTTCCTGCTACAGACCCAACTGGTTCAACTGGCAACTCTCAACTTTTACATAAGACAATGTACATTACAAGACTGATGTGCAAGTAACATCCATGGCCAATCATAGCCCATTAAACATTTCTAATGTGGATCCGATAAAACACCCATTTATTAAAAGCAAGGAGGATCTCTAAGGCCTTTCTATCTTCCCAAGCTTTTGGTACAAAATTTCCAGTGGGACCCAAGCTTGTTAGCCTACTTTGTAAAAGGTTGCAGGCACTGAAAGGGGGAAGAAAAGTTCTCCTGGCCCAGTGAGTGCTATGTACATAAAAAAGTGGATCGACCGTGATTCGTGGGCTTCGAACACGTATGAATGTTATTGATTAGTGTGGTCTAACAACCAGAACCAACAATGCGGGCTCCCGCAACTTTACAATCATTACATTCCTGAAATTCAACCAAAAAAGAAGTGGACCTGTCTGTCTCTTTGATCTTCTCTGTTTTTTGATACGATCATGGTAGTTGCCGAACAGGTTTTGCTGGGGTTGAATTCATAGGCCAGCCGTGTTGAAACAGGATGAAGTGAAGAGAGCCCAAAATCCATGGACACCATTTTCATGCAGGAATCATATCATGGAAGGATGATGGATATTTCATCAAGATCCAATCAGGCAACCACGCCACTGGCCATGAAAAGCCAATGTGGTAGTATCAGTAACTCACCGTGCCTTCTTCCGTGACCTGAATGGGAATCCAGATGGTGGCGATGGTGAGAACTCCACGGGCAGGTGGGGCGCCTCGGATTCCCCAGAAAGCATCGCAGCAACTTCTTTGACATTGGGCCGTTGTGATGGCGATCGCTGCAGGCAAAGGAGTGCGACTGTGATGCACATGAGAGCCTGGTCCTGATCCAAGTTCTGGAGAGCAGGGTCGACAAGATCTAGAAGCTTCCCTGTACGAGCGAGGTGGCGGGCCCATGAGATGAGGTTTGCACGTTCAAATTCTGACATCGGCGAGGCCGTCACCTGGAGTGGCCGCCGGCCAGAGACCAGAACCAACAGCAGGACTCCAAAGCTATACACATCGCATTTTTCAGAGAGCGGCCCGCCGCCGCCATACTCGGGGGCAACATAACATACAGTTCCTCTCATGCTAGGAGTACTGCTCACACCGCAACTTTTCGGGATC
Source organism: Magnolia kwangsiensis (assembly GCA_037074715.1). NCBI lineage: Eukaryota > Viridiplantae > Streptophyta > Magnoliopsida > Magnoliales > Magnoliaceae > Magnolia > Magnolia kwangsiensis. The sequence goes on along the minus strand of CM073576.1, from coordinate 139,644,339 downwards.
TCGCCGCTCATCCAGTCCAGGCTGCTGCGGCGCCCGAATCGGAATTCCCCACTCAACCCATCCATCCACCAATCCATGCTACTCCGGCTGCTACGGCTACGGTTCTTCTTCTTCTTCTTCACTGGCGGGTCTGCCTCATCATCCCGCTGCCACCACTGCTCCCCTCCGTCAGCCCCACCACCACTCGATTCGGAGATCCGCTTCTTCTTCTTCTTCTTACTCAGCTCCTCGCAGAACTCCTCCCGCCACCACTCCCGTGCGGGCCGGCTCTTCTCCTTCTTTGGCACCCGATCCTCATCCAAGGAAGCCCACCATTCCAGCCGCCGCTGCTGCTTCTTCCGCTCTGTCTTCCCCGCCAATTTCCCATTTTCGGCCGAGGATGCTGCAATCCAATCGCTCTTTGGTCTCTCCTTCTTGATCTCAGTCCCGATCCACTCCATCACATAGTCCTTCACCCCGCCGGCTTCAGAGCTCCCTGCATTATCCTGCCGCCACCACCAGTCCTTACCAGCAACTCCCTTCTTCCGCGGCTGCCCGCCCACTGACCGGGCCCCACCCATCTCCTTCCCGCTATCGACGCTAAGCTTATCAAAACACCCCTCTGATACGCTCGTCTTGTCCGGGCTCGTCTTGTCCAGGATCTCCGAATTCGATGCGTCCACACCAAAGACCGTTTCCGGCGATGCCTCCGGCGAGGCGTCCACGGCAACGACGAAACCCGCATTCCCATTCACCGCATCCTCAAAACCCGCCGTCGCCGTCATGATGCTCTCCGTCTCTTCAATTGCCGACCCGGCCTCCTCCATCTCTTCCCGCCTCTTCTTCCCCTTCCCCGGCCCATCCCCCTTCGCCGCCGTCTCGATCTCAACCACCGACGAGCACGAATCTGTCTTGAGCCGGGCAAGCCCGAAATCGGCGATCTTGGCGTGGAAATCGCAATCAAGAAGGACATTGCTTGGCTTGATGTCGCCGTGAATTACCGGCGGATCGCAGACGGCGTGCAGGAACTCAAGGCCGCGAGCGATGTCAACGGCGACGGAGAAGCGGCAGGACCATGACATGAGCTCAGAACAGCGGCGATCGAGAAGAGCGTCCTGGAGGCTGCCGTTGGGCATGAGCTCGTAGACGAGGAGAAGGCGGCGAGGGCGAGGATGGGAGCAGAAGCCTAGTAGGGAGACGATGCGATCAGAGCCATTGATTATGGGGGCCAGGGAGAGTTCGTTGTGAAATTCCCGCTCGCCCTGGAGAGAGCCGGAGTCCATGAGTTTGACGGCGGCTGGGAAGGAGGAAGGAGGGAGAGAGGCCCGAAAGACGGACCCGAACCCGCCCTGGCCAAGCTTGAGAGAGGGGGAGAAGGAAGAGGTGGAGCGCCTCAGGACGGAGTAAGGGAAGGATTGGGGGTGGTGCGGCGGGAGGAGTGGGGAGGGTACGGTCCTGGGGCGGGAGAACTTTCGGTAGAGGAAGAGGATGAGGAGGAGGATGAGGAGGAGGACGGTGAGGGAGGCTGTTAGAGGGTAGAGGAGTGGGGACAGGTGATGTGGCCTACTGATGGACGGCTGAGATGGAGGGATGGGAGGAGATGGCTGGCGAGATGGCATGGCTTTGAATGTGAGAGAGAGATCAGATGGGAGTGAGTGGGAGCATCGAGTGTGAAAAGGCTCGCCTTTCAGAGAGAGAGAGAGAGAGAGAGAGAGAGAGGAAACGGGCTTCTGGTGAGAGAGAATTGTGGGGCCTAGATCTGAGGCTTTCAAGCAGGTGAGTATGGAGATGAGGACAGAGAGTCTCTGCAATACTAATGCCTGTGGGGCCCACCTTGTTGTATGTGTAAACCTTTTCCGTTTATCGAGTTATATCGTTGGTGTTAGGTGCGGAGGCCAGAAATTAGATAGATTAACAGCGCAGATGGGCCACACTATGGAACAATGGGGATGGGATCCCAACCGTAGGTTTGTGTGTGGAGCTACCATGGTGTTTATGTTTCATCAAACCCGTTAATCGGGTGTGATTCAACTGGATGAGCAGAAGATATAAAAATCAGCCTAATGAAAAATTCAGGTGGACCACACCTTGTGAATTTATTAGTTTTTGGAGCAACATTGTTCCCATTCAATGGCTTAGATGAGTTTTTTATCTGAATTATATTCTGTATATAGAGTCTAAAATTGGTTCTCATATGATGAACGGAGTGGATTTTACGTACGCAGCATGGTGGACCCCACCTTGCCTGGGTGTTTTTATGCGCTGCATGAAACAGGTGGTGCAGACAATTCGGGTCGGTTGCGATGTACCCAGTGGGTTACTTTCGCACACACCGAGAACCACGTGAGTCGAACTTCATGCCATCCACACCGTCCGTCAGGTACACCGTTGAACATGAAATGATCACCGTTGGATTTGTGTAGAGCCGAAAGCAGTGTTTATAGGCCACATCTAATCCATCGATCTGATGTAACTCATAAGAACGAAAGCATTAGCAAGAAATCACGATTTTCCTAAACTGAGGTAGGACATTCCACGTGAATTTAGTGGTTGTAGGATTTTTATGGGGTGGTCCACCTGAGTGTTGAATCGTACCTGATGGACGGCTTAAATTTCATGCATGTTAAAGTCATTTATCCACCAACCCAACGGATCTGATTTTGGGGCTATATAAAAATGGTTGAAAAAACATATATACCTCTTATTCATGTTTGTTGAAATACGACCGTTGAATTTTTTTATTTTTTATTTTTTTTACCATTGAATAATTATCCATTAATCAGATATTTAAATAATCTAATAATTGTAATTCTTTGTTATGGATGTTAAACTGGTATACCAATTTTGAACGGTTTAATTGGAAGTACTTGAATGCACGACTCTATAATTTCTAAGTGGTTGTGTACCATTCGTCCTGCTCTCCAGAGTATCAATGTCTTTTCCCCACGAGGACTATGGAAGTTAGATCTTCGGTTATGTTTCAGTGATCCAAACCGTTCATATAATGGGCCTCACGGTGATTGGATGGTTCACAAAATAACTCTAAGAAAATAATATTTCAGCCCTTTGATCTTTGAATATGGACTCTCTGCGAGCCATTGATAGTATCTTCTAACCCTTAAGATTTTCTGGAGCATCTCCATCCACAGTGGGGTCCATCATATGAATGGTTCCGATCATTTAAAATGAATTGTAACGGACTATAATCTGCACGGAAAAGGAAAAGAAGGGTCCTTACTCTTGCTGAGTGGTAGACTCTCAGGAGTTTCAGCTCCCGGTACCCATAGGTGTTGAAATTACACTAGCGTGTGTGCGGTGTGTCTGTATATATATATATATATATATATATATATATATATATATATATATATATATATATATATATGCACTTATTAACTGCAGTGTTGAGTGTGCCATTCAACTGCCCATTATTTTAACCCTGTGGTGTGGTAAATGACTTTCCAAAAAAAAATCATACACGTCCAATCAGTAGGTGGGCCGCATCATGGAAAATAAGAGACTAACTAAAAAACATCAAAATCACGTGGTGGCCCCGTTGATGGTTGTATCAAACTAATTCACAGCTATCTATCTTTCATGGCAGGGCAACGTTGGATGACATATGTAGTCTGGTGGGCCCCGCATTTGACGGTCTGGAATATTTCTTCACGGAGGATTGGGATTTCATATTTGATAAGCGGAGGAAATCTGAACCGTTTGCTGGTTGGGCTGCATTGGATTATCATTTAGATACCAATCTTATATTTAGATGTAATACAAGAACGGTCTGGATTACTGGATCCGACTTCTCTAGATTGAAAACCCGATTACAAAGTGCGATATAGGTAGAGCTGTAACTAAATGAGCCAAGTTAGCCGGGTTAAGTCACTTGAATCAACTCCAAAAACCTCAATGCAATTCAATTCAAAACTGAGCTGAATTTGGGATAAGTTGATTTTTGGAGCTCAAAAAATTTAAACTGAGTCCAAGTTTATTCAAGCTCAAATTAAATTTGATCAAACCTCAACTCAAATCGAACTCAAACCAAATCAGTTCAGTGACTTAATTGTTTTGATATTGATGTTCTCACCGTGTGTTTGTTCAAATGACTCAATCAAGTGGTGGCGAGGAAGGTATGGGTACGAAACAAATAACTTTGTATCTTGGTTTTTATATTGTCTACCAAGTGTTTGATAAAACACTTGTAAACTGTTGCCACTATTTTACATCCTCGAGAAAATGCTACGCAAGCTCGAACATGGTTCAAATTGTCCATGATGCTAACTCCACCGACCGATTTAGTCAATCACTCGAACACCTGTGTTGTTAAGTGAATTGAGCCAATTTAGCCAGTCAGGCTCAAGAATCAAGCAATGCCATGTTTGAGCTGAGGTTGGCCAGTGGCCATGCAAAGTTGAGCTATGCCAAACTTAACTAGGTTCGACTCGTGTACTGCTTATGGAAATGGATTGGCTACTCTCCCTGACACCAGCCTCGTGGCTGGTGGTCAGTGCTCCGTGGGCTCTACCATGATGTATGTATTTCATCCATTACGTTTACCCATTTTTAAAGATCATTTTAGTTTTTTATTCCAAAAATGAGAAATATATAAATCTCAAGTGGACCACACCACACGAAAACAATAGTGATTGGATACCATCATTAAAATCCTCCTTAAGGCCCACTGTACTGTTAATTTGAAATCCAATCTGTTTATTAGGTCATACAGCGTAACATTCTGGATTTTCACTATTTTGAATTTTCAAAAATTTTTAATCTTTTTTTTTATTAATTAATCTATAATATCACTTAATGATCGTAAGCACTCAATGTTAATATATACAGGAGTGAAACCAGTAAAGAACCGATAACATCTCGTCCAACCAACACAGTGTCCTGGAGCATCCACGCAGGATTTATCGCAAGACCGTTCATTTAGACAACTCGTGGTGAGGTACTACAAGTTAATTAACTTAGGATTAGCTCATTAGAGTAGACCAGACGTATTATGATAGGACCTAGTGCGGGCCGCCAAGCCAGATGACCGTTTGTACTTAGCAACAGCCCGTGCAGGCCACACAGCGACGCAGGAAGGTCAGAAAATTACAAAACTTTAGGAAACACTAGATCTCACTGGGCTTGAGGTCCATCGTGGACCTCAGACCCAGTGGACACCCAGAACTGGGATCTTGCACTGGCCAAATGCACCCGACCAATGCCAGAATTTGAATCTGTCACTTACAAATGAAATCGAGACTCCGGGCTTTTCAGCCGTTAGATTTTTTTTAAATTTACGGTGAAGGTCTAATGTGCGGGCCTACGCCCGTCAACAAAATCTGAGCCCCGATTGTGGCACGGTGACCGTTGATCGCACATCGGACCCATACGATCAAACTAAATATCTGATCGACCCCAAAATTCGCATGGCCCTTCATCGGGCCATGGTCCACCTATCCTATAAGTTTTATGGTTAGGGGACCACCAGAACCTCTCCAATCACCGGAATAGGCCTCATAGGGTCACTTAAGGATCAGGACTATATGGTCAAACCCCATATCCGATCGTTCCCAAATTTTGCATGACCCTTCATCGGGCCATAGAGCACTTATCCTGCGGTGTAAATCAATATGTACACCCCACAGTGGACCCTAGAGCTTAGAAAGATCCTCTCATAAGTCTATTATAGTAAAAACCCAACACTTGGGGCCATTTCCACTAAATCTGGAATTATAAAAAGGCCTTCTTTTGGGCACCCATCTCCCCATACGATTTTTGCCCTAGGGAAAGAAAGAGAGAAAGAAAAAGAGAGAGAAAGAGAAAGAGAGGAAGAAAGAGTGAAAGAGAGAGTGAAGGAGAGCTAAGGTGGACCTTAAATCGAGGTGGGGCCAAGGAAAATCAACATTTTCAACTCCTTACCCCCCTTTCTTTGAAGGAAATTCTCCACCGCCATCCCAAAATCATCCGTGGGTCATTTAGGTAAGATCTCTCACTCTTTTTCTCTTGAAACCCTTGTATTGAAGAAGAAATGACATGGATTTCTCTCATGCTTGAGTTATTTTAGGGATTCCGGCCGGCCAACCTCTAAAACCCTCATCTCTAGGTCGTTTCCAAGCCTCCAACGAATCTTAAGGTGCGGATTATTGCTCTTAGGTGGCCTAGCACCAATTTTAGTATGAAATTAATGATTTTGATTGTTTGGATGCCATATTTGGAGAATCTAGAGAATCCTTAAGAATTGCATGTTTGTTGAAATTGCATGGAATTGTGTGTTTGGATCTCATGAGGTTGTTCTTATTTATTGCATGATGTTGTGTATGGATGAATCTATGCTCATGCCTTATTGATTCTTTTCATCTATTCTTGCTTCATAATATGTATGATTTCAATACTCTTATGCATATTGTTGGGGAAAAATGTGTTAAGTTCGGAGACTCGGATTAAAGTTGGTCGGCTCTGCTGACCTACCTGAAGAGTCCGAGACAACACCGACAGAATAGAGGATAGGCCAGGGGGCATAAGCAAGGGACGATAAAAGTCACTCTGTCAGACTGATGACCTCGTCTGCAAAAGCCCACTAAAGGCCGAGCGTGTTCAAGTCACTTAGCCGATAGAACGGGGTCGACTCAATAAGTTGGTTCTGTCGGTCACGGAACAAGGAATGACAGATAAACATCGAGATTATTCCATCCATGGAAAGGCCAAGAATCCACCCTCCTACGTTGATCGACTCTCCCCGAGTCGGTAACAATCTAACCGAGACTCTCCCAGAGTCGGTCGCGACCTGGCCGACACAGCGAGTGGCGGAACGGAAGTAGATACTGCTCTACGGAAATCTAGGGATACGGGTAGCGAATCCCGAGATTCTCGGGATTGAGAGCAATCTATGGAAAGGAGTAAGTCTCTGAATAATCAGGAGGAGAATCCTCTGAGGATGAGGATTGACAAACTGTATAAATCTCTAAGCTTGAGACGAAAGAAGGTATGCAGTACTGAACTGAGATAAGCCCTTTGCTACTGATCAGATAACTGACTTAAGCATCGGAGGTTCCCGGGCTCTAGCCAGGGTTCCCTTGACATTGTTGATTGTGCAGGTAAAGGAGGGTCCGCCTTAAGGAAGCCATCCCATAAAAACACTGCAACACATATGATTTCTTATGATGAAGGAAGTACTTAACTTCCTCACATTCACACACACCCACACATTCACATGCACTTGTTTCTTAATATGGTTAATTTGTCTTACGTGTTATTAAAATCTGAATTGTATGTTGTGAAGTGTGAGAACATGATGTTATTTATTCTAGTGATGCATTGGTAGTCAGTATGCTATGAATCACTATTCGTGCATTTGGGTTGGCCAGAATCATGAGGAGAGCGAAGGTGGTCCCGTTGGTAGGACCGCCTCGAGACTAAACCTATAGATTTGGGCAAGTGTGTTCGGGTGACTGTAGTTTGACTACATGGGTCTCTTGTGCCCGATGTCACTCGTCTCATGCTCGCATGACTCTTGCGGTTTAGTCTACTGTCTGACCAACCTTGATTGTTAATCTTGATTGCTCACATATGTTTGGAACCTAAACCACCCTGCAACCGTTGTAGCCCATCAATAACTCACTTGAAACTAGTCCACAGCCTCGTGAGCCGGGCATGGTGGAATGAGACACTGTGTCCGAGCTGTCGGCCTATGCTGGGGTGTGGCGCCTCCCCGTGGTGACCGCGAGCGATCCCTTTCTCTTGGCACTCCCATGTGCTTGAAGTCGGGGATGAGGAACCCGACGGGATCACGGACCGCGAGGTCTCGGCCTCACGCATTAAGGGGTTTTGGCCTCGTAACCCGTTTAAGGCATTGATACGTGGGGTGTATCAGATTCTCCAACCTGCTGGATGAATAAACTTAACTAATAACTCGGCTAACACGATTGCATTGCATCGCATTAGTTAGGGTGGTGACTTGGAAGTCGAGGTCGCAATGAGGGAGTGCTGACATACGCGATCGTTAGATGGAGTCGCTCGAGGGAGTGTTGTGGTGAGGGCATGCATCATATCATTCCGCATGCATGCATTTTAATAAAAGTTGCTAGGTGTTGATGATTGACTGCGTTTCATTTAATTCATATTATAATTGATGCCTGTTGTAACTTAAGATTAATAGCACTCATTGAGTTGATCACTCACTCCCACTCTGGGACGGTGTTTTAAAACATCACCCAGACTCTTCAGTAGCTGTAGGTTGTACTGAGTTCGACGAGCCTGGCGGCGCGAGCTTTAGCGAGGAGGACGATTTCTCTTACTTCCAGTTGATGAGCGGTTCTCCATCGGCTTAGGAGAATGGATTCTGGAGCGTTGAGTCGTGGGATCAACACACCATTCTTTTGGATATATGATTCTCTTTGTGAATTTTTGTTGCGCAACGCCTTGGGCGACCCCTTTATATTCTTTTGGACTTGTACATATATATATCTTTTTCACTTCAGTAGACTAGTTGTGGTTGCATTTCATGCTTTAAGTAATTCCAGGTTGCGCGTTTAAATTTGATTAAATCTTAAAACCATAAAATTGATGATAAGTGACACTCGGGAACTCGGGAGTCGAGCATATGCACGATCCCCGATTTTTCGGAGCGTTACATACAGGCCCAGATGAAGGGGGAAAACCAAAAATCATCTCGATCTAAAACTTTCATGGCCCCTAAAATGTTTTTAATGGTTCACGCTCATTCAACACTATTTCCTGTAACGTGGTACGTATCAAATCGGGATATACCTCATTTTTGGTCTTATGCCGTCAAATGATCTTTAAAAATAGATAGACGGCATGGATGAAAAACATACATCATGGAGGGGCCCACAGAGCACCGACCAGCTGCCATTGGCTGGTGTCAGGGGGTTTAGCTGATCCGTTACCCTGTATTAATGAACCATGGGCCCCATACTTGCTGTCACCCAAGACTTGGATGGTGCGTTCGTCAGCTGGACATGCGTGGGGTGGAAAAATGGATGTTGGCACGCTGTCATTGTTTCAACTTTCAACGGATCCTTGATTTTCGGCCACAGAGAATATTGACCGTGAACACAAAATAGACGGTCGAGATCTCACAAAAACGTACTGCACTGGCGGTTATTAATCGTAACTGGGAAGCTTTCCAAACGGAAAAAAAAAACATTAAATACTCTGTAAGTGTGATGGTTTCATACGCAGGCACATCGAAGTTATTTATAAATTACATGCGTGGCATATAAATACCTAAAATCAAACCGTTCAAATTATCGGTTTCAGCTTCAATTTGTGATTAGCCAGAAAGTAAGCTTACTTGGTTATCTGACAATTGGATTGTTGTACATTTATTGTACGGTCAACGAAAAATCCAACGGTCGTATTTCAACAATCAATTGTGCATGAATCAGAGGTCAGGACTCTTCAGCATATATAATTTTGGGACCCTGAAAAGTGCGTTCCACAATTTAATGCATTTAATTTAGTTTACCTTGGGTAAGTCTACAATTTCCGAGTGCCTGAGGATCAAGCGTCATACTCTCCCAGAGTACCAAATAACTATTCACAGGAATAGTAACCACAGGCCTACTCCACACTAAAATTTGTACACGTGGCAGATGTTTATGATAATCCAGATAGTTCGGGGACATCAGTATTTTTTGGCCACTGGCTAAAATGAACCTGATCAAAACATCCTAACCATGAAATTTTCGTTACTAAATATGAACCGTTGCTTAGTTTACACTCTAGTATCCATCCGGACATAAAATAGTATTAGTATATAAAATTTTCACTAATGTTCCTACTAATTGTACGGTTTCGATCTCCTCCACGAATGATACATTTTCAGAATGATAGTGAGGAATGGATACCTCTCATGCATCCAGATGCACCGGATCAGTTCCTGTGAGCAGAGTGGAAGCGGATTGGCTGGTTTAACACACACTAGCTATATAGCTGACGTCAGCAAGTTCTGTGGGTCCCACCATGAGGTATGTGTTATATCAAAACTGCCCATCCATTTTTCGAGCCCGTGGTAATACTTTAGACGAAAAATAAAACAGATCTAACAATTAAGTGGACCATACTGAAAAAAAAAGTGAGGGATTGAATGTCTATCATTGAAACCATTTCGGGATTTATAGAAGTTTTGGATCCATATGAAATTTGTTTTTTCTCTTCATCTATGTCTTTGTGACCTTATGAACAGATTGGATGGAAAATAAACATTATGGTGGGTCCTATGAAATTTTTAACGGTAAAAATCATTATCTCAGCTTCTATTTGTGTTGTGGTCCATTTGATATTTAGATATATTTCATTTTTTTCATAGTAATCTAAAATAATCTCAAAAAATGGATGAACAATTTCGATATAATAAATACATCATTGTTGGGCCATGTAACTTTGATCTCCTTTAAACCGTTCCTACAATTAGGAGCTCGAGGAGCGTCTGCGCTCGTCTTCACACGACACGTACCTACATCAGCTATTTAGCTGGTGTGTGGTACACCAGCCAATCCGCTTCCGGAGTGGAAGAGAAAATGGCCATTGTAGACAAAACCTTTTACCCAGCGGTTTTTATCGCGGAATACAAACCTAAGTTACCAACTTAGACTAGCACGTGCGGACAGCGACTTCGAGGACGAAACTACCCCTCCTTTTCACTGTGAAGACGAGAGCTGACGCTCCTCCAACTGAGAGTTGTACGAACGGCTTAGGAGAGATCAAAGTTACATGGCCCCACAGCTATGTATTTATCGTATCCACAACGTTCATCCATATTTCAAAATCATTTCGGAGCATTATCCAAAAAAAAAAAATCATATCCATAAATCAATGGACCACACCACAAAGAGCAGCGGGAAAATTGATTTTCACTGTTAAAAATTTTTGTAAGGCCCATCATAACATTTATTTTCCATCCAATCTATTTATAAGGTCACAAATGCCTGGATGAAGAGGAAAAACAAATTCCATTATGATCCAAAACTTCCGCAACCCCTAAAAGCGTTTCAATGGTAGACATTCAATTCCCCATTACCTTTTACTGTGTGGTCCACTTGATAGCTAGATCTGTCTTATTTTTCATCTCAAGCTTTAATACGAGTTCACCGAATAGATGGACGGTTTGGATATAACATATACCTCATAATGAGACCCACAAAAATCAGTGGGAATTACAACCGAGAAAGGAAAAAAAAAAAAAAATGAAAAAAAAGACAGCAAGTTGGGGTCGACCGGGTCAACCTGGTCGACTGGCCTATGGCTACGGATTATAACCGTAGCCATAATTATAATGCTATGCACTTTTTTTTCTTTTTTCTTTTTTCTTTTTTATTTTTATTTTTTACATGAAAAACTTTATTGTACCTACATTTTTCTTTAATACATGTTTTTTTAAATATGCGTGTGTGTATAAATTTTTTTTTTTTTTTTTTTCATTTCTTTTTTTATTCATTTAACAAGAATATCTTTTAAACTAAAATTAGTTACTTGATATACCACATATGATTTTGGGGTAGGAGAAGCTATTTTAGCCAACCAACCTAGTTATTTTTCAAGATTCCATCAGGTCAATGGTCGAAAATACATTTCATTCACTTCACGATCAATTTCAATCACTTCATGGTCAAACTAAAAATTGAGCGAGACAAATATGAAATTGAGTGAGTAAATTGAAAATTGAGCAGGACAAGGTATGAATTGAGTGAGGGAAGCTAGAAATTGAGCGAGGTAACATAAGAGTTCAGCGAGGGAATCTAGAAATTGAGCGAGACAACTTAGGATTTGAGCGAGGAAAGCTAGAAATTGAGCGAGGGAACCTATAAATTGAGCGAGGTTTAGGCTACGTTGAAATTGAACGAGGGAACCTCGCTCAAATCCTAAGTTGCCTCGCTGAATTTCTACATTACATCACTCAATTGCTAGGTTGTCTCGCTCAATTCCTAAGTTCCTTCGCTCAATTTATATATTGCCTCACTGGATTTCTAGCTTCCCTCGCACAATTCGTAGGCTGTCTCGCTCAATTCATATATTTTTCCAAATCATTTTATGGTATGAGACCAAAAATGAGATATATCCAGTTCTCAAGTGTACCATATTACAGGAAATAGTGTTGAATGAGCGTCAACCATTAGAAACCTTTAGGGGGCCCACTGTGATGTTTATGAGAAATCCTCCTCGTCTAAGTTCATTCATAGGGTCAAAAAGACCTAGATGAAGAGGGAAAAAAATTTCATAATGATCCAAAATTTCTGTAACCCCTAAAAGGGTTTCAATGGTAGACGTTCAATTTCCCATTGCCTTTTACAGTGTGGTCCACTTGATAGTTAGATCTATCTTATTTTTCGTCTCAAGCCTTAATACGAGCTCGTAAAATATATGGACGGTTTGGATATAACACATACATCATGATGGGACCCACAAAAGTAACATAGCAAAAAAAAAAAATATATTCAGTTTGCCTCGCTCAATTTCTAGTTTGCCCCGCTCAATTTCTAGTTTGCCCCGCTCAATTAGAAATTGAGCGGGGCAAATTGATTTTTTTTTTCTTTTGTGGGTCCCATCATGATGTATGTGTTATATCCAAACCGTCCATATATGAGCGGGGCAAACTGGAAATTGAGCGGGGCAAACTGAAAATTTAGCTGGGCAAACTAGAAATTGAGCGGGCAAACTGAAAATTGAACGGGGCAAACTAAAAATTTGATTATATGTTTTAGTTTAGGTTTAGGTTAAGGTTTAGGTTTAGGTTATAGGTTTTAGGTTACAGGTTCCAGGTTATATGTTAAAGCTTTAGGAAATTGAGAATAGGTTAAGGTTTAGGTTTAGGGAATCGGGTTCAGGTTTGAGATCGGGTTTAGTTTGGGTTTTCAAGTTTAGGTTTAGGTTAAGGAGTTGAGATTAGGATTAGGTGTAGGTTTAGGTTTAAGGATTTGAGAATACATTTAGGTTTTAGGTTTAGGTTTAGGTTTTAGGTTTAGGTTAAGGTTTTAGGTTTAGGTTAGGTTTAGGTGTAGGTTATAGGTAATAGCTTTAGGGAATTGAGAATAGGTTAAAGTTTAGGTTTAGGAAATCAGGTTCGGGTTCGGGATCGGGTTTAGGTTTGGGTTTTCAAGTTTAGGTTTAAGTTTTGGTTATAGGTTTTGGGATTTATGAATAGTTTTAGGTTATAAGTATAAGTTTAGGTTAGGTTATAGGTTAAGGTTTAGGGATTTGATTTTAGGTTATAGGATTAGGTTTAGGTTTAGGTTTAGGGATTTGAGTTTAGGTTATAGGTTTAGGTTTTGGGATTTGAGAATAGGTTCGGGGTTTAGGTTATAGGTTTTGGTTTCAGTTTAGGTTATAGGTTTTGGAATTTGATAATAGGTTCCGGTTTAGGTTATAGGTTTTGGTTTTGGTTTAGGCTATAGGTTTTGATTTAGGTTTAGGTTATAGGTTTTGGTTTAGGTTATAGGTTTATGTTAAGGTTTAGGTTTAGGTTATAGGTTTTTGGATTTGAGAATAGGTTCGGGTTTAGGTTATAGGTTTTGGTTTAGGTTATAGGTTTTGGGATTTAATAATGGGTTTTGGTTTAGGTTATAGGTTTTGGTTTTGGTTTAGGTTATAGGTTTTGGTTTAGGTTATAGGTTATAGGTTATAGGTTATAGGTTTATGTTAAGGTTTAAGTTTATGTTATAGGTTTTTGGATTTGAGAATGGGTTCGGGTTTAGGTTATAGGTTTTGGTTTTGGTTTAGGTTATAGGTTTTGAGATTTAATAATGGGTTCAGGTTTAGGTTTAAGTTTAGGTAGGTTATAGGTTTTGGGATTTGGAAATAGTTTTAGGTTATAACTATAGGTTTAGGTTAGGTTATAGGTTAAGGTTTTGGGATTTGAGAATGGGTTCGGGTTAAGGTTATAGGTTTTGGTTTTGGTTTAGGTTATAGGTTTTGGTTTGGTTTTGGGATTTGATAATGGGTTCGGGTTTAGGTTATAGGTTTTGGTATTGGTTTAGGTTATAGGTTTTGGTTAAGGTTATAGGTTATAGGTTTAAGTTTAGGTTAAGGTTAGGTTTAGGTTATAGGTTTTGGAATTTGATAATGGGTTTGGGTTTATGTTATAGGATTTGGTTTTGGTTTAAGTTATAGGTTATAGGTTTTGGGATTTGAGAATGGGTTCGGGTTTAGGGTATAGGTTTTGGTTAAGGTTATAGGTTATAGGTTTAGGTTAAGGTTAAGGTTAGGTTTAGGTTATAGGTTTTGGGATTTGATAATGGGTTCGGGTTTAGGTTATAAGTTTTGGTTTTGGTTTAGGTTATAGGTTATAGGTTTAGGATAAGGTTTAGATTTGGGTTTAGGTTATAGGTTTTGTGATTTGAGAATGGGCTCGGGTTTAGGTTATAGGTTTTGGTATTGGTTTAGGTTATAGGTTTTGGTTAAGGTTATAGGTTATACGTTATATGTTTAGGTTTAGGTTAAGGTTAGGTTTAGGTTATAGGTTTTGGGATTTGATAATGGGTTCGGGTTTAGGTTATAGGTTTTGGTTATAGGTTATAGGTTTAGGATAAGGTTTAGGTTTAGGATAAGGTTTAGGTTTAGGTTTCGGTTATAGGTTTTGGTATTGGTTTAGGTTATAGGTTTTGGTTAAGGTTATAGGTTATGGGTTTAGGTTTAGGTTAAGGTTAGGTTTAGGTTATAGGTTTTGGAATTTAATAATGGGTTCGGGTTTAGGTTATAGGTTCTGGTTTTGGTTTAGGTTATAAGTTATAGGTTTAGGATAAGGTTTAGGTTTAGGTTTAGGTTATAGGTTTTGGGGTTTGAGAATGGGCTCGGGTTTAGGTCATAGGTTTTGGTTTTAGTTTAGGTTATAGGTTTACGTCAATTTCATATTGTCCCGCTCAATTTTCAGTTTGCCCCGCTCAATTTCCAGTTTACCCCGCTCAATTTTCAGTTTACCCCGCTCAATTTTCAGTTTGCCCCCCTCAATTTTCAGTTTTCCCCGCTCAATTTCCAGTGTGCCCTGCTCAATTTCCGGTTTGCCCCGCTCAATTTATAGTTTGCCCTGCTCAATTTCCAGTTTACCCCACTCAATTGAGCGGGGCAAACTAGAAATTGAGTAAGACAAACTAGAAATTGAGTGGGGCAAACTGATATTTTTTTTTTTACTTTTATGGGTCCCATCATGATGTATGTGTTATATCCAAACCATCCATATATGAGCGGGACAAACTGAAAATTAAGCGGGGCAAACTGGAAATTGAGCGGGGCAAACTGAAAATTAAGCTGGGCAAACTAGAAATTGAGCAGGGCAAACTGAAAATTGAGCGGGGCAAACATGAAATCCCTAAAATAAAAGGTGGGAAAACTATATATTGACAGTGAGGTCAATTTCATGTTTGCCCAGCTCAATTTTCAGTTTGTCCCGCTTAATTTTCAGTTTGCCCCGCTCAATTTTCAGTTTGCCCCGCTCATATATGGACGGTTTGGATATAAGACATACATCATGATGGGACCTACAAAAGTTAAAAAAAAAAAATTTCAGTTTACCCCGCTCAATTTCTAGTTTTCCCCGCTCAATTTCCAGTTGAGCAGGACAAACTGGAAATTGAGCGGGGAAAACTGAATTTATTTATTTTTTTGTTATGTTGCTTTTGTGCGAGGGAAGCTAGAAATCTAGTGAGACAATATATAAATTGAGTAAAGGAACCTAGGAATTGAGCGAGGCAACTTAGCAATTGAGCGATGCAACGTAGAAATTCAGCGAGGCAACTTAAGATTTGAGCAAGGGAACCTCGCTCAATTTCAACGTAGCCTAAACCTTGCTCAATTTCTAGCTTCCCTCACTCAATTCATACCTTGTCCTGCTTAATTTTCAATTTACTCACTCAATTTCATATTTGCCTCGCTCAATTTCTAGTTTGACCATGAAGTGATTGAAATTGACCGTGAAGTGAATGAAATGTATTTTCGACCATCGACCTGATGGAATCTTGGAAAATAACTACGTTGGTTGGCTAAAATAGCTTCTCCTACCCCAAAATCATATGTGGTACGTCAAGTAACTAATTTTAGTTTAGAAGATATTCTTGTTAAATGAATAAAGAAAGAAATGAAAAAAAAAAAGGAGAAAAATTTATATTTATACACACACACACACACACACACATATTTATATAAACATGTATTAAAGAAAAATGTAGGTACAATAAAGTTCTCCATGTAAAAAATAAAAAATAAATAAAGAAGAAAAAAGAAAAAAAAGTGCAGAGCATTATAATTATGGCTACGGTTATAATCCGTAGCGATAGGCCGGTCAACCCCAATTCGCTGGCTTCTTTTTCATTTTTTTTTCTTTTCCTTGTTGTAATCCCCACTGAATTTTGGATTTTTGGATTTGAGAATGGGTTCGGGTTTAGGTTATAGGTTTTGGAATTTGAGAATGGGTTCGGGTTTAGGTTATAGGTTTTGGAATTTGAGAATGGGTTCGGGTTTAGGTTATAGGTTTTAGTTTTGATTTAGGTTATAGGTTTTGGGATTTGAGAATGGGTTCGGGTTTAGGTTATAGGTTTTAGTTTTGGTTTTGGTTATAGGTTTTGGTTTAGGTTTTAGGTTTAGGTTTAGGTTTGGGTTTGGGTTTTGGGATTTGAGAATGGGTTCGGGTTTAGGTTATAGGTTTTAGTTTTGGTTTAAGTTATAGGTTTTGGGACTTGAGAATGGGTTCGAATTTAGGTTATAGGTTTTGATTTTGGTTTAGGTTATAGGTTTTGGTTTAGGTTATAGGTTATAGGTTTAGGATAAGGTTATAGGTTTAGGATAAGGTTATAGGTTTTGGGATTTGAGAATAGTTTTAAGTTATTAGTATAGGTTTAGGTTAGGTTATAGGTTTTGGGATCTGAGAATGGGTTCGGGTTTAGGTTATAGGTTTAGGTTATAGGTTATAGGTTATGGGATTTGAGAATGGATTCGGGTTTAGGTTATAGGTTTTGGTTTTGATTTTGGTTTAGGGATTTGAGTTTAGGTTATAAGTTTAGGTTTAGGTTTGGATTTAGGTTTTGGGATTTGAGAATGGGTCCGGGTTTAGGTTACGGGTTTTGGGATTTGAGAATGGGTTCGGGTTTAGGTTATAGGTTTTAGTTTTGGTTTAGGTTATAGGTTTTGAGATTTGAGAATGGGTTCGGGTTTAGGTTATAGGTTTTAGTTTTGGTTTTGGTTATAGGTTTTGGTTTAGGTTTTAGGTTTAGGTTTAGGTTTGGGTTTGGGTTTTGGAATTTGAGAATGGGTTCGGTTTTAGGTCATAGGTTTTATTTTTGGTTTAGGTTATAGGTTATAGGTTTAGGATAAGGTTTTGGTTTAGGTTATAGGTTTTGGGATTGGAGAATGGGTTCGGGTTTAGGTCTTAGGTTTTGGTTTTAGTTTTGGTTTTAGTTATGGTTTTGGTTTAGGTTATAGGTTTTAGGACTTGAGAATTGGTTCGGGTTTAGGTTATAGGTTTTGGTTTTGGTTTTGGTTTTGGTTTAGATTATAGGTTTTGAATTTTAGAATGGGTTCAGGTTTAGGTTATAGGTTTTGGGATTTAAGAATGGGTTCGGGTTTAGGTCATAGGTTTTGGTTTTGGCTTAGGTTATAGGTTTTGGGATTTGAGAATGGGTTCAGGTTTAGGTCATAGGTTTTGGGATTTGATAATGGGTTTGGGTTTAGGTCATAGGTTTTAGTTTCGGTTGAGGTTATAGGTTTTGGGATTTGAGAATGGGTTTGGGTTTAGGTCATAGGTTTTGGTTTCGGTTTAGGTTATAGGTTTTGGGATTTGAGAATGGGTTTGGGTTTAGGTCATAGGTTTTGGGATTTGAGAATGCCGGTTTAGGTCATAGGTTTTGGTTTCGATTTAGGTTATAGGTTTTGGGATTGGAGAATGGGTTCGGGTTTAGGTCTTAGGTTTTGGTTTTGGTTTTGGTTTTGGTTTAGGTTATAGGTTTTGGTTTAGGTTATAGGTTAGAGGTTTAGGATAAGGTTTTAGGTTTAGGTTATAGGTTTTTGGAATATTTGAGAGTGGGTTCGGGTTTAGGTTATAGGTTTTGGCTATGGTTTTATGGTTTTGGTTTAGGTTATAGGTTTTTGGATTTGAGAATGGGTTCGGGTTTAGGTCTTAGATTTTGGTTTTGGTTTTAGTTTTGGTTTAGGTTATAGGTTTTGGTTTAGGTTATAGGTTTTTGGATTTGAGAATGGGTTTGAGTTTAGGTTATAGGTTTTGGTTATGGTTTTGGTTTAGGTTATAGGTTTCAAAATTTGAGAATTGGTTCGGGTTTAGGTTATAGGTTTTGGTTTTGGTTATAGGTTTTGGATTTTAGAATGGGTTTGGGTTTAGGTTATAGGTTTAGGTTTAGGTTTAGGTTATAGGTTTTGGGATTTGAGAATGGGTTCGGGTTTAGGTTATAGGTTTTGGTTTTGGTTTAGGTTATAGGTTTTGGGATTTGAGAATGGGTTCGGGTTTAGGTCATAGGTTTTGGGATTTGAGAATGGGTTTGGGTTTAGGTCATAGGTTTTGGTTTCGGTTTAGGTTATAGGTTTTGGGATTGGAGAATGGGTCGGGTTTAGGTCTTAGGTTTTGGTTTTGGTTTTGGTTTAGGTTATAGGTTTTGGTTTAGGTTATAGGTTATACGTTTAGGATAAGGTTTAGGTTTATGTTATAGGTTTTTGGATTTGAGAATGGGTTCGGGTTTAGGTTATAGGTTTAGGATAAGGTTTTAGGTTTAGGTTATAGGTTTTTGAAATATTTGAGAATGGGTTCGGGTTTAGGTTATAGGTTTTGGTTATGGTTTTATGGTTTTGGTTTAGGTTATAGGTTTTAGGATTTGAGAATGGGTTCGGGTTTAGATCTTAGGTTTTGGTTTTGGTTTAGGTTATAGGTTTTGGTTTAGGTTATAGGTTATAGGTTTAGGATAAGGTTTAGGTTTAGGTTATAGGTTTTTGGATTTGAGAATGGGTTTGAGTTTAGGTTATAGGTTTTGGTTTAGGTTATAGGTTTCAGGATTTGAGAATTGGTTCGGGTTTAGGTTATAGGTTTTGGTTTTGGTTATAGGTTTTGGATTTTAGAATGGGTTCGGGTTTATGTTTAGGTTTAGGTTATAGGTTTTGGGATTTGAGAATGGGTTCGGGTTTGAGTCATAGGTTTTGATTTTGGTTTAGGTTATAGGTTTTGGGATTTAAGAATGGGTTCGGGTTTAGGTCATAGGTTTTGGGATTTGAGAATGGGTTTGGGTTTAGGTCATAGGTTTTGGTTTCGGTTTAGATTATAGGTTTTGGGATTGGAGAATGGGTCAGGTTTAGGTCTTAGGTTTTGGTTTTGGTTTTGGTTTTGGTTTTGGTTTAGGTTATAGGTTTTGGTTTAGGTTATAGGTTATAGGTTTAGGATAAGGTTTAGGTTTATGTTATAGGTTTTTGGATTTGAGAATGGGTTCGGGTTTAGGTTATAGGTTTAGGTTATGGTTTTGGTTTAGGTTATAGGTTTTAGGATTTGAGAATGGGTTCGGGTTTAGGTTATAGGTTTTGGTTATGGTTTTGGTTTAGGTTATAAGTTATAGGTTTAGGATAAGGTTTAGGTTTAGGTTTTAGGTTTTAGGATTTGAGAATGGGTTCGGGTTTAGGTTATAGGTTTTGGTTATGGTTTTAATTTAGGTGATAGGTTTTGGGATTTGAGAATGGGTTCGAGTTTAGGTCATAGGTTTTGGTTTTGGTTTAGGTTTATAGGTTTTAGGATTTGAGAATGGGTTTGGGTTTAGGTTATAGGTTTTGGTTTTGGTTATAGGTTTTTGGGTTTGAGAATAGGTTCGGGTTTAGGTTAAGGGTATGGTACCTGCAAATACAAATATAAATATGGCCTGTCCAAATGGCCAGGCCCTTCCAATGCCGTCCATAGTAAATGGACAGCTTCATCATGGTCATAACAGCGGTTCCCACCTTCGAGGGACCCCCGCTCTTCCGGATAGCTCCGATGCACATCCGGGTCTGCTCCATTAATTTTGAGCAAATACATAAACACGGCCTGTCCAAATGGTCAGGCCCTTCCAATACTGTCCATAGAAAATGGACAGCTTCATTATGGTCATAACAGCGGTTCCTACCTTCCAGGGACCCCCACTCTTCCGGATAGCTCCGACGCACATTCGGGTCTGCTCCATTAATTTTGAGCAAATACATAAACACAGCCTGTCCAAATGGCCAGGCCCTTCCAATGTTGTCCATAGGAAATGGACAGCTTCACCATGGTCATAACAGTGGTTCCCACCTTCCAGGGACCCCCGCTCTTCCAGATAGCTCTGACGCACATCTGGGTCTGCTCCATCAATTTCGAGCAAATAATAAACATGGTCTGTCCAAATGGCCAGACCACTCCAATAATGTGCATTCTTGAGTCAAGAGACGTACCAGATGCTTAAATCTAAAATATGTATTTAAACATAAAATGGCATTGGGAATCGCTTCTCAAAACCGCAGACTGTTTTCTTTTGAAACTCGCTCATCTCACCTGAAAACCTGTCACATAATGAATAACTATAACCACAATGATAACTACACATGTGCATTCTTGACAAGAGACGTACCAGATGCTTGAATCTGAATATGCAGCTCCAATCCTCCCACATGCAACATACACCTGAAATTCTAATGGTATGGACTTCAACAAAATGTTCAGTTAAAGCTACAGTCCGCATTCCAGTTCAAGTTCAGTTCATAAATGAGTTCCAGTTCATAGATTTGTCTGGAGTTTAGTCTATGAATCAGTTGACAAATTAGATTAGGATTTGTTGCAATCACATGATACAATGCAGTTCACATGAGTGCATGAATCAGTTTACAAATGAGTGTAAAAAAGAAAAGTAACCATTGATTTGGAAAAAAAATCATTAATGTGCATCACTTCACAAAAACCTACAATCCATCACTGCAATCACAGAATAAGTCAATGAATCACTTCATAACCATCCATCGATCTGCATCACTTCACAAGCATGTGCATTAGTTACAAAAGTCTAGGATCTGTTGCAATAAGGAAAAGTCAATCAGTTACACAAATGAGTTGACGAATCAAGCTATAAATGAGTGCATGAAGCCCAAGAACCCTTTCTCAAATCCCAAAACCAATAAAACCAAAACCAAAACCTATAACCTAACTCGAACCCATTCTCAAATCCCAAAATCTATAACCTAAACCTAAACCTTATCCTAAACCTATAACCTATAACCTAAACCTAAACCTAAACCTTATCCTAAACCTATAACCTATAACCTAGACTAAAACCTATAACCTAAACCAAAACCAAAACCTATAACCTAAACTCAAGCCCATTCTCAAATCCCCAAACCTATAACCTAAACCGAAACCCAAACCTATAACATAAACCCGAACCTATTCTCAAATCCCAAAACCTATAACCTAAATCAAAACCAAACTTATAACATAAACCCGAACCCATTCTCAAATCCCAAAACCTATAACCTAAACCAAAACTAAAGCCTATAACCTAAACCCGAACCCATTCTTAAATTCCAAAACCTGTAACCTAAACCCGAACCCATTCTCAAATCCCAAAACTCAAACCCAAACCTAAACCTAAACCTATAACCTAAACCAAAACCAAAACCAAAACCAAAACCTATAACCTAAACCCAAATCCATTCTCAAATCCCAGAACCACCTAAACCAAAACCTATAACCTAAACCCGAACCCATTCTCAAATCCCAAAACCTATAACCTAAACCAAAACCAAACCTATAACATAAACTCGAACCCATTCTCAAATCCCAAAACCTATAACCTAAACCAAAACTAAAACCTATAACCTAAACCCAAACCCATTCTTAAATTTCAAAACCTGTAACCTAAACCTGAACCCATTCTCAAATCCCAAAACTCAAACCCAAACCTATAACCAAAACCAAAACCAAAACCAAAACCAAAACCTATAACCTAAACCCAAATCCATTCTCAAATCCCAGAACCTATAACCTAAACCAAAACCTATAACCTAAACCCGAACCCATTCTCAAATCCCAAAACCTATAAGCTAAACCAAAACCAAACCTATAACATAAACCCGAACCCATTCTCAAATCCCAAAACCTATAACCTAAACCAAAACTAAAACCTATAACCTAAATCCGAACCCATTCTTAAATTCCAAAACCTGTAACCTAAACCCGAACCCATTCTCAAATTCCAAAACTCAAACCCAAACCTAAACCTAAACCAAAACCTATAACCTAAACCCAAATCCATTCTCAAATCCCAGAACCTATAACCTAAACCAAAACCTATAACCTAAACCTGAACCCATTCTCAAATCCCAAAACCTATAACCTAACCTAAACCTATACTTATAACCTAAAACTATTCCCAAATCCCAAAACCTATAACCTAACCCGAACCCATTCTCAAATCCCAAAACCTATAACCTAAACCTAAACCTAAACCTTATCCTAAACCTATAACCTATAACCTAAACCAAAACCAAAACCTATAACCTAACCCGAACCCATTCTCAAATGCCAAAACCTATAACCTAAACCTAAACCTAAACCTTATCTTAAACCTATAACCTATAACCTAAACCTAAACCTATAACCTAAACTCAAATCCTAGCGGGGATTACAACAGGGAAAAGGAAAAAAAATAAAAATGAAAAAGAAGCCAGCGAGATGGGGTCAATCGGGTCAATGCAATGCACTTTTTTTATTTTTTATTTTTTATTTTTTTATTTTTATTTTTTAGGGATTATCCCAAACCCGAACTTGATTTCCTAAACCTAAACTTTAACCTATTCTCAATTCCCTAAAGCTATTACCTATAACCTACACCTAAACCTAACTTAAACCTATAACCTTAACCTAAACCTAAAACCTAAACCTAAACCTAAAACCTAAATGTATTCTCAAATCCTTAAACCTGAACCTACACCTAATCCTAATCTTAACTCCTTAACCTAAACCTAAACTTGAAAAACCAAACTAAACCCGATCTCCAACCTGAACCCAATTTCCTAAACCTAAACCTTAACCTATTCTCAATTCCCTAAAGCTTTAACCTATAACCTAAACCTAAACCTAAACCTTAACTTAAACCTAAACCCAAACATATAACTAAATTTTCAGTTTGCCCTGCTCAATTTTCAGTTTGCCCCGCTTAATTTTCAGTTTGCCCTGCTCATATATGGACGGTTTGGATATAACGCATACATCATGATGGGACCCACAAAAGAAAAAAAAAATTTCAGTTTGAGTGGGGTAAATTGAAAATTGAGCGGGGCAAACTGGAAATTGAGCGGGGTAAACTGGAAATTGGGCGGGGCAAACTAGAAATTGAGCGGGGTAAATGGAAATTGAGCGGGGTAAACGGAAATTGAGCAGGGCAAACTGGAAATTGAGCGAGGCAAATTGGAAATTGAGTGGGGCAAACTGAGCGGGGTAAACTGAAAATTGAGCGGGGCAAACTGAAAATTAAGCGGGGCAAATTGGAAATTAAGCATGGCAAACTGAAAATTGAGCGAGGCAAACTGGAAATTGAGCGGGACAAACTGAAAATTGAGTGGGGTAAACTGGAAATTGAGCGGGGCAAACTAGAAATTGAGCGGGGCAAACTGAAAATTGAGCGGGGTAAACTGGAAATTGAAATTGAGCGGGGCAAACTGGAAATTGAGCAGGGCAAACTAGAAATTGAGTGGGGCAAACTGATTTTTTATTTATTTTTACTATGCTGCTTTTGTGGGTCCCATCATGATGTATGTGTTATATCAAATCTGTCCATATATTTTACGAGCTCATATTAAGGCTTGGGACAAAAAATAAGATAGATCTAACTATCAAGTGGACCACACTGTAAAAGGAAACCTAGGATTTGAGCGAGGCGAGGGAAGCTACAAATTGTGCGAGGGAACCTAGAAATTGAGAGAGGCAACCTACGAATTGAGCGAAGAAGCTAGAAATTAAGTGAGGCAACCTAGGATTTGAGCGAGGGAACATCGAAATTGGAGCGAGGCAACTTAGGAATTGAGCGAGGGAAGCTAGAGATTGAGCGAGGCGAGCGAGGCAACATAGAAATTGGAGTGAGGATTGAGCAAGGGAACCTAGAAATTGAGCGAGGCAACCTAGGAGTTGAGCAAGGCAACGAAAAGAATTCAATGAAGTAACCAAAAAATTAAGCAAGGGAAACATCAATTTGAGCGAGGCAAGCTTAAAATTGGGTGAGGCTAACATGAATTGGAATGAACTTTAAATGTAATTGACCTAGCCTAACAATTTGCTTTTTTGAATTTGACCGATTAGTTAATGAAATTGACCGAGATTTACATGAAATTCTCTTCGGTGAATTTGATCGAGCAATTAATGAAATTGACCGAGCGGTTCATAAAATTTTCAGTACGCACTTATAGTGCTGAGTTAACTAAGTTGGGCACACCCAGATCCATAGCTCAATTGGCAGACTGAGTAGAGATACCTCATGTCAACACTTGAGGTCCTGGTATCGATTCCTAGCGGGGGTGGCTAACATGGAGTGTGTGTATTGACATGGGTGTGTACTAACAAGCTAACCTAAAAAAACTTTTTTTTAAAAATTAATAGTAAAATATTAAAAAATTAAAAATATTGAGTTGGGCCCACCTTGAATGTATGTGGACTATCCATGACGTTCATCCATTTTTCCATCTAAAGCAAGGGTTTCAGTCCAAAATGGTGGCATATTGAAATATCAAGTGGATCACACCACAGGAAACAATGTTTCCACCGTGGAAACCTTGTTATGCCCCTACAATGATGTTTTACTTGTAATCCATCATGTTCATAGGATGATTTTCGCATGGATGAACCGAAAACCAAGATGGGAGCTTCATTCGGCATTTCAATGGCCCAAAAAAAATTTATGCCATTTAGGTAAATGTATATCATACCTGTCATGCGTACTGTCTTCCGTGGAGGGAACATTTTCAGGAAAAACGAGATAATGTTGATTAGGGGTGTACATCGAGTCAAACCGAGTAAAGCTGGCTTCATGTCGACTTGGCTCGGCCACTGGCTGACCTCAGCTCGAGCTCGGCTAGGCTTGGTCCTTGAGCCTGATTGGCCATCTCAGCTTGGTTTAGTCAGTAGCTTGAGCCGAGTTCGTCATTGAGGCATTTTCACAAACACCTGAGTTGCAACTTCAAAATCCCACTATTTTACAAACAAATGTAATTATTTTATAGGTATTTTATCAAATACCTTCTAAGCAACATAAAAACCATGAAAAACAAAGAGAAAAAAGGTATTTGTTTCATGTACATACTTTCTTTGCCGCCGGCCACATTTCGTTGAGTCATTTTATCAGACAGTTGGTGAGTAACATCAATGGCAGAGTAAACGATTCATTGAACTGGTCCGATTCGAGCTGGATTCTGTCCAAGTTGAGTCGGCTGAGGCTTGCTCGAACTCATTTTCGAGCTCAAAAAATTAGCTCAACTCAGCTTGAACTTAGCTATGAACCGAGTTGAATCAAGCTTTTTCAACTCGAGTCGAGCGAGCTAACCGACCTAGCTCGGTTCGTGTACACCCCTAATGTTGATGAATAGAGAGGGTGGGATCCAGCTAGAGCGTGGTGCAATCCAAGCAACAGATGTAGCGGTGGAGTTTTCGTCCTTTTTTTTTTTTTTTAAATGGAGCGAGAGAAGTGAGGGAGAGGAAAAGCAACGGCAGTAAAAAGGAGGGGTAGTTTCGTCCTCAAAGTCACTGTCCGCACGTGCTAGTCTAAGTTGGTAACTTAAGTTTGTATGCTGCGATAAAAACTGCTGGGTAAAAGGTTTTGTCTACAGTGGTCATTTTCTCGGAGTGGAAAGGAAATCTCGTAGGAGTAACAAAAATGTAGTCACACGAAGTGTACTGTATGCATGGGATTCCCTCTCCAATATGTAGTCCTGCTGTTGTGGTTCATTAATTGTATGTGGCCCACCAGGGAGAGATGTCAAGTTGTAGGGGGTGAGGATGCGATTTGCCTGTGCCCCCACGACAGGAATTTCCTGTGGTAGGAAACTGTGTGGGGTCCACATAGATGCCTGTGATAAATCCAATCTGTCTGTCAATTTCTAAACATCTCCAGTGGGCCACACCACATGATAATGGAAACGTCCACTGTTGAAACCGTAGAGTTATTAGTCTGTACACCAGTTGAACTGAGTGGTAGAACTCGACTCAGCTCAGTCCTCGAGCCTGTCTTGCTAGCTCAGCTTCCTGCTATAATTTTAGGGCCTGTTTCGCCAGGCAGATTGGATGGTATTAGAGTGGATTGCATGGATTTCAAAGTAATGGGATAGTATTAGAGTGGATTGTATAAATTTCAAGGTAATGATAGTTGCTTTAGTGGATTGGTGCAAGATTTATGGGATTGCCATATCCCGCGATTGACATATCCGGTTTGTTTAGCACGCCCACCTAATCCTGAGATTAAACCTTCCAATCCCTTTCAATCCATTGAACCAAACACATCCCAGGAAATTTTGAAGGGATTAGGGTGGATCGGATGGGATGGGATTTAAAGTTAATGATGGTGATGTCAGTGGATTGTCTTAAGATCCTGGGGATTTCTATATCCCGGGATCAGGATCCCGTGTCTGTTTGGCATGCCTGGGCCAATCCCAGGATCTATCTTCCAATCCCTTCTAATCCCTTCCAATCCCATCCAATATGCCTGGCCAAACAGGCCCTTAATTCAGTTTGAGCCGGTTTGGTATTTTTTATATATATATAATTAGAATGCATCTTCAAATTTTCATTACAGCATGAAATTTTTCCAAGCTCTAAAAATCAACTCAATTTGGTCCAACTCTAATTTCGAGCCAAGGTGAGTTGTGCTTTTCTAAGTCGAATCTAGCGGGATGATTGAGCTAACTTGCCTCGTGTATAGCTCTAATTATTAGCGCTCAGATAAGCTGTGGGAACAAATATCATTTTGATACAAAACTTGTGTGGCCCACACAAGGTTTCCTATGGTGGCATTCAATTCCCATTATTTTTATATGGTGTGGCCCACCTGAGTTTTAAATGTCACGCCCCTAAATTCAGGTACAGAGTGTGCACCCTCAGACTCGAGTTTCGGTTCGTAACTCAAGTACAAGGTGTACTAACTTAATTCTTTAATCGGTTTGATCGCATGTGATATTTACGTTCAATATAAAGTCCACCATTATCTCAATCTCACATGCATCATACTTAACACCAATTAACTAATCATATACAAATCTTGACAACTCTTACAATAAAATAAACCTTAAAATTATTCATTTATTATGCCATTATACTATAATGGTATTTATTCCATGCTAGCATTGTTCTAAAGAAATAAAGTTAAATAATTTCTTAAAGTCTCAAAATAAATACCAGTGCATTATACGATAATCAAACTATACTAACAAAATAAAACATATAATTAAAAATTTTCTAATGCCGCCACTTTATCTTTAGATAAGTATGGCCATGTTTCAGGTAGGTCATGTTCAGGTATGGTAGATCCTTCCGGTTCTTGTACTACGTCATCTGTTAATGGCTCCTCTGTACGATTTTTCCATCAATAAAAATGTAAGCTGGCTAGGCTTAGTGATATAACCCAGCATGGTTCATAATCACAACAATTTAAAATAATATATAAAAAAAATATGTACAATGATATAAATGTAAAATGATGTATGAATGCATCAAATGAGATAATCGTCCATCTGCTTAGGTTGGAGATTATGAACCCGCATCCACCCTTTGGGTAGACTTCCACCTTTCAGTAGGCTTGGGCATAGCCCGCATCTGGTAACGCTATACCAGGATTGACATTTCTTCCAAGGAGGGCCCCTAGGATCGACCGTGCATTATGCAATATAATGAATGATGGATTATATCTAAATGCATATTAGGCATCGTTGTCTCCATTAGATATTCACGTATAAATTTTTTTTATATATCTATCATATCAAAATATTCAAACCGGTAAATCAATTAAACAATCACAATTATTTATTTTAATTTTAATGAATTATGAGACAAGTTAGGTCACTACCTAAGTTTGGTAGTATTGACTCTACAATGTGATTAGGTTGATTTGAATTCCGATGTCCTATCAATTTTAGCAACGATATTATATTTCATTTATTTTTTATTACATGGTGGGGCTTACCTTTGATTAACATCCCAGGTGACCAGATCCAAAATAATCAAATGATTTTTTTTAAGATTATAAAATTGAATGAAAATTACTTGATCAGGGTGGCCCATCGGATGGTCAGATCATCCAGATTCTTGAGGTATTGTTATATTTTACCTCGATGCATTGAAGGAGTGGTGTGGATCTAACCACACATTCACCAATGGCCCATCTCGACCTTCTGCGCCAAGTGATACCAACACTTGTGCAAAATTTCTAAGATTCTTTTATCAAACACTTCTAGATCTAACTAATGTGGCCCATCTGATGGTTAGATTGATCTGAATATTAGGGCCCTTGTATATTTTGACCTCATGAATCATATGATCCGAACAGATCTAATCTAATTTGATCAGATGCACACTAACTACAATTACATAATTTTATATTCGCCTCACCTTTAAAGGGCATCCACCCATGATTCAATATAATGAACGCGTGACCAATCCACACCTTTCATTGCATTCACCGAATCAAATTATATTAAATATATAAATATATTAAAAGGAGGACAATACACATACCCGATCTAAGCACTCCAAAATTCTCTTTTTTCCTTTCTCTGTTGTCGCATGTAGTCCCTTTTTTTTAATATTTAAATTTGACTAGAATTCTTTTATTCTTGAGAGATGCGGAGAGGGATATTTAAATTTGACTAGAAGTCTTTTATTCTTGCGAGATGCGGAGAGGGATATTTAAATTTGACTATAACTCTTTTATTCTTAAGAGATGCAGAGATAAGATAGATTTAAATTAAATATAAAATAAAGATAAGATTTTAAAAAAATCTTTTATTATTATTAATGAATTTCACGGCCCTTACATTCTATCCCCCTAAAAGAAAATTTTCATCCTCAAAATTTACCTGAAACTACTGCTCAAAGAGATGAGGATATTTTTCACGAATTTCTCTTTCCTGTTCCCAAGATGCTTCGTCTACTTCATGATGACTCCGTAAAACCTTAACTAAATACACTGTCTTAGTGCGCAACACGTGCTCCTTTCGATCCAGTATTCGAATTGGTTTCTCCACGAAAGATGTGTCTTCCCGTAAATCGAGATCTTGCCAATCAATCACATGAGAATCATCCCTCTTATACTTCCGTAGCATCGATACATGGAAAACATTATGGACATTGGCCAATTGAGGATGTAATGCAAGCCGATATGTCACTGCTCCAATCCGCTCTAATATTTCGAATCGTCCGATAAAACGTGGTGCGAGTTTTTTCTTAGTACCAAATTGCATCAATCCCTTCATGTGAGAAACCTTCAAAAATATGTGGTCTCCTATTGCAAACTCTAGATCTCGTCTTCGATTGTCGGCGTAGCTCTTTTGACGACTTTGGGTAGCTTGTAGTCGCTTTCGAATAATTTCAACTTTCTCAGCCGCTTCTTGAATAACATCTGGCCCAATTAAATATTTCTCACCTACTTCAGCCCAACAGTTAGGTGCTCGGCAAGGACGTCCATACAAGACTTCGTACGGAGCCATACCAATGCTTGCTTGGTAACTATTGTTGTAGGTGAATTCAGCATAATGTATGTTGTCGTCCCAGCTTCCCTTGAAATTCAGAGCGCATGCACGTAATAGGTCTTCTAATATTTGATTCACACGCTCCGTTTGCCATTAGATTGTGGATGATATGCTGTGCTGTAGTCCGTAGTCATACCCATAGCTTCCTGTTGACTTGTCCAGAATCATGAAGTAAAACATGGATCTCGATCCGATACAATAAAACTAGGGACATCATGAAGTCTCACTATTTTCTTGATGTATAGCTTAGTGAGTTCCTCCATTGAATAATTGATACGGATAGGAATAAAGTGCGCTAATTTGGTTAGTCAATCGACAATTACCCAAATCGAATCGTGCTTCTTCTGCGTCTTAAGAAGACTGACTATAAAGTCCATAGAAATACAATCCTACTTCCACTCAGTTACTTTAAGAGGCTGCAATAATCCTGATGGGTTCCGATGATCCGCCTTTACCTGTTGACATACAAAACATCTCGACACATAATTGACGATTTCTCTCTTCATATTCGGCCACCAAAATGATCATTTCACACTATGATACATCTTCGTGCTTTCCGGATGAATTGTAAACTTAGTTTGGTGTGCATCATTTAGAATCTCATCTTTTAGATCTGGAATATTAGGCACACAAAGTCGACCTCGCTACCAAATTCCTTTATCGTCCCCTATACTCCAATCTGAAGTCTTATCATTTTGATACTTGGCTATTATTTTTAAAAACTATTTATCATTTGTTTGAGCTTCAATTATTTACTTCATAAGAGTCCATTTTACCATAATGTTACATATACGAATCTTCTTTTCTTGAAAATTCAATCGAAAATCAAACTCTTTAATGAAATTCAACATTTTCCATTCGTGTACCATTAAACTGGCTATACTCTTTTATTTGTATTCTTTTCTACTCAAAGCATCAGCAACTAGATTAGTCTTACCCGAATGATAGGACAACGAAAAATCATAATCCTTGAGAAATTCCATCCATCTTCTCTGCCTCATGTTCAAGTCTTTCTGAGAGAATAGATACCTCAAACTCTTGTGATCTGTATAAAGCTCGAACTGTTCACCATATATGTAATGCTGCCAAATCTTCAATGCAAATACAATCGTACCCAACTCTAGGTGGATAATTACGCTCATGGAGTTTAAGCTGCCTCGATGCATATGCGATCACCTTGCCCCCTTGCATTAGTACACAACATAGACCTTTAGTTGATGCATCGATGTAAACTTTAAATACCAAAACATCCTTCAGGGGGGTTAGAACGAGAGTTGAGGTGAAGAGTTGCTTTAATTCAACAAAAGCTTCTTCACACTTTTCAGTCCACTTGAAGGACACTCCTTTTCGAGTTAAATTCGTTAGCGGTCTGACAATCTTCGAAAAATTCTTTATAAACCTTCTATAATACCCAGCGAGCCTAAGAAAGCTTCTAATTTCTGACACACTTGTAGGCTGTTCCCACTTCACCACCACTTCGATCTTCATAGGGTTAACCGCAATACCTTTCTCTGAAACAATATGCCCAAGAAATTTAACACTCTCCTTCCAGAACTCACACTTAGAAAACTTAGCATATAATTGATTATCTTTTAGAGTTTGCAACACCGTCCTTAGATGTAGCTCATGCTCTTCACTAGTCTTCGAGTAAATCAGAATGTCATCAATGAACACGATGATAAAGTTGTCTAAATAAGGCTGGAACACCCTATTCATCAAGTCTATAAACACTGCAGGTGCATTAGTTAACCCAAATGGCATGACCAAAAATTTATAATGACTATAACGCGTTCTGAAAGCAGTTTTATAGATATCCTCTTCTTTAACACGTAGTTGGTGATAACCTGATCTCAAATTGATCTTAGAAAAATATCGAGCTTCTTTCAACTGATCAAACAAATCATTTATGTGGGGTAATGGGTACTTATTTTTAATCGTCATCTGATTTAAGCGACGATAATCAATACACAAACGTCGAGTGTCATCTTTCTTATTTACAAAAAGTACTAGTGCACCCCAAGGAGAAGTACTCGGTCGAATAAATCCTCGGGACCTCAATTCTTCTAGCTGCTCCTTCAGTTCCTTCAGTTCAATAGGCGTCATTCGATATGGAGACATAGATATTGGTGCCGATCCTGGTAAGAGATCGATACCAAAATCCACGTCTCGCTGAGGTGGTAGTCCTGGTATATCCTAAAAAACTTCAGGGCATTCCTGCACAACCGGAATCAAATCCACTGTCGTTTCTTGTTTCTCACTACCAATCAACGTCATAACACGCTCGATCTTCTCATTTTTCTTTTTTCCATGAATCATAAATGGTTCTCTTCCTGGCGCTGCAAAAGGTAACCGCCTTCGCATAATAATTCAACGTCGCATGATTTCGAGTAAGCCAATTCATTCCAAGAATAACATCGTATCCCACCATACTCATTTTATTAAATTAGCTAACAAAGGAATATCGCCTATCATAAGGGGAATAGATTTACATATTTTGTCCAAAATAATTGACTTATCGATAGTAGATTCTACCAAAATTTGCTTGTCGAGAATTTCTGACTTCAATGTTAACCAAGATACTAACGATGATGAAATAAAAGATAAAGTAGCCCCAGAATCAAATAACACAAAAATCGAAATACCGTGCGTTTCGATCATACCTTCAACAACGTTATTATTTTCTTTTAGATTCTCCTTAGATGAAATGGAATAAACCCGTGCACGTGGTGGCTGTTGCCTATTAGGATGATTCCCTTGGCCTTGAGGAACTGATGAAGATGGTCGACTTTGCTGATTCTACTATGGTCGAGGCGGTTGGGTATGTGATGCTTGCGATGTCTGACTTGTTTGTTGAGATGATGCTGGAAATTGCAATCGCGGTGGTATCTGTTGAAGAGGCTTATACCCATATTTCTCATCTTAGTTCTACACACCTGAGCCATGTGTCCATACTTACCACAGCACGCACAATTTCCTAGAAAATAACGTTCTTGGGTTCTCAGTGTTGATGATTGAATTTCTATTTTGAGTTTCTTCTCTAGTGGTTGGTGTTGAGTATGTGTCAGCCTATTTCTTTATCCTGTTTCTTTTATCTGCACACGAGATTTGAGAAACCGCTCTGTATCTTGTTCTGCTCGTAAGGCTTTATCGACTACTTCTGAGTATTTCTTTACATCTATGCAACAAAATTTGGTTCTGATATTATGTCTTAACCCTTCTTTAAATTTTATAATATTATAATCTTTATCTTCCATTACATTTGACACATAACTTGCTAATACAACAAATTTTACTTCATACTGGGCTACCATCATGGAACCTTATTCTAGCTTTAAAAATTCTGCCATCTTTTGGATGCGATACGCTTTAGGAAAATATTTCTCACAGAACTTTTCTTGAAATTCATTCCAGGTCCACACATGACCGGCTAGAACCATTTTCTTTACAGTTCTCCACCATACATTGGCTTCGCCCTAAAGAATAAAGGATGTCAATCTAACTTTCTGATCATCAGGGCAGTTCATGGCTTTTAGTACTTTCTCAATCTGCTTCAACCAATCTTCTGCTATTGATGGGTCAGATGTACCCTTGAATACTGGTGGTCATAACTTTGTAAACCTTTCAAGCAAATTTACCTCACGAGGTTGATCAAACCTTAGCGAAGATGTGTTCCGTTGATATTGGGGTGTCTGATTTAAGGTGGCTAACATGTCCTACTGAACGGTGAACTATTCCTGCTGTTGTTTTAACATTCCCACCATTTGTGCTACCAACCCAAAGGCAGCGTCCCACGGCTGAACATTTGTTCCTGCGAGGTTAGCTCGAATAGTGGTTGGGGATAATGGGAGTTGCGTACTAGGTCCAACATTTGCCATTTAACTGGAGGAAGAGGTGGTGGAGGAGCTTGCCCTGCTTCATTGACTTCGTTCTCATCTTGGTCATCAAGAGCTGTTCCAGATTCTTTGAGAATATGAGGATTTGGTAAAGGAGTATTTGGGAGAGGTGCGCTTGCGGATGGTATTCAGTCATGAATACTACGCGTCTTCGTAGGGGCCATAACTCCTATATGATGAATTATTAATGATTCAATGGACTTTATAAATTCTCTAATTCATATTTAATATTACTGAAATACCTTAGCATCAATAACAAAGGAAAATTCAACAAATCATCAAGTTAGTACTGCTACATTATGAACAAACCAGTTCACTATTAGTGGCTACTATTCCAATCATTGGTTTACATGGTTAAAAATTTTAAATATATCTCAAAAATTTTCTAAAAATTTTCACATGAGTATAAAAAATTTTCATAAAATTTTAACTCAATTAGATAACCACAGAATTTTCCAAAATTACTGCAATCAGACTTATTCAGATTTAGACAATTTTTAACCAGTCTGCACTAATTCCTAGAATCAGTATAGTATATGTCATATTTAAATTATTTAGTTATTTTTTATTGAATTTAGACTTCTATATTTACTATTAGGCTTTTGAATCACCTAAATTGGAGTTATATTTATTTAGTCACATTTTTTTAAAGATAGGTGATTTCTGTTGTCCATTGCTGTCCGGCAATACATCACAACTTAAATTACGTTAAAATTTGTTCAAATGTCCAGATTTACGTCTCCAATGAATGTAATTATATAAATAAGTTAAAGTTTCACTTCAGATAATAATAAATGAATTATAATTTATATATAATATATATATAATATATCTCAAAATATTATGATAGAAAATTATAAGTTTCTAATTCTAGGGACCTACACATATTACATGTATACGGTTCATGCCCTATAGGTCACTTACAATATTAATTTAATTTTTAATTTTTTTTGCTCTGATACTAAACTGTCATGCCTCAAAATCTGGGTACAGAGTGTGCACCCTCAGACCGAGTTTCGGTTCATAACTCAAGTACAAGGTGTACTAACTTAATTCTTTAATCGGTTTGATCGCATGTGATATTTACGTTCAATATAAAGTCCACCATTATCTCAATCTCACATGCATCATACTTAATACCAATTAACTAATCATATACAAATCTTGACAACCCTTAAAAGAAAATAAACCTTAAAATTATGCATTTATTATGCCATTATACTATAATGGTGTTTATTCCATGCTAGCATTGTTCCAAAGAAATAAAGTTAAATAATTTCTTAAAGTCTCAAAATAAATACCAGTGCATTATACGATAATCAAACTATACTAACAAAATAAAACATATAATTAAAAATTTTCTAATGCTGCCACTTCATCTTCAGATAAGTATGGCCATGTTTCGGGTGGGTCATGTTCAGGTACAGTAGATCCTTCCGGTTCTTGTGCCACGTCATCTGTTAATGGCTCCTTTGTACGGTTTTTTCATCAATAAAAATGTAAGCTTGCCAAGCTTAGTGATATAACCCAGCATGGTTCATAATCACAACAATTTAAAATAATACATAAAAAAAAATATGTACAATGATTTGAATGTAAAATGATGTATGAATGCATCAGATGGGATAATCATCCATCTGCTTAAGTTGGAGATTGTCAACCCGCATCCACCCGTTGGGTAGGCTTCCACCTTTCAGTAGGCTTGGGCATAGCCCGCATTTGGTAATGCTCTACCAGGATCGATATTTTTTTCAGGGAGGGCCCCTAGGATCGACCGTACATTATGCAATATAATGAATGATGGATGATATCTAAATGCAAATTAGGCATAGTTGTCTCCATTAGATATTCACATATAAATTTTTTTTATACATCTATCATATCAAAATATTCAAACCGGTAAATCAATCAAACAATCACAATTATTTATTTTAATTTTAATGAATTATGAGACAAGTTAGTCACTCACCTGAGTTTGGTAGTATTGACTCTGCAATGTGATTAGGTTGATTTGAATTCCGAGGTCCTATCAATTTTATCAACGATATTATTATTCATTTATTTTTTATTACATGGTAGGGCCCACCTTTGATTAACATCCTAGGTGACCAGATCCAAAATAATCAAATAATTCTTTTTAAGATTATAAAATTGAATAAAAATTACTTGATCAGGGTGGCCCATCGGATGATCAAATCATCCAGATTCTTGAGGTATTGTTATGTTTTACCTCGATGCATTGGAGGAGTGGTGTGGATTTAACCACACATTCACTAATGACCCATCTCGACCTTCTGCGCCAAGTGATACCAACACTTGTGCAAAATATCTAAGATTCCTTTATCAAACACTTCTAGATCTAACTACTGTGGCCCATCTGATGGTTAGATTGATCTGAATATTAGGACCCTTATATATTTTGGCCTCATGAATCATATGATCCAAACAGATCTAATCTAATTTGATCAGATGCACACCAACTACAATTACATAATTTTAGATTCGCCCCACCTTTAAAGGGCATCCACCCATGATTCAATATAATGAACGCGTGATCAATCCACACAGTTCATTGCATTCACCGAATCAAATTATATTAAATATATAAATATATTAAAAGGAGGACAATACACATACCCGATCTAAGCACTCCAAAATTCTCTTTCTCCCTTTCTCTGTTGTCGCATGTATCCCCTTTTTTTAATATTTAAATTTGACTAGAAGTCTTTTATTATTGAGAGATGCGGAGAGAGATATTTAAATTTGACTAGAAGTCTTTTATTCTTGCGAGATGCGAAGAGGGATATTTAAATTTGACTATAACTCTTTTATTCTTAAGAGACGCGGAGATAAGATATATTTAAATTAAATATAAAAAAAAAATAAGATTTTAAAAAAATCTTTTATTATTATTAGTGAATTTCACGGCCCTTACATTAAATCTGCCTATTTTTAGCCTTTTTAACTTATTGTCATGTTTATAAATTGATAGACAGAGTGGATTTATCAAGGGTATCTTTGTGAGCCCCACACAGCTTTGGACCATAGGATCTTTCCCTGGCAGAGGGCACAGGCAATTTGTGTCCATTAGGTAAGCCCTGACCATGGGTCCTACCTTGATATATGTGTTGTATCTCCATGTCGTCCATTAGTTTTTTCACTCATTTTAAGACTGTGTAAAAATGAAGCAGATCCAAATTCAAGCGTATCTAGAGATTGAATGCCCCATTAAAACTCCCAATTTTGAATGGTGAGCATTCAATGACCATTGTTTCCTAGTCATATGGTGTGGTTTATTAAAGATTTGAATTTGCTTTTTCTTGGACCATACCTACAATGATGCAAAAAATCAATGGATAACAAAAGAAATACATTAAGGTGGACATGCGATAATGACACAATTTGGAAACTCAAGTGGGCCACACGAGAGGAATCAGTGGGTATTCAATGACCATTATTGAAACATTTGCATGGCTACAAAAGTTTTGTATTTGGTTACTTTTATTTTTATTTTTATTTTTTTCCTCGCTTCATCCCAATGGGAATAGCCTTATAAACGATTTGGATGGCATGTAAACATTAAGGTGGAGCCCAAGGTCTCAACGATAGATATGTATTTTACAATTTTTTCTCCTGTGGTGCATTCAAGTATCATATCTACCTTAATTTTTTTTTCCGCATGTCCTCAAGTTATCTCACAAAATGGATGGAGCAGGTGGATTTCTCATAAACATCCAGATCCCATCGAGCCCCACGTAGCATCCAATAAAGTAGCCTTTGGCGGGAAACTCCCATTCGTTTGTTCGAAAGTATTTTAGGTGTGTTCATCCTTATTTCTATCAATTCCTACAAGAGCCAATTAGGAAAGGTTGTACGTAATCATCAAAGAATTACATGGTGTTTTTAAAGATTTTTAGATATGTTAAGAGAATTTTGTGGCATTATTGTTGGTGTTTATCAAGTAGCACCTCATCGTCCATTAAGAGAAAGTGGTCAAGCGAATGGTGGTAATGGTTATAGTAACCGTAAGAATGTCAGAAGTATCCAGGTGGGTAGGTTAAGGTTATAAATAGCAAAGGAAGTCAATAGGAAAATGGATCTTATACTAAACAAAACCAAACCAAATCTATCTTTTAATTGTCAGTCATTTACATTCCTTATTGTAATCCTTATATTTATTAATCATTTACATTCCTTAGTATAATCTTTACATTTACCTATAATTTACGTTCCTTATTGTATTCCATAACAGTAATCAACTAGTCGTTAACTTTATATATAATCCGAGTCTACTGTAAGATCCTGGATTTTCACTGTTTTGGATTTTCTAAAATTCTTGAATTTTTTTTAAAATTAATTAACTTATAATATCACTTAATGATCATTAGTACTTAATGTTAGTTTATACAAGGGTGGAACTAGTATAAGACCGCACAAGTTAAATTAATCGACTGTAGGAAGCCAACATAACCGTCAGATCACTTGAACATCAGGTGTAGCCTCATGAATCACTCACATAGGACCCAAATCTAAACGACCTATCTTTAATTAATTAAGAAAATCATAACTCAATTAAAGATCTAACCGGGGCCGAACCAGATAAGGTCCAGATCTTGACTAATAGACCAAATCAACCTCGTTACGCTTTTAGCCTAAAACCGACGGTTTAAAGTGATTATGACTAAATCTCCACTTTTACTGGTTATACATAGGCCACACTATGAATATAGTTAATCTAAATTCTAATCATCGTCCACAAGAAATCTCAATACCTAATTCATTCCAGAAATACCCTGATTTCCCGATCAAGCTCTAAACCGGTCGTTGGTGGGCCACTAGTTACAAAATTATAGAGTAATGTCTGTCTCACTGGACTTGTTGTTCATCGTGGACCACAGACTCAGTGGATGCCCAAAATTTAATTATTCGCGCCGTTCCAGCGGCACTTGCCAAATGCAACCCACCTAAGGCTAGGATTGAAATCCGGCACGTGTAAATGAAACTAAGATATAAGACATTTTAGCCATCAGATTACTTTTAAATTTATGGTAGAGGCCTAATATATTTTCCTACGCCTGCCCACAAAATCCGAGACCCGATCGTGAAATGGTGACCGTTGATCACAAATCGGACCTGTACGACCGAACCCCATATCTGATCATTTTTAAATTTTGCATGGCCCTTCATTGGGCCATGGAGCACCTATCCTACAGTGTATATCAATACGTACACCCCATAGTGGGCCCTAGTATTAGAAAGACCCTCCTATAGGTCTAGTATAGTGAAAACCTAGCCCTTGGGGCCATTTACACCAAATCTAACATTATAAAAGGGCCTCATTTAGGCACCCCCTCTCCCCATACGATTTTATCCTTGAGAAAGAAAGAGAGAAGAGAGAAAAGGGAGAAAGAAGAAAGGAAAGAGAGAAGAAGAAGAGAGTGAAGGAGGGTGTTGGTGGTGGTGGGGCCCAAGGAAGCTCAACCTTGCAGCTCCCTACCCCTTCTCCAAGGGAAGCCCTTCACCACAATCGCAAGAATCGTTCCATTGATCATTTAGATAAATCTCTCACCCCTTTTTCAAGAAACCCTTGTGTTGAGAAGAGATTGTCATGGATTCCTAACATGAAATTGCTTGCTTTAGGTATTCCGGTCGATCGACCCCAAAGTCATTTTCCAAGTCTTTAACTATTCATAGGTGCAGACTATTGTTCTTAGGTGTCCTAACACCAATTTTAGTGTGAGTTTAATGATTTTATTTGCTTGGATGATGCATTTGAAGAATCTAGATAAACCTAGGAAAGACCCTACCCTTGATCCTATCGATTCACATGGAATGGTTATGGAATGTTGTTGCCTTTCATATGATTTGGTTTAAATGGATGATTGCATGTACTTGTTTTGTTTGGTTCACATATGATGTTGCCTCCTAGCATGCATGATCAATTAATTCTTGTGTAATTTGGTTCTATTATGTCTAGGAAGTGCTTAGCTTCCTCACTAACCCACACAAAACACATGCACTCTTGTTTCTTGATATTGGTAGCTTTGCTTGATAGAAAAATCTAAATCGTATGTTGAAAAAATATGAAACATGATGTTGTTTATGCTAGATGATGCATTGATAGTTGACATGTTATGAGTCACCTCCCAAACCATTGGGTTGGTTAGTAATTCGAGGAGAGCGAAGGTGGCCCCGTTAGTAAGACCACCATGAAGTTAAACCCATGGATGTGGGCAAGTGAGTGTAAGACCCGTATCTTAGTCCGTACCGTTTCGTAGACTTCCGCAGTCTTACCGGTCAAATTTCGGCAACCTTCGACCCCTAATCGATATTTACGCGCGACCCTGATTCATATACCGTCAACCCATATCGACTCAACCCAAGACCATTACCATAGCGACCGCGTCATCGCTGCGGTTCCGATGCCGCTACTCGCGCGCCGAGGCGATACCCTGGTCAAGAGATGTGGGCCAACGTTCGGTGTGAAGAAAACGCCACGCGTTGCAAAACTCAAGAGAATCTCTACGAGGTGTCACATCAATCCCATTAATCAATCAATCCCATCACATCACATGTCAAGTACACATCACCTTTCACCCATACCCAAGCAACCACAAAAGTCAACAAAATTCTTACAAAGCCATACCTTTCTTACATAAAAGGTGTAACGCCCGTGAAAAATCCATCCTTGGGCTCGAGTACCAACTCGACCCGAATTTGCGTAGAATTCATTCCTTTGGAAAATTTGACTAGGTTAGCTAGTGCAACGTTAGAATAGCTGGGAAATGGTCCCTGATCACTTTAAATACGTTCTACAAGGCCCGAAGCGAGTGGAACTAAGGGTGCTATAATGCTCTAAAGCCTCGGATCAAACTCTAAGCCGGTTTGTTCTCTGGACCACTTTGAATCTTTGTATTGGATCTAGACCGCACGTTGAAAGTCCGATACCTCCTATCTTAGACCGTTAGGACCGTCTAGCTGGGCTTGACACTCATTCCAAAAATCAAGTCAAACCGATTATTACAGGCTATTTCATTGAGCCCGGACCGAAGAGAGTGTGAATAGGGACATAGTTGGAATTTCAAATTCAAATCTGGCACACAAATTTGACGCATCAGTATTAAGCATTCTGACCGTCAGAATACAGCCAAATTACACCCTTGGATCAGGAAAAATATCTATTATATATCACGGGACTTATAGGCCTGATCTTGATGCGGTGACCGTTAAACCGAAACTGGGCCGCCACGTGCGATCTGGGAACCCAACCGGTCTGAAAACTGGATGTGTGCTAGATCCAGTATGCATGAGCTTAAGTCCGACCGCATTTGGCCTGGGGACCTCCAGAAATGCCCTTTTGGACCGAAACGGCCCCGATTTGGTTAGGCACCAAGTAAACATTGTTCCCAAGCCTATTTTGGGAATGTTTTAGGCTATAAAAGGGGTTGAAACCCTCACTCCTCTCTCCCATCCGAATTTGAGAGAAGCCCTAGCTTGGGAGAGAGAAAAAGAGTGAGAGATTGTGAGAGAGTGGGAGAGTTCTTCCCGCCACTTGTGCTACGTGTTGCACGTGCTTAAGCGACACTCCTCTACCGCTTTCCCGGCGATTCCACCGCAATCCTAGGTAAGTAAAAACCCTAAATAGTCGGTGATTTGAGTTTTTCTTGTTTCCATGGCGATGTAGCTTATGGATCTTATGTATTAGGCTCCTTACTCGCCGTAGACGAAGCATATACACTCCGCTTCAATTCCCGAGTCTACAAGACACTAGGTGAGGATTTTAGACGCTTGGATTGACGGTTCCCAATGCTTTCAATGTCGTTTAATAGTAGATTCTTGATGGCATCGCCGTTTGACATGTACAAAATGCTCTCCGTTTCCCCTTTCGTAAGCTAACGAAGAATATGAGATTTAGGGCATTTTAGTCATTTGTAGGAAGTACTGTTTGCATTCATATTTTGCTGATGTGATTGACATGGTTTGTTGTCGCATTAGGAAGTTAGGAATGCGTGCATAATTAGTTTGGCGAAGAGATTCGCCTAGTTGCACACTTTGGGTCGACATGCTATATGTAGACCTAAGTGTGTAGTGCATGTGTTTGTATAAATGCTTGTATTAGTATGTATTGAATTAAATGATGTTATTTGATACTTTGTGATTGATTTTTCAATTATTATGCCGACCTAAATGATTTTCTACATGTTGACAAAATGCATGATTTCATTACATGCATGGAATGTATGTGCTTGAGGATTTGCTTAAGTTGAATATGCATGGGAAGTATGCCTTGAAGATTTGCTTAAGTTGAATGTTATAACATGTGTTAACATGTTCACATGATGCATTTCAATTCCAATACCTTGTATAGTAATTCCATAGATGTGTGGGACTTGACTTAGTCCAGGCAGTCGGTAACCGAGCAAATTCGTGGCTGACTGGTCATAGCCACGAATGACGCGTCGATGAATGTGATTCGTGTTGAGAGTTGGCGGCAGTGGTTAGGCCACGCGAAGTGTTTTACGCACTTCATGTCGTTCAGTTCGAGATGCGATCGCGCTAGTCGAGCCCGTCAAGTAACCCGACTGGCCGATGTTTGTTCACCATGTATGTATCATAACTGCTTGAACCTAGGGTACTGAACTTACCATTGTAAACCCTATTAACCGTGGTACCTTGATCCACGAAGACTCATGAGCCGGGCATGGTGGTATGGGACACCGTGGTCGAGCTGTCGGCCTACGCTGGGGCCACAAACCTCCCCGTAGTGACCAGTGAGCACCTAGACTCGTGAGCAGATTATGGTGGTATGGGACACTATATTCTAGCTGTCGGCCTACACTGATCAGGCGACGAGCCCTTTGTAGTGACCGCGAGCGTATTCTG
This sequence comes from Magnolia kwangsiensis, assembly GCA_037074715.1. NCBI lineage: Eukaryota > Viridiplantae > Streptophyta > Magnoliopsida > Magnoliales > Magnoliaceae > Magnolia > Magnolia kwangsiensis. Next base: position 139,601,863 of record CM073576.1, on the reverse strand, counting down.
AGTTCACGGGAGGCGACGACCCTTCCGTGCAGTAGAGTACAGTAGGCCTGTATTGATAAGGTGATGGGGGAGCGGTGCAACGAGTGCGAGCAACAGCCCTGGCAGCCCTTGCAGTGACCTACGAAATGTACATCGTATGAGATTACTAGGAGTGACGACCCTAGACAGGATCCGTGTTGGGATTGATACAAGGGAGGTACCTTAGTTTCCCAATCCTGCTGTTTGAATGGACTAATAATAACTTGGTAATCATATCACCATAGCATTGCATGTGCCTGGAAGATGTGGAGCACTCTAGGGAGTGTGGCATGCCGCGGTCGTAAGATGTTGCCGTATGAGGGTGATCGTCGGTGAGGGCATACATCACGTCATATCATCTTGCATTAACAACAGTTTTAGGACTTGTCTGATTTACTGCTTTACTATTATCGCGTGATTGAATTGTGAACATGCTAATCTTTGCTCTATGATTCCACTGAGTTGATCACTCATTCCCACGTTACGGGATGGTGTTTGCAACACCCACCAGACCCTGTTGTAGTTGCAGGTGACGATGAGATCCAGGAGGTGGAGCTAGATGATGACGAGGACCAGGATGAGTTCTCGTATATGCAGTATCATGACGGCTTCCCGTAGGTGACCTGGATCGAGGGGACATCAGTGGGACTTTTCTTTTTGAACATTATTCTTTTGTTATGTACATGTATATGAGACTCAGAGATGTAGTCATACTTTGGAGACAGTTGAGATTACTTTGTTTTTCCATACAGTGATATATATCTTGTTTAGTCTTCCGCTTGCTTTTATCACTGGATCTGAAGTATGAATTGCAGTTTTGGTATACTTTTACTCATGTGAATGCTTTAAATCAGACAACATTGAATCATAACCATTTTTGTTGCATAAGTGACGGTCTGGAACTCGGGAGTTGAGTTTATACACGACCCCCGATTTTCAGGGTGTTACAAGTTGGTATCAGAGCATGAATGAGAGTATACTGGGCCTGGGTTATGGTCTTGCGACGTACGCTGTCGCTTCCTTTGACTTAGGTGGGTGCGAGAAGGGTCTAGAAACACTTCTAGGATCACAGATTCGCCGATAGGCGAAGTCTATAAGGATCGATCGCAAGATCGAGTCTGTAACGCATCTCGGGTCGCGTAAAGCGACCCGAATCACTTCTAAGCTGTAGGAGGTCGGGTGGAGATGTCCTATGAGCGGTTTTAAACCGCAAAAGTGAATCCATGGGCCGTGGAATGACCACGACTCTAGTAATCAATCGCCAGGGCTTAAAAACCCCGTTTTGCCAAAAATTCTCAAAATTCCTTCTCTAAACACTTCAACCTTCAGTTCTTTTGTATCCATTTCATGTTAGGCATCAAACCTAATGTGAAAATAACACAAATTAGTACATTCACCAAATTTTACAGTGAATAGTGAAATTTCATAAAAAATGGCCATAAAGCCATTCTAACTTCACTTTCTTTAGCAACTAAGGAGCTAGAAAGATGTACTGGATCCTTCTACCCCAAATCCATATGCTGCATCATATGGTTTGGTATTCGGGACTGCGATGTGGACCCAGAAAGCCCCAAAAACATGTTTGGGCTCATAGGGACCAAAATACTATGAACTAAGGGGTGGGACCAGACTTTTTGGGACCCTGGGACCATGGGGGACCAGACCCATGGGGTCCCGCTGGCCAACCTGGAGGTTGGCCGGCGATGCCATCGCCGGCCGGCCATCTCCGATGGTGCTGCCCTTTGGGCGCACCCACTTAAATGCCTCCCACAACACCCCTAGGTACCTCCCATCCCACGAAAACCCCTAAAACACCCCTCTCCTTCACAAACAGCCCCCTTGCATGCCCTAGATTTGATTTTCAGCGCTCCATTCCAAATCCCGGCGACCCAAACCCCTCCTAATCCCTTCCTTGGCCAAAACCGACCACCACCCATTGATTATTGGGTGTTGGCAGCCCCTTTCCTTGAAGATTTTCCCATTTGGAGCTCCAAAATCCCCCAAATAGTGTCGAAATCGTGAGCAGCTCCATTCCACCTTTTTGTTCTTATTTTTCCCTGAAAGTACAGCCTTTGGGAAGCTTGAAGCATCCCTCTACGACGCCTAGATTTCCTTTTGTCAGATTGGGCAGCCATTTCTCCGCATTTTCGGCGTTTTCCATGGCTTTCGTGGAAGCTATTTTGGGACTTTTGTCACTCTCATCCATCCTGTCTTTGATGGGTAAGAGGAAAACTGCAACAGATGAGGCTGGGCCGAGCCGCCCTGCTCAATCGAGAAGACCGCGGGGTGGTGCCGCAAGTTCAAGCGCCGCCGCAGGTCCAGCTGCAGTCCTGGAGTGCCGTACGAAGCGGGATTTGGATCCCCATGCACACCTTGGACGAACCATCCTATCAGAGATGCCTCATGGTGAATACACTGATCGTAGAGTGTTATTTGAGGCGGACGTAGATGGGCGATTGTTCGGCGAATATCTGTTGTTCGAACGCATTGAAGCGGCGCACTGGGGACCGATCTTTGAAGCTCGCGCTCGTGCTAATGTGAGCACTGTTCGTGCCTTCTATGCTAGCATCCAGAGTCCTACCTTGGAGCCCTTGCAGTTCAAAATCCCTTTTGGTAGAGATCGGATGGCTACGATCGACGTCCGGTTGGTTGCGCGACTTCTCAACGTGCCTCTGGGTGATGTACATCCAAGTGAGAAGAATTTGAGGACTAGACGTGAACGAGATCGCCGCACCAGGTTTCTGTGCGGTAAGTTGGTTCCATGGCAGCCTAATAATAGCCTCAAGGCGACGTACATGTCTGAGGATTTACGTCTGCTGCATCACATCTGCACGTTCAATGTTTATCCTAGGTCGACGAACCGTATTGAATGTACACGTCTTATGGTCGATTTCTTATTTCTGGTGGCCCAGGGAGAGAACGTATGTATGGCCACTTTCATCTTACGGCAGATAGTTCTCATAGCCAGGTCGAGAAGAACATCCGAATCCCTTCCCTTTGGCCGACTCATTTGCAAGATTGCGCTTGAGTTTGCCTATAGACTTGGACCCGAGTTGCCGGTATCGATTCACACCATCGATGAGTCGACGATGGTTAAGATGAAGATTGGGTCGCAATATCGTGAAAATCAACTTGAAAGGGATAGTGGGGACGACTTTGATGAAGAGGAAGATCAAAGCGAAGGAGAACCTAGTGCAGAAGCTCAGGAAGAGACTCAGGAAGAAGCAGAAGAGGAGGCTCAGGATACTGATGAGAGTCCTCCTCCTTCTGCGCAGACTACTATTGACGATCGCATTGCCCGGATGGAGGAGAGTCAGACCGCTTTGCGAAGGGAAGTCCAAGAACTTCGAGCAGAGGTCGCTGATGCCAAGGCCGTTACGAAGAAGAAATTTGGCAAGGTGACTCGCACCTTGAAGGCAATCCTGTGTTGCTTACAGGATAAGGGTGCTCCTCCTCCGTCGCCAGACTCCGACTAGCAACGCGATCTTTGATGTTGTTATGAGTAGTTAGCTATTTTCTGTTTCATGTGTGTAAAGCCTATTAGGGCTAGTGCTTTACTTTTGTCGCTGTTGCTTAACTGTCTTAATTTCCATGTCATTCTAGTCATGATGCTTGTAAGGATATATCCCTTGTATTGTGACAATTTTGATTAATTGAAATGCATGGAATGCCCTTGACTCTTTAGTGAATGATTGTGGTGTATTTGTGCAATTGAGACTGACAAGGTTGCGCCCTATTTTGAATATAGGGAATGCCACCTAAGACTACGAGGAGCGCGGTTCGGCTTTCATTGTTAGAGCAGATGGATCAGGCTCCTTCTCAGTCTGGCACTCGTCCGGACCCTGCTGTGGGCCCGATTCCTGAGACTGTTCGATCGTCTCAGCCTGCTACTGGTCCTACAGATGGACCACCGCCATTTACACCATCAGTTAGAGAGCCACAGCGCGCATCTACTTCCGCACCTCATCCGCCACAGCCTGCTCCACCACCTGATAGATTCGAGCAGATGATGGCTATGATGCTACAGCAGCAGCAGCTATTGACTACTATAGTCGGGACTTTAGCCCAGGGTGGGGGTGCGACTGCATCTACTCCGCCTGCACCACCTGCGCATCCAGCTGAGGATGCCTATGCTTACGCCCAGGATGAGGGCATAGCACTTCCTGCGCAGCCTGCTTTCCCTGCGGGGAACCCTGCCGACACACGGGGCCTTCTGGAGCGATTTCAGCGCTTGCGGCCTCCTACTTTCACGGGTTCTCACAGACCCGAGGAGGCTGAGTTTTGGCTCGACCGAGTGTCGAAGATTCTGCGCATGTTGCACTGTACTGAGGCAGAGCAGGTAGAGCTGGCTACCTTCCAGTTTGAGAGAGAGGCCAGTATGTGGTGGGATAGTGTATTGCGGACTGTTACCGCAGACTTCGTATGGACATGGGCAGCATTCGAGTTTCGCTTCCATGAGAAGTATTATCCTCAGACCTACAGACACGAGAGGGAGAATGAGTTTCTCCGTCTCAGGCAGGCAGCGATGACGGTCACCGAGTATGAGCATCGGTTCACAGAGTTGGGCAGGTACGTCCCGACGATTCTAGCTGATGAGCAGATGCGCATACGGCGCTTTTTGGAGGGCTTGCGACCGGATATTCGGTCGAAGATGTGCTGTATCAGTTTCTCCTCCTATGCGGAGTTGGTTCACATGTCCATGCGGGCAGAGCAGGACGTGGATCGACTTGCGCGATCACGAGGCCCGACTACTTCTAGGCCGCGACCGGAGTTGCCAGATAGGCCCTTCGCGGGCAAGAGGCCTCGCGTTGATCCTCCTACCAGGACCCCGGTGCCAGTAGGACCGTTTCGGCGCCCTGATCTATCATGCACATACTGTGGGAGGACGGGCCACCTAGCGCCGAGTTGCTTTACGAGGATGCGGGACAGTGGGTTCTCGCCGCCGCAGAAGATTGATCGTGTACGTCCACAGGCGATATCAGCACCGCCTATACGGTCAGCTCCTGCGCAGTCCTCTTTCAGACCCACAGTATCGCAGATTCGACAGCCCCCACGGCCCTTGACACAGCGGCCGAACCGGCCACAGCAGGCTCGAGTTCATGCACTGACCGCTGAGGCAGCTACGACGCCGACTTTCCAGCATTCAGCCTTCGAGGTCACGGGCCATATCGGAGGTACTCCCGTTCTTGTCATGGTGGACACTGGTTCCACGATTTCTTTGATATCGCGTGCCGTAGTCAGACGTCTTGGGTTGCAGACTATTACTATGGATAGCGTGCGAGTCCTTGCAGCTCATGGAGATTATTCGGATGTCACCCAGATGTGTGAGGGTTGTTTACTTGATCTGGGAGGCAGGACGATGACTCTTGATTTGGTCGTCGATCCCTCGCTCGTATATCTCGACGTCATTCTTGGCATGGACTGGTTGACTGCAGCGAGAGCCGAGATTGACTGCGAGGCTCGTGTGGTGACGGTGTACGAGCCTGAGGGCACGCCTTTCACATTTTCAGTGCGGGTAAATCTTCCTTTCCGCATTCTTAGCTACGCCACCCTGTTGCGCGACGCTGGTGCCCAGGTACTTGAGCAGACGCCAGTTGTTTCTGAGTTCGGGGATCTGTTCAGGAAGATCCCTGGTTTGCCACCCCGACGTGAGATCGATTTCACTATCGATCTGATTCCTGGTTCTACACCCGTCTCACTGCCGACGTATCGCATGGCACCATGTGAGATGGAGGAGTTGAGGACGCAGATTGATGGTCTACTAGAGCTTGGCCTTATACGGCCTAGCGTATCTCCTTGGGGAGCACCGGTCTTGTTCGTGAAGAAGAAGGATGGTTCGCTGCGATTGTGTATTGATTATCGCAGGCTGAACCAACTCACAGTGAAGAACAAGTACCCTTTGCCCAGGATCGATGACTTGTTTGATCAGTTGAGAGGAGCGCAGTACTTCTCGAAGATTGACCTTCAGTCAGGATATCATCAGCTGCGCGTCAGAGATGAGGACGTGCAGAAGACAGCGTTCAGGACCAGTTTTGGTCACTACGAGTTCCTCGTGATGTCGTTCGGTCTCACGAACGCACCGGCCGTGTTCATGGATCTGATGAACCGAGTATTGCGGCCTTTCCTCTATCGATTCGTCGTTGTCTTCATCGACGACATTTTGGTATACTCTAGGAGTCGAGATGAGCATGAGGAGCACTTGCGTTTGGTCCTTGATACGCTCAGACAGCACCAGTTGTTCGCACAGTATAAGAAGTGCGACTTCTGGAAGCAGGAGGTGAAGTTTCTGGGACACGTGGTGTCCAAGGATGGCATGGCAGTTGACCTGTCTAAGGTAGCTGCGGTGCAGGACTGGGAGCAGCCTGGTTCTGTCACTGAGGTGAGGAGTTTCTTGGGTCTCGCTGGCTACTATCGGCGCTTCATTCAGGATTTCTCGAAGATCGCGAGACCCTTATCTCAGTTGACACGGAAGGACGTGAAGTTCGCCTGGAATGATAAGGCGGAGTCAGCTTTTCAGGAGCTGAAGGACAGACTTACGTCCGCCCCTGTGCTAGTATTGCCAGAGCAAGGGGTTAAATACACTATATACACTGACGCGTCTAGCGTTGGTTTGGGTTGTGTCCTTATGCAGAGGGACAGGGTAATTTCGTATGCCTCGAGACAATTAAGGAAGCACGAGGAGAATTACCCTACACACGACCTGGAGTTGGCAGCCGTGATATTCGCACTGAGGCTCTGGAGACATTACCTCTATGGAGAGGAGTTCGAGCTCTTTTGCGACCACAAGAGCCTCAAGTACATATTCACACAGCGGGACTTGAATATGAGGCAGCGGCGATGGATGGAGACGCTGAAGGACTTCAAGTTTGAAGTCTCTTACCATCCTGGGAAGGCGAACCTTGTGGCTGATGCGTTGAGCCGCAAGAAGGCGATAGAGTTTGCGGCTCCGCTGATGGTTGCCGAGTGGGATATGGTTGAGTTTTTGCGAGACTTTGAGCAGAAACTCACCGTAGAGGAGCCATTTGAGTTCATCGCACATGTTCAGGTGCGATCCCCGATCGATGACCGTGTCATCGACGCGCAGAGGGACGACGCGCATCTTACTGAGCTTCGAGAGCAGGCCAGTGATGATGATGACGCCGACTGGCGAGTTGGCATGGATGGGGGTTTACGTTACCGTGGCCGCCTATGCGTTCCTGATGTCCCTGACTTGAGACGAGAGATTCTCGAGGCTGCGCATTCTACTAGACTCGCGATGCATCCTGGCAGCACGAAGATGTATCGTGACGTGAAGAGGACGTACTGGTGGGAAGGTATGAAGACCCACATTGCTGAGTTCGTGTCCCGTTGTCTCACTTGTCAACAGGTGAAGGCAGAGCATCGCCGACCACCTGGACTTTTGCAGCCTATGCCGATTGCAGAGTGGAAGTGGGATTTCATTTCCATGGACTTCATTTCTGGGTTGCCGAAGACGAGGAAGGGGCATGATTCTATTTGGGTGATCGTCGACCGATTGACGAAGTCGGCGCACTTCCTACCGATCAGAGTTACGAACTCTGCAGACGAGCTGGCTAGATTGTATATTAGAGAGATCGTGCGTCTGCATGGAGTTCCGTTGGAGATCGTGTCGGACAGAGACACGCGGTTCACTTCTATTTTCTGGACTCGCATTCAGGAGGCTATGGGTGTGAAGTTGAAGTTCAGTACTGCCTTCCACCCACAGACGGACGGACAGACAGAGCGAGTGAACCAGATCCTGGAGGACATGTTGCGAGCTTGCGCATTGGACTTCAAGGACAGTTGGGATGACTGTCTTGCATATGCGGAGTTTGCGTACAACAATAGCTTCCAGGCGAGTATCGGCATGGCACCTTATGAGGCGCTGTATGGGCGACCTTGTCGCGCACCGCATTGCTGGTTAGAGGTCGGTGAGCGCAGCTTGATTGGCCCAGAGTTGGTGCAGGTGACGTCAGAGAAGATTGATATTATTCGACGTCGGCTTCTTACAGCGCAGAGCAGACAGAAGAGCTACGCCGATACGAGACGGAGACCACTAGAGTTCACAGTCGGGGATCATGTGTTTTTGCGAGTTTCCCCTATGAAGGGAGTCCTTCGGTTCGGAAAGAAGGGGAAGCTGGCACCGCGATACATTGGTCCATTTCAGATCCTCGATCGTGTGGGAGCAGTGGCTTACCGATTGGCTTTACCCACGCCCCTCGCGAGCGTCCACAACGTATTTCATGTTTCTATGCTGAAGAAGTACGTTGCTGATCCTTCTCATATCATCAAATGGGAGCAGGTGCAGTTAGGAGAGGATGTTACTTATATCCTGCGACCGACACGCATCTTAGACCGGAAGGAGCAGGTACTGCGTAGCAAGGTGATTCCCCTTGTGAAGGTACTATGGACGCATCATACTGAGGAGGAGGCTACTTGGGAGACAGAAGCCGAGATCAGAAAGAACTACCCACAGCTTCTCGAGGAGTACGAAAAGGTACAAAATTTCGAGGACGAAATTATTTGTTAAGGGGGGTAGATTGTAACGCCCGTGAAAAATCCATCCTTGGGCTCGAGTACCAACTCGACCCGAATTTGCGTAGAATTCATTCCTTTGGAAAATTTGACTAGGTTAGCTAGTGCAACGTTAGAATAGCTGGGAAATGGTCCCTGATCACTTTAAATACGTTCTACAAGGCCCGAAGCGAGTGGAACTAAGGGTGCTATAATGCTCTAAAGCCTCGGATCAAACTCTAAGCCGGTTTGTTCTCTGGACCACTTTGAATCTTTGTATTGGATCTAGACCGCACGTTGAAAGTCCGATACCTCCTATCTTAGACCGTTAGGACCGTCTAGCTGGGCTTGACACTCATTCCAAAAATCAAGTCAAACCGATTATTACAGGCTATTTCATTGAGCCCGGACCGAAGAGAGTGTGAATAGGGACATAGTTGGAATTTCAAATTCAAATCTGGCACACAAATTTGACGCATCAGTATTAAGCATTCTGACCGTCAGAATACAGCCAAATTACACCCTTGGATCAGGAAAAATATCTATTATATATCACGGGACTTATAGGCCTGATCTTGATGCGGTGACCGTTAAACCGAAACTGGGCCGCCACGTGCGATCTGGGAACCCAACCGGTCTGAAAACTGGATGTGTGCTAGATCCAGTATGCATGAGCTTAAGTCCGACCGCATTTGGCCTGGGGACCTCCAGAAATGCCCTTTTGGACCGAAACGGCCCCGATTTGGTTAGGCACCAAGTAAACATTGTTCCCAAGCCTATTTTGGGAATGTTTTAGGCTATAAAAGGGGTTGAAACCCTCACTCCTCTCTCCCATCCGAATTTGAGAGAAGCCCTAGCTTGGGAGAGAGAAAAAGAGTGAGAGATTGTGAGAGAGTGGGAGAGTTCTTCTCGCCACTTGTGCTACGTGTTGCACGTGCTTAAGCGACACTCCTCTACCGCTTTCCCGGCGATTCCACCGCAATCCTAGGTAAGTAAAAACCCTAAATAGTCGGTGATTTGAGTTTTTCTTGTTTCCATGGCGATGTAGCTTATGGATCTTATGTATTAGGCTCCTTACTCGCCGTAGACGAAGCATATACACTCCGCTTCAATTCCCGAGTCTACAAGACACTAGGTGAGGATTTTAGACGCTTGGATTGACGGTTCCCAATGCTTTCAATGTCGTTTAATAGTAGATTCTTGACGGCATCGCCGTTTGACATGTACAAAATGCTCTCCGTTTCCCCTTTCGTAAGCTAACGAAGAATATGAGATTTAGGGCATTTTAGTCATTTGTAGGAAGTACTGTTTGCATTCATATTTTGCTGATGTGATTGACATGGTTTGTTGTCGCATTAGGAAGTTAGGAATGCGTGCATAATTAGTTTGGCGAAGAGATTCGCCTAGTTGCACACTTTGGGTCGACATGCTATATGTAGACCTAAGTGTGTAGTGCATGTGTTTGTATAAATGCTTGTATTAGTATGTATTGAATTAAATGATGTTATTTGATACTTTGTGATTGATTTTTCAATTATTATGCCGACCTAAATGATTTTCTACATGTTGACAAAATGCATGATTTCATTACATGCATGGAATGTATGTGCTTGAGGATTTGCTTAAGTTGAATATGCATGGGAAGTATGCCTTGAAGATTTGCTTAAGTTGAATGTTATAACATGTGTTAACATGTTCACATGATGCATTTCAATTCCAATACCTTGTATAGTAATTCCATAGATGTGTGGGACTTGACTTAGTCCAGGCAGTCGGTAACCGAGCAAATTCGTGGCTGACTGGTCATAGCCACGAATGACGCGTCGATGAATGTGATTCGTGTTGAGAGTTGGCGGCAGTGGTTAGGCCACGCGAAGTGTTTTACGCACTTCATGTCGTTCAGTTCGAGATGCGATCGCGCTAGTCGAGCCCGTCAAGTAACCCGACTGGCCGATGTTTGTTCACCATGTATGTATCATAACTGCTTGAACCTAGGGTACTGAACTTACCATTGTAAACCCTATTAACCGTGGTACCTTGATCCACGAAGACTCATGAGCCGGGCATGGTGGTATGGGACACCGTGGTCGAGCTGTCGGCCTACGCTGGGGCCACAAACCTCCCCGTAGTGACCAGTGAGCACCTAGACTCGTGAGCAGATTATGGTGGTATGGGACACTATATTCTAGCTGTCGGCCTACACTGATCAGGCGACGAGCCCTTTGTAGTGACCGCGAGCGTATTCTGAGTTCACGGGAGGCGACGACCCTTCCGTGCAGTAGAGTACAGTAGGCCTGTATTGATAAGGTGATGGGGGAGCGGTGCAACGAGTGCGAGCAACAGCCCTGGCAGCCCTTGCAGTGACCTACGAAATGTACATCGTATGAGATTACTAGGAGTGACGACCCTAGACAGGATCCGTGTTGGGATTGATACAAGGGAGGTACCTTAGTTTCCCAATCCTGCTGTTTGAATGGACTAATAATAACTTGGTAATCATATCACCATAGCATTGCATGTGCCTGGAAGATGTGGAGCACTCTAGGGAGTGTGGCATGCCGCGGTCGTAAGATGTTGCCGTATGAGGGTGATCGTCGGTGAGGGCATACATCACGTCATATCATCTTGCATTAACAACAGTTTTAGGACTTGTCTGATTTACTGCTTTACTATTATCGCGTGATTGAATTGTGAACATGCTAATCTTTGCTCTATGATTCCACTGAGTTGATCACTCATTCCCACGTTACGGGATGGTGTTTGCAACACCCACCAGACCCTGTTGTAGTTGCAGGTGACGATGAGATCCAGGAGGTGGAGCTAGATGATGACGAGGACCAGGATGAGTTCTCGTATATGCAGTATCATGACGGCTTCCCGTAGGTGACCTGGATCGAGGGGACATCAGTGGGACTTTTCTTTTTGAACATTATTCTTTTGTTATGTACATGTATATGAGACTCAGAGATATAGTCATACTTTGGAGACAGTTGAGATTACTTTGTTTTTCCATACAGTGATATATATCTTGTTTAGTCTTCCGCTTGCTTTTATCACTGGATCTGAAGTATGAATTGCAGTTTTGGTATACTTTTACTCATGTGAATGCTTTAAATCAGACAACATTGAATCATAACCATTTTTGTTGCATAAGTGACGGTCTGGAACTCGGGAGTTGAGTTTATACACGACCCCCGATTTTCAGGGTGTTACAAAAGGCCACCAAAGTCAAAAGGTGTCTTGCACACCCATCACCACCACATCCATCACCCATCACTCTCTCTCCCTTTACAACTCTTTCTCTCTTTTTCATTTTGAAAAAAATCCAAGCAAGACTCCATACGTATGAGCTCTCCAAGCATTCCCAAGCAACAAAGGTGGCCCACTTTCCTACCCCATCATCTCCCATCCTAGCTATCCATTCCTCATCTCATCTATTGAAATCGAAGCTAAGGTGCTAAGGAACGCATAAGACCAAGAAGATCGAATGGTGGGTGCTTGATGTTAGTAATTTTTCATGTTTTCAAGTTAGGCCAAGTGAGACCAACCAATTAATGGTTTGGATCTCACTTGGGACCCTAAGTTGTGGCCGATGGCCCACTTTGATCATCATGATCATCCATGATGGGGCCATTCTCCATGGACCTCATCATGATGTTTATTTTATTGCATTAGGGAGCTCATCTAGACCGTCCATATTGGTGGAGAAAGGATCTCCACCGTTGAATTCGATTTTGTTAGTTCCATGTGTAAAGGGACCCATTTTATTGTATGATCTCTTACAAGGGAGGGCTCATAGTGGCGGAGCCCTCCATCACACATGTGTCCCACTCTTTTCTCTCTCTCTCCATCCTTTTTTAATGTTTTTATCATGTGATGACAATGTGGTTGTGTGGCCCACTCGGATGGACCCCACCACGAAGTATGTATCTTGTCCAAGCAATCTGGAAGTGGGGCCCATTTTAAATGTGTTGTACCAATGTCATTCATCACTTGGTGGCCCACCTGAGCCGGGCCACTTCAATGTATGTTGCTCAACCGTCCAGCGTCTGGGACGCTGGACGTCAACTGGTAAAACACAAAAAAAAAAATATTAGCTTGTTCCAAGCATGTGGGGTGACCCACTCCTATTGGTCCCACCTTGATGTATGTAATCAATCCACGCAGTTTATCCCATTCCTTGGATCATTTTAGCCATTGATCAGAAGAATGAGGTTGATCTGAATATCTGGTGGGCCATAGCATAGGGAACATTGGTGGTTACCATTGAGAAATTTTTTAATGTTTCTATACAGCTAAAAATCGTGAACTTTGGACTCATTTCGTTTTTTACGAGCCGTAGAATTTTATGGCCGGAGTGGATTCCCAGGTAGCGGGCCCCATATGTGATTTTCGGCGGATTTTTTAAAAAAATAAAGAGAAGAAGAAGACAAGCAGCAACGCTGCTTGTGTCAGAAGGCAACAGGCGCTGCCTGCAGCGCTGACGCAGGGCGGGTGGACGCGAGGGGCCCATGACCCCACATGTGGGCCCCACCATGATGCATATTTCGTATCCACACCGTTCACGAGGTGGGCCACCCCCAGTAGTGGGCCCCATCCAAATTTTGGCCCCATCCACTGATCAGGTGGCCCACACCATAGGAAACAGTGGAATTGAACCTCTACCATTAAAATCATTTTTTGGGCCCCAGAAGTTCTCGGTCAAGATAAAATTTGTGTTTTCCGTTCATTCAGGTTCGCGTGACCTCCTGAAACGGTTGGATGGAAAATACATGCTATGGTGGGCCCCACATGGGACCCACAGTGATGTTTGTGTTCTGCATCCACCGTCCAGATAGACGGTGGTACCCACCGTGATATCTATGTTTCATTTCCACCATCCAGTGGACGGTGGAGCCCACTGGGGGTGTGCGTGCATGTGAAATCTCACGGCGTGCGTGTGGCGTGAGTATGTGGTGGGGGTGTGTGTGCATGATTGAGCGCGTGTGTGAGTGTGGCAGTGTGTGTGCATGTGTGTGTTGTATGCATGTGTGCAGTGTGTGTATGTATATATATATATATTATGTATAATATCATATTATACATAATGCTGTATATATTATATATATTTGTATATTATATTCTTGATGGTGGGCCTTCATGTGGGCCCCCACCCTTGGTACAGGTGCTGCATCCAATCTGTCCATCCATTTTAAAAGCTCATTTTATGAAATGAGTTAAAGAATGGGCCAAATCCATAGTCCGAGTGGACCCCACCTTAGCATTTGATAATGCCTATGGATTTAGGCCCATTTGATATATAAGGCCTATGGGTTTATGCCCATTTGATTCATATAAGGCCTATGGGTTTAGGCCCATTTAATTCATATAAGGCCTATGGGTTTAGGCCCATTTAATATATAAGGCCTATGGGTTAGGCCCATTTGATAAGGAATATGGATTTAGGCCCATTTGACATATAAGGCCTATGGGTTTAGGCCCATTTGATATAACAGGCCTATGGGTTTAGACCCATTTAAGACACATAAGGCCCATGTGATTTGACCCATTATGATGTACTCTGAGGCCCATGGGTTATGACCCATTGTAATGTACCTAAGGCCATTGGTGAAGCCCAATAATACAACCTATTTGATGTACGTAAGGCCCACTTATGTAGCCCATTTGATGTAATGAAGGCTCAATAGGATGTACCTATGGTCCATTGCAATGTGTGAAACCAACATGGATTATGTAACGATGTTTACGATGATCGTGCCTTGGGAGTAATGTTGGTTTGACGTCCACATTGTGAGTATAATGCTGGTTGGATGTCCACATTACGACTCTCTTTAGGGCCCATTATTAGGCCTGTACTTATTATGTATAGGCCGTCCGGGCCCATCTGCATTGTAAGGATAGCTCATTTCATTATAACATGTTTAGTATAGTTCCATGACTCATGATCATACGCATTATATGTATGCTTGATATGAGAAGTGACTGATCATAGCATATGCCTTCGGGTAGATTGTTTATGGGAGGTACCCCGATTAGGCGGTGTTGCCCTGCATGAGTGCACGATACGCACAGGATTTACTACATTATTGAATAGTGTGATTCATGCATTTCGCATTGTGTGACATGGTTGCTGTATGCCTTAGCAACATCGGGACCGTAGCCTCCACAGGCAGATCGTGGTTGGCAGAATTGGATACCGAAAATCTCATTCTACATGGGGTGCCATAGATATCCCTGGGTGAAAGTCCCTAAACCCTTATGGTACCAAGAGGTTGCTCCAACGCCTAGACCGAGTGGGTAGATGAGCGTTGAGTGCCGATTACCAGATGGCTGCGCTCTCCACTGTGTCGTGGTCGGTTGGAAGGGGGTGCGGCCTTACTCGCCTGAGAGTAAGGGGCAATGCTAGGCTGAGTCTAACCAGCTCGAGGAATGGGTCCGCTATCGATGAGTCGAGCCCGATATTGGCAGACGGATAGTGCGGTCTCTTCCACTTACCTTATTACACGTGATGAGGTGGCGATCTGATTTAGAGTGTACTAGACCCCGGTGATATTTCAGATTTGAGCTGTATTGATGTGTGGACATAAATGAGGATTTGTATGCTTGAGTTACATTTCACATCGCATGGCCTTGGGATGACCGATATCATTCATGTCTTGCATCGCATAGCTTTGGTACGGCTAATGGTTTTCATGGATCCATCTGCATATTCCACATTACTGTGATATTGTATGTTCATATTACTACCCCTGCGCACACACTTTCACCACCTTCTAAGCTTTCTATAAGCTTATGCACGATCGTTACGTACAGGTGACGTTGGATCGCAGCAGCGCTGAGGCTTGAGCACTTGGCAGATTACCCTGGAGTTTTTGGTCTATCACCATTGTATTTTCCTTTATGCTCATTGTACTTGTAAAGTTTTTAATCATAGTGAAAATGTAATGAAATTCTTAGTTGTTGTTTGTGGGTTATGCCTTTGGTTATACTTATTACGAATCAAACTGACGTTGAAAATCCTCCTCGTAGCATCCCAGGATCGGAACCTGGCGAATGGGCACTAGGAGCTGAGAATGGGGTTCTAAGGAGGCTGTTGGTGCCGGATTCGACGATTGAGAATTTTGTGAGCCCGGTTTTTGAGTTTGGGGCGTGATAGTGAGTGTGGGCGACAGTAGTTAGACTACATGGGACACTTGCACCCAATGTCATTCCGCCACATACTTGCCTGGACTCGTGCGGTCTAGTCTATTGTCTGACCAATCTTGTTTGTTAACCCTATTTGCCCACACCTGTATGGAACCTGGAATAACCTACAACTGTTGTAGCCCACCAATAACCAATTGAATTTGGTTTACAGCCTCGTGAGCCGGGCATGGTGGAATGGGACACTATGTCCGAGCTGTCGGCCTACGCTGGGGTGTCGCCCCTCCCCGTAGTAACCGCGAGCGATCCCTTTCTCTTGACACTCCTCATATGCTTGAAGTAGGGGATGGAGAACCCGACAGGATCAAGGACCGCGGGGTCTCGGCCTCACACATTGGGGGGTCTTGGCCTCGTAACCAGTTTAGGGCATTGATACATGGGGTGTATCAGATTCTCCAACCTGCTAGATAAATGAACTTAACTAATAACTCGGCTAACACGATCGCATTGCATCGTATTAGTTAGGGTGGCGACTCAGAAGTCGAGGTCGCTTTGAGGGAGTGTTAACATACGCGATCGTTAGACGGAGTCGCTCGAGGGAGCGTTATGGCGAGAGCATACATCATATCATCTAGCATGCATGCGCATTAATAAGATTAGTTAGATGTTTATGATTGACTGCTTTTTATTAAGATCATATTATAATTGATGCCTGTGATAACTTAAGATTAATAGCACCCACTGAGTTAATCACTCACTCCCACTCTGGGATGGTGTTTTAAAACACCACCTAGACCCTTCAGTAGCTGCAGGTAGTGCTAAGTTTGATGAGTCGTGCGACGCGAGCTTAGATGAGGAGGACGAGTTGTCCTACTTTTAGTTGATGGACGACTCCCCAGCGACATGATATGCGAGATTAGGATGGCTGAGTAGTGGACTCAGTTCTACTCTTTTGGACATGATATTTTTATGATTTTGTTGGGCAACGCCTTGTGCGCCCCTTTTATATTCTTTTGGACCTGTATATATTGATCTCTTTCATTTCAGTAGACTAGTTGTGCTTGAGTTTCATGCTCGAAGTAATTCCAGGCTGCGCATTTAAACCTGATTAAATGCATAGTAATGAAAATCGGTTATAAGTGACACTCGAGAACTTGAGAGTCAAATCTATGCACGACCCCCGATTTTCTGAGGCGTTACATCTATGCTCATATGCTAGATTTAGTTCGAGCATCAAGTAAAATTTTCCATCTAAAGAAGCATTCCGCAATTGTTCTCTCTAGCCAACTGTAAGAATTTCCTTTTTGTCTTATATATATTGAAGAGAAAGTCCTTTCATACGGAAGGTAGAGGTGTGACCCATTTTCAAAGGACGAACTTTACCCTCTAACTATCGCCAGATCATCTTAAGCAACATTGTGCAAGTGGCTGAATAAGCGACCAATCTTATAAGAACTCAGTCATCTACAATCGATTTCCAACATATCTGAATATATTTGCTCTTGGGGTCGTAGTTGTTCAGTTTAAATTAAGTCATACATTCAATTCTGGCATGCCTGCATTAATCACATGATCAAATTTGAAACAGAACCACAACATAAGTTTGGCATGCCCAGTGAGACCTTCGTCTTAGTTTACTTATTAGTGCGACTTTGTCAATCAATCAATCAAAAATATGAATAGAAGAAGCAATTGAATTGATGGGGATGAACCCAAGACACCAACCGCACCACCTCCAACTGAGGAAGTGTTGGTTTAAGCGGTCCCCAAGTCATTGAATCTAAACAATTGCCTAGCACTCAATCCCACGAACCAAGAAGGGGCATCAACCTCTCAGACAACATCTCTTTAAGAGATAAGAGTCGGACTCTGAGATGTGCAATTGAGTATTCAGCATATTCAGGAATATGAGAGAGCTTAGGCATATTTGGTACACACTTAAGCCCAGCAATTCTATGTTCAAACTGAGACTGTGAACAGATGGATGACTAATCAGACCAATGCCATGTACTGATTGATGGCTATCATCATTGAAAGAGCCCCTATGGCCCTATGGCAACACGGTATAATGTCGAAGGAAGTTTTATTAGTAATATGACTTATCCATCACCTATACATTCACTTTAGTGGAACTCGCCTCCAGTCCCAATCCAGGAGGTGCGGAATGTTCCATTGCACACCAAGTTTAGGCGCCCAGAATGGTAACTTAAGAATTTTGGTACTGAATTTGGAATCAAGGTATGTCAGGAGGATAACATTTCCAGCATTTTCATAGAAATCCATTATTTCATGAGGAACAACACCGAGTGGGTCCCGATCTACCGCCCATGGTTGAACCACAACAGATAAA
Organism: Magnolia kwangsiensis; assembly: GCA_037074715.1. NCBI lineage: Eukaryota > Viridiplantae > Streptophyta > Magnoliopsida > Magnoliales > Magnoliaceae > Magnolia > Magnolia kwangsiensis. The sequence goes on along the minus strand of CM073576.1, from coordinate 139,583,841 downwards.
TCATGACCAGATCATGTAAATGGTCCAAGAGTTTTCCCGAATTACCATAAGCATTATCCTGAATGGATTAACTGACAACACTCATTGTTGATGAACTATCGACTGAATTTTGTCATATTCTCGTGTGATCCTGGTCAATCAACCATAGATCACGTATGTCAATTTATTATATAGTGTAGTGAACTGGCTAACAATGAATATCACAAGTTGCAACTATTCAGTTATTCATTGATGCCTACAGCTTTTACTTGGTACTCCAACTTATTGTCAAATTCAATCCATATATATTAGGAGATGTAGGAGAAATTTCCCAGTTCTTTTCTAAGGATAGGGAGATGGCCATAGCCGATCTCACACGTTTCCTACAATTGCGTGAGGAATCTTGCAAGAGTTACATCACCTAGTTTAAAAGAGGAAAAAGTTGATGTAAGGCTAAATTTGTGCAACTTACGCAAGACGGATTAGAACGGAATTTGCCGATTTATATAATTTAACCAGGAAAGTTTACAGGTTTGAGGAGCTTCTCCAAGAAGGACCTAGGCAAAAGAATTAGTCAATCAAAATATATTATCAGGACCCTAGTAGTGGCAAAAAAGTTACTCACTTGCTCAACGCTGGTCAAGGTGAAAACAACTATGACAATCACACAAAAGGCTTAGAAGATATATATACCTTTGATATCACCCAGGCCGATGAGATATTCAAGATATTGTTAGTAGAAAAGTTTGTTAAAGTTCCTAGTAATCACAAAATACCCACGATCGATAAATTAAAAAAGTTTGAATATTGTAAATGGCATAGAATGCATTCTGACTTCGTTAACAAGTGTGTTGTATTCAGGAGTATCATTCAAGATAACATCAATCGTGGAATTTAAAATTTCTGAAAAAATATGAAGAAGCAATGTTAATAGACATTGACCCATCCCCGCCTAATCTGGACGTTAACATGGCTATAGTGAACCTGCGGAGATTGGATTGCCTAAGGTAGAAGGTTGATCTTGGTCCTAGTCATTACCACAATGTATTGTGACAACCGAGATCGGGACGATACCGGTCCTATACAACAACCACAAGTTCCACAAAACAATTAAGAGCAACATAACATGGCTGTCAAGCCTTGCTACTTTGTAGCCGATGTGCCAGAATGGCTCAGGACGTTGAAGTCCCATCTCGGCCAGCAAGGTAGGTCAAACATGCAACTCCAAGGAGGACTGATAAGAGAGATACCAATCGAACATGGAAAGCATTCCCACCCCTCGAATGCCGACTTCAATAGAGAGTTCTAAGTCAAAGGATGGTCAATCCTGCACCGACTTAGAAAGGAGTCTGAAAAAGGGTCATGCATCCCAAATTCCTGGTCAACCCTAAAGTAATGATTTAAACACAAAAGTGTCATTGGCAGTGGCATCGAGCAGACATAAGAAGAGAATTGAAAGAAGCCGAGAATGCATCTCCGGTAAGGGGCTATCTGGTCGTGACCATTCTGAAGGATTCCTCAACCGGAGGAACAACTAACCGTGAATACAGATGAAGCAATTCTGAAACCCCTCGTACACGAACAAGTCACAAAAGATGGTATTCAGCCTAATAGTATAGTAGAATTAAGTAATCTTGGCGATCATGATGAGTTATCTAATTATCTTAGTGATGAGAGGTTTTTAAAAGACGACCTGGTGATTGAGGAACTAATGGCTACTATCGAAGCGTTGGAAGTATCGTCGTCCATTTTCAAATACGTAGAGGCATTTCAATGGCCGATGAGAATGTCAAACATTCCTATATAGGTTCTAATGAGCTTCATGGCTTAGAAACACTTGGGGGGCAGTGCCAAGGTTCAAAGATTGTTTTAGGATCATTGTCACCCATAATGTTTGATTGCAACATGGTACTCACCATTCCATCCATCTTTCAAGCCAGACCATCCTAGCCCAATCAAATGATAGGCGATGTGGAAGAACTTGACCCCTTGTAGCAATACAGTGTGTTTCTATTTTTTTAGGAGATGCGCTTGTGGAAGCATCGAGAATGAACGAGATACTGCAGCTAAATATTGTTACCACGAAGTCACGGGCATCATTCAAGAGAGTATTCATAGAAAGGCTCACTCACGATATGACTCAGTATCTTAAACCATTGTACATATCTACTCATCTTGAGAGATGCCCAGTCACTAGGATCTTTGTTAACAATGGGGTTGTCGTTAATCTTCTCCCAGCAAGAATGATACTAAAATTGGAAAAAACTACGAGTGATCTGATCCCTTCTGAGGTAACAGTTAGTAACTTTGCTGGACATGTCACCAACACATGGTTTGCTAACGGTCGACTTGACCATAAGCACTAAAAGAGTATTGGCTCCTTGTTTCATGGTTAATACATCGTTCAATTACAACACGTTGCTTAAGAGTGACTGGATTCATTCACTTGTGTGCAACCCATCCTCCCTATATCAGTTTATAATATTTTGGAATCAAGATAAATTTGAATTGGTCTTGGCCAATAATAAGTCATTCTTGGCTACCTCGAATGCGAATGAGGCCTACTACTATGGAGATGAAGTAAGACTGATTCGCTTTACTGGAAGAAAATGAAACGGACGATCAACTAGGATATTTATTAAAAAGAAACCACAAAGCGTCGTGCGGGTGTTGTTAAATTGATGCACCTTGTTCCGTTGAAGATGGTCGCTTCATGCCCTCTCATAAGTATCGCCCACAGGATGAGACTCTTTCTATAAGACCTACAACTTTGCAAGACATGTCATATACTTCTACTTAAACAACGGGATGCACCCGGCAGACCAGATCGAAGAGTTTTGATTGTTACTATATTTTTGTACCGCAATACCTCGAGACTTATACCCTAACGACCGCATGGGCGTTACGATTCCAATGCCGTGCGGCATGCCTCATTTTGACTCATAGATTAGAAGTTACAAGTTTGACACAATCCAAGGTGGGCCACGCAACGCACACGAGTCTCACTTGTGCAAATCTCCATATTGTCAAATCAATCAATCCATCAATCAAGCCATCAATCAACTCATCCATCACTCACGTCACTCTCTTCCCATTAGTCAAACAAGTCCATGTCTTTCTCATGTAACCCATACTCTCACATATGCTAACCATCATTCTTTCCTTCCTTTTCTCCCCATTTTACCCCTCCATCTTCCCCTTATTCCCTCCCTATCCTAAAATCTCTACCACAAAAACTTCCTAACTCTGTCTCATTTCTACCATTTTCTAGCAAGCGTAGAGAGAGATTAAGAGAGAAAAATATTAGAAAGATTAGGGAGAGATTAAGAGAGAGAAAAAGAGTGAGAGAGATTAAGATTAAAGAGTGTTTAGGAGAGATTAAAAAGAGAGCTTGAGAGAGAGTTAAGAGGGATCAAGAGAGTAAGTAAAAGAGAAAAATGAGATTAAATAAGATTAAGGGGTGAAGAGGAGCTTGGTGGGCTATCTGATTGCCCATTTGAGACGATCCAATCGTCCATCCTTTTAAGTGAGTACATGAGAGGATCAATAACCTTAACTTCTTTGTGATTTTTCTATTTTGGTGGGCCCACAAGGGTGGGACCCACATTGATCATTTATTGAGTATGTGGTGGACCCCACAGTGGCGAGGGGCCACCCCGATGGCTGGATCTCTTTCCCTTCATTTCCGTTTCTTTTCTTACTCTTGTGGTGTTTTAGGACACACAAGTGGGCCACGCTGTTAGAGAGCATGTCCTACGCGCTATCATAGCGTGGACCACCTTGTGTGGCCCACCGTGATATTTATTTTCTATTTAAACTAATTGATTGTCTAAGCACACCTGGATGGTAAAAATACACCAAAAATTGATTGATCCAGAGCTTTTTGGCCCCATCATGAGTTGGTCATTCAAATGGATGAAGTATATTTCCTAGGTGGGCCCTACCTTACCCGTAAAACACAAGAAAGGGAGATGAGCAGTGGCACTGTCGCTGGACGCAACAACGTCCAGAGACAATGCTGGCACCGTCTACCTCCTAAGGCCATCGTGTGGGCTTCCCTTGTGGACCCCACCATGATGTATATATATCATCCACACCATGCATCCATGTATCTATAAGCTCATGTTAACCGTTCAAACCAAAAATCTAGCCAATCCAACCATTAGGTGGACCAGACCATAACCAACATTGGGGCTAGAAGCACCCCTCATGTCAGCCATGCGGACATGGGATAGTGGCGTCCCAGTCGTGGACCCAACCTTGATGTATATGTTTAATTCACGCCTTCCACCAGTTTCTCCAAATTTTTTTAGGTCATGGCCGAAAAATGGGACAAATCCGAGCCTAGAGTGGATCGCAATAAGGAAAACAAGTGCCACTGTTGGAACATTCTAAGGCCCACTGTTGTGTCCGTATGTGATGAAACCTACCTAACAATAGACTCCTTTAGTCCAAAAAGAGATGGTCGACATAATGGATGGAATGGATCATCCACTCGTGGACCCCACATAGCAGAAAATAAAAATACATAAAGTAAGAAAGAAAAATAAAAAAATATGTCGCTACTCATTATTGGCCAGTAACATGAGGGCGAAAGCCTCCTTGTGCTGCCCCCACTCATGGACCCCACCGTGACGTATATGTTTAATCCACACTGTCCACCATCTCCTCCAAATTATGTTAGGCCATAGACTAAAATATGAGGCAGATTCGACCTCTAGTGGGTTATACTAAGGTAAACAATGCCCATCTATTGAGATCTTCTAAGGCCCACTGTGGAGGCCTTATTCATCTAAACAGTCCAACTCAGTGTAACGCCCGTGAAAAATCTGTACTTGGGTTCGAGTACCAACTCGACCCGAAATCGCGTAGAAATAATTTCCATGGAAATTAAGCGTAAGTTAGCTAGCGCAACGCTAGAGTAGCTGGGAAATAGTCCCTGATCACTTTAAATACGTTCTGCAAGACCCAAATCGAGTAGAACAAACAACTCTACAACACTCTATAACCTCGGATCAAACTCTAAGCAGGTTTGTTCTCTGGACCACATTGAATTCTTGAATTGGATCTAGACCGCGCGTCGAAGGTCCGATACCTCCTATCTTAGACCGTTAGAACCGCCCAGCTGGACTTGACAATCATCTCGAAAATCAAGTCAAACCGATAATCACAGACGATTTCGTTGAACCCGGACTGAAGCGACCGCGAATAGGGACGAATTTGGAATTTCAAATTCAAATCTGGCACACGACTTGACGCGTCAGTATTAAGCGTTCTGACCGTCAGAATTCATCCAGATTACACTCTCAGATCAGGAAAAATTTCTATTTATTATCATGAGACTTTCAGCCCTGATCTACGTGCGGTGACCGCTGAACTGAAACTGGTCCGCCACGTGCGATCTGCGAACCCTGCCAGACTGAAAACTTAATACGAGCTACATCTGGTACACATGAGCTTAAGTCCGATCGCAATCGACCAGGGGACCACTAGAAAGCAGTTTTTGGACCGAAACAGCCCCGAAATGGATAGGCACCAAGTAAACTTCGTCCCGGAGCCTATTTTCGGCGATTTTAAGCTTATAAAAGGGGTTGAAACCCTCATTTCTCCCTTCCATCCGAAAATTGCAACCTTAGGAGAAAAAGAGAGAGAGTTTGAGAGAAAGAGAAGAAGAGAATTTTCCCGCTTCCGAGCCCCTGACAGTTGCTGCTTCAGCACTTCTTTCCAATCACCTGGCTGGTGATTTCTCCACTTTTTCAGGTATAAAATAACCCTAAAAACTTGCTGATTTAGGGTTTACTTAGATGCATAACATGTTAGCTAACGTATTCCATAAATCAGGCTCTCCTACTGCCGTAGACGAAGCGTACACGCTCCGTTCAAAATCCCACAACCGTAAGAGACTAGGTGAGGATTTTAGACACTTTAATTGACGGTTTACAACACTTTCAATGTCGTTTAATAGTAGATTATCGACGGCATCGCCGTTTGACATGTACAACATGCTCTCCGTTTCCTGTTTCGTAAATTAACGAAGAATATGAGATTTAGGGCATTTTAGTCATTTGTAGGAAGTACGGTCTACATGCATATTTTGCTGACGTGATTGACATGGTTTGTCGCCGCATTAGGGAGTTAGGAATGCTTGCATAATCAATTTGGCGAAGAGATTCCCCAAATTGCGCACTTTGGGTCGACATACTATATGTGGACTTAAGTGTGTAGTGTATGTGTTTGTATAGATGCTTGTATTAGTATGTATTGAATTAAATGATGTTATGTAGTAGTTTGAGATTGATTTCTTGACTAATATGCTGACCTAAATGATTTCCTACATGTTTACCCTATGCATGATTGCATTACATGCATAGAAAGTATGCCTTGAAGATTTGCTTAAGTTGAATGTTATAACGTGTGTTAACATGCTCACATGATGTATTTCAATTCCAATACCTTTGCATATCGTGTTAATATGATTCCATAGATGTGTGGGACTAGACTTAGTCCAGGCAGTCGGTAACCGAGCGAATTCGTGGCTGACTGGTCATAGCCACGAACGACGCGTCGATGAACGTGATTCGTGTTTAGAGTTGGCGGCAGTGGTTAGGCCACGCGAAGTGTTTTACGTACTTCATATCGTTCAACTTGAGATGCGATCGCGCTAGTCGAGCCCGTCAAGTAACCCGACTGGCCGATGTATGTTCACCTTGTATGTGTCATAACTGCTTGAACCTAGGGTATTGAACTTACCATTGTAAACCCTGTTAACCGTGGTACCTTGATCCACGAAGACTCATGAGCCGGGCATGGTGGTATGGGACACCGTGGTCGAGCTGTCGGCCTACGCTGGGGCCATAAACCTCCCCGTAGTGACCAGTGAGCACCTTGACTCGTGAGCAGATTATGGTGGTATGGGACACTATATTCTAGCTGTCGGCCTACACTGATCAGGCGACGAGCCCTTTGTAGTGACCGCGAGCGTATTCTGAGTCCACGGGAGGCGACGACCCTTCCGTTGCAGTAGAGTACGGTAGGCCTGTATTGATAAGGTCATGGGGGAGCGGTGCAACGAGTGCGAGCAACAGCCCTGGCAGCCCTTGCAGTGACCTACGAAATACACATCGTATGAGATTACTAGGAGTGACGACCCTAGACAGGATCTGTGTTGGGATTGATACAAGGGAAGTACCTTAGTTTCCCAATCCTGCTGTTTGAATGGACTAATAACAACTTGAAAATCATATCACCATAGCATTGCATGTGCCTGGAAGATGTGGAGCACTCTAGGGAGTGTGGCATGCCGCGGTCGTAAGATGTTGCCGCATGAGGGTGATCGTCGGTGAGGGCATACATCACGTCATATCATCTTGCATTAACAACAGTATTAGGATTGTCTGATTTACTGCTTTACTATTATCGCGTGATTGAATTGTGAACATGCTAATCTTTGCTCTATGATTCCACTGAGTTGATCACTCATTCCCACGTTACGGGATGGTGTTTGCAACACCCACCAGACCCTGTTGTAGTTGCAGGTGAGGACGAGATCCAGGAGGTGGAGCCAGAGATTGACGAGGACCAGGATGAGTTCTCGTATATGCAGTATCACGACGGCTTCCCGTAGGCGACCTGGATCGAGGGGACATTAGTGGGACTTTCTTTTGAACATTATTCTTTTGTTATGTATATGTAAATGAGACTCAGAGATGTAGTCATACTTTGGAGACAGATGAGATTACTTTGTTTTTCCATACAGTGATATATACATTGTTTAGTCTTCCGCTTGCTTTTATCACTGGATCTGAAGTATGAATTGCAGTTTTGGTATACTTTTACTCATGTGAATGCTTTAAATCAGACAACATTGAATCATAACCATTTTTGTTGCATAAGTGACGGTCTGGAACTCGGGAGTTGAGTTTATACACGACCCCCGATTTTCAGGGTGTTACACTCAGTGATAATTAAATCCAAGTCGATCTGGTCTACACGGTGAACAGGTCGAATCATCCAAGTGGGGCCCACCCATAGTGGTGACAAAAATAAAATATTATAAGGACGTCAGCCGCTTGCTGGCATTGTTACCAGCGCCTTAGACCGGTGAATGCCCAGTTAGGGCGTGGAAGTGGGTTCCATTTTTCAAACCTTCTATGATGTATTTGTCATATCTACTCCGTTTATCCATTTGATCAGATCATTTTAGTCCAGGAGCCTAAAGATGAGGGTGATCCGAATCTTAGGTGGATCACACTAATAGAATTAAAGGGGGTAAGGAGTGTTGCCCATTTGGCACCACTTACACCCCACTCATGGGGCCACCTCAGCCATGTTTGACATCATGGATTTAGGGTCCCTATTATACCAAGTTAAAGTGACATGTATTTACATGATTTGGAATTAATTAGTAAATTAATTTAAAATTCCATAATTAGTGTACACATGTAATACTAACATTATGGTCGTATTGGTCCGTTGGAGGATATACTTTCCTTGAAATGATGAAATCCAATACTCAGATGAGCCATTAGCATAGGATCACATCCTAGTGACTAACCAATGATCTGTAACCACCGGTTTACGTTAGCCAACCATGATCAGACGATGAAGATCATCTTACTAAAGTAATTATAGTGATGTCATTGATAATCTAATTATTTTAGGACATCATTAGTGGGCCGTGTGCCCAAATGAATTGGTAACCTAATGACACACATGTGGTACATGTGGATGTCCATCCGGGTTACTCCTAGTGAACCCGTGAACCCCGCCTTGTTATATGTATTTTATTCATGCCTTACAGTTTACTTGAGGAGCCAATGTTAGTTTAACGTGGGCCACACCACATAGACTTCTATATTTCTAGTAGGGCATATTGTTCAATTCTCACTTTCTATATATGATGTGCCAATTAAGGCTGATTATTACCTAATATATCTGATAACATGTTGGTATACTTAGCCTGGTAGGACACACTGAGAACATGCTTAATATAATGATCTCATGCCTAAATATATGCCCATATGCATCATTTGTATAAATGTTGTGGATGATGATTGATCATAGCATATGCCTTTGGGCTGAGATACTTAAGGGACCCCATATGGGATAAGGTTGTCTCACATGATCATGCGGTATGCGTAGGTTTGATGCATGACTTAGATAGTATGACTTGTGCATTTCACATCTTATATGTCACAATCACTTTACGCCCTAGCGACATCAGGGTTATGGCCTCCACAGGCATATCGTGGATGATCGCATTAGATACTAAAAATATTTATTCTAGCATTAGGCACTATGGATGTCCTTAGGTGAAAGTCCCTAGACCCTTGTGGTACCAGTAGAATGCTTTAACGTTCAGACCCAGTGGATAATATGAGCGCCCGAGTGCCAACTACTAATAAGCCTCATCTCCTACTGTATCGTAGTCTTTGAAAAGGGGTGTAACCTTATCTGCCTAATGGTAGGGGCTGTAAGCTAGGTTGAGTTTGACTAACTTCTAAATGGGCCAGTTATCAACGAGCAGGGTGGGCATTGGCATACCACTGGCAAGGTGGATACTGCAGTCTCTTCCACTCACTTTGTCATGCGTGTGAAGGGCGGCAACTAGTGTTAAGGGTGCACATTGAACAAGCAGAACCACAGAACCAAACCGAAACCAACCAAACCATACGGTTTAGTCCGGTTCTAGAGTGCACCAATTTTGATTTCAGTTCCAAAAATCAAAGAACCGTTTAGTTCAGTTCGGTTCTCGGTTTGGAGGTATGTAGAACTGAACCGAACCGTGAACCGATTCGTAGATCCGAACTATGGAACCATACCTATATTTTTGAAAAAAAACCCTAATACCCTACACCTATTCACGCCGACCTTGCTGTAGCTACCCCCAATCTCCCTCTTTTCTCTCTCTATCATGGTCTCTCTCCTAGAACCGTGGAATCGATCTAGAGTTGAACTGGTTTTAACGGTCTGGTTCCGGTTTGATTCTAGGGTGCTAACGGTCCAGTTTCGGTTCCAATTATCCTAAAACTGTTAGTAACAGTTCGATTCTAGTTTCACCCAAAAATCGGATCGAACTGACTCGTGTGCACCCCTAGCCAATGTTGGAGTGTACTAGACCCCGGTGATATTTCCAGCGATGAACTGTTCTGATATGTGGATTAGTTGAGGATCAACATATTTGTGTTGCATCTTTAACATATGATATTCGGCTATGCAGGCCTTGCATTTCATAGCCTTGGTATGACTAGCATCATTTATGGACTTGTCAGTTTAGTCTTCCATCATTTCTTCTTACTTAGACATTTTTATGCTTAGCACATACATTGCGCACATGCACACGCACTCTTTAAGCTTCGTAGTAAGCTTATGCATGTTCGTTACGTACAGGCTATGCTAGACTACAACAACATTGAGGCAGGACCGTGTGCCCGATCTTTTGGAGTCTTATTATATCATGTATTTTCCTTTCAGCACCGTACTTAAAGATTATATTGGTAGATGTGTGATGATGTTTTATGACTTGGGTACACTTGTGGTTATACTCCTTTATAAAAAAAATATTCACCTTGAAAATCCTCCTTGTAGGATCCCAGGATCGGAACCTAGCACATGGGAACTGATAGCTGAGAGACAAGAATATGGTACTACGGAGGTTGTCGGCACGGGATTCAACGACTGAAAATTTTATGAACCAATTCCTGAGTTAGGGTGTGACACTTCCTGAGAAGCAAATTGTTATCTCGAGTATTTAACAATTCTCTAAGACTCATATTTGAGTTGAAAATATCAGTCCCTAAGATAGTGAAGCTACTCCAATACTTTCAGAATCTTCCCTAGGAGAGCATCAGACTCAACACCCTCGGAAGCATCCTTGATGAAGAGGCTGGTGTCAAACAACAAAGAGCATTGGTCATAATTGACAAGACTGTAGTTGAAGATCTCATTCAAGTAGGCTTTTACACTAAAGAAAGAGGAAGATGGTTGGTTGAGGGCCATACCGACAGGGTAGAAGAGTTTGGGTAAAATTAGGTTTCAGTGAGTTATAGAATGGAGCCTATCGTTGTTTATATATGAGATAATACCTCTCCCACATTCGATGCATTCTAGGTAGTTACAACATACAGTGACACTTCATATCCCTGGAAAGTAGGAACATGTTGCTTTCACGGCAATTATTTCGGCTAAGGTAGCACATGAATCCTCATTTTTCGCATAACACGTCATCGGTTAGTTATATGGATTGCAAAAGCAAGAGAAATACCGAGTAAAAGGTGGTTGAGGAAACAAAATGGTGTAGTATCCAATTGTATTAATGAATAGAAAAGGGGTACATGGAGAAAGCTAAAATTCAAAAGTTGAAAACCCTGTGATTGCAGCTTTTACTTCCTCCTCACATCTCTCTTTCTTGGCCAAGATGGTCAATATCTTAAGGTCACTAGTCTAACTTGGCCGATTGCCTCCGTTTATGCCTTTACAAAAAGAGTCAAGTCTCTAATTACCTTCTTCTGGTCATGCTCATCTCTCTCATCCTCAAAATTCCTCTTCTACACCATCAGTTGTGCTTTCAAAGTGACAATGTGTACCCTCATGTCCTCTAACTTGATCTCAAATTTGTTAAGCTCTTCATGTCCGGCCAAAATTTTTGCACTAGCATTGCTAACTATAGCTACTTGGGAAGTTGCGCTCACGCACTTGATTTCAAGATGGTTGATTATGACGTGGAACTCACAATTTTCCTTAATTAGGTCTAGGAAATCCTTGAGTGCTACCAGTTTGGTCATAACTCTTATCTGAAAGAGAGAAAACTTGATTCCGGTCAATCAACTCGGTAAGTTTCTCAATCAGTTCGGTCAATGCAGTTTTCGATACCCTTGAGCATACGAGTGTTTGAATTTTCTCTTGGAGAAGTTATAGCTTGGTAGAGGGCACAAGAGACTCGGCCATAGAAATGTCACTATTGAGGGCTTGCTGGAGGGAAGACAGGATGTCTTCGATTGGAAGCACATATTCAGTAGTCGTAGCAGATGCTGGAATATCATCAGCCAATATTGCGTGCTTGATTAGGCAATGGTTCCAATTTATGAACAGATACATCGGCTGCCTAAATTTTTGTGGTCTCAGTCTGACCAGGGATGGTAAGCTCGAGTGATGCACTCGATCGAAGTGGTTCTTCATCATCAGAAAAAGGTTCCATGATTGGAGAGAGACGTTGAGCAAGTGTTGAAGTAGATCACGAAGATGATTCTCTCTTGTAACTTTGATGAGTTAAAGTAAAAGGGCATTCGTCCCTCTCATCTTCATTTCTTCATCTTCTTATATGACTATAATAGTTGGCATCTAAGGATGTTTGACTATGTATGCAGGTTTAGTGTCGATAACCGTAATCTCCAATGGAGGATGAGGATGAAGAGGTTGGTTGCATATTGTCCCTTCGGAATCGGTAGCTTGCACTTTGTTGCCTCAATCGTGTCATTCATTTGTTCAACTTGCTGAAGCATTGATTCTTGAATAACTTGCTTCTTTGCGGCCGACACCTCTCTTGTAACTACAATAAAAGTAGAGTTAGAAAGAAAAATGATAAGAAAGATGTGAACAAGTTTGAAAATGAAAATAACATATCCCTAAATCAGAACAGACAACGATGGTGATGAATTGATTGTCCACAAACTAGGAATTTCTTAAGATTTTTACCATCTCTCGAGTAGAAGTTTGGAATGGTGGTGGATTAGGGTGAGATGGAGTGAGATATTTGTCATCAAGAGGGAGATTAAGATTATTCAATCTCTTCCTCTCCTGCCACCATTTATTCTAGCATCGATTATAATGAGTATCTTTGTGACTTATGAGACCTTTCTCAATTTCCTTGACATAGTCGTCAACGAAAAGCCATAGCTATTATTTAGTTTTGAAATATGTTTCAAAAGAAGATATGATATCGGCCGAGGAAGTACTTAATTACTTTCAACTGTATGTTATGATCGATCTTGGCCGACTTGTTAGTGTTGGTTGTGGAGTCAAGCTAATGCTAGCGATGACTAGAGTAGGAGGTTGTGAAGCTGGATGGAGAGGAGTTCCCATATCAAGAATCCTATTGGGAGAGGGTAGAAATGGCTGAGGTGAAGACTTTTTGTTGAGGGTCAAATAGTGCATATTAGACCCCAAATATTGTCTGGATTTACGAGCATAATAGTGTTTAACGGCTGATTTAATCGTGTTTATGTTGCAGGTTGATTTTACAAGCTTGGATCGAAGTAGGATACTAAATGCATGGATTTAATACTCCAAATTCACCAAAAGCATGGGACACACTCCAGGGGACCAAGATTGACAGATATACATGGTCAGAAATCTGAGAAAATTAAGAAACTGAAGTTCAAGTGGCTTAAAACTCATCCAAAATGTAAGATCACATGTTTCCCACCATCCGTTTGGCTCGAAACTTCATATGTGGCCTGAGGACCATAAATTAACCGTACACGTCAGAAATCATCTATTGGATCATTGTGAAAGTAGCCTAACGAGTAGATCAGCCCCTTAAATCTCGATCTGAAGCCCACCTACTATCCGTATATGCCTCAAAATTTATCCCAACTGTTAAAAAGATCTGATTTACGAGATGGATGGACTGGATTGCTCATAAACATCATAATAGAGCCCATCTAGTGTAGCATGTGTACAGTATACACGTGCACTCGTCGTGCACCAAACGAGTCAAGTCGGTCAGCAAGACGCTGACCGACTTTCTTCTTAAAAAAAAATAAAATAAAATAAAAAATTACGCACCGCGTAACGCACGGCCGCTGGCTGTTTTTGCGGATGGTTGTGGGCCCTACCCATTGACCGTAGGAAAAATCTGACCCGTTCACCGTGTAGAGGGGCTCGAATACTACAAAAATATGTTGACACTTTTCACCCATGCGTGCACACGTGGGAGATACAGAGGCCGCAAAAGGGCTGCCCGGTAGCGTTCAAATCTGATCTTTTAGTTATTTCTTCTCTGAGACACGCCAATGGATATTCAAAACCACCTATTCTTGACTGAAATTTCATTTTGAATCCAATGGACATGGTGAATTTTCTAAAAAATGCTTCTGTGGGGTCCACCGATCACAACAGCGAAATGGTGCGAAAGGTTTCGTACATCCGTGAAAACTGACTTTTTCAGGCAGTTTTGGGCCACCATCTTTGATCATATGGCAGATCTGAACCGTCTATCATGTAGAGAACCCAAGAAAGTACTAAGAGACGATGTTTCTTTGGAATTTGAGCGAGGAAAGTGGCGTATTTCGAGGCACCGAACTTGGCTGCAAAAATTACACTCTGTGTCCTGCTACAACTCTGTCACTGACTCCAGCCTTCCAGCAGCTATAAAAGGAGGTTTTGGACGTGGGGAGCATTCATTCAGGTCTAGGAAGGAAGAAAAAGAGAGACGTGGAGGCTCGGGCAGGGACGTGAAGCCGAAGACAAAAAAAGAGTATTTTCTTTTTATTTTTTTAGTTTATTTCAATTGTGGAGATTTAGCCATCCATGTCTGGCTAAACCTCTTAGCTAGGGCTAAGAGGTGAAGCTTGTAGTGAGATGGGAGATTTGATTTTATTTAAATTTTAATACATGAATTGACGTTGATTTTAGTTAATTATTATGGGAATGTTTTAGGTTTTTAATGGTCTGTTGTGACCGAAATTACAATGGATCTGCAATGGCTTTGAATATTTCTGTTCTCTTTAACGTTTATGATGTCAGGAAGCCTTGTTGTTCACCATAATCTCCTGGGCATGGTTGGATGTCGGTACCCTTCCTAACTTGCATACATGTGATTGAGTGGTAATTAGTTTAATTCTGTTGTTTGCCATAGTCTTTGGGCATGGTTTGGTGATGAAATCCATTCTAATTAATCTTCCTTTCATCTCTTTGAAAACTAGATCAACGGCAGTTCAGTAATTTTCATAATTTTTTTATGCAAGCATAAGTTCTCCCTGATCTCTACAAGTGGATCCTCTGAATCCCTAGTTTTCTTACCTCTGATTTCTCCTATAAGTTTTAGATTAATAGTTTATAATTATTCCTCAATTTATAATTCAATTCAGATTTCATCTCATTCTAGTTCTATTTCTAGTTAATTTTAGATAACGTACAAGTTTCAGTCCCTTGGGATTCAACCTCGGTCTTACCGAGTTATTACTACATCACAACCCTGCACTTGGGGAGTGAACACTTTTGGAGAACATGTCCTTTCATCGTAACTTTTTTGGCATTTTGGTTTCAGAGCTGTCTCAGTTGCAGGAGCTACTGCAGTAGTGGCATCAGCTGACTTATTCTTCAGTTTATTTATTTTTCAGCTAGAGGTTGTGGCTAATTGAGATATCGCTCTCTTCTTATAACATCTTAAATTTTTGATATTTTGGATTTTCAAAAACCTATGCAAAATTTCATTATAATTAACTTATATTATCACTTACTTACTATTAACACTCAATGTTAGTTTATACGCAAATGGTACCAATAAAAAACTGCACAAATTTTATTAATCAACTGTATGAAGCTAACAAATCCGACCGGTCACTTAAAAACTGAGTTTAGCTACATGATTTGTTCACATGGGGCCCAAATCTAGCTGACCTATCATTGACTAATCAATGAAACCACAACTAAATAAAGACCCACATAAAGTCAAGACAATTAGGGTTCAGATCTTAATTAACAAACTAAACTGATCTAGTATCCTTTCAGCCTAAGAACCGACGGTTTATAGTGATTATAATCAAATCATTATTTTCACTAGTTGCGAATAAGCCACACTATGAGCTTAGCTAATCTAAACTCTAATCATTACGCACGAGAAATCTCGCTACCCAATTTATTCCAGAAATGCCTTGATTATCTAAACAAGCTCTAGACTACTCGTTGGTGGGCCACTAAACCCGAGGTTATAGAAATATGTTTGTCTTAGTGGGTTTTACGTCCATCGTGAGATGTCGAGCTAAGATCGTGACTCGAATCATTCAACTTGGACTCGCAAGTCAAGTGCTTGGGTTGTGTGAATACCTTATATGAAAATATGAAACTTAAGTGAAATAAGTCTATTTGTTCTTTCAAAAAGTTGTAACTTTAGCGCCGTCAATTCACGACGAAAGTCCGGGTGCCGACTAAAGACATTTCTTCGCACATGTCCGTATACTTATAGACCCGATGGACGCTCGGTGACCGTCGATTTAAGTTAGGGCCTTTTTTCAGTTGATCGACATGCCCGATTATCGAATGGTTGTGCCTAAATATAGATCGCCTAGTACATCTCTCGGTGGGTCCCATTGATTGAAAATAACTCCCTCTAGGGTTAATATAATGAATAAAGGGCCATTGAGGCCATTTTCACAATTTTTGGCACTATATAAAGCCTTCATTTGGGCACCCCATCCTCCCATAAGAATTTCAACAAGAGAAAAAGGGAGAAAGAGGGAAGAGAAAGAGGAGAAAGGGGGAGAGAGAGCATGAGGTGTGGGTGTTGGTACACTTCCACCCTCTCATCCCTTCTCTAGCTACCTTACCGCTCATGAATTCTCTGTGGAGTTCTCTCGGCGGTGATTGGAAGTAAGAAATAGATTTTACTCTCTAATCTAGTCTTTTAAGTTAAGTTTTCTAGTCCTTACAATTGTTTGTATGATTATTTAGGCTTTGGTGGATTTTTTCTATCACCCTAATTATATGAGCACTTTGAGTCGGGCGAATCATTGCAAAGGTGAAGACCATTATGCCTGGGTTTTCATTTATCGACTCTCGAGGGTCGTAATTAATTATTTCTTGTGGTAAATGATTTGTAAATAGCTAGCATGTTCATATTTTTTGTTTGATAATAATATGTGTGATTGTCTGTCTATACATGCTCACATGTTTGATGAAATGCTTAAGTGATTGAATATGTTATTCTATTGATACTTACATGTTTGATAAAATGCTTAAGTGAACGTATTACTCTATTGATGCTCATATGTTTGATAAAATGCCCTAGTGAATATATTGTTCCACTTATACTCATGTGTTTGATGAAATGCCTAAGTGGATGTGTCGTTGAATCCATGCTTCATATGAATCTTATGATGACTACATAACAAATTGTTAAGTCTGTAGCAATGTTTAGGATTGTTTATAATGATGGGACAGTCAGCTAAATGCCCGAACTAAGGGGTGGCTCTAGTTAGGTTGGCCACCTTAGGCTTGTTTGATCGACTTGGGTTGAACACGGATAACCGATAGTAGCTGGACTACATGAGATGCTCACACCCAATGTCGGTTACACTGAAGTTCTCGAAGTTAATCGAATTAGCTTATTAGTCGACTGACCATGTGTGTTCACAATATATGACAACACCAAATAAAATCTAGGATATCCTATTTCCATTAAATGAGTCTATTTTTAACTGTTAATGGTACGATTCATAAGACTCATGGGCCGGGCATGATGGTATGGGACACCGTGTTCGAGCTGTCGGCCTACGTTGGAATGATGAACCTCCTCATACTGACTAATGAGCAATTAAGAAGGCTATGAGACTGGTGAATCTAACTATAATGATATCATGACCGATCCACATTTGTGTTTGGGTGATGACTCTTATATCATTTGTGGGTGCCCTCCACTCGTCTATGGGCCCCTAACCCTGTGCGTCCGGACTGTGTCATCCAAGTCCTTAATGATTGGTCGGGCCAATGTTAGCCCTACATTGATTGGAGAGTTGTCGTCTGGGTGGTAAACCCGAATATGGATCAAGGGACATAGGTGAGGAGCCGTTTCGGCCATTTCAAGCCTAGTGATTTAGCTGAGATCATGATAAAATGAGTTTCTCAATATGTTGGATGAATGGAACTTAATAATTACTCAGCTAACATGAACATTCATCGCATTAGTTTAGGTTGGCGACTCGGCAGTCGAGGTCGCATTAAGGGAGTGTTGGTGATATGTAAACGTATAGATGGAGTCGTTAGAGGGAGTATTGTTTGGAAAGAGCATGCATTATGTCATATCTTCATATGCACATTTAACAAGAGTATTTAGAAAATGCTTATTTAGTTGTTTATCATTAATTGCAATGATTGAGTTGATAACGTATGTAACTTAGAACTAATGGAACCACTAAGTTAGTTACTCACTCTCACCTGGGACGGTGTTTTAAAACACTAATAAGGCATTATTATTAATGCAGGTTCTATCAAGGCCTTTGACGGGTAGGCTTGGATTGACTTGTGCTTTTCGCATGATGCATTAGGAGTGTCGGGCGAAGCTAGAAGTCTTTGCTTTTATTGTTATTTTGTGCATGTATATGTTAGAGTCGATGATCAGGCATTCTTTATATATAAATTTTATTGTATGTTCATTGTACCTTGTATAATACCTATTTTGGGCAATCACCACCATTGGAATTGTATTTTTGACTATTAGTCCTATATTTCTAGATTTTTTTGCTATCTTTACCTCGCTTTGTATCCGCTAAGTTAACTTGCATTACTCTAATTATTTTTATATGAATCTGAATGAAGATTCATGCGCATTTTATTAAGTTAATACTCTGGAACTCGAGATTGGAATCTATGTACTTGGGTGATGATTTTTAGGGCGTTACACTACTTTCCTCACCACTCCATTAAGGAATAAAGTTGAGCCGTGATGAGTTTGGGAGATTTATTAACCAATTGCTTGTAATGACTCTCCCACCAATCAAAGAAAGTTTCCATTATTTGGGATTAGTTTGGAAAGTTGGGAAGCTCAAAAGACGTATTAATAGACTGGAAAGCAGAATGAATGGAGCAATAGATATAGATTTGATTGGCAATCGACTGAGAGAAAGGGGGTTGATTATAAGTTTTCTAAATGAATGGGCAAGGAATGCATTGGACGTGACCGAATTGTCAAGTAAGCAAATTCGAACAATACTTTCGATTTCGGCCTTGACATTTTTTCCAGTATCCATAGTACTGCCATATAGGGGTGCACATTTAATCGGTAGAACCGTGGAACCGGACCGGAACCGACCAAACAGTCCACTTGGTCTGATTCTAGAGTGCACCGGTTCCGGTTCTAAAAATTAAAGAACTGGTCACATTAGTTCGGTTCTCGGTTTGGGGGTATGTAGAACTGAACCAAACCGTGAACCGATCCGTAGAACCAAACCGTGGATCCAATCCGTAGAACCGAATCGTGGAACTGAACCTAGAACCGAACTTGGAACCGAACCAAGAATGCTTTGATTATTTCCATATTTGACTCATGATTTATGGTTTATAATGCACCATTTAATTATTTTTATAAATATATTTTTGCACACCTTATAAAATATCTAAACCATTCATCAAATGGACCACAACATGGATGGACATGGGCTAGATAATAAAATTAAATATGCAATTGGGCTGGATTATAAAAAGCCTAGAACCGTGGAACCAATCTGGAACCGAACTGGTTTTAACGGTTTGGTTCCGGTTCAGTTCTAGGGTGCCAACGGTTCGGTTCCGGTTCCGAATATCATATAACCGTTAGGAACGGTTCTGTTCCGGTTTCACCCCAGAACCGGACCAAACCGAACCGTGTGCACCCTTTATGAAGATCTTTGTAGATGAGGTAACTTTCACAGGCGAGGAGCATATGAGATATTGATTATCCATCATTATCTTCAAAATGACTTATGAACCAAGTTGGGCCAAATTATTTGAGTAAGAAATGGGTAAAAGTTTGGTTACATTTACCTTTATTGGGAGGAAAGAATAATGAGTCCATATAACTAGAGAATGTGCGGATCTCCTGAGGACAATGAATAACACAGTGACCATAAGAAGTATAAATAATATTGGAGGGGATGTAGTAATGTAAAAGAGTAGAGCGTAAGTATTCATTGATCTACGTTTAAAGAAGCCATAATGGTCCTTTGTCAAGATATAGACTTTTGGTATTTACTTCATAAATGCCTATGTATAGGTGGTTGAGCACAAAGGGCCCAAGGGCAAGTTTTTTACCATGTGCGAGCATCTCAACTGGTTGGAAGTACTTGGTGGTGATAGAGAGAGAATTCACACAGAGTAAATGATATCAGATACAGAGCAGCAAGAAGGCAGTGTGTTCTTCATGTTCGACCCAACCTTCATGTTTATGATACACTCGCATGAAGTGCTAATAAGCTTTGCCAGCCTTATTGATGAAATATCTTGATTCTTTCTGAGCGAAGCTTGAAAAGACCTCATCACCGAAGGAAATGAGCTGGGTGAGAGCAGAGATGTCCAAAATTGTAGGACTCATGGGACCACATCTGAAGAAGAATGTGTTGGTGGATGGGCTCCAAAACGTTAACACAGTCATAAGAAGATGAGGATCCAATGGATAGTCATATAGTGACTGTTTGATGCATTCATAGATGTGAGACTATGTCTAAGAAGTTTCATATTGGGTAGCGACATAGTTGAACCAATCTTCCCATCATGGCAGGGGTTTCGACCAACATCGTGGATTCTTTAGAGTGTTGGAGGATTTTGGGATTGATTCAGATTGAATTAATATTATTTCACTAGGGTAGTTTGAGAAGAATGAATCCAGTGAATGAATTTCATCATACTCAACTCCAAGAAAGAAAGTCGGTCCCAAGAAGTAATAATCTCTGATGGGTGATTTAAAAATAATTTCATTGAAAAACTTGTCGAGGAGGCCATCCAAGACATTTATCAGATAATCTTATTAAAAGGTTGGAGGAGCAGAAGATGAGGAAGCTAACATTGTCAGAACGAAAAGGTTAGCTTGAGTTTTGAGAAATG
This sequence comes from Magnolia kwangsiensis, assembly GCA_037074715.1. Taxonomy (NCBI): domain Eukaryota; kingdom Viridiplantae; phylum Streptophyta; class Magnoliopsida; order Magnoliales; family Magnoliaceae; genus Magnolia; species Magnolia kwangsiensis. The sequence goes on along the minus strand of CM073576.1, from coordinate 139,563,069 downwards.
AAGAAATAAGGAAGAAAGCTTGAGAGGTGGAAGAATGTTTTAAAAATGAGGTATATGTCGGCCAAAAATATAGTGCATTACTTAGGGCATCATTATTTTCTTGTATAGTACGATGCTTATACACGAGTCACCATGGGCATAACTCTTTGTTTGAAAAAGGAAAATCAGAATTGACATTTAGAATTATCTCGGACAGTAATATTAACCGAGGTGACGCCACGTGTCTTACAGAATGACTGCATTTACTAGAGGCCATACATCGTTTTCACCTTTTACCTGAAAGTGAACCAAGGTGGGGGCAATACTCATCCCTATTTCTACCAATTCATACAAAAACTAATAAAAGAAGGTCATGTCTAATAATCAGAATTCTATAAGTTGCATGTGAGTAATCTCACTGAAGTAAGGGGATTTCTTGTGACCCGAAGCATAGAGATATCTACGTGCTCAGTACTGTGTAGGGCCCATAGAAATATCCTTGATCTGTTTTGAAACACCACAGTAAGACTGGATTCTAAAAATCGTAATTGGATTGCGTATTGAGTTACTCAATACACTCTTATCGTACTGAGTAAACTCAGTTGGGCCCACCTTGAATGTATGTGATTTATCCACATCATCCATTCATTTTTCCATCTAATTTAAGGGGTTGAGCAAAAAATCGAATCATATCCAAAGATCAAGTAAACTATACCCCAGGAAATAGTGAGGATAATGATATTCACCGTTGAAACCTTGCTAGGCCCAACAATGATGTTTATTTGTCATCTAACCTATTCATAAGATCATATAGATGGAAAAAATAAATATAAACTTGATCCAAAATTTCTGTGGCCTCTAAGAAATTTTCAACAGTAGACCTTCAATTCAACTGTTTCCTATGGTGTGGTCCATTTGAACATTGTATATGTTTCATTTTTGGGTTTATGGCCTAAAATTATCTGGTAAAATGGATGAACAAAGCAGATAAAATACATAAATCATGGTGGACCACACAGAGTTTACTTAGTACGCTAAGCGTAGTGAGTTACTCAGCATGTAATCCCTTTCCCTATAAATCAGCAAGTTCTATAAATCTTGTAAGCTATACCACATGAAACAGTGGAAATTGCGACATCCATAGTTAAAATTTCCTATTATATGCCATTTATGGAATTATTAATTCTCATATAAACTATAGTAACAAACATCATCTTGGTACAATACTTGTTGTTGAGGTACTTTTTATGAGCGGATCGTTCACTCGCTCAGCTCGTCCTTCGCCTGCACAAAAACTAACACGAAGGGGACCCTGGCTAGAGCCGGGGAACCTCCGATGCTTAAGTCAGTATCTGAAACTAAGGCAAAGGATTTAGGATTTTCCTGTTGCGTACCTTTCACTGTGAAGGAAATGGTCATTTATAGGTCCGGATGATCCTTATCATACGAGGATTCTTCTCCTTCACATTTAGAGATTTGATCCTCTTGACTGATTTCACCCGATCCCGAAGATCTGGGGATCAGACACCTGTACTCCTGAATTTTTGAGACGGTATTTATATTCACACTGCCTTTTCTTGTCTCGGCTCGGCCGTTACCGACTCTAGAAGAGTCTCGGCCGGCTTAGGAGAATAATTTTTTTGCCTTCTTACGGACGGAATAGTCTTGGTGTTTACCCGTCATCCTTCTTTACTCCGTGGCCGACGAAACCAACTCATTAGGTCTGTTTATTCTATCGGTCAGGTGGCGTATAACTTATTTAGCCTTTTGTAGGTAGGCTTACGCAGACGCTGTTAACTCTCCGACCGAGTAACTTAAGTCGTCTTATACTTTCACCTCCTCGCCTTATGCACTATTCTCACGGCTCCAACCAATGTCTCGGACTCCTCGGGCAGTGTCAACATGGCCGACCTATTCCATATCCGAGTCTCCGGACTTAACATATTTTTTCCCCAACAGTGAACCCCCCTTACTCCTTGGGTCATTCTCGGCACCAAGGAGTAATGAGTTTTTAGGTCGGTTCACATCAGAGTCTGAGGTCATAATGAGACATTTAATACCTTTTGAGTCGTCCTTAACGTATGACGGTTTGTTTCTCGAGGTCACACGAGCGGCCAGACGTCAGGTCGTTTCTTCCGCGTATGGGCATTGGACGCATGACGAAGGCGTTGCAGCCGTCAGTCGGCGTGCACCACGTGTCGAGCGAGGGGGTCGAGGGAAGCCTCATTTCCTCAGCCCATTAAATGCTTATGCCATGTGGCAAGGCTATAAAAGTGCGTGGGAGAGGCGTGTGAATTTTACTTTCGCCGTTCATTCTCCGGCTCATCTGTTTTCTTCTTGGTTCTTCCTTTTTCTTCTTCTTCTCTCCCTCCGCTGCCGTTCTATTCTCTGTTATCTCCTTTTATATCCGTTGCTGCCTTCTCTGATGAGTTTTTTTCCTCCCTTTCTATCGATATTAATGGCTACACATGGCTCTTAGAGCCCCTGGGAGGGAACTTCCAGTGATGAGGGTGATTCGCGACGTTTTTGGAATGTTGTGGAGCCACCTTCTTTACTGGCGGAGATCATTGTTGGTGCGGATGCCACTTTTCGGCTTGTCAGGAGGGCCGATGAATCACCGGCAGAGCATCCTACTCTATCTGGTCTTCTAGTGGTGGGTCGTCTCTGGTAACCCGTCCAGGGATACCCAATCTCGGGATGGATCCGTTGGAGGAGGAAGAAGAAGAAGAGGAAATAAGAATAGCTGATGGGGTCACTGTATCATCCCCTGTAACTCGGTTGGCACATGATTCTGAGTCATCTTTCAAGGGAGAGGGGGGCAAGGATGACCTGAGTGGTCCTGTCACCTCAATTTTAGTTGATTCTGATCTGAACAGGATCCGAGCCGGGTACCATATTCCGGACTCGGTTATACTTCGGCTCCCTCGTTTGGAGGATTTGCCTGATCATCCCCCTGCTGGGATGGTCGTAATTTTTTAGGTCTCGATGCAATGTGGTTTGCGTCTGCCTCTCCAACCCATTGCTCGGGATTTTCTGTCTCGTGTCAAACTTGCTCCCGGTCAAATATTCCCAAATGGGTGGAGGAACTTATTTGGGTGCGTTGTGCTATGGGGTAAGCTTGAGCAACCCTCGCTGACAGTCGATGAATTCCTCTACCTGTATCAAGTAAGACCGAACCCAAATTTTTTCGACTTTTATTTTCTGAGTGCGTGGCAAGGTAAGGGTGGTTCTCTTATAACCGACCCACCAACTTCCAACAAACATTAGAAGGAGAAATGGTTTTAGGCATGTGGACAATGGGAGACGGCCAATCCGTGGCCCTACGAGCCTTGAGTCTCCTGTTCGTTTCGCCAAGCAGGTGACTCGGCTTGATACTTTTTTTTTCTCCACACTATAACGCGCTGAATCTGACCTTCTGTTGTTTTGTAGATATCTTAAAGAAGAGGGGGAAGCTCGGATCCAACGCCCTAGCTCGGATCAAAGATCTGAAAAAACTAAGTGCAGAAGATTGGTCTTGAAAGTTGCTATTACAACCAGAGTATCTGCATCTTGCAGGTTTAAACTCGTTCGTGTCAGGTAATTCTTACTGTGTTGCCACGTTCTCTCGGCGCATTATCTGACTCGCTTTTATCCTTCTTTTCAGATCTTCCCGAGGCTTGACCCTTTCTTAAGTCAACCTCTGCTAGTGTTGAGGGTCAAATATTACATATTAGACCCCAGATATTGTCTAGATTTATGAACATAATATTGTTTAACGGCTGATTTAATCATGTTTATACTGCAGGTTGAATTTAGGAGCTTGAGCTGAAAAAGGATGCTAAAAGCTGGGATTTAATGTTCTAATGATCACCAAGGCAAGGGATGGACTCCAGGGACTAAGATCGACAGATATGCACTCCAGGGACCCGAGAAATTCCAACCGTTCACCTATAAATGGCCCGAAATTGGTGTAGAATGCAAGATCATAGGGTTTTCACCATCCGTTCATCTTGAAACTACATACATGGATTAAGGACCATAAATTAACCGTACACGTAAAATTTCAGCCATTGGATACCTCTGGAAGTGGCCGAACGTACAGATCAGCCCCTGAAGTCCTCAAGTGGGGCCCACCTGCTATCTGGATATGTCTCAAATTTTGTCCCAACTGTTAAAAAGATCTGAGATAAGGGATGGATGGATCGGAATTCTCATAAACATCATAATAGAGCCCACACTGAGTGGTGTGTGCATGGTGCACAAGTGCACCAGCTGTGCACTGCAATGTCAAGACGGTCAAAGTGCCTTTTAACCCGTCTCTTCTTCAAACAGCAATTGCTGCTGCGTAACAGGGATGGACGACGTTCATTTGATGAACTTCGTGGGCCCCACCCATCGTCCTTTTGTAAGATCTGAACCATCCATTCATTCCAGAATGTAGGCGTGACCATTGCCTAGGTGGCAGAATCTCGGAAGACAACAAATATTTGATTTCAGCCTTTGAAACAGACGATAAATGGTGAGTTATTTTTTATTGTGGGCCACATTGAAATCATTTCGGTCTCGGCCTGTCTGGATGGGTTTTCGTCCTGAAGACAATGGACGACATAGATTCTTCATGAAATATTGTTCTGGGGTCCACCAAACATCACAATGCGGACACGCAACCTCTGTTTCTGCAACAGAGGCTGCGGGTGAGCTCTGTGGGCCCCACTCATCATCCATATAGGTAATCAGACCCACCCATCGTGTAGAGGGCCTCGATTTAGTCAAGCCCATGTTGACCTTGTGCATTCATACATGCACATGTGCCAGTTTTAACGGTTACAAACAGGCAAGCGCCAACTGCAGCTTGAATACCACCTTTGGCCGCGTCAACAACATTCCAAAACTACCCATCTCTGGTCGAAATTTTGAGGGGAAGAAAGTGAACGGAGTGGATCTCCCGTCTGAGTTCAGGAATGGGCCACACCAAGCATCCAACGCAAGATGGTCCCTTTCTTACGCACGGCGTGACCTGCAAGTTTCTTGGTCGCGTAAACAAATTTTGTAGCAGCTTTGCATGCACCGTCTCTGGTCTAAACCGACTGGAAGTTCCTATAAAAGAGAGAAGATAGAGTTGAGGGGAATGAATCAGATCCTGGCTTGGGTGGGAACGTGAGAGAGAGAAAGGGAGTAGAGTTTCTTTTATTTTTATTTTTGTTTTATTTTTATTTTATTTTTGTTTATTTTTGTTTAAGAGATTTAGTTTAATCATGTTGTTAAGCTGAACCTCTTAGCTACGGCTAAGAGGTGAAGCTTGTAGTGTGAAGGGAGGATTCTTTTATACTGAATTGATATTTGATTTTAGTTAATTATGGGAATGCTTTTAGTTTTAATGGTCTGTTGTGACTGAAATTACAATGGGTTTGCGATGGCTTTGAGCATGTTCCTTTCCTTTATGTTTATGACGTCAGGAAGCCTTGTTGTTCACCATAGTCTCATGGGCATGGTCGGATGACGGTACCCTTCATAACCTTCATATCATGTTGATTGGTTGGTAATTAGTTTAATTCTATTGTTTGCCATAGTTTCTTGGGCATGGTTTGGTGATGGAATCCATTCTAAATCATATACCTTTCATCTCTTTGAAATTATATCAATGGCAGTTCAGTAAATTCCATGATTCTTGAAGCAGGTGTAAGATCTCCATGATGTCTACAAGTGGATCCTCTGAATCCCTAGTTTTCTATCTCTTATTTCTCCTAAGTTTTAGATTAATAGTTTACAATTATTCCTCAATTTATAATTCAATTCAGATTTCATCTCATTCTAGTTCTATTTCTAGTTAGTTTTAGATAATGTACATGTATCAGTCCCTTGAGATTCGACCTCGGTCTTACCGAGTTATTACTACATCACAACCCTGCACTTGGGGAGTGAACAAGTTTTTGGCGCCGTTGCCGGGGACTGACGGTTGCGTTTCTGAAATTAATTAGTTTTAGGATTAGTTTAAGATTAGAATTTTTACTAACTTCAGTTTTAGGTTTAAATTTTTTTGATTCTTTTTAGAACTAACTTGTCTTTCCTGTTTTGTAGGATTCTGAGATTGAAACTTCTAATTTGGTGATATCTTCCTAATTTCTTTATTTTTTTCTATTAGAGTTTTATTTTTAGAGATTTTCTAATCCTAGATTTTCTCTTTTTAGAAACTAACTTGTTTTGTCTTATTTTGCAGGATCTTAATATAGGAATCTCTAGTATGGTAACATCTTTCTAACTTCTCCTTCTCTTACTTTCCACATTGTTGTAGGATCTTTTCTTCTATTTTCTTAGGATTAAATTCAGATTAAGGGTTTCATTATGTATCTGAATAAGTGGGCACGTTCGTATGTTGAGATAGCTTATGAAAAACAGCCTATGCCTCAAAATTTTTTTAAAAATATCTTCGAGAACCAATCAGAATATGATGCTCCACCGATTAAGAAGTCTTTCGGTGATTATCTGCGTGAGAATAATTGCATTCCACGAGTTAAGAAAACAGTATATGATTATTGGAATGATGACGCATATCAACTCCCGACAGATGACCCGTATGATTTTAATAAGTGGAAACAGAAATATTTCGAAGTTGAGTTAGTAAAACATCACGGTAATAATCCCTGTGGATCCGCCACTTGTGAATAACCACCAGAAACGATCCAAGAGGAGTTATCTCTGAGTTATACAGACTATATTGCTGGCATGAGAAAATTAGTAGAAGAGCTTGAATCATGCCTTGATAGGCTAATGGAGGCTAGGTCTTCTCAGCCCCAACCCAATCCAAAAATACAATGCAAGGAAAGTGATCTGCATTCACTTTTAAAAGAATCTGGAATTTGGAATGAGGAGTCGGATTCCATTAATGAGCATGTGGTTCAATTTTTCGAGGAGTCGATCTCGATGACTATTCGAAAGAATGGTGAAAATACATGGGTGTCTTTTAAATACATTGATGATGACACACCTTCCTTACATGACACACATGATTTGAATGATGAGGAGGTTAGTTTATGCAAACCTCAACCCATGCTAGGTGTAGAATGTGAGAAAAGTGATCTCACTGCACTGGACTAGAACATGATTGCGATCCTGAATGTGCAGCCACAGTCCCCCTGGAATCCCTCTCATGTTTGGTCCAGATCAATGATCAAGATGTACATGAAGTGGTCGGTCATAATGAGCCACTCCCCTCACCTGACATGCCTGATTTAAAGGTGGAGGATGAGCCCCTTATGACCGACCCTTCTAACTCTTGTGAAACATGTTTGGACTACTCTCCTGAATTGAATGATGATATGATTCGGGAGAAGGAGTTGCCCGCTACGACTCTGGAATTTGAAACCACTCGGTTGAGGTCACCATCTGAGCGACACACATTTGACAATTCAACGCCTCAATTGAGTAATTTCAATAAACAGAGTAATCACATCAATGCCTCACTTACTGATTTTCAATCTGTCTGTGCAGGACTGGAGCAAGAGAGTGTACCTCCATTCACTTTCAAGGACGATTGATTCTTCGCACAGATCATCACAAGCCACAAGAAGTCACACTCAGCTGAACTTCCTAACTCTTGGGATTGTTTGGCACACTTTGTAGTTTCAAACGATCCCATGTTAAGAGACAAAGCGGATGCCTTGCGAGACAACATCTCGGTAGTCATCACTGACCGAGAGAACCCTTATTCTGAAATCCTCTTTTCCCCTAATTCTAAACATCTACCAGTAAAGAAAGAGGAGGTGAAAATTAAATCGAAGTTTGGAGCTTCGGAATATGTTGAGACTACATCACTTCTTAGGAAGTTTTCTAAACTTTATTTACTTATAGTCTCTGATTCACCATGCGATACTAACGTTGAAACTTCTTCTGTAATAGGTGAATCATATATATTACGGATACCTCAAGCAATTCAATGGAAGATTTCTTATGAGGTACATAAGTCTCTCTGGAAAGTCATGCTCCAGGGCGCCCAAGCCTATTACAAAAAGGGCTTTTGGATGATCCTATTGAGGAGCTTACTAAGAAACTTATCAAGATATTGGCCGAAAGAGGAACCTTGCGGCATGATCAATTCAATATTTGTGGGTAATATTACTGCAAACCCTCACGAGACTATAACCCGTCCACTAGGGGCAACCTAGGGGTTTAAAGGCTTGTTGCATACGCTAAATGCAATCGAGAACACCTGCGAAAGTGGTATAAGTAGGATTTTATTTTTGTTATTTTTGTTCTGCTTTCTCTCTCATACTAACCTGCTCTCTCCCAGCGATCTTTTGAAAAATCTCTCTCGATTCGTTGTCCAAGTACTATCCTCCCATCACTTCTCATTTACTTTCGTTGTCCCATGTGCATTGCATGATCATATATCTTTTACATTGAGGACAATGTAGATTTTAGGTTAGGGGTGGGGGATTAGGTAACCTAATAAGTGTTTTCTTGATCCTGAGCAAAAATTGGGAAAATTTTAAAAAAAATTCTGAAATTTCTTATGATTTTGAAGTGATTTTGACGGATATCCTTGACTTAAAATTTTAAGATTCGTGATGTTGATAATTTGTGACTCTTAGATTCAGTATCTGTTAGACTTCACGGTTAAGTTTGAATCATTAATCCATGATTGAAAGTTATAAACATTGATTGAGTCATGATTTCACATGTCATATCTCTCTTCCACATTAAGTGTTCAGTTTGATATTGAAGGGTGAATTTGGTAATCACTAAGCATGTAAGGAACCCGTTTGAAAATTACCCATCATGATCAATTAAAGAAAAGAAAGAAAAAAAAAAAAAAAAAGAAACCTGTGGAAAGATTTGGGCGAATAATCCTCACCATAGGTTTGCTCCCTATAGGTGTAGAGTTAATTCCCCATGAATGATATGTGAAAAAGGTCTGGGTGTACAGTCCTCACCATAGGTTTGCTCCCTGTAGGTGAGGATTTGATTCCCCTTCTTGGCATTACTTTTACTAAAAAAATCAAAGGTTGAAAGAAAGAAAAAGAATGATTTATGAGGCACGTTTTAGTTAGGTTTTAGGTGTCCTGAATGCTCTTGTGGGTACCAATGCTATCATGAAATAATGAATTGAATGTTAATGATGTTAAGCCGAGATTACTTTATATACTCATGGATCTTAATGTTTAAAAATTTTCTAATTAGTGGATTAAGATTTTGAACTTGACTAGGAAATTTACCATGCGCTCGAGTCTAGGAGAAAGTAATGCCCAACATCCATGAATCTTAGAATTCTAATGCTTGGATTATTTTTCAAATATCACTCGGGTTAACAGAATTTCTTATATTAATCTCAACTTAATTTTTTCATACCTTGCTCGGGACTAGCAAGATGCTGGTTGGGGGTTATGTTGAGGGTCAAATATTACATATTAGACTCCAGATATTGTTTAGATTTACGAACATAATATTGTTTAACGGCTGATTTAATCATGTTTATGCTACAGGTTGAATTTATGAGCTTGAGCTGAAAAAGGATGCTAAAAGCTGGGATTTAACGTTCTGATAATCACCAAGGCAAGGGACGGACTCCAGGGACTAAGATCGACATATATGCACTTCAGGGACCTAAGAAATTTTAGTCGTTCACCTTCAAATGGCCCGAAATTAGCGTAGAATGCAAGATCATAAGGTTCCCACCATCCGTTCGTCTTGAAACTACATACATGGCTTAAGGACTATAAATTAACCGTACAAGTAAAATTTCAGCCATTGGATACCTCTGGAAGTGGCCGAACGTACAGATTAGCCCCTTAAGTCCTCAAGTGCGGCCCACCTGTTATCTGGATATGTCTCAAATTTTGTCCCAACTGTTAAAAAGATCTGAGATAAGGGATGGATGGATCAGATTTCTCATAAACATCATAATAGAGTCCACACTGAGTGGTGTGTGCATGGTGCACAAGTGCACCAGTTGTGCACTGCAATGTCAAGACGGTCAAAGTGCCTTTTGACCCGTCTCTTCTTCAAACAGCAATTGCTGCTGCGTAACAGGGACGGATGACGTTCGTTTGATGAACGTTGTGGGCCCCACGCATCGTCCTTTTGAAAGATCTGAACCATCCATTCATTCCAGACTGTAGGCGTGACCATTGCCTAGGTGGCGGAATCTCGGAAGACAACAAATATTTGATTTCAGCCGTTGAAATGGAAGATAAACGGTGAGTTATTTTTTATTGTGGGCCACACTAAAATCATTTCGGTCTCGGCCTGTCTGGACAGGTTTTCATCCTGAAGACAATGGACGGCATAGATTCTTCATGAAATGTTGTTCTGGGGTCCACCAAACATCACAGTGCGGACACGCAACCTCTGTTTCCGCAACAGAGGCTGCGGGTGAGCTCTGTGGGCCCCACTCATCATCCATATAGGTAATCAGACCCGCCCATCGTGCAGAGGGCCTCGATTTAGTCAAGCCCATGTTGACCTTGTGCATTCATGCATGCACACGTGCCAGTTTTAACGGTCACAAACAGACAACCTTGCGCCAACTGCAGCTTGAATACCACCTTTGGCCGCGTCAACAACATTCCAAAACTACCCATCTCTGGTCGAAATTTCGAGGGGAAGAAAGTGAACGGAGTGGATCTCCCGTCTGAGTTCAAGAATGGGCCACACCAAGCATCCAACGCAAGATGTTCCCTTTCTTACGCACGGCGTGACCTGCAAGTTTCTTGGTCGCGTAAACAAATTTTGCAGCAGCTTTGCATGCACCGTCTCTGGTCTAAACCGACTGGAAGTTCCTATAAAAGAGAGAAGATAGAGTTGAGGGGAATGAATCAGATCCTGGCTTAGGTGGGAACGTGAGAGAGAGACAGGGAGTAGAGTTTCTTTTATTTTTATTTTTGTTTTATTTTTATTTATTTTTGTTTAAGAGATTTAGTTTAATCATGTTGTTAAGCTGAACCTCTTAGCTACGGCTAAGAGGTGAAGCTTGTAGTGTGATGGGAGAATTCTTTTATGCCTTTTGTTTATCCTGAATTGATATTTGATTTTAGTTAATTATGGGAATGCTTTTAGTTTTAATGGTCTGTTGTGACTGAAATTACAATGGGTCTGCGATGGCTTTGAGCATGTTCCTTTCCTTTATGTTTATGACGTTAGGAAGCCCTGTTGTTCACCATAGTCTCATGGGCATGGTCGGATGACGGTACCCTTCATAACCTTCATATCATGTTGATTGGTTAGTAACTAGTTTAATTCTGTTGTTTTTCATAGTCTCCTGGGCATAGTTTGGTGATGGAATCCATTCTAATTCATATACCTTTCATCTCTTTGAAATTATATCAATGGCAATTCAGTAAATTCCATGATTCTTGAAGTAGGTGTAAGATCTCCTTGATGTCTACAAGTGGATCCTCTGAATTCCTAGTTTTCTATCTCTGATTTCTCCTAAGTTTTAGATTAATAGTTTACAATTATTCCTCAATTTATAATTCAATTCAGATTTCATCTCATTCTAGTTCCATTTCTAGTTAGTTTTAGATAACGTACTGGTATCAGTCCCTTGGGATTCGACCTCGGTCTTACCGAGTTATTACTACATCACAACCCTGCACTTGGGGAGTGAATAGCTAGCATGGCTGAGACTGGTCCTTCTCTTAAGCCGATCTCTAAGGTGAAGGCTCCTCTGAAGTTGGCTCTTTCATCGGGGTCTGGGCCTTCGAAGCAAACGAAGATTGCTGTAAAGGTAAAAGAGTCGACTGTTCCATCTGCTTTTGTTCCAGCCACCCCACAAGTAGTTGTGCTTTCTGACCCTAATGAGAGGGCGAAAGAGACGGAGGCAGTTCTTCCTGTGTCTCAGTCGGCTCCTAAGCCAGGACCTGTTGTAGAGGAGGTTCCGAGACAGAGAGAGGGATCAAGTTGAGAATATTCAAGAGGGGAGATGACTCAACAGGAGTTGTCACCCTTTCATAAAGTTATTTCAAAGATGATTCCTTGGGCCATCGCTCACGGGAGCGAGAAGGACTTCGCCAGCTTCTACAACGCCCCGACTCTACAAACTCTTGGTCATACGATGAGGCTACTTTTTGAAGTAACATCCTTTCTTCTTATTTCTCTATAACTTCTGATTAGGGCTCTTATTACAACTTACTATCTCCCATTTGCAGTTGGCCCCCTGCATTGTCAAGGCTTGCTCAGAGCTGTCCGCTGCTCAGAAACTTGCGGCTGAGACAGAGACAGCGAAGAGAGTTGCGGCCGAGGTAGAGGGTCGCCGAGAGATCGCTGAGGGTCGCATTAGCATTATGACTGGCGACTTGTTAATTGTCAGGAAGGCAGCTGAGGATGCGAGGGCCGCTCTCGAGGGTGTTAAGGCTGAGAGCATCCGTTGGCATCGCTTCTTGCAGGGGCCGAGGAAGAGAATCGACATCTTCGTCATGTCCATGAAGCTTGCAAGAACAATCTGACTCGGGCCAAGGCCGACGCCGCGGCGCTCGTCCAACAAGCCCAGGAGTAGGCCAGCCGAGCCAAAGAGGCTCAGGACCGGGCCATGGAAACCTTTTTCGAATCTTTAGAGTTCGAAGAAGAGAGGGACCACCTTTATCAAAGTGGTTATAGGGCTTACGTTCTAGAAGAGAGGGCCGCCTTTCCCAACCTGGACCTCTCTGCGTTTGAGGCTGATTGTCCAGAGGTCGAGGCTACTGGTGCTGATGCCACTGCCGACGAAGAAGCCCCTGTTGCGGCTGCTACTGTCGATGAGGCTGGTCCCTCTGGGACTGCTTAGGGAGTAGTCCAATCTGGGACTGCTGGTGAGTACCCCGACCGTGGGATGATGACTGCTTCATTTTTGACACTCACGCCAGCACTATGTTGGCCAAGGCCGAGTGTCTTCTGGTACCATCACCAGCTCCTCTAGCTTTTACCCGGGACCTACTCAAGAGCATCTGTAATCGAGAGAGATCACTTACTTTGTTGGAAGTAGTTTTGTACTTCGCTAATATTATCTTAGTAGAGTCTGATGTAACCCGATGTAAAACACTTAGAAATAATGAATGAAAATTTTCAGTTTTATTGAATCGACTTCATTTACATTTCTTTTCCATTCTCTTTTAGCATCTTCACTTTTGCCTTAAGGGTAATAGGTCTTGAGATGCTCGGCGTTCCAGGGGTGAGGCAACAGTTACCCATTTAGTTCTTCCAACCAATACGTTCCAGGGCGGATGGTACTCGAGACGACGTAAGGTCCTTCTCAATTGGGTCCCAGTGTGCCTGCACCAACTTCCTTTGTATTTGGAAACATTTTTCGGATGGCGCAGAATCGTCTGACTTTGACTCGGGTATTATAGAACCGAGATACTTGCCTCTGTCGAGCCATCATTCGTAGCCGAGCTTCTTCTCTTTTCTCTTCCAGCAAGTCGAGCCCGAGCGACAGGAGTTTGTCATTCTCCTGTTCGCTGAATGTATTGAATCGGGCCGATCTTATACCGATTTCAACTGGTGCAACTGCTTTCGAGCCATAAAAAAGGGAGAAGGGAGTTTCTCCCGTGGTGGTTCGAGCGGTGGTTCGGTAAGCCCACAATATATTTGGGAGTTCTTCATCCTATGCTCCTTTTGCTCCATCGAGCTTCGTTCGGAGATGTTGTTTTAATAATCTTGTTAACAGCCTCGACCTGTCCATTTGTTTGAGGATGATGAGGTGAAGCGTACACGTTCCGGATCCCGAGATTACTGTACATCTCACGAAACTTTCTATTATCGAACTGCCTTCCATTGTCAGTAATAATAGTCTGTGGTATCCCGAACCGATAGATGATGTTCTTCCAAACAAAACCTATAATCTTCTGTTTGGTAATCTTCGCTAATGGCTCGGCTTCAGCCCATTTCGTAAAATAATCCACCGCAACCATGACAAACTTGGTTTGACCCTTTCCCAACGGGAATGGTCCGATAATGTCGATCCCCCACTGTGCAAAGGGCCAAGGTCCAGTCATCGGGGTTAATTCCTCGGGAGGCTGCCTCAAGATAGATGCAAATCGCTGATACTTGTCGCACCTTTGGACGAACTTCTTAGCGTCATGTTGTAAGGTTGGCCAGTAATATCCCTGCCGCAATACTTTGTTGGCGAGCGAATGTCCTCCTGAGTGATTTCCACATATCCCTTCGTGTACTTCTCATAATACATAGTTAGCTTTATGAGAATTCAAACATCGTAGTAAGGGAGCGTAGAATCCTTTCTTGTACAGTACCTTATTCAAGATGGTGTAGCGCGACCCTCGGACCTTTAGCCGCAGAGCCTCGGTATGAACTTCCGGTAGCTTCCCCTCGTTGATATAATGGACGATAGGATCGAACCAAGTAGGTTCCGAGTTAATAGCATGTATAGCCGAGTCTGTCGGCTCATTTATACTCGGTTTAGCTACGTATTCAATTGGGACCGACCTAGGTATGTCATCTTCGTCAGCTGAAGCAAGCTTTGCTAACAAGTCGGCTTTGGCATTCTCGGTCCTCGGAATCCGAACTACTTCACATTGTCAAAATTCACCAATTAATTCTTTGGCCTTCTCTATGTATGCTTTCAGTTGTTCTTTTCGTGTTTGATAAATACTAGTAACCTGGTTGACGACTAGCTGCGAATCACTGAAGACCTTGAGATGAGTTATACCTAAACTTGCGGCGAGTCGAAGGCCAAGTAACAAGGCCTCATATTCTGTCGTGTTATTCGATGCTTGGAATCCAAGTCGTAAGGAATATTGCATATAGGTTTGATCGGGAGTCTCCAATACTACCCCGACCTCGTTTGCCTTAGAGTTGGAAGAGCCGTCGATAAATAATTTTCAGGGAACAGGGTCGGGTGACGGGTCGAGGGAAGAAGATGCCGATGCTCTGATAATCCCGTCAGAGTCAGACATTGTGTTGCCTTGTGAAGTCACTTCGACAAGAAAGTCGGCTACAGCTTGTCCTTTTATGGTTGTTCTCGACCTATACTGTATATCGAACTCGCTCAACTCGATAGCCCACTTTGTAAGTTGGCCGAAAGCTTCTAGTTTTTGAAGGATCTGACGCAAAGATAAGTCGGTCATAATGATGATGGTGTGAGCTTGAAAGTATGGCCGGAATCTTCGTGAGGATACTACCAGGATTAAGGCTATCTTTTCAAGGGGAGGATACCTCGTCTCTGCCGGTAGTAAGAATTTGTTGAAAGTAATTGCCTTCCTTCGCTCTCTCGTATGAGAGCCGAGCTAATCGCTGCATCGAATACAGCCAGATATAATAACAAAGCTTCTCCTAACTCGAATTTGGATAACAGCGGTAGAGACCCGAGATAAGACTTCAGTTGCTGGAACGCTTTTTCACACTCTTCTGTCCATTCCATCGACTGTCGCCCCTTCAATTGCTTGAAGAACGGGAGACATTTATCAGTGGCTCGGGACAGGAAGCAGTTGAGCGCAGCTACTCTTCCGGTTAGTCTTTGTACGTCTTTAATCATCTTCAGAGACTCCATGTCGAGCAGAGCCTTAATTTTCTCAGGATTGGCTTCGATTCCTCGTTGATTAACTAGAACATCGAGGAACTTTCCCGAGCTTACACCAAAAGTACACTTGCTCGAGTTTAACTTCATCTTATACTTGCGCAAGGTCAGGAACATTTCTTCCGTTATATGGTCAGCCGCGTGTACACTTTTGACGAGCATATCATCTATATACACTTCCATGGTTCGGCCAAACTGCCGAGCGAACATTTTGTTCACCAACCTTTGATACGTCGCTCCGACGTTTTTCAATCCAAATGACATCACTCGGTAACAATAAAGTCCCTTGTCAGTGACAAAGGTAGTCTTTGATTTATCAGATTCATGCATTACAATTTGATTGTAGCCAGAATAGGCATCCATAAAACTAAGTAATTCATGTCTTACAGTACTATCCACCAACTGATCAATGCGAGGAAGAGGGAAGCTATCCTTGGGGCAGGCTTTGTTCAGATCTGTATAATCAATACAGAGACGTCACTTCCCGTTGGCCTTTCTTACGAGCACGACATTAGCTATCCACTCTGAATAGTATATCTCTTCTATGAATTTAGCCTTAAGGAGCTTGCCGACTTCCTCTTTGATGATAACATACCTTTCAGGGCCAAGAGGATATCTTTTCTGCCAGATTGGCCTGTAAGTTGGATCGATGTTGAGTCGGTGCGTCATGACCGAGGGATCGATCCCAGGCATATCCTCATGGCTCCATGCGAAAATGTCGGCATAACGTCGAAACAAAGCTATCAAATCATCTTTGAGAGGTGCTTTCAGTGACGAGCCGATTCGTACTATTTTCGACTTGTCTGTCTCGGTTAATGGTTCCGAGACAAGTTCTTCCATTGGTTGCCCCCGTTCGTGAGATCCGACTCGAGGGTCTAGAGACTCGATCATCGATATTTCTGTCGGAGCTTTCATTGCTGTTGCATAGCATTGTCGGGCATCTTGTTGATCTCCCTTTACAATTCTTACTCCTGACTCAGTCGAAAATTTCATGGATAGGTGGTACGTAGATACCACAGCTTGAAGGAGGCTTAGGGATGGTCGACCGAGTATGGCATTGTAACCTGACGATTGGTCGACGATCAGGAAGTCGACCATTGTAATTGTCTGATGGGGTGGACTTCCGGCTGTGAGTGATAGTGAAACGATTCCCTCAAGAAGTACCTGTTCGCCTGAGAATCCTATGAGTGGGGTTTGGATTGGGCGTAAAGCTGATCATCCAATGCCCATTTTGTCGAACACATAGGTGAACATTACGTCTGCGGACGACCTAGTGTCCACCAACACTCGGAATACTTTCCTGTTGGCATTGGTGAGAGCGATGACCAGTGCATCATCATGAGGATGATGAATGCCTCGGGTGTCGTCCTAGTGAATAAGATACAGTACTTCTCTCTCTTTTTCTCTTTTGAGGGCCGAGATAGTAGGAGAACCTCAGACTCAGGACGACTGATGCTCCTGGAGTGATTTTTCCGAGCATTATTGGAGTCTCCACTACCTTGATGCCCTCCAATGATAGTTCAGATCTCCTCTGTCGGCCGATTTTCACTCGGATCTTTTTCTGCAGTACCAGATCCTTCCATATGTTCTCTGAGTCGGCCTTCTTTAATAAACCTCTCGATTTCATCTTTTAAGTGATAACAATCACTTGTATTGTGATCGTGATCACGATGATAGTGACAGTACTTATTTTTACTTCGTCGATTCGGGTTCCTTCGGAGCTTTCCGGCCCAGTTGACATAGCCTTCATTCTTGATTTTCATCAACACTTGCTCTTGAGATTTATTCAGAGGGGTGTATGTGGAAAACCTTCTGTCGGGTCGTTTGTCCAACCGACCGTCATCTCACGCCCGATCCTCTTTTTGCTTCTTTCTCCCAGCTGAGTCGGCTTCTTTTTTGGTTGACTCTTTAGCCGAGGGTTTTGCGTTCTGGACCGTCTCGCGCAGGAGTCGGGTCTCTTCCACATCCGCATATTTATCCGAGCGAGCCATAAACTCGCCCAGAGTTTTCAGCGGGTTTTTGTCTAGGGATGCAAGAAAGGGACCCCTTGCATAAGCACGTTGAGTGCTATCTCCTCCGAGTGTTTTCGAACCTGAAGAGATTCGAAGTTGAAACGCTCGATGTAATCTTTCAGTAATTCTCCTTCCTTTTGAACAATGTTTTTTGGGTGTGTGGGCGGCTTCAGTTTCTTCTTCCCACCAATAAAGTTAGTAAGGAAGGCATCGCTGAGTTCTGCAAAAGAACTGATCGACTTCAGCTTCAGCTGTTTGAACCAAAGTCGAGCCATATCGGTTAACGTGAGGGAGAAGGCTCGGCACATAACAGCGTCCGAGGCATCATGCAACTTCATATAAGTTCTGAAGCATTCAATATGCTCTGTAGGATCAATTTTTTTGAAAAAGTGAGTAATCTGGGGTAGACAAAACCTTTTCGGTAATCGAGCCTGCATTACTTCATCTACAAATGGAGAAACTTTTACCTCGGACTTCGTCGGGTATGTAATCCGACCATGCTTCATGTCTGTCATCTCTCTCGCCATTTCTTCCCGAACTTCTTTTTTAAAGTCCTGGATATCAGCTCTCCAAGGTTCTGCGCTTTCTGCTGTTTCTTCCATAGGAATCCGACTTCGCCTCCTTTAATCTATTCTGTGCTGTAAATCAGAGGGAGGTAATACGACTGTTGCCGAGAGTGCCGGTGCTGGTTGACTCGGGCCTTGATGCTAACTTGGCTATTGCTGTTAAAGCGACTGAGGGGCAGCAGGCTGAGCATCAGATGCTAGCGGAGGAACCTGTGCTGTTTCACGATGCATCTGCATCTGTTGATTATACAGCTGCTCCAACATATGCTTCATGACACACATCTCGGAACGCATCTCTTGAACCTCTCGATCTAGTTGCGCATTTTCTTGGTTTTGCTGACTGGTGATTGCAGTAGATGCCACAGGAGGAGCTACTAACGGGATCGTTGGGGGAGCTCCTTGAGCCGTGCTGGCAGCGGCTTCCCCTGCTTCATCTTGATCCCCTCTTCTAGTTCTTCCCATTTAGATAGAGCGTAAGAAATGACTTTTTGCATGTTTCCCACAGACGGCGCTAAATTGTTGATGTAATTTTTGTGAGTGGATCGTTCACTCGCTCAGCTCGTCCTTTGCCTGCACAATAACTAACATGAAGGGGACCCTGGCTAGAGCCGGGGAACCTCCAATGCTTAAGTCGGTATCTGGAACTAAGACAAAGGATTTAGGGTTTTCCTGTTACGTACCTTTCACTATGAAGGAGATGGTCATTTACAGGTCTGGATGATCTTTATCATACGAGGATTCTTCTCTTTCACATTCGGAGATTTGATCCTCTTAACTGATTTCGCCCGATCCCGAAGATCTCGGGATTGGACACCCGTACTCCTGGATTTTTAGGACGATATTTATATTCACATCGCCTTTTCTTGTCTCGGCTCGACCGTTACCGACTCTGGAAGAGTCTCGGCCGATTTAGGAGAATAAGTTTTCTGCCTTCTTACGGACGGAATAGTTTCGGTGTTTACCCGTCATCCTTCCTTACTTCGTGACCGACGAAACGAACTCATTAGGTCGGTTTATTCTGTCGGTCAGGTGACTTATAACTTATTTAGCCTTTTGTAGGCAGACTTACATAAACATTGTTACCTCTCCAACCGAGTAACTTAAGTCATCTTATATTTTCGCCTCGTAGCCTTATGCACTATTCTCTCGGCTCCAATCATTATTTTATTTTAGACTCCTTGAATAGTGTCAGCAGTACCGACCTACTCCATATATGAGTCTACGTACTTAATATATTTTTTTCCCAGCACTTATCACCGTCAGTCGTTCAATCCACATTCTTTTGTATGATATGGCCAACATGTGTTTTGAAACTGCTGCAATATTAAATTCTTTTAAAAAATGTACGGAGTGAATATGCAACGGCGTGCGAAGCGACGGTTTCGAGTGAGGAAATGATAGGATGGAGCAAACCCTATCGTAATATGATAGTTCCCTTCTCCATGCACATGGAAGGAGGGACAGTGAATCAGGACCGTTCATCTGTTGGAACCTACCATGGCTGACCTATTTATAAGACCAATACGACCAATTTTTGTCCTTCAAATGAATGGTGATAAGCAGAGTTGATTAGCGGTTGATATTTAGTAGAAACAATGTAAGGAAAGTAATAGTAAGGACTTTCTGGTCCATGTTCTTTGTAGCCTTGGTCCATTCATGGCATAGTCGTCTAGATGGATGGTCTCGATCCACTGTCTCTCGTCGTACGTGTACAGTAAAAGAGTGTATCTATCGTATTATGATAGACCCGGTTCTACCGTATTTTTTTACAGTATCGAGGAAACCGGAAACGCGCCATGACCGGAATTGGGTACTACCCCACCGGGACCTGGCGAGAGAGCGGACGGTTATGTCAGGGACTCTGTGGGCTCCACAGAAATGTATATGTTTTTTCCGGAAGTGGATTGGCGGGTATACTTCACACCAGCTGGATAGCACACTCCCAGTTAGCAACTGCCGCTAGTGATCGATACCAAGATGAAACGAGGCATATAATCGGGGGTGGTACTTAATCCGCGCCGAGAGTTAGCAAGGTAGAGCCGGAAGAACCCGAATGTGGTAGCCCGTAGTGGCAGCGTGATGTGTCAATCGAGTGTTTGGGTTTTTTTTTGTTTTTTTTTTAAATAAAACCAATGAGAGAATCCTGTCCGCTACTTTTTTTTTTAGAGTTTATGCCACTGGAAATTTGGCCCTTAGCTTTAAGTTTTCCACCGTTACTTTAGTGGCCACAGATCAGATAGATAGTATTTCTAATAGATGTGATTTTAGAGGCATGAACTATCCATGATAAGGGCATGCATATGGACGGACTAGATTGGTACATATCCTGCCACGTGTACTTTCGAACGGTAGATCTACCGTATTCCAGTTCTTCCTGCTCCACCTTATCAGAGTCAGGAAATATACAATGCTCGGACGGAAGCGGACTGCATCCTGTCCCGCCTGGACGGACTCTATCCAGATAGGGGCTCTGTGGGACCCATCATGATGTATATGGTTTTATCCACACCGTCCATCCTTCTTTTTTTAAAAATCATTCCCAAAAATGAGGCCTATCCAAGGCTCAAGTAGGCCACAGAGTGTAATTGAACCCTGACCGTTAAAATGTTCTTGAGAGCCGCGGAAATTTTGATCAATCAGATATTTGTGTTTTCCCTTTATCCAGTAAGGTTACAACGGTGCTGTGGTGTGGTCCACTTAAGCCTTGGATCTACCTCATTTTTGAGCTCATACATTAAAATGATCTAAAAAATTGGATGGACGGCATAGATAAAACCCACACATCACGGTGGGCCCACAGCGCCCCTGCCTGGACCGAGTCCGACCAGGCGAGCACAGGGGGACAATCCGCTTCTGGCTCGGACCAGCTGTATTTGTTTCTTCAAGACAGTGTAAAAGGTGCGACCCACCTATCACTATCCCAAATTTTCATTTGGTGGGCCCCACATTGATAGGAGACGTTCCACAGAGGACAGAAGAGACATATCGTCTGTGGTCCCACGCAACGAGCAAAAAAAGTCAAATACGGCTGTTGAGATGGTAATAGGGGAGCATTTCATTCCATGGAAGTCCATCGTGGGCCCACCAACCGAAATATCTTGACCATTGAAACACCAATTTGCAGTGGGCCATCCAGAACATGCCCACCTAAAACAATACAAATTTTAAAATAAAAGAAGGTGGACAATGCAAAACAAACCATCTGCGTACTACAATTCTCAGTAGACCCACGGGCTACTAAATCTGTCCAACAGGCACTTGCGTTTTTCTCCGCTCGCTCTTTACATTTTTCAACCACTCTCTGGCAGGTTTTGACTGATAGAAATTAATAAAGTTAAATACGGTATTACGAAAATGCCACTATTCGACATGTGAATTTTGATTCCACAGAAGATGTCTTTCGGAACAAGCGGCTGTACATTAATTTATAAGACATCTATTATATTTATATTAATTTTAATATATTTAAATTATTCTACTCTGTATAAAATGTAGTAAAAGCTATTATTGTTACATAAAAATGAAAATCATATCATTTATGGCTATAAATTGACATAATTTTAATATAAATGGACAACCGATGGTATAAACCAATGTACTTTTTTGGCCCAAAAAATAAGTAGATTGGATTAATTTTTGTAGGATGTATTTATAATGATTTTTTTTAATAGTTTTTACGGAGAGGATTTTCTAGAAATATGAATTTTTGGAGAGGAGAATGGTTGTAGCATAGTTACGGATACAGCTGCTGTACCCGATCATTTATCGTAATTATAAAAGAGTTATTTTATCCGCGGGCAGAGGATGTGTGTCTGCGCTCATGCACATGTACGGCGGCATACACGTGCCTCAATCTAAGCCGTCAAATCCAGGCTATAATTATGTTTGAAAAAAAATTCAACCATTCTATTCAAACAAACAAATTGGAAATTGGAGGAGGCAACGACTAGCAAAAGTTCTGTACCCAATCTAAGGTGGGCCCAGGCTTCAATTTGTGCCACGTGTACAGTAGATGTGGGACGCGGATTGGCTACGTACCTGTAAATGTTCGACGATGCTCTGTGGGCCCCACTATGATATATGTTTTTTATCCATGCCGTCCATCCATTATGCATAGTTATTTTAGGGCATGAACCCAAAAAATGAGGCATATCCAAGTCTCAGGTGGACCACACCACAGGAAAACGGCAGTGATTGAATACTCGCCATTAAAAACCTCCTAGGGCCCACTGTAATGTTTATTTTTCATCCAACCCGTTGATTAGATCACACAGAACTAGATAAAGGGAAAACACAAATATCAGCTTAATGCAAAACTTTTATGGCCCACAAGAAGTTCTAACGGTGGATATTTAATCACCACTATTTCCTGTGGTGTGGTCCACCTGAGAATTGGATCCGTCCCATGCCCTAAAATGATCTGAAAAAATGGATGGACGGCGTGGATGGGGATGGACAATACTCCACCAGAGCATCACTGTTTTTTTTTTTTCTCCTGAGGCTGGAGGTTCCATTGATCATGTTCAAGGGGAGTTTTGATACTCTGCCACATGCTTGATATGCAGATACTAGAAAATTGTAGGCGGGGCATAAATCAAATTGTAGAAACCACTGTCGTAAGTCACGGTCGTCTGATTTATGGATTTATTGATGTTTTCGATTATAACTGTCCAATAAATGTTCCCCAACCGGAGAGTCAGATGATCAATAAATATTTTTTGGTTCAAAATCCATCTGAAGTGGGACCCTGATTTGGACAGTTTCATCTGATTTTGGCTCATATGCTACGTGCACATTTCTGAGTATTTTTAAGTGCCCGCATATCATCTGGTACACTCTACCAGAGTATCAAAGTTTTTCTCTTGGTCAATTGGGCCCACGTTTACAGATCCTTTGTCAAAAAGTCTGCCTACCACTAATCACGGCCATTATTTTAAAGTTGAATGTTAAAAATTGATACAGGTGGCATATATAAACTACAATTATATGGTACAGTCCAGTCCATCAGATTAGCTGAAGAATCCCAACCTTTGATTTGTGGATGATCATCAGGACCATTATTATTATTATTATTATTATTTTCTTTCTTAACCGTCCAATAATTGTCCAGCAGATAGATAATCAAATGAGAAATGCTCAAGTACTTAAATGTTTCGGGTTGCATTGGGAAACTTAGACAATCTAATCACTTGATCTAGGCCGTAAATTAAGTAAAACACTGATTTCATGGACTACTATGCAAACATGGCACTAATTTGGCTATTGTGCGGATATGATCATTAACCTTTTAATTTGGACGGTCCGGATCATTTACAAAAAAAAAAAGGTCCAGTTGACAATTTGATCAATCCATCTATTGGAACCCATCATTGATTGCATAGGATTCTAAAGCGTTACTTTTGTTGGGCAATTCTAACCATCCCATCCATGACTTGAAAAAAATGATGGTTGCAAAAGTTAGGAATCAACGGTGGATTGGATCTTAGTGGGTGTTTTGCAAAGCAATCCAATAAAAATCTGTTTTGGATTTGATAGACAGTTCAGATCAAACAATTACAAGAGCCTAGACTTATATTGCTCGGACAACATGGGTCACATCTGTTACTGGACCCATAATTTAAATATTTAAATTTAAAGCTTATTTAGGTTATGGTCCACCATAGTAATTGAAGTAAAACTTGCATTATTACTCCTTACTTTTACTTAGATACTGTCAACTGTCGAATTAGCCGGAAATCTTTCATAATCAAGGCATGGCCTCGATGGTGGAGGTGCGTTCACATGGCATAGTTTTATGGGCCCATCATGATGCATGTGTTATATCCACACCATCCATCCATCTTGCATGATTATTTGATAGAATGAGGCAAAAAATGAGCCAAATCCAAAGTGAAAATGGACCACATCATTGCTAACAGTGGGGATTAAATGCTTGCCATTGGAAACTCCACAAGGTCCACGGAAGTATTGGATCTTCTTTATTTTTTTGAGAGACTTACGGTTTAAAATGACATTGCAAGATGAAGGTAAGATATGGATAAAACACATGTTGAAAAAGTTACATCCCAATATATCTAATCAGTGAAATTCTTTATAAAAATAGAGATCTGAAATTATTGTATATTATCGTTATTATGTTTTACTTCGGTGGTGATAATAATCATTAATCATTTACCACACATCATGGAGCTTAAATTTATCATAGCTACGTATGCAATTTTTAAATAATTTCTTAATGCATGTGTGTCATCTATCAACCTTTACCCATTGGCAAGTGAATTTCCAACCGCCAGGTTTTACATGATTCCCTGTAGCCCTCAACTCCATGAGCCAACCAGAAGTGTCTATGACATTCCACTTCTGCCATTGTGCTAGCCAATGCTAATTCAGGATCTCATCAAATAAGGTAGATTCAAAACTCAAGTAGGCTACACCATAAGTTGTGTGGATTGAATGCCCACCATTGAAACTATCTTAGTGGCATTTAAGTTTTCAATCAAGCGTGGTATTTGCATCTTTCTTAGTACCCATGAGAATGATCTTACACCAAGTTGGATGGAATATAAACATTATGATGGGGCCCACTTGAATTCTGCATAGGTCTCCAATTAACATTATAGTGTGGCCCACATGAGCTCTGCATAGATATGTATTCTACGTCTATGTCATCCATCCGCTTTGCAATATCATTTTATGACTAAGCCCAAAAATAAAGGAGAACCAAATCTAAAGTGGACAATGCTATAAGAGACAATAGTAATTGAATGGCCCATCATCGGAAACTTCTTAAGGCCCACCGTAATGTTTATTAGCCATCCAACTTTCTTTTTTGCAAACACACCCCACAACTCACGCTATTGGAATTTCACCACCTATGGATACTCGAACCCTCGACCGGGTGTTAAAACTCCTTAGAGTCTACCACCCGAGCAAGAGTAAGGATCTAATCCATCCAACTTGTTGATAATGTCATACAAACTTAGATAAAGGTTCAAAAAAAATAAAATAAATATCAACTTTATCCAAATTTTTTATAGCTGACTAGAACTCTTTCCAATCCCCACTGTTTACTATTATATGGTCCTATTGAGATTTGGATCTACTTCATTTTTATTTTTTTTTATAAGCTTGCCTTAAAATAAAATGAAAAAACGAATGTGGAATACATACATCAAGGAAGGCCCTAGGTAAGAGCCGCACCTAATTCGCTCCCACAAGAGAGGGGAAGTGGATTGCATGTTGTTTACACCTAGGTTAATCACAAGTCGCCACATGTCAACGCCATATGATTGCAACTAGTGCAAAACATACTCTCACCCAAGAGTATCGTCATTCGTGTTTCCTTTGGTGATATGTAGTCTATTATGAACGTGAAGGCATAAGCCCATATGCCTACCTTTATGAGAGAGAATCGTCGCACACTACATGGCCACAATTATCATGTCCATTAATAAGGCAACGTGTCTATCACATCTATGAAAGACCTGCTAAGAGAAAAGATCTATCACAAATTTGGCACTGATATTCTTGGCAGGCCGTCTCTCACAATCTTTCTAAAATGAAAGATCTTCCTAGAGATGTTTGGAGTAACCATAGCATTTAAGAAGATTCCAAATATTTAAAGATAGACTGATATCCAAGTGAACCTAGCCACAATACAGATCCAAGTTAGGAGAAATAAACATGGTCTAATAAGGCCCTTCTCCCCATACCTTAATCGAAATCAAAAGAATGAGAAAACTAAATAAAAAATTTAGTTTAACCAATCCCCAATCAAAGGTTCGAGAGATCTTGATGTGATTGATCTCATCCATCTATTCCTTCAAGCACTCCAAACCATCAAGGTGGGAGGACCTTATAGACGAGTGACCTGAATTTCTTAGAGGGATCCCTTCTGGATCATCCCATGAGGTTCTTGGAACCTAATCTAGTGGCCTAGATCCAAAGAAACTTTGGTGGTCCCATGCTTGATCTTCGTTGATCTTTAGTGGGCCATGAAGAACTCTGTAAAAGATCAGTTACAAGAAAAAGATTCGAAAAGCCAACAAGTTTGAATTAAGTCAGGACTCTTTCTTACTAATGCAACCCAACAACTTTGGATTAAAGGGATTCTTGAATCTAGAGCAGTGATGTAAGCATGAAGGATTCAGAAGTAACGAGAAAACCTTAGCGATGGTTTCACTGCCTTGACAATCTATAAAAAGAGCAATCAAAGAAGAGCTTAGGGCCCTACACCAAACACATCAATTTATTTTTTATTTATATTTCTTTTATTTTTTCTATCATAGCTTAACTTAGTTTATAGGTATTGCCTAGCGGCTCCCGCTATAGTACCTTAGGAAAAGAATCATCTTTTTGCAACCTTAAGTTGTAAATCGTGATCATCTAAGTTTTGATTTGTCTGATCACACCCGCCTCAATCATTTATTTTGATAAGCGCATTAGGTATTTATCATTTTCTTTTGTTTATTTATTTGGTTGTCTCATAACTTATCAATTGTAATAAACATCATTTCTAAATATTAATGAAATCGTCAACATTTTTTCTTTTTAAATTTAAATGTATATCTTTATTCATCTAAGAGTTATTATGAATATAAAGTATTGGTGAAAGAACGAGTCCTTAGGTTCGTAAACTCACATCCATTATCACGAGGCAAAAAGAACCCATTCAAGAGGATTAGCCTCATTTCATTTCTTTAGTCATCTGAGCATAGTATAATTTTGTTGGCCAAGAAGACTCTAGATCTTTGATTCCAGTGTCTAATATGTCTATCGTGTAGAAGGGAACACCAACGATTCAATTAACCCTTAATTCAAATAGACTCTGGCATGCTCGTACATCCCACTTACACATATATATACCAAATCTCAACCCTTAATCACACAAGTGGTCCAATTTGATTGAATTGAATGTGATACTTGTGATGCACCTGGGACTACGTGGGACTTATAGAGATGTCTGTGTCAAATTTACTTCATGAGGCAAGATTGTAACAATCAGAAAAATTAAAAATTCAATTGGGCCACTCTAACAAATCAGTGAGAACAATAACATCCACCGTTGAAACCTTCCTGAAGTTGACCATAATATTTATATGCCATCCAAACTAATCATAAGATTATTATCAATCTGTTAAATTGTAAGAACAAATATCATCCTAATATAAAGCTTTTATCACCTAAGGCGTAGAGGTGTACACAAGTTGAACTGAGTTGAGCTTGGCACAACTCAACTCGACTTGGCTACTAGCTGACCCTAGCTTGAACTCGGCTCGGCTCGGCTCGATCAGCAACTCGGGCTAGTTCGAGTCAAAATCGAGCCTGTGCATCATTTTCACAAACACATAGAGTGCACTTTTAATTTTTTACTATATGTAAAACAACAGCAATTGTTTACAGACATTTCATCAAACACCTTATAGGTAAGGTCAAAATTAAGAAAAAAATGATATTTGTTCATATACATACCTTCCTTACCGCTAGCTGACACTTCGTTGAGTCGTTTCATCGTACACTTAGTGAGCAATATCAATATCAAAGTAACCAAGTCATTGAATTGATTCGATTCGAGTTCGATTCAAGTTGAGGTTTGATTCAAGTCATGCTCAGACAAACTTAAACGGGATTAAAATTTGTTTCGTGTTAAAAAAATTAGCTAAATTTGGCTCAAACCCAGCTTAGAACCGGGCCGAATCAAGCTTTTTTGAGTTGAGTCAAGCGTTCTAACTAAGTTCGCGTTAAGCCCTACCAAGAGTTTCTATCTCCACTGTTTCGTGTGGCATGTCCCATGTGAGTTTTGAATCTACCTCATTTTTAAAATCTTGACCGTCTTTTAAAACAGATGGATGGAGTGAATTTACCACGGACATCTCCGTGGCCCCACACAGCCCCAAGCAAAGGTATATCTGGCCCAAATGACCAATGGTCAGGATGAGTGTACCATGATCCTGATCCGTACAAAACGACAACGGGACCAACAACTACAGTTTGAAAATCCTCGGAGTTGGGTAGCCGTGACAGTTTTCACTTGCTCCTTTGACTTTTTTACGTCGGGCGATGTGAGGCTTTTTGCAGTTTTTCAGGCTTCTTGGGAAAAACTGAGATCATGTGGAGGAGACTTTTGAGTCCGTCCCACTCACACCACGCTGTCGGGCTGACCCCGTGACCTTCTTCGGTGGACCCCACCTCCATTCCATTCGATGTAAGCTATCTAACTTCGAGGAAAAGGTCAAAAGGTTTTTTTTTTTAAAAAAAGGAATTTTAGAGGGTCGAGGAATTGTACATTGAGAGTGAATAGCCTCACACGTGGGACCACGCACACATGTGTAAGTTTGGACACCGCATGTTAGGCGATCTCAGCCATCTAGATGGCATATCTGGAATGGAATGGGACCTTCTAGGGTGGAAGGATTTTTTGGGGTATTCTCAATCTACAATGGTAGTCAACCGACCAACGGTTTGGATTACGTAATCACCAGCCGCACTTGCCAATATTGAAGACTTGTAGTATATAACATGCAAAGATGGACCCCACATATCATGTATTTTCTTTGACGGACTTGGTAGTGACCCCTCCGTAGCCGAGATCGGTACTGGTCAGTGCTGTGGGACCCACTATAATATATGTGTTTCATCTATGCCATCCATTTATTTTGCCTGCTCATTTGAGGCATTGATCCAAAATTGAGACGGATCTACATCTACGGTAGACCACAAAGCGAGAAATAGCAGTGATGGACTGCCAACCATTAAAAACTTGTTTTGGATGAAGTTGGTATTTGTGTTTTCCTTTCATCTAGGTTTGTGTGACCTAATAAACGGACTGGATAGAAAATAAATATGATTGTTAGCACTACAATCACCTAAGTTTTTTATAATACGGTTCACCTACATTTGGATCTACTTCATTTTTAGGCACATGCCATGAAACAATGATATAAAATGACTGGATGACACGGATGAAACATAAGCATTGTTGAAGAACCATTTACATCGCATGCATGTAATCCATGTCTCATGAAGAAGAGGGCAAAATTATTACCTGTAGACGGAATCTTTTACCTTTTCACTGTAACTTCTGTACCGACGAACAAATGTGACGCTTTTTAATTAACGTTCGACCTGGTGTATCTGATACCCTCTTAAATAAGATTCACATCTCGGGGCATGTTTGTGGGGGTGTACACGAACGGAGTTAGCCCGGTTAGCTCGCTCGACTCGACTCAAAAAGGCTCGATTTGACTTAGTTGAAGTTGAGTTCTAGGTTGAGTTGATTTTTTTGAGCTTGAAAATTTTTGAACTAAGCTCGTTGTTAGGCTCGGATTTAACCGAACTCGAATCGAACTCGGATCAAACAAGTTCAGTGACTTAGTTACTTTAATATTGATGTTGCTCACCAAGTGTTTGATGAAATGACTCAAAGAATAATCAACTAGTGGCTGGGAAGGTATATATATGAAACAAGTATTATTTTTTCTTGATTTTGATGTTGTCTAGAAGGTGTTTGATGAAAATACTTGTAAACAGCTGCCACTGTTTTACACAATGAGAAATTAAAAGTTCACAACATGTGTTTGTGAAAATGCCGCAAAGACTCAATTTTGGCTCGAACTTGGCTCGAATTGGCCCGAGCTACTAATCGAATCGAGTCGAGCTAACCAGTCAAGCTTGAAGACTGAGCTAAGCCAAGTTCGAGCTGGGGTCAGCTAGTGGCCGAGCCGAGTTGAGCTGATGCCAGCTCAACTCGATTCAAGTCAGTGTGCACCCCTACCTGTTTTGATGCCTATAAGTTATTTTACACTTACAGGTGAAAGTCACTTCCATGGAAATGACTTCTCACATCCATCCCTCTGCAATTTTTTGATAAATTTAACTATAAATGACCTACAAATTGTAAGTTATAGATAAATTTTCTTCCCCAAATGCTACCTATGAGTGACTTCCTAATAAGTCAGTTCCCACTTATCCAACTTACAGTCATCTGAACAGCCCTTAACGTAAAATATATAATAATAATAATAAAATATTTAACCATGGTTTGCCAATCCCACTCAAATGGAAACAAAGGTAAATAAGGTCAACTAAAACAAAACATAAATACATGATTACATATTTTCATATATGCCACCTATGTGATTGTCCAATTTTTAATAAGCCAGCACCATAAAATATTAAGCCCTTAAACATGTAATAAACTATTATTTATTTTATTTTATTTTATAGTATTTGACAAATAAGGAATCGAATATATTATCATAATGATATAGTTATAAGATAGCCTATCAAAGGACAACTTTGCTTGAATCCAAACAGCTCTACATTTGACTTATTAATATACACAACTTACGGAGTGAGCTCCACTTAGATGGGCATGGCTTCCATGGATCCCTGATCCACCGAGGTGGGTGGAATCAATGACTAATGGGGCCGACTTTGATGTATTTATCTTGTATTTACATCATCTATCTATTTTGAAAACTCATTTTAGGGCATGATTCGTTCTAAGGGCCTGTTTGGATACGCGTTTTGGGATGTATTGTATCGTATTAGAAGTTATGATTTGACACTTACCGTGTTTGGTTTGGAGTGAATAGGAATTAAATCTCATGCGTGCCAATACAAACTCTAGCCAAAATTTCAAACCGATGTAGAGTATTGTCAGTGGTTCTGCTGCTGTCAATACTTCGTATTTATCGCGTTGTATTCGGCAGTGGAGGAAAGTTTGAAATTTGTACGATTATAAGATATCTGGTACCTATGCAGTGTAAGATCGGAAGCATTCATTTGGTACATTTCAACGTGAATATTATCTGGGCTAGAAATTAGAAAGTTCCATACATCAAACAGGCCATCCGACCCAATTAAGATTGTACAATACGCAGACATAATACGTCCTATCCAAACATTGAGCTGTATAACGTATTGTATACTATGCCAAACAATACCTCCTATCCAAACATTGATTAGTATCTGATGTATTCTAAAAACCGTCCAATGTATACATGAACAGTACCCAAATACAATACAATACAATACCACACGTGAATCCAAACAAGCCCTAAAAATGAAGCATATCCAAATCTCAAGTGGACCGTAATACAGGAAACAATGGGTATTTGACCATTAAAAACTTGTAATGGACCACAAAAGTGTTAGATCAAGCTAATGTTTGTGTGATCTCTTCATCCAGGTCTATAATTAAATAATCTTGACCATCCAAATAGTGGACTTCTGCATGAGAATGTGGAGTCAGTCTATTAGTCCTTCATTTCCATGGTATTGGTCAGATGGTTAGGATCATTGAATGGCGTGGATCTTTTCCCCACAGCCTATCCATGGTGGGCTTATCAAACCAACGGTTTAGATCATCCTTTTGTCTTGTGGGGAGACCACAACCTACATGGTATGGTACTGGACCCCACTGGCTGAAACTATGCACCGCAGCCCTTGACAAGTGTACTTCGTAGTTCGTTCATATACTTTGTGGGTTGCAGCTGAAATCGGGGGGGGGGGCACTGCTTGTGCAAATGGGACTGGGATTCGGTGGTGACCCCAACACCACCCACCCAGCTAGCTGGTGAATAAGCTTCGTGGGTCCCACCATGATGTATGTCCTTTATCCACACCGTACATCTATTTTTCCAGCTCATTTTAGAGTATGAGCCCAAAAATGAGAAAGATCCAAAGATCAAGTGGGCTACACCACATGAAATAGTGGGATTTGAACACTAACCGTTGAAAACTTCCTGAGGCTACAGAAGTTTTGAATCAAGCTGATATTCGTGTTTTCTCTTTTCTGAACAGGTTGGATGGTAAATAAACATTGCGGTGGGTTACCAAGAAGTTTTCAACGGTAAACATTAGATCCTCACTGTTTTCTGTAGTGTGGTCCACTTGAGATTTGGATCTGCGTCATTTTTAGAATTGTACCATAAAATGATCTGGAAAAATGGATGGACGGTTAGGATAAAACACATACATCATGGTGTAGCCCACAGATCTTTCCATCAGCTTGCTGGGTGGCTCTGGGGTCATCACCCAATCCAAATCCAAGTGGGGCAGACACATACCTAACATACATGTGGTAGCCCGCGGGCTACAAAACTCACCTATAAAAATATAATAAGTGGGGAAAGGGACACACGTGGCCCTCATTTTCTTATAAGCTTGGATTACAAAGGCATTCTCATGCTTGCCACGAGAATGCCAGCATGCGTCACGTGCTCGAGACCCTCCTTATCTATTTAAACTCCGGCAGAGTGTGGTCGATGATACACAGGCACTTAGAAATCACTCAGAAACTGCATACGTGGCATTAACACAAACTAAACCTTGCAAGTTTTTGGGTCTTTTAACTAGCCAAAAAATATTATTAAGAATAATCTGACCAACGGATTAGTGGACCATTAAAAAAATGAAATCCATCAAATTCTCCTTTTTCGAAAAACAAGTGTCCACCAGTGCAGATTGAGACATTAACTTGAATATAGTGGGTTAGTCAGTTTATTTTAAGTTAATACATTCCACGTGTACAGTTTTTGACCGCCTGCGTATCAATCGTCATACTCTAGCAGAGTATGAAGTAACCCCCTCCATTTTATTCGCTCAGGACGTTTTCTTTGCGTGGGAGGACCTTTTTTTGGAAAAGAAATGCAAATTCAAGAAACCGCATCTTCAAGCGCCAAATAGAAATGCATTACATCTGATGTATTGATAATTTTTTGAGTAATCCGGTACGTTCATCATAATAAAATTTCTTCATGGACGGTCAAATGAACTTCTCAGGGTCCAAAAAGATATTCTACATTGCATATATAGTGCGTTGCGTTTGGCGCTTGAAAATGCAGTGTGGAAGCAGTAATATTCTAATGGAAAAGTGGTTTAAGAGATCAGAAAATCCACGTCATCTCTCCATGGTCAAACGCTACCGTTAAGTCCACTGGTGGGCCACAGTTGCAGATTATCCGGTGGAGTCGAAGGGGAGCGGATTAGGTGCGGCCCCGGCCAAACCCATCAAGAGCGGATAAGGTGTTACGGGTATCATTTTACCCTTACCGTGTGGGGCCCACCTTGATGAATGTGTTGTCGATCCACTCCGCCCATCCATTTTTTCAACTCATTTTAGGAGGTTATTCTAAAATTTAAGTAGATACTAATTTTTTTGGACCACACCAATGGGAAAAGTGGTAAAAGGCTATTAAAAACTTTGTGTAGGCTATGCAAGTTTTGTATCAAGCTGATATTTGTATTTTAGTTTTATCCATGGTGGGTTGACCTTATCAACAGGTTGGATGACAAATAAACATTAATTATCTGCTTACGGAGGGCGTCCGGAAGTTTTTATTAGTGACTGTTCAATCATTACTGTTTCCTATTCTGTGGTTCACATGAGATTTGTATCTACTTAATTTTTGGGACCACATCCTAAAATGGGCTGGAAAAACAGATGGATGGTACGGATATATAATATCTCATCAAGGTGGGCCCCACGATAATGGTAACATTGGGTAACACCTAATCCACTCCCTCACCCAACATAATGCTGCCTCGACAGTGGCCGGCCTAAATGTATTTTTAGTACATCCAATCTTCTATTTTTACCGTCTCATTTTAGGTCAGGAGCTCAAAAATGAAGTAAATACAAATGTAAGGTGGACCACACTATAAAAAAAGCCCACCCTTAAAAGCTTATTAGCCATACCATAATATTTATTTGCCATCTAACACATTGGTATATAAGGTAGTACTAAGTATATAAGGTCGTATTAACTTCAATGATGGAAAATACAAATATCTTCTCATATGAAGTTTTTAACGGTTAATCACTACTTTTTCTTGTACTGCGGTTCATCTGAAATTTGTATTTTCTTTATTTTTGGACTAATAACCTAAAGAAGCTAACAAAATAAATGGACGGCATGGATATACTACACATATATCAAGGTGTGCCCTACGGTTAAGGCTGCAGAGCCACACGTAATTTGCTCTGAGCTGAAGTATCAAGTAGGCCCCACAATCAAATATGGATGGATAGGATTGTCTCCTAAGTTTTATTTTTAAAACATAACCATCTTGATACCAATGTATATATTAATCCATCACCTTGTCATGTGTACAATTTATAGGTGGCTCTACCTTAGTAGAGTTCTTCTATCTCCACCCTATCATCTTCTCGTTATATAAATTGCATTGACATTTGCCTATTTTGAATTAGGAATTTGCTAGCATGTAATTGATAAATTCTTTAATTTAAAAACATAACATTGAAAATTATTAAAGATTTCACGTATCCTCATCTTCCAAAGTTCTATTTGAAAAATTCAATAACAACTTGTCAAATTCTTCCATTTACATTAATTTGGATTTGAGAAAAATCTCAATGTCTATTGAAATATTTGCATCACGAGCTTCCTACCACTAGGGGTAAAGGAAAGGTCCTTTTCTTTTAGTTATTTACATGGGCTCCGTTTACTTAGTTTCCTACCCTGCGGTGAAGGAAAGGTCATTCCTTGTTGCGCAGTTGATGAAGGTAATTTAGTTATTAAAGTATTAATTGTGTGGCCATAAGAAAAAAAATAATATGAATTTGTGTAACCAGTCCATAAATATAAATATGTAATTGTATTTTTTTCTTTAAATTAATAGATTTGAATATTATCGTTATTTATATTTACTTAGGATTTGCCAAATTCATGAATTTCATATCCATAATCTTATAAATACATATCCATATTCATGGCTGAATGACAGATGTAGTGAGTTTCAACATCCAAAAAATGAAGCAAATTCAAAGCTCAAGTAGACCGCACCATAGGAAGAAACAATGATAATGACACCTCATTTTAGAAACTTTTCCAAGATATTTATTTATGGACACAAATTAGCTATAACAGGTTGAGTAGGTTGAGTAGCAAGACACACTATTGAAGTGCCATAAGCAAGTTATGTGGGCCCTACCATGATGTATGTTTTGTGTTCTGACTATTCTATAATACAAAGAATGAGGCTGATCCAAATTTGAAAAGGACCCCACCATAAAAAATGGTTGGAAGAGTGACATCCACCAATAAAATCCTCTTAAGGTCCACCATGAAGTTTATTTGAGATCCAATCCCTTTCCATGTTAAAGCTGATATGAAAGAACGGAAAACATAAATATTAGCTTGATTGAAAACTTTTGTAGCCTTTAGAAGTTTTTAATGGTGGGCGTCACTCTCCCCACTATTTTCTATGGTGGGGTCCACTCAAGATTTGGATCTGACTCATTCTTCGGATCTTGCCGGTCCACTCGAGATTTGGATCTGACTCATTCTTCGGATCTTGCCGTAATATGATATGGCCCATAGAACCTGGTGATGTCACTTTAGTAGTGAGTCCCGCTACTCAAGGTGCCAGTAACGAAGTGGTGTCCTTTATTTTCCATCCAATCTTTCCATAAAGATAAATATAAATGAATGAAAGGAAATACAAAAATCCAAAACTTTCTCCTCCAATAAGTTTTTAATAGTGGACGTTCAATACCCACGTTGTTGACCCGTTGATGTGTCTCATGTTTTTTTTTGTTTATATCTTAAAATAATATGAAAAAAGTAAAATAAAAAATAAAACCTATACATCAGGAGGGCCCAGCACCCAACCTTCTTGGACGAAATACCCATGCAGCAATAAATGTTCTACTTTTGTAATAAATGTTATGCCATTACAATAAATGCTCGCTGCATTTATCGATGGATGGCTTAATTACCAAACAATAGACCTGGAATCGTTGTTCATCAGTTAGTTGTAAAAGTACATGAATATTTACTCACGTTGCGTAGGCAAATTAGGATTTGGGAATTAGCAAGTCCACGGATCTTTACAGGAAATAGTAAATCCATGATGGTTTGTATTACACTTTGCAAAGGACCAATTAGGATGCAGGAAAGCATTATAGATCAAAGACCATATTCTATCAGGCAATCCTAACCGTCCCGGACCAGCCCTACGGTTGGTGGAGCATAGACCAACAGCCACCTTGATCAGACAATCATAGCAGTCTAAATGGTGGTGAAGACCGTAGATTAACGACCATCTTGATCAGACAATCTTAATAGTCTAATTAGGGCCAGACCTATTTTGGGTGGAGAATATATTGACAGCCACTGGATGGGATAATCCTAACCATCCTAAAGATGGCAATCAAAACAGACGGTCGTGGTTATCTCCACCCAGAATAGCATCAAACGCACACCATATATTGTCCCAAAATATAGAAATATTTTCTTTTCTATAGTTTTAAGGTTAAGCTCCCATGTTTGTTTAACACCATTTAAAATTGGTGGGGACTCTTCAACCGTACTATTGGAATACTTGTGTGGCAATCCAGACTGTCCACATTTCTGATCCAATAGTCCAATCTGATTTTGGCCTTAGGAATTTGGACAGTTCACTGTTTTAGTTTCAACCATCCATTTTATTTCCATGAATTTGGTGGTTAGAATTGCTTGATAGCTTGACTTTCTAGATATACTCCATCTGCAATGTAACCTACAATTTGAATGGTCCGGATAGCTGCACGTGAGTGTCACATATAGGAGGGAAGAAAATGAGGGTGAACTATCATAGGACTTCGTTTTCAAACGTAAAAAGGAGAAAGTGAAAAACAATGGAGATCCAATCAAGGAAAGGGACCCGAATCTCGTGTGGATTGTGCCCTTGTCCCGTAGAAAGAGAGCCTTATACTGTGATGTAGATGTTGCAGTAGGATAGTACAATAGTGTCGAGCTCAATCAATTTGCATAGGTGAACGTATGTTGTGAATAGGGCTTGTCTACGAGGCTTAAGTTGGGGATGTAATAATCTTTAACATGGCTTGTTCAGTGCGGAAGTAATCTCAAAGAAAATTAAACAATATAATAGAAAATAAAAATTCAAGCAGTCACAAAAAACATGTAAATTTTATGTAGAAAGATCCTTGTGGAAAAAAAATCATGTACCAATCGACAAATAATTCATTATGAATAGAAAGTTACAAAGGATGGAATAACTTAGAGATAAGAAACCCTAACTTCTCTCATAAAACTCTTGAAAATGTGTTAAGCTCCTTTTGTTCTACCCTAATTACATAATTAGAAGCTTATTTATATGCTTCGGTACAAAATTGGAAATAAAAATCTGCACTTATGCATTCCACTTGGTCATACATTTGATCGACTGTGACATCAACAAAGTCCCTTAGTCACCCGAAATAGATCGAATCGACTAGGAACATTACAGCATACTTTGTTTGACTTAAGAATTCCTCAGTTGACCAAACAACACTGCACAAGATTAAAGACACTCTATCAATAATCTCTACCTTGGCTTTAATCCTCCATATCTGCTTCTCTAAGTTGCAATCATCATCTTTTAACGTTTTCATAGTAGCACCATTATAGTCGCTTCTTGTGCACACACCGTCTTCATTCCTTCTTTGTCGAGCCCAGAGAAGTTGAGAAAAACCTAAACTTCTCTGCAGGAACCACCTTTGTAAGCATGTCCACCGGATTTTTACTAGTGTGAATCTTCTCAAAAGTAATGCCGCATTCTTATAACATCTGTCGGATAAAATGATGACGCACGTCAATGTGTTTAGTTCAGAAATGGTACACTGAGTTCTTTGTCAAATTGATCACGATTTTGCTATCATAATGCACATGCACGACTTCCTGTTGAAGCCCCAACGCATTCATCATTCCTTTCAACCAATCAACTTCTTTGAACGCTTACGTCACTGCTATATATTCCACTTTAGCTGTGGAAAGAGCAAACACAGACTGAAGCTTCAACATCCAACTGATCATTCTACTCGCTAATACAAATGAGTAACTAGAAATCGACCTTCTATTATCCACATTACTAGCATGATCCGAACCCACATAGCTTACTAGTTTCTCCTTAGATTTTTTTAATGTTAAGACATAGTCCATCGTACCTCATATGTAACAAAGTAACTATTTCGCTGCTTTCCAGTATTGTTTGTCGGGGTTTGATATGCATCTGTTGACAACACCCACTATATGTCAAATATTCGATCTCGTACAAACCATGACGTACATAAGACTACCAACCACACTCGAGTAGGGCACGCGAGACATATACCACTTTTCTTCATCTAGCAAAGGACATTACTTCGAAGAAAGCCGAAAGTGAGCAGCGTGTAGTGTTTTAATCGGTTTAGCCTTATTAAGTCCAAATTTTACCAAAATATTCTCTAGATACTCCTCCTGAGATAACCATAGCTTG
Organism: Magnolia kwangsiensis; assembly: GCA_037074715.1. Classification (NCBI taxonomy): domain Eukaryota; kingdom Viridiplantae; phylum Streptophyta; class Magnoliopsida; order Magnoliales; family Magnoliaceae; genus Magnolia; species Magnolia kwangsiensis. The sequence goes on along the minus strand of CM073576.1, from coordinate 139,524,766 downwards.
CTCTTTTTCTTGTCTCTATATAAGTCGGTGCCGAGAATCTTTTTAAGTCCCTGTAGATCTTTCATATCGAGTGTCCTGGATAACCGAGCCTTCAATATGTTGTGGCTAGCGATAAGCATATCATCAACATACAACATCAAAATAATGAATTTTCCTTCGCTCAATAATCTGAAGTAGACACAATGATCGAACTCACTTCTGATAAACTGTAATGCCCCGAACTTTTCAATACCTGAGTATTGAAAGTTCTCGAGCATTACCATGAAATTTAACTTATTATGTACAGGTGTACGATACGAATCTAGCTATCCTAACATTTCATCTATCCTCCAACACAAATCTGATTGTTGGGAATAATCGCCATTCATAAATCAGGTCATCCGACTGTTGATTCTAAGATAAGATCACCCATCATGTGGTTTGATACATGTACACTCCCTTAATTTATTTGGTGGATAGTTTTTCATTTATAATGATTTAGATATAAATCCTTTGTAAGGATTACTTAGAAACATGCCTATAACCACGTAACGCCTTGTAATTATCTAACTAGAATATATGTATAAAGACTTAATCTACTATGAACATCGACTTAGGATCAAGCAGAAGATCTCTTTTATGTAACGGTCTAACCGACCAAAACCAAAGAATATGAACAATCTACCCACTAGATTATAGACGCAACCATCAAAACACCCCTAAAATGGATTAGAAACCGTTAGGTGTACTAAAAGTTAGCTACGAAAAGAGCCTGATCGTAGGATCGTAGGAAAACATCGATTTAATGCAACAAGTGAACATTTTGGCCCACTTGAACTAGAGATTTGTCTCACACCTAACCAACGTCCCTTTAGGGGCTTGCTGGAGTAAATGGACAATTTAGATCTAATGGTACAACCCTGTGGACCCCACTTGATGATCTGGGAGTGCATTAGCAGATATGCACTTGCATCACACCGCACTAAGGTCCTAGTCAAACCGTGTTTCATCGACCCTCTTTCAAATTCATCTTCCGCCGCTCGCTGCTTGAACGGACAGCTTCCGTTTGGGTGATGTTGTGGCCCACTATCAAGATCATTTTGAATGATCTGAACCGTCCATCCTAAAGCTGGGGCAGATTTGACCAAACCCTAGGTTGTTTCACACACGGACGAGCTCTCATACGCACACAAATTCAACCACGACTAGACTACTCCTGACTATAACAAGGATGTGCAGTGGAATCCACCATCATGAAACAATAAACAGATTTAAGCCGTTCATCATCATTCACCGCCATTCGTTGTCCACCATCCCGGACCACGACAGAAATGACTGCTCTGTATAGGAAGATCGTGGCCACAAACCAGCAACCCTGCACATCGCACGAACACTCCAACAAAGGTGCAGAAATCCTCCCTCCTAGTATCATGGCTCCCGTAAACAATTGGGATTTGATCGGATCTTTCCAAGGGAAAGAACTGTCCCGATCCTTACCAGATTTCACGGACACCTTTCGCCAGCTTTCATACGAAGATGCGGAAGGAACACCTTCGTAGCACCTTGAAAATCTCATGTCAACCGTTGATCTAATGGACCAGGGGACATCGGATGGCCAATCTGACCAACCCATAGATGTCCAAAGGGAAGAAAATGGAGTGGAACGATTCCACCATGAAAACAGGGACGACTCTTCATCAAGAAATTCAGCAAAATCGTCCGATCAAAACTCCTAGCAAAACCATTCGATCAGAACTCCAAAGCAACCTGCTAGCAGATCTTCAGACTTCTAGATGATCTGAAGAAAAAGATTCCAAGAAAATTAAGATTCCAAGCAGGTTACGTTCTGCACGCCACAATCGAATGAGTCGCATTGCTACGCAGTTGGGTTTGCGTAGGAAAGATCAGGAAATCCAGTTGGCTATAAAAAGCCTTATAAGCATCCGACCCTAGAGAAACAAACAGCAAGAAAAGAAAAGGGAATGAAAGAGAAAGAAAAGAAAAGAAAGAGAGAGATGAAGATAAAAAGAAAGTGGTGATATGTGTGGAAGATTTACTGGACAGAGACGGTAAACCAAGCCGAGTAAAGAACTCCAAATCAGCGTAGATTCTCATTTTCCTTACTCCTTATCCTTACGTTCCTTATTTCAAACTCCTTATCAAAGGTAGAAAACTGAGTTGACTCGGTAAAGAGACGCGATGATACATCATAACGTCAGCCTCAAAACCCATAACCTAGAACCTCTAACATTTATTCTAATCAAATTCAGAACAGGATAATCAGAATAAATATTGATTCTAATTCACCTCCCCGAACATCTAACCTTAGAAGGCGATCAGACAATCAAGGTAAGAGTTTTTTTTTATTCTTTAAGCTTTCTTGATCTAAAGATGATATTATATTGACATTTACATGCTTTCATGACACTGTGAACTTCCTTGAAATTTTTTAATTTATCAACTTCCATCATTTATCCTTTGAGAATTTTGGGTATGACTTTAATTATGTGTATTTTTAATTATGTGAAACAATGGATGCAAGCCTTGCCCTTGTCTTTATCAATTTGATGAGTTACCCCTTGCTACTTTTCTCTTATTTGACTTGGCTATTACCACTCTCCTTATTATTAAGTTGGCCATTGCTACCCTCCCTTTGTCGAGTTGCCCATTGCTACTCCCCTTATTATTGAGTTAGTCATTACTACTCTCCTCTTTGTTGAGCTAGTTATTGCTACTCTTCTCTATACTTTATTAGCCTTTTGTTATTTACCTTTAAGGCCTGGGCATATGTCTTGATATCCTAGAACTCTCATGATTCAATTGATTTTCTCTTTAATGCAAATACTATGTTGGGAATCCCACTTCTAACGATTAAATAAATATTATGTACGTAATGCATTTTCGGTATCGGCCCCTAGGTGACACGTAATTTCATGTTTCATGGGTAGTGGTGCTCAAGTTGATATAAGTAATTCATAATGCGTGTTACATCACCTCCGAGATTGGATGTCCCAAATAGTCACTCCATGAACAAATCGTGTCACGTAATTCATCCAGTCATGTGTTGTGTTCATATTGGGATAATCGCATAAATTTATGTTAAACGTGGGGCATACTAATGAATCTTCATAGAATGTGATGCAGGGCGAGTCGGATAACTCTAAATCATTTTTCACATTGTGGCGATCGTTAAGTGTGATGAACCGCATATACTTTGCTAGACATAAACCCTTACATTACTTTTATGAACCTCTTGAATTATTATGAATTTTAAAGAATAACCATTATTATAAGTAGGGCATTGACCCTCTCCAATTGTACAGATGATGCAGGTGATGTACAGATTGAATATCTAGAGGACCATCTCTCAATGAAAGAATAAGAATATAGTTTTATGATTTAGTTTTATACTTTCGTTATAAACTCGATAAATGTAATAAGCTCCCATTGAGAGGGTGTTTGATTATTTACTGAATTCTTTTACTTTGATGAAATAATCAACACAGTCAATTTTATTCTTGTGAATGTTACCTTCATGAAAGTATTTGGATGTGATCTAAATGAAAAAAAAAAGGTGTAATTTTTAAAGCATCCGATTTATACATTATTAATACCTGGTTTTTTCAGGCACGAGTATAAACTCTGCACATGAAAATTCAGGATGTTACATAAATGGCTGGTTTAACATAAAAGAATTAAACTTTTCGTACCACTTTTGACATGTTCAGTGGACTATTACTTATCATCAAATCATTAACATCTCTGTCTTTAAAATGATTAATATATAAGAAGGAAAAAATATAAATGTGAATTAAACATTTAAATCAATAAGATTTTTATTTTTATTTTTACCTATGGGATAGGATATACAGTATGGGAGGTATTGTCCCTCCATGTCATTCTACACACGTAGCATACATGGAGTAGATGTTAGCACACTTATTTGTGCACATATTTGTCAATCACATGGGTCCGTATGTCAGTGAATCAGTTGAGCCCTTAGAAGCTGAAGACCGAAAACATATGAAGACGTGAAGCATTAAGGAGTGAAGAACGAGTAAATTGAGGTATTTTAGTGACCCTAACCTTAGACCCAAAACAACCTTAACCTTTAGATGATCATGTTAGTGCATTGACTTGTGCATCTTTTTTGTCAATCATATGAGTTCATGTGTCAAGTAGTTAGTTGAGCCCTTAGAAGCTGAAGACCAAAGACATAAGAAGACATGTGCTTCAATGAACAAAAAATAGGTAAATGAGGTACCTTGGTGACCCTAATGCTTGACCTAAAATAATCCTTTCAAACTCTGAATGATCCTCGACCTTATCGGTAAACCTTGTTGATCATCTCCTAGCATTAGAAGCTTAATTGGAATATGATAAATACGACTGTGAGAGGCGCAAAGCTGTTGTGAAATCATACGCCCAAAATAGTAAAATTTCGAGTGGTGCTCGATTTCATTGAGCAGCCCTCGAGAGGTCTTCGATGACATTGAAGATTCCCTTAATGGAATCGAGTAGCTAACTTAAAAATCTTGAGTTTTGATTATTTTATCTAAGCAACTCGATGACATCGAGGATCCATCGAAGGATCTCTTCGGTGATAGTAGCATGAAAACTGTCCAGCAACAATTCAACTTGAAATCTGATTTTATCGATGTCATCGACAGAGCCATTATTTGCCCGTTCTTTTACTGTTGAAGCTTGAACTTCTTATAAATGACATTTAGTTCTTGGGTATTGGGATAAATTTTTAGTGCAATATAAGCTTAGGTGATTCCAAGATCATATCACTCATCCTAAGCCTCTAAACCAATGAGTTCTAAGTTATCTTACTTAAGATTAATACTCTGTTGATGATTTCAACCTTCACTTTGAAGATGAGCTTGAATTTTACCATTTTCTAGAGATTAGACTTGAACCTATAGTCAAATCTTTATCTAAATCCTATAAAAGACTCATCTAGGTCAATCTCTTATGATTACAACATTTCATTAGTTATCTAAACACTATAAAAGATCCATCTTGGAGCTAAAGCATTGGCAACGCATGAACATTATGATCGGGGGAGAAAATGAAAGTTGATTGAAGTTAGGGAGAGCATCGATCAAGCAACCCAAAAATGTGCTGTAAAAAAGGTTCAATCCAACAAGCAAGTCGTCATTTGTAAGAGTGCGTATACAGTCCTTCCTTTTATAAGATTGAGTGTAAGAGTTTGAATTGCCAAACTCAACTGGGTTCTTTTGTGGGACCTTTGTTCTTATGTGAGACATAAATCAATATCTCTGTGTAGGCTACCGAACACAAGTGTGTACGTGTTAGTCTCTGTGGGAGCCTCGGCGGGAGTAAACATAGGTCTTTGGATTAAGACCGATGTTATTAGTTAATCTACAGAAAACCAACTAAGTCTCTTGTGAAAGCCTCCGGCAGGAGTGTATGTTAGTAGATTCTTGTCTAGGACTAATGTTCATGGTGAGCCTATAGAAAACTACGCAGTTTCTTGAGGGAGTCGGTCCTTGTGTAGGATTATAAATGTTAGAGGTGAACCCGATTTAAAACCTCCGATAGTATAATTTGGTACACTCATGGGTTGATTGCATGTGTCGAGAGTGGAGTAGAGAAATTGAACTGCTATAGATGCTTGTGTTTGAGATTGTCTTTTGAGCACTTATTTAATTATGCTTATGTGATTCAATGTTTAATTATATGTATACATGGTTAGATGAATGCTAAGAGTTAATAGGTACTACATACCACATACACATGTATATTATCATATATAGACCAATTGCTTTATTAGCATATCATTTGTAGTCTATGTGATTGTACCCTCTGTTGGCTTGGAAGCCTTAGTGTTACACCGCCTTACTTAATATAATTATATATTAGTTTAAGTAAACAATTATATTTAAAAGGTAAAATTTTTAATTAGTCTTAATCACTCCCTCTAGGATATAGCCATCATTCCTTAGCTTCGCCAAGCTTCTACGCAAAGCCCATGGGCCTACTAGGTACAAGTTCAGATCATTTCCAAATAGGTATACATTTATTTGATCATCCCTTGGCCTTAAGATCCTTATTGGAATATAATTAGATAGGTTATAGAGGTGCAAAGCTATTGTAAACCATAAGCTCAAAATAACAATTTTTGAGTGGTTCTCGATCTTATTGGCAGGTTGTCAATGGGCCTCGATAGAATCGAATACTAACTCAATTTGATCGAAGAAATAGTCCAATAAATAAACAGAAAAATCTTGGAGTTTCTTGATGAGATCAAAGGACAACTCGATCCCATCGAAAGGCCTTTCAGTCCTATCAAGAAAGCAATTAATTAGCCATTTTATAACCGTTGCAACACAATTTGTATAAAATGAGCATTCAGTTATTAGGCATTTGAATGAGTTTTTAATGCAAATGAAGCCTAGGTGTTTTCTCATTAAATATCTCTCTTTTAGACTTTACACTAAAGATATTTAAGTTATTTTCTAGAGCTTTACCACTCTAATGACGATTCTAACCTTCATTATGAAGATGAACTTGATATTCACAATTTCTAGAGATTAAACAATAAGCCTATAGGTATATCCTTATTTATATCCGCTAGAAGACCCATTTAGGTAAATCACCTTTGGAAATCAACTATCTATTAGTTGCATGAGATTCCACAATTCTTCCACCACCTTGGTCACCTCATTGGCAGATTACAAGCAATATGTTTGTTCGTGGAGCTAAACCATCGGCATTGACGTATGTTGAAGCGATTGAGAAGCTTATTCAAGTACAAGAGAGTATTGAAGAAGCATCTCAATTAAGGTGCTACAAATGGGTTCAATCTAATAAGTAAGGTTGTCATGTGTTAAAATTCACTTCACATTCCTTCCTTGTGTAGGATTGAGTATAGAGTTTGTAACCCAAACTCAGATAGGTTCTTGTGTAGGACCTAGGATCTTTTGTAGGTCCAAATTCACTGAACACGAGTGCGTACATGTTAGTCTCTATGGGGAGCATCCGGGGGAAGTGTACATAAGGCATTGGATTAGGATCACACTCACTAGACACGGGTGCATAGTGTTAGTCTCCATAGGGAGTATACGTAGGGCCTTAGACTAGGGCCGCTGGTGGTTTTTGGTTAGTCGATAGAAAACTAACTAAAGTCTCTTGTAGAAGCTACTGACATGGGTGGAAACGTGTTCCTCCAACATGGGAATGTACGTGCATCAAGTCCTTGTGTACGCCTCTGGTAGGAGTATATGTTTATAGAGGTTAGATGTGAATATAATTTAAAACCTATAATGTTGAAATTTTGGTACGCTCGAGAGGCAAATGCATTCGCCGGGATGGAGTAGGCAAGTAGTCAAACTACTATATATGCTTGTGTTTGGGTTTGTTATTTTTTCACATTTCTATTTATACTTGTAAGCTTAATTTGTTAAATTACACAAATGTATAATTAGATGTATGCAAGGTGTTGAATGGTTAACACATCTCACACACAATATCATTATTTTCTTATAGACCAGTTGCTGATTGTTGTATCTTTTGTAATCTATGTGGTTGGACTCACTTGGCTTATAAGCTTAAGTTTTAATTGCCTCATTTTTTTTAAATCAGTAAATTGGTTTAATTAGGTAAGAATTTTTAAGTGGTTATATTCACTCCTCTCTAAGACTTAGGTAGAATTCTAAGCTCTGCCGAGCTTCTGCACATGTCATAGTAAACAATCTACGCAATTTTAGTAGATAGAAGCTATTCATCTAATAAATCAAACAGTGAATGGACCACTATCCTAGGATCATATGTTTAGATAATCCCAACGCTTTAATCGACATAAAAAAATTGGATACTAAAAGACAAAAGTAAGCAATGATTCATACGCAATGATAAAAGTCTGATTTTTAAAATGGTTATGATTGTACAATCAAAGGAGTTTTTTCTTTTAATGGGTGGTGTTGAGACTCAAATATTGTATAAATTTTCCTATTTATCTCTTGATTTTATGAATATAAATTATCTTAATATTCTATGTTACTCATGCATGTGTTGCAAGGTAAATTTAAGTACTTGGATTGAAAGGGTGTTAAAAAGCATGGATTTGATGCTCAAGATTTACCAAGGAAAGGAATGAATTTTAAGAGATCAAGATTGAAGCATTCAAATGTCAAATATCCAAGAAAATCAAGTGACGAATGGAAAGAATCGACGATTTGAAGTGAAGAATCCTGAAATCGTCCTGAAAAAGTGTATTTTGAAGCTGTGAAGTTTATTTTAAAAAATTGTGCAGCAGGAAGTCTGTTTTAAACGAACTAAGCAGCGAGAAGTCTATTTTGAAAAAATAAGTATATTTGATGCGGTTTATAGGGTTTTCAACTTTGTGCGAAAATTGGAGTTCCCTACTTATAAATAGGGCCTCCTAGGGCATTCCAAAAAATCATTTAAGCCATCCCAAAGTAAAGTTTAGAGTTTTTAAAGAGTTTTTAGTTTTATTAAAGCTTTTAAGTTGTTCTTTTTATTTTAGATCTTTTCTATTTTGTATTTTTTTTTCTTGTTGCTTTTTATTTCTTTAATTTAATTATGTTTTTCTAAGTTCCTTCTAGCTCAAGCTAGAAGGGAAGCACATGGGTTTAATAGTTCTTTAAGATTATGATGATTGATTGTTTTAATGATGAGAAGAATGGTGTATGCATGTTGTCTATTATTTAGGTTTTATTTTTTTTATCCTCTTGTGAGATCCATATATTTCCATCATATGAGATTGACATTGATGGATAGGCTTAGCCTATATCAATCAGATTTCCTAGATAGGAGAGGTTCTCAGCCTGTTATATTTCTTTGATATTCATTATCTTATAGATCTTGAATACTTAGAATCACTGGCGCTTGAGAATATATGTCAATGATGTAGATCCATTATTTTTTAATATTTTATATCACTTTTTAATATTTAAACTGTCTTATTTTCTAACTAAGATGACCATAGTGCTCAGATCCTAGTTGTGTTATCCAAGTCATCATGATTTTGGAACATTAACCTATGTGTAAAACTTTGCAGCTTGGGTGTTATTTTAATTCATTGAATTACATCCATTCAAAAATCTCAAAATCAAATCATTGGTTTAGTTTTTATTACTTAGTTTGTTTTGCATTTAATTTTTTTTCTTCTCACAATTCATTTTCCTGTAGGATCGACCCTGTATTCACAAGATACTACTTACAAACCTCTGTACTTGGAGGCAAGCAATCAAGTTTTCGACGCCGTTGTCGGGAAGAGACTGAGATAGATCACATCTGTGTAAGATAGCTAAGGTAAGTTTTTTCTAAGGTAAGTTCTCTTATAAACCCACCAATTTTTCTGTAGATTTTTTTTTTTTCTTTTTCTTTGAAAATAAATTCAGTTGGGTCTTTCAAGCACTAACTATGACATAAGGTTGCCCTGCTTGGGATTTCATCACCCAAGTGCTACGGTTGTCCTACAGTTGTTGTTTGATCACACAGATCATCCGCTGAATCTATTTTTTATATTAGCATAGTTTAATTTGTGCAGTAGTTTTCCTTTAATTGATTTATTTTTTAATTTTTATGGATTGAACCCTCATGGTCGGCCCTGCCGCCTGGGTTGTTGATTAAGTTTTTATTTTTATTGTACGTTACATACTTGCTATTTAAATTAGTGGTATTTATTATGTGGTGTGGATGGTTTATGTTCCGTTGGAGTAGGGATCAAAATATTCGACTCTCCTCCAAAGGCGGACTAGTTACAGGCCTTGATCATTTACTTAGAAGAGGCACTCAATATCACTTGGATTTCATGGCAGACCAGTTGATAATCCAAATCCAAAATTGCCAGATCCAATTATAAATCAACCTAATCATCCTCTTGAGGATGAAAATGAGGTTCATAGGAATGTGTTAAACCAACTACGGACTTTATGTGAAAATTTACACCCTGAGAGATCAACTTTACCATCTTGCATAGTGTTTCCTGCTCACACAGGGAACATTGATTTTAAACCAGGTGTGATTCAATTAATTTCTAAATTTCATGGCTTGAATTCTGAAAGCCCCTACTTGCACCTCAAGGACTTTGACGAAGTAATTGCAACGTTACAAGTAAATAATGGCAATAGGGATGTACTTAAGCTTAGGTTATTCTTGTTTTCTCTAAAGGATCGGGCCAAAGCATGACTCAATTCTCTAAGACCTAATACCATCACTTCATGGCAAGACTTAAGTAGAGAGTTTTTGAAAAAATTCTTTCCTGAGCACAAAACAAATGCATTAAAACAAAAATCATGTCATTCTCCCAAAAGGGGAATGAATTATTTTTCCAAGCTTGGGAGCGCTTTAAAGACCTTGTAATTACTTGTCCACATCATGGTTATGAACCATGGCACGTGATTGATGCTTTCCAAAAGGGGCTCACCATGGATACCCGTCAGTTCATAGAGATGATGTGTGGTGGAACTTTTCTTGAGGAAGATCATAATGAGGCTTGGGATTTTCTAGATATGTTAGCAGAGAATACGCAGACATGGGATGTCTTTGCTAAATCAGACCAAACTAGACCCAGTCCTAGAGAGAAAGTGGAGATGTATGTCCTAAGAGAGGAAGACGACCTTAATGCAAAATTCGCTGCATTGGCTAGAAAGGTTGAAGCCTTGTAAATTAGGAAGGTTGATATGGTTAAAACAAATACTTCCTTAGGTAATTTTTGTAACATTTGTGGTGGTACAGACCATGACATAAAGGATTGTCCAATAATCTCAGTTGTACAAAATATCACGCATGAGCATGATCAAGCAAATGCTATAAATAACTACCAAAGGTCAGTTATGCAACCAATGGGAAACACGTATAATCCAAATTGGTGTAACCATCCTAATCTTAGTTGGAGGAATGGACCACAAATTAATGCGCCCAATGCACCTCAAATGCCTCCACAAAATAATTTTTTAGGGGCACCAAACAATGCACCATATGTGGCCCCACCAAAGCGATCATCTGTGGAGGATGTATTGACCGCATTCATAAACTCTCAAACTCAAATGAATCAGTCTCTAATCCAATCAAATCAGGAATTAAAGAAAACTGTGGCTAGGATTGAGACTCAACTAAATGCTAGGGAAAAAGGCACCCTTCCTTCTCAACCTGTGCCAAACCGTACAAATACACATTTCATTGACGACTCAAATCCAAATGAGCTATATCATGAATAAGCTAAGGCCATCATTATCTTGAGAAGTGGAAAAGAGGTTGATAATAAGACAATGCAACCGGTAGAAATACTGGAGGATGAGCCACTGTCTCAAGAAAATGATAAACCGGTTATGGTTCAAGAGCCACAACAGCAAAAGGATAAAGAGACTAAATCATATGAGCCTCCAGTTCCATTCCCATCTAGACTTCGGAATCCGACTGTCCCTATGAAATATCAAGAGGTGTTGGATGTGCTTCAAAAGGTTACTATCAATATTCCTCTACTTGATGCCATTAGACAAATTCCATCATATGCTAAATATCTCAAGGACTTGTGCACTGTAAAGAGAAAATTAAATGTGCACAAAAAGGCCTTTCTTACCGAGAAAGTGAGCGCTATCATTCAACAAAGGGCTGTACCCAAATACAAAGACCCGGGAAGTCCCACTATTCCTTGTATTATTGGAAATTTTTAAATTGAACATGCATTACTAGATTTGGGTGCAAGTGTCAACTTAGTACCTTATTCAGTTTACAAACAAATGGGGTTAGGCAAGCTTAAACCAACCACGATTACACTCCAACTCGCTGACCGCTCCATTAAAGTACCAAGGAAAATTTTAGAGGACGTACTAGTCCAAGTGGAGAAATTCTACTTCCCCGTGGATTTTATTGTACTAGACACTGAACCATGTGTAAATGCTAGCGCTCAAGTTCCTATCATTTTAGACCGTCCATTCCTAGCAACTTCAAATGCAATCATAAATTGTAGGAATGGAATGATGAACTTGTCTTTTGGTAACATAACTTTATAGCTAAATATTTTCAATCTATGTAAGCAGCCCATTGATAATAATGAAATCCATGAGCTGAATTTCATGAACCGCTTGATAGAAGAAGAAGAATTGGAACCTAGTCTGACTGAGGAATTGATTCAAGTCATTGGGGACTTAAAAAATTTTGAGTTAGAAAAAGTGCTCGCTGAAATTTGTGATGATAATGAGAGTACTACCACCCAGGACATTGGTATGTACCAATGGAAACCACGCCCTCAAATCTTATCTATCGAGGACTCGAGACCTTTACCATCACCAACCAATTTTTCAAAGCTTGATTTAAAATCACTACCAAAGGAACTTAAGTATATATACTTAGGTGAAAATAAAACTTATCCTGTGGTGATCTCTTCATTTTTAGACAATGATCAAGAGATTAAGTTGTTGAAAGTTCTAAGGGACCACAAAGGAGCCTTGGGGTGGACCATTTCTAACATCAAGGGTATAAGCCCTTCCATATGCACTCATCGGATCTACCTCGATGAAGATGCCAAACCAATTAGATAACCTCAAAGGCGTCTCAATCCAAACATGATGGAAGTTGTAAAAAATGAAGTGATCAAATTGTTAGATGAGGGAATCATCTACCCAATATCCGATAGTGTTTGGGTGAGTCCAACTCAAGTAGTCCTAAAGAAATCCGGAATAACTATTGCGGAGAATTCTAATAATGAACTCATACCAACATGTGTCACCACAGGTTGGCGTGTTTGCATTGATTACAGAAAATTAAACCAGGTCACAAAGAAGGACCATTTCCCTCTACCATTCATTGATCAAGTTTTAGAGAGGGTAGCAGGTCACTCATTCTATAGTTTTCTTGATGGATATTCCGGATATAACCAAATAGAGATAGCCGTAGAAGACCAAGAGAAAACTATGTTCACTTGTCCATTTGGCACGTTTGCTTTCAAACGGATGCCATTTGGATTGTGTAACGCTCCAGCAACTTTCCAACGGTGTATGTTAAGTATTTTTTCAAATATGGTTGGAAAGTTTCTTGAGGTTTTCATGGACTACTTCTCTATATTTGGGAGTAGTTTTGAGGAATGCCTCAACAATTTATCTCTTGTCTTGTCTAGGTGTGAAGAGAAATACCTTGTCTTAAATTGAGAGAAATGTCATTTCATGGTTCAAAAGGAAATTATTTTGGGCCATGTTATCTCTAAAAATGGAATCGAGGTATATCGCTCAAAACTCGACATTATAGCTAATCTACCTATCCCCTAAACTGTTAGATATATTAGATCACTTATAGGGCATGCTGGATTTTATAGAAGATTCATCAAAGACTTTAGTGCCATTACTAGACCCTTGACTAATCTTCTTCAAAAGGATGTTCCATTTAAATGGACAGATGAGTGTGCAAGTGTTTTTAATAAAATTAAATCATCCCTTACCACTGCACCTATCATGCGTCCACCAGATTAGACACTTCCTTTTGAACTAATGTGCGATGCAAGTGATTATGCCATAGGGACTGTTTTGGGCCAAAGGAAAGATAAACGGCCCTACGTTATTCACTATGCGAGTAGAACTCTAAACTCGGCCCAAGTGAACTACTCAACAACTGAAAAAGAGTTACTTGCAGTAGTTTTTGCTTTGGATAAGTTTAGGTCCTACTTGATGGGATCTAAAGTGGTCATTTTCACGGACCACTCGGTTTTGAAATATTTGTTATCTAAGAAGGATGCAAAGCCGAGACTTTTGAGATGGATCCTCCTATTCCAAGAATTTAATTTAGAGATAAAAGATAAGAAGGGAGTAGAAAATGTAGTGGCCGATCACCTTTTCAGATTGGTGTTAGATGATTCCACTGAGGAGATGCATATCCAGGACACTTTTCCTGATGAACAATTATTTGCGATCTCCAAATTGCCTTGGTATGCGGATATAGTGAACTATCTTGTAACGGAAAAAATGCCATATCATTGGAAGTCGCAAGATAGGAAGCGTTTTAAAACCGAGGTTAGGAACTTCTTTTGGGATGACCCGTATTTATATAAATATTGGACTGATCAAATTTTTAGACGTTGTGTCCCAGAGGATGAAGTTCAAAGTGTTATTTCCTTTTATTACATGGAAGCATGTGGTGGCCATTTTTCTGCTAAGAAAACCACTGCAAAAATCCTGCAGTGTGGTTTTTACTGGCCCACCATGTTTAAAGACACCCATGCTTTTTGTGTTGCTTGTGATAGATGTCAAAGGTTGGGAAGAGTGTCCCGGCGAAACATGATGCCTTTATCCCCAATTTTACCATTAGAGATTTTTGATTGTTGGAGTATTGATTTTATGGGCCCATTTTCATCTTCTTTTGGATTTCTTTATATATTGGTTGGTATGGACTATGTTTCAAAGTGGATTGAGGCAATTCCAAGTAGGACCAATGACAATAAAGTGGTCATACGATTCTTAAAGGAAAATATTTTTTCTAGATTTAGAACTCCAAAGGCCATCATTAGTGATGGCGGGTCTCACTTTTGTAATAGGACATTTGAGGCTTTGATGAAGAAATCTGTCATCAAGCATAAAGTGAGCACCCCATACCACCTACAAACGAGTGGATAAGCTGAGATTTCTAATCGGGAAATCAAACACATTTTAGAGAAAACTATAAGGCCAGATAGGAAAGATTGGTCCCTCAGACTATCCGACGCTTTATGGGCTTATAGGACTGCTTATAAAACTCCGATTGGAATGTCTTCATACAGATTGGTGTATGGGAAGGCTTGCCATTTACCCATGAAATTGGAACATAGAGCCCACTGGGCAATAAAGAAATTAAATTTTGATATGGACCAAGCAAGTGGACAAAGAAAATTAGAATTGAATGAATTAGAGGAGCTGAAGAGAGACTCCTATGAAAATTCTAAAATCTACAAAGAGAGGACCAAAGCTTTTCATGACAAAAATATCCTGAGGAAAAATTTTGAACCTCAGCAAAAGGTCCTATTGTACAATTCCCGTCTCCAGTTCTTTCCGAGAATGTTAAGATCAAGATGGACAGGCCCCTTCATTATGAAGAATATTTATACTCATGGGGCTGTTGAAATTGATAATCCACGTAATAGTAATGTGTATAAGGTTAATGGTCAGAGATTGAAGTCTTATGTGGAAAACTTTCATTTGGGAGAGAAGTCCATCCCTCTTCATGAGCCAGAATATTCAGAATGATACTCCTAGTTTGACGAAGCAATTGTAAATCTGTATCATATTCAATTCTTTTTAGTGTCACATAGCAGGTGAGTTTTTCATGGTAGATACTATCTACCCTTTCTTTTATTTTTATTGTTCTCTGCATTACATTATCATTACATTGGGGACAATGTTAATTTTAGGTTGGGGGGTGTGGATAGTCATCCTTATGATTTTTATGTTTTATTATTATTATTTTTTGGGTTTCAATTTATTTTATTATTATTTTTAGGTTTCAATTTTTATTTTCTTTAGGTTTATGAAATTTTTTTTTTTCAATATTTTCAAAATAGTATTTTTATATATAAAAATATAAACATGATATTATGCGAATTCCAAAGGCAAAGCTAATATTTACTCTAGGTTGATAGTAGTCAGAAATCTGACAGCGAAAAAAATTATAGACTTGAGTTAAATTATTTAATCACTAGTTTAAAATAAGTTGTAATTTGATGTACTGAATTCACAATACACCCTAGCTAACTAAGTGAGGAATATGATATGTGAATTAAAATAACAACTTTTGATTTATACAAGGTTGAATGAACTAGTTCATTGATATATGTTTAAAAGAGAGAATATTGAAGAAAAAAAATAGTGGAATTATTATTATTATTATATATCATGAATGTAATGACCATAACAATCGTGTCAGTAATCTGGAGTAAGGATACCTAAGTATCCATTAATGTTACCATTACAAGTACGATACCTTAGATTATGAAGCAAACCCATGAGAATCTTCATCTAAGGGTGGTCTATAAAAATGAGGATATGATGATAAAAGAAGAAATGATATGAAAAAAATAAGATAACTAGAGATTTCATATTCTTGGAATGATTGAAAGGAGTTAGGATAGAGAACATGCATATTTCTTAAAGTTAGATTAGTGTCACGGAGCACCCAAGGATATTGGATCATAACTATTCTAAATTTTGATTAGGTCTCTGAACTCAAGGATGTAATGGATTAGAAAATTGAGATTCTAACTAACTTCAGACTTAGCGTAAGTATAAGTTTGTTTTGAAATTCATATGATGAATGGAAGCATAATTGTATAAATTTCTGAGTGTTGAACTATTTTTCATGTTGTCAATGTTTGTGGGTAACATTTCTGAAAATCCTCACGAGACTATAACTCGTCCACTAGGGAAAACCTAGGGGTTAAAGGCTTGTTGCATATGCTAAATGCAATCGAGATTACCTGTGAAAGTGGTGTAGTTAGAATTTTATTTTCATTTTAATTTTGTTTCTAAAATTAATTTTTATTTTTATTTTTATTTTTCTTCACTTATTTTGCTCGGGACTAACAAAATGCTGGTTGGGGGGTGTGTTGAGACTCAAATATTATATAATTTTTCCTATTTATCTCTTGATTTTATGAATATAAATCATCTTAATATTCTATGTTACTCATACATGTGTTGCAAGACAAATTTAAGTGCTTGGATTGAAAGGGTGTTAAAAAGTATGGATTTGATGCTCAAGATTTACCAAGGAAATGAATGGATTTTAGGAGATCAAGATTAAAGCATTCACATGTCAAATATCCAAGAAAATCAAGTGACGAATGGAGAGAATCGACGATTTGAAGTGAAGAATCCTGAAATCGCCCTGAAAAAGTATATTTTGAAGCTGTGAAGTTTATTTTGAAAAACTGTGTAGCAGAAAGTCTGTTTTAAACGAACTAAGTACCGAGAAGTCTATTTTGAAAAAATACGTATATTTGATGCGGTTTCTAGAGTTTTCAACTTTGTGCGAAAATTGGAGTTTCCTACTTATAAATAGGGCCTCCTAGGGCATTCCAAAAAATCATTCAAGCCATCTCAAAGCAAAGTTTAGAGTTTTTAAAGAGTTTTTAGTTTTATTAAAGCTTTTAAGTTGTTCTTTTTATTTTAGATCTTTTCTATTTTGTATTTTTTTTCTTGTTGCTTTTTATTTCTGTAATTTAATTATATTTTTCTAAGTTCCTTCTAGCTTAAGCTAGAAGGGAAGCACATGGGTTTAATAATTCTTTAAGATTATGATGATTGATTGTTTTAATGATGAGAAGAATGGTATATGCATGTTGTCTATTATTTAGGTTTTGTTTTTTTTATCCTCTTGTGAGGTACATATGTTTCCATCATATGAGATTCACATTGATGGATAGGCTTAGCCTAGATCAATCAGATTTTCTAGATAGGAGAGGTTCTCAACCTGTTATATTTCTTTGATATTCATTATCCTATAGATCTTGAATACTTAGAATCACTGGCGCTTGAGAATATATGTAAATGATGCAGATCTATTGTTTTCTAATATTTTATATCACTTTTTAATATTTAAATTGTCTTATTTTTTGACTAGGCTGACCATAGTGCTCAGATCCTAGTTGTGTTATCCAAGTCATCATGATTTTGAAACATTAACATATGTGTGGAACTTTGAAGCTTGGGTGTTATTTTAATTTATTGAATTACATCCATTCAAAAATTTCAAAATCAAATCATTGGTTTAGTTTTTATTACTTAGTTTGTTTTGTATTTAATTTTTTTTCTTCTCACAATTCATCTCTCTGTGGGATCGACCCTGTATTCACGAGATACTAATTACGAACCTCTGTACTTGAAGGCAAGCAATCAGGTAGCCATTATACACATGAGGCACTTGCATGGTATAGCATAGAGGCACCAAAATTCAATACTGTCCAGCTCATTGGTTTACAATATATATATATATATATATATATATATATATATATATATATATATGGAAAATCTAAGTAAAGAAAATGATGGACATGAATTCCATTTATATTGTTTGTTTTGTTTAATTAACTTATATGAAAATGTTAAAAAGTCAATGGTCAAATAATAAAAGTGTCTTCTCTAATAAGTGTGAAAGTAAATATTTAATATATAGATTACTGCAAAATTTGAAGAAAATTATAAAAATGAAAAAAAATAATTAGTAACTACTTTTTTATCCATCGATGGTGAAAAAGTAGGGTTTCATGAAAATTGATTGCATTTCTTAAATTTGTAACAATCCCAAACAACCCCACTCAAGGGATCGGGAAATGGCTAGGTCTATATGGTTGTGAATGGATTGAGATGGACGATGGGCTTTTGGGCTCGGCAGGTATCAAGGTTGGGTTTGGGCACGACTTTTAGGTCCATGAGATGGGCTTAGGCTTAGATATAAACGCTTAAATAATTTGGGCTAAGCTTGAGCGACTCCGGACCCAACCCTATCAGGCATGTTGCCCACATATCTCTAATACATATTAGAGAGATGCTCCAACACTCTCAAAGCATTAAAAGAAATAGTGCTCCTATATGCACTAGGACACTTAAATAGTCCAATTCATTGATATATATTGTTCACTAGGTCCAAAACACTTTTTATGTGCTATCATGCAAACATCACACAATTTGAACTATACTAACTATACATTGATCATTTGGGCGGGCAGTCAAGATCATTTTCCAAAATAGGCCCGTTGGAAAATGTGATCCATCTAAAAAATCACTTTTATTAGGCAATCATAACCATCCTATTCATGACTTGGAAAAAGAATAGCCAAAGAAAACAAGGCCAAATCAAGCATGAAATGGATCATTAGATCAATTCTATTTTTGCTGAGTAGCCCATGAAAATTATTCTTAACTTAATGGACAGTTTAGATGCGATCGATTCGACTATCCAACTGGACCAATGCAACTAAGAGCTCTATAACTTACAACGTTCTAAGAGCTCGGGAGCATCTCTTATTATATATTTAGATGCAATGCATGGGGAGCTAAAGAATTGAGAAAGGGGAGAAATTTGGTGGGGAGAGAGAGAGGCGGGGGCGGAGTTTGGAGTCCTTTACAACACCCATTTTTTCGTGGTGTATAAAACACCCAAAGTCTATGAGCCTCACTTAACAAACTCAATGCTTGATGTTAGGTGTTGAGGTTAAAAAATCAGCTAGATCCATAACTTAAATGAGTCCACCAAAAGGAATAATGTGAATGGGATGCTGACCATAGGTTTATGAATGGGCTACCATGCGGTGTATCTTTCATCAAACCTATTAATTAGGTCTAACTCATAAAAATAAAGAGGATGTGCCAAAAAACAAATCAACTGGATAAAAATCTCTAGCCAAAATTTTACATCATTCCCATTTGTGTGGTCCATATAAATATTTTAGGGGGGTTAATATTTTGTTTGTACAGTTCAAATATTGGTTCTCACTTGGTAGATGGAGTTAATTTTACATGTATGACATGGTGGACCCCACAAGCATTGTACCATCTTTTTTTGTGACGGTTACATACATAGAGGAGAAGTGGTTCCGGCTACATCATTACATTAAGCAAATTTGAGTAATATTTATGAGGGTGAAATCTCAAGCTTAAGTTATTAAAGATAGTATATGTTTTTGAATTTCTAAAATTTAGATAACTTTATTTTAATGTGAACAGGTCCAACTCGACGAAAACAAAAAACAAAAAACGAAAAAAACGGCTCGTTTAAAAACTCAAGCAAGCCACACCATATGAACTTAGTGGTTTTAGGACTAAATTTTACATTTTCTTATTCTTGTGGTCTATGTAAGTAATTTAGGAGAATAATATTTTGTATATATGGTTTAAATAATGGTTTTTAACGGGTGGATGGAGTTGATTTTACATGTTCAACATTGTATACCCCACAAACATTGTATGATCTTCTCTTTGTGGAGCTTACATACTTAGAAAGGGAGAAGCGGCTGCCGGCTACATTAAAAGAAGCTAAGTTGAGGGAATCTCAACTGCAAGTTATTAAATATGATCACATTTTCAAATTCCTAAAATATAGAAAACTTTATTTTAAAGTCTTTTTATATTCTTTAAAAACAAAAATTTAATGTCATAGTATAGATATATTATATTTTATAATACATAAGAAAGAGTGGATTTTTTAGCCCTACGTTTAAAATGCTGGATTAGCCATTTTCCAGGTATTTAGACTGCTCTGGGGGCGAAGTGTGCCCTTTGGTTTCAGGCCATGGTCCAAAAATCAGACCAAATAGAAACTCAAGTTTGTGGATGGGACACCCAAACAATAAATCGTTTGCCAACCATGTTGTGTATATCCCATCTAATCCATTCATCAGATTAAACTCATTAATATGAAGGGACCCACCAGAAATTAGGCCATTCAAAAACCCATTTGGCCGACACCATGTGAATTTAAGGTCTTAGGCGTGATTCTATATTGTTGCCTGCACTGTGGCCCACCTAAGTTTTGGATCGAACTGATTTTTGGTCTCTCACTGTAAGCATGAGGGGGAGGACACGATGGATGGGTTGGATGGGATGTAATTAATGTTGACATGGGCCCACAGCCTAAGAAAAAAAAATTGCCATATAAATCAGGCAATCCCAACCGTCCAATTCAAAGACTTAGCCAATCGAACGGCCACCATTTCTTACCTGTCATTTCCTGTCCATATTAGGCCACTATTCTGCACATCCCATTGTCTGTTTTTGACTTCCTTTTCACAGTTAGAAATTTTATTACTAACTTCAGATTCTCGTGAAAGGATGTGAGGGGCATCTGAGCAGTTTATAAGGTGGGCCCCACCATGAAGACGACAATATGCATAAATCCTGTTTGTTGATATATGGGTGGAGAAATACTTTGATACTCCGGCAGATTGTGATGGATGATACGCACTCACCCATCAAAATTACGGTAACCACTGTTGATTTTTCATGGACCAAAAATGAAGCTTGTTGGATTACCTGACTATCGGATTGTTGGACATTTATTGGACGGTTAAAAAATTAAAAATATCCAACGGTCCCATTTCCACAAATCGGTGGCTAGGATTACTCAGCCAACCTAATCTTGGGTTTGTGCCTTTAGGACAGTGGTATGCACAATCTAGTCGGTTTATTTGAGTTAGTATATTCCATCTGAATAATTTCTGAGTGCCTGCGTATCAAGCGCCATACACAGCCTGAGTATCGTATGTGGGGTCGTTAATGGGCCGGTCTCGGACCTACCAAAAATCAAAATTTTCAATAGGGCCGGCCCAACGGACTGGGCCGAAAGTTCAAAATGGGATGAGTTCGACATAGGCCCGGCCCGTTAACAGCCCTAATCGTAGGACTCCTCTATTGGGTGGGCCTCACCTGTCTCTGTGGACATTTGGATGTGTGTTTTGAAACCGTAGGTTGGGTCCACCAGATGAGTGGATGTGGATGTAAAAATATGGGCCTGGGCCGGGACGGGTTGGGCCTGAGCCTGAAAATAGTACAAGATTTCCAGGCCCACCCAATTAAAAGCTTCTCAGACCTAGGTACTGGCCCCCACCAGGACCTAGCTAGAGATGGACGGTCCTGACAGGCTGTGTGGGGCCCACCTTTATGCATGTGTTTTATCCATGCGGTCCATCCATTTTGACAGATCATTTTAGGGCATAACCCCGTAAGGGAGCCGAATAGAAGGCTTGATTGTACTACACCACATGAAGCAGTGGTGACAGTGACAGCCACCGTTGAAACCTTCCTACGGCCCACCGAGATGTTTTTCTGCCATCCAACCTGTTCATAAGATCACTATACCTGGATGAAGGGAAAACATAAATATCAGCTTGATCCAATGCTCATGTGGCCCCAAGAGATTTGAGGTGTTCAATCCCCACTCTTTCCTGTGGTGTGGTCCACTTGAGCCTTTAATCTGCATCCTTTTTTGTGTTCAAGCCCTAAAATAATCTTTCAAAGCATATGGACGGTGTGGATAAAACATATACATCAAGTGGTTCCCACAGAGCCCCTGCCAGGACCGTCCATCTCCAGCTAGGTCCTTGTGCGGTAGTCCCCAATCCCCACCCATAGCCCGGCCCGGTATGCAATTGACGCACGTACATCATAGACATGAGCCGAATAGATGGGCCTGACTGGGTCGGGCCTAGATTGCCCGGCCCATTGAGACTCCTGCCTCACAGGTTTTGAAGGGTTGCTTGTGTGCAAAGACACGTCCATCTGGTGGTATTTCTTAGATGGCCACGGTCCAACCGGTCAGATGATCCTGGCCACTGATTAAATTGATTTTCTACCATCGAAGGTGGGCCTTAGAATCCTATGTTTTGAACCATCCATTTGAAAGACAGCAATTACTTCAAATAATCCATAGTGTCCAATAGATGGTGATTCCAATCCACGGACTATCGCTGCATGTGGGGCCCATCAGTTGATCATGACCTTTCAACTTGTGTCCTACAACTGCAAATACTTTTGTAGCACATGTGGCTCACAAATGATCGTCAATAGAATAAATACAACAACCGTCCATATTCACTTAGAAATGTCCCAATACCAGCGACCGGTTTTAGGGACTTGGTCAGCAGACCTATGGTTTAGATTAAATAGACCCTACTTATCAGAGCTGAAGTATCCTGCAATGAGCCGCACCTTTGCACAATATAGATGGTTTCTAATTCTGACAACTTGGTCCCATGAATCGGTAATCCATACCGTTGATCTAGATCGGTGATCCTGACATGAATCATTGCTCGAAGGGCTGAAAATATTTGTACTGTACTCGTTTCCCAACAAGCGAAACAACTCGTAATAGTTGAGTTGTCGATCATAAATTGTATCATTTCTTGAAGGGCTGGGTACATCGTAATCGTTGAGTCGTTGATTATGACATGTATCATTGCTTGAAAAATTAGGATTATTACAATCGTTACCCAACAAACGAAACAACTATTCATTGGATTGGTCTACCCAGCCCCCTATCGGGGCAGTGCAAGGCTGGCTAAGAATCATGTCCTATTCAATTTGATCGGAGCAGACTGAACTGGAGATAGAGGAGTACTGCTGGCTAGGATCGGATAGCTCTCTTGATCTGATCAATGGAAAGGATCGTTAATCATGATATGTATCATTGTTTGAAAGGCCAAGAATATTGCAATCGTCGAGTCATTGATCATTACACGTATCATTGTCTAAAGGGTTAGGAACATTGCAATCATATAGTCACTGATCATGACATGTATCATTACTTGAATGTTGCATATCAGTGGGGACAATATGCTCGAATTTAATGTAGGGTGTACGCTCATTGCTTATACAAGAGGTGCAGCCTCACTTTCTCTATATACAATGGTTCTCAGTGAGTGGACTTTGTTTGCAGAAGAACGTATATGTGAGGGGATCTTCATTGTCTTTGATATATATATTTTTTGGTTTTTAATTTTTACACACCCCCACACACCCCCACACACACTCACGCTGTAGTGGGCTTTCATCGCCTATGAATACTCGAACCCTTGACCTGGTGTTGAAACTCCTGAGAGTTTACTACCCGAGCAAAAACAAGGATCTTCATTGTCTTTCATTATAAGTGGATGAAGTAATTCACATATTGTATCACCATACACAACTTTCATTCTCAAATCAAATTTATCCGGTGTTATCTTCGTAATCTGATGCATTTTATGTATAAGTTGTTGGTATATAATAACATCCATCATAACAACTCCTTTCAAGTCCCCACCTATGCATGAGAAATTTCTCTTCTCGTATATACCATCCCCATCCTAATAGTATAGGATGGGCCGACGAGATATAATCTTCTAATAGGGGTTAACATGTAATAAAAAATGAATGGTGTAATATTACATTTACAATATAAATGAAATATATTGCCAAATGTGAAGGGTTAAGGTTGTTAAATAGAAAGGGTCTAGGTTGTAATCTATTAAGGGATGAGGTTGTCAAACAACATGAATGGTAATGGTTGTCAAATATGAAGAGTATAAGTTGTCATATGTTAAAGGTTAAGGTTGTTAAACAACGTGAGAGGTCGTAGTTGTTAAATGTTAAGGATTGAGGTTATCAATTTTTCCGGTTGTTAACCTCGACCCTTCACATCTGCCAATCTCGATACTTACATACTGATCGTCAAGATTGGCCCTTATTGGATGTTAACCTCTACCTTTATTGGATGTTAATCTTGACCCTT
Organism: Magnolia kwangsiensis; assembly: GCA_037074715.1. NCBI lineage: Eukaryota > Viridiplantae > Streptophyta > Magnoliopsida > Magnoliales > Magnoliaceae > Magnolia > Magnolia kwangsiensis. The sequence goes on along the minus strand of CM073576.1, from coordinate 139,500,571 downwards.
ATTGGATGACATTCTACACTGTTACCACTTCTTCTCTTTGACCCTTAACACAATACAAAAACACATCACAACTTAATCCCTTCAAAAACAACATTAGTAAAATGATTAAAATAGTAGTTTACTATGATATTAAGGACACTGGAGAACTACACAATTGTGATGGTGAGAGTAATGGATGAAGATTCAATGAAGAGGAGTTTTGGAATGAATGTTGGAGAATGTTAGACAGACGCCGAAGGAGAAAAACGATGGACTTCAAAGAAGATGAGTTTTTGTAAGACCCGTATCTTGGTCCGTACCTTTCCGTACACTTCCGCGGTCTTACCGGTCGAATTCCGGCAACTTTCGACCCTTAACTAGTATCGACGCGCGACCTGGATTCATGTACCGATAACCCGAGTCGACTCAACCCGAAACCAATACCATAGCGACCGCGCCGTCGTTGCGGTTCCGATACCGCGACTCACGCGCCAAGGCGATACCCTGATCAAGAGATATGAGCCAACGTTCGGTGCGAGAAAACGCCGCACGTTGCGAAAACCAAGGGAATCTCAACGATGTGTCACATCAATCACATCAATCCCATCAATTAATCACCCATCAAGCCATCACATGTCAAGTACACATCACTTCCATCCCTTTTTCCCAAGCAACCACAAAAGTCTCCCAAACCCATACCTCTCTTACACAAAAGCCAACAAAGTCTTCTCAACCCATACCTTTCTTACACAAAAAGCCACAAAAGTCAAATTTCTCTTACACCACCATCACTCACCCATCCATCCATCACTCTCTCTCTCTCCCTTTACATCACTCTCTCTCTCTCTCTCTTTCTCATTTCAAAATTTCCAAGCAACAACAATTCCAAAGGGTTCCCACGTATGGAATTTCCCAAGTCCCTCTAAGCTTCAAGTGGCCCACCTTCCTACCCCAAAATCCCCCATCTCAACCCTCCATTCTTCATCCTAACCGTTGAAGTTGAAGCCAAGGTGCCAAGGAACCCCTAGGAGCGAGAAGATCGGACGGTGGGTGCCTCTATAGGGTAGTTTTTATTGTTTTTATGGTGGACCAAGTGAGGCCCACCGATCCATGGTGTGGATCTCACTTGAGACCCTTATTTGTGGCCGATGGACCACATGGATCATCATGATCATTCCATGATGGGGCCATTCTCCATGGACCCCATCATGATGTTTATTTTCTCTTCAAAGGTCATCTAGACCGTCCATGTCGGTGGGGAAAGGATCCCCACCGTTGATTTTAAATTTCGGTGGTCCCACATGTTTTAAGGCCCACTTGTTACATGATTTGTTGCTAGGGAGGGCCCATAATGACGGGGTCCCTCCATCACAAGCCGTGTCCCACTCTCCATGTCTCTCTCTCTCTCTCTCTCTTTTATTTTATTTTATTTTATTTTATTTTATTTTATTTTATTTTATTTTATTTTATTTTATTTTATTGCAATAGGAGGGTGTGGCCCACTTGAATGGATCCCACCTTGATGTAATTTTTATTCAAGTGGGGCCCACCTTGGACATTGAGCCCATGGCACCCATCAGTGGTGGCCCACTCCATCAGGGCCTACACTCCAAAAAAAAAAAAATTTAATTAACAAAAGACCGTCCAGCGTCTGGGACGCTGGACGTTTCAACAGAAAGAGAATGAAGGAAGAAAGAAAAAGAAAAGGGAAATGATGGGCTGCTCCAACATGGCCCCACCTTGATGTATATTTTTAATCTAAGCCATTCATTTTATTCTCGGGATCGTTTTAGGCGTTGAGCCGAAAAATGAGATCGATCCAATTATCTGGCGGGCCGTGACATTAAGAATACTAGTATCTTCCTTTAAAACTTGAAAAAAATGATTTATGGGGTCCACCAGAAGCTTGGACCTACCTGAAACTTGTTTTGTACCCCTATTTTTGTGAGAAACATGCAATGGACGGGATAGATTTATTTAATGTGGGTCCCACCTAGGAAAACAAAAATAAAAAAATTTCATGCATGCTTTTGCCTACTTTACGTCCAGAGAAAGAAAGGAAAAGAAGGAAAATGGTGGGCCACTCTTGCAAGCTCCAACTTAATGCATGTATTTAATCCAAGCCTTCCACCATCTTCCTCAGATTAATTTAGGCGTTGAGCCAAAATTTGGGACCAATCCGGAACTCAAGTGGGCCATACCATCTAAAATCATATGACGACATGCCTGAAACATACAAAAGCATTTGGTGGGGCCTATCTGAAATTTGGACGTGGCTGAAACTTGGTTTGGACGCCTAATTTTGTGGAACACATGCAATGGATGAGGTAGATTTGGTTAATGTGGGTCGCACCTATGATAAAAAAATAATTTTCTTTTTTGGCATGAATTTGTGCCATGAGTCCAGAGACGTCCACGTTAAAAAGGGTGGCCGCATTGGCCCTCTTGTAGACTCCACCATGGTGTATATTTTACATCTATACCGTTCATTTAATAGGTCCCCTTGAATGGTGCGTTAACTCCAAAAATCATCCACAAACTGAACTCAGGTGGGCCATGCCATCCAAATCATGTGAAGACATGCCTAAATCATATAAAAACACTTGGTGGGGCCTACCTGAATTTTGAATGTAGCTGAAACTTGGTGTGAACCCTCAAACAGGTGGGACACACGTAATGGAAGGGTTAGATTACAAATAAACATTTTGGTGGGCCCCTTGCTACATGGCCTTATCAACAGGTGGGATGTAAAATAAACATTTTGGTGGGCTCCTTGCCACACGGCCTTAACAACAGGTTGGGCGGCAAATAAGCATTTCAGTGGGCCCAGGATTGGCTGGAAAATAAATGTTATAGTGGGCCCACATGGGAGTCTACCATGATGCATGAGTTTCATCCAAACCGTCCAACCATTTTGAGATCATTTTAAGGCCATTGTTGAGGCCCATCTTAATGTATTTGTGGCCCGCCCACTAAGGCCCACTTTGTTATTTATGGGCCCATGTGTGTAGGCCCAATTGATGTATTTGTGCCCCATTGTTGAGGCCCACTTTGGTATAAGGCCTATGTGATTAGGCCCATAAAGCTCATGTGATTGGGCTCATTTTTTTTTTATGAATTCTAAGGCCCATGGGTTATGACCCATTGCAAAGGACCTCAGGCCCATTGGTGAGGCTCATTGAGGTGATTCGCTTGATGAATGTAAGGCCCATATGATACGGCCTAATTGATGTACTTAAGACCCAATTGAGTTCAACTAGGTCCATTGCAATGCGTGATCCCTCTATGGCATATAACGATATTTATAGTAAGTAATGCCTTAGGAACAATGATGGTTAGATGCCCACATTGTAAGGATGACGTCGGTTAAATGTCCGCATTGTCACTCTCCCTAAGGCCCACTAATAGACCTATACTTGTAGTAAGTAGGCTATCTCGGCCCATCTCAGTTATACGCAAAGTCCATCTTGATTATAACATGTTAGTACAGTTCCATGACTCATGATCATACGCATCATATGTATGCTTGACGTGAGAGTTGTCTGATCATAGCATTTGCCTTCGGGCAGGTTGTTTATGGGCTCCCGGTTAGGCGGTGTTGCCCTACATGAGCGCACGTTATGCGCAGGATTGGTTGCATGACTGGATAGTGTGATTCATGCATTCCGCATTTGTGTGACATGGTTACTGTACGCCCTAGCGACATCAGGGCCGTAGCCTCCACAGACAGATCGTGGTTGGCAGGATTGGATACCGGAAATCTTGTTCTACATGGGGTACTATAGATATCCCTGGGTGAAAGTCCCTAAACCCTTATGGTACCAAGAGGTTGCTCCAACGTCTAGACCGAGTGGGTAGATGAGTACTGAGTGCCGAATACCAGTCGGTTGTGCTCTCCACTGTGTCGTGGTCGGTTGGAAGGGGGTACGGCCTTACCCGCCCGAGTGTAGGGGGCAATGCTAGGCTGAGTCTGACCAGCTCGAGGAATGGGTCCGCTATCGACGAGTCGCGCCCGATATTGGCAGACGGATAGTGAGGTCTCTTCCACTTACCTTATTGCGCGCGATGTGGCGGCAATCTGGTTTAGAGTGTACTAGACCCCGGTGATATTCCATACTCTGAGCTGTACTGATATGTGGACATTGATGAGTATCTGTATGCTTGAGTTGCATTGTACATTGCATGGCCTTGGGATGGCCGATACCATTCATGTCTTGCATTGCATAGCCTTGGTATGGCTCATGACGTTTTGGTTCCATCTGCATATTCCGCATTACTCTGACATTGCATTCATATTACTACCTTGTGCACACACTTTCACCACCCTCTAAGCTTTCTGTAAGCTTATGCACGACCGTTGCGTGCAGGTGACGTTGGACTGCAGCAGCGTTGAGGCAGGAGCGCGTTGCTGATCATTTTGGAGTTTTCTGTTATTTACCATTGTATTTCCCTTTATGCTCATTGTACTTGTAAAATTTTTGATCATAGTGGAAATGTAATGGAGTGCTTGGTTGTTGTTTGTGGGTTATGCCTTTGGTTATGCTTATTACGTATCAGACTGATGTGAAAAATCCTCCTCGTAGCATCCCAGGATCGGAACCTGGCGAATGGGAGCTAGGAGCCGAGAATGGGGTTCTACGGAGGCTGTCGGCGCCGGATTCGGCGATCGGGAATTTTGTGAGCCCGGTTTCCGAGTTTGGGGCGTGACAGAAGTTGGTATCAGAGCATAACTTGGGAATAACCGAGGACAACATTACATGTTTGCTATGAGTGAAGAATGGCTAAGTTCTGAAGTTCGGATAACTTCACGACCTTCGGATTCAGACCGTTAACGTGCGTACGTTCGTGAGTTTTGAAGTTGATAGGCGCTTTCGCTCTTTCCTGTAGGGTATGGCGCCTGTTACTCGATCGACTCCCGCACCACCACCTGAGGATTCTACTTCACCATCAGAGACTCCAGCTCTACCACCTGCGTCTCCCATCCCACCCTCAGAGATCCCTGATTCCTCCCATGAGGATGACATTCCTCCACCCGAGGCTGATGAGGAGCCGACTGTGACTGTGAGTGCCTCTCAGTTACAGCAGATGTTACTGGCTGTGACCGCCGCACTCCAGGGTCAGGGTAGACGCCCAGCTGTTTCACCAGCTCAGGCGGAGCAGGAGCGCGCGAGCGCCGTACTTCGTGAGTTTAGACGGCATGATCCCCCTCGTTTCCAGGGTGAGCCGGATCCGACTGCAGCCGAGAGATGGCGCTCCGATGTGGAGAAGATATTCGATACCATGTTGTGCACGACCGAGCAGCGCGTCCGGTTAGCAGTATTTCTCTTCCACGGTGAGGCCGAGCATTGGTGGACCTCTGTCGCCCGTGTCGCTGGACCTGATTATGTCTGGACATGGGAGGACTTTGTGGACCGATTTGAGGAGCAGTACTTCCCTGACCACATCCGTCGTCAGCGAGCCTTAGAGTTCGAGACTCTGGTGCAGGGAGATATGACCGTGGCACAGTACGCAGCCCGTTTCATGGCACTGTCGAGATTCGCACCATATATGGTTGATGATGAGGGGCGGAAGGCCCGCCGTTTCGAGCACGGCTTACGTTACGGCCTTCGAGGTCGTGTCATTGGGCATGAGCTCCCTACCTTCCAGGCAGTAGTGCGGAAGGCTCAGATATATGAGACGGAGTGGACTGGTTCTCAGTCTGATCGTGGTCAGAGGGGAGACCGGAAGAGGCAGGCTTCTTCCAGTCATTCCCAGCAGGGTCGACCACAGCAGCAGAGGCGCACTGGTCGCCCAGCTTTCCGTGCACCATCAGCACCATCAGCACCTCCACCACCACCTCAGAGGCAGTTCACTGGCACTTGCTTCAGGTGCGGTGCGACGGGACACCGTTCATGGGAGTGTCCCAGTCCCCAGCAGCAGCATAGAGGTCCACAGCAGCAGAGACCTCCACCGCAGCAGCAGAGACCCCCACAGCAGCAGCGACAGCAGCAGCGACAGCAGCCTCTACCACCGAGGCCACCTCAGCAGCAGCATCAGCAGCAGCACCAGCCTCAGAGGCCACAGCAGCAGAGGCAGCAGTTTCGACCACCTCAGCGACCCCAGCAGCAGCAGCAGCACGTTCAGAGAGGACAGGCACCTCCCCAGCCAGCTCAGGCTAGGTTTTATGCGGCTCAGCAGGATCCGCAGTCGTCTGGGGGAGTCGTTGAGGGTATACTGCCAGTTTCTGCATGCATTGCACGTGTATTGTTTGATTCTGGTGCATCGCATTCCTTTGTGGCCGAGAGCTTCTGTCGATCGGCTGGCTTACCGTTAGAGTCCGCTGGTGAGAGTCTATCAGTATCGACTCCCTTGGGGAGGACTGCAGCGTTGGGACGATTCTGTTCGTCTTGTCCCGTTCTAGTTGGGGATACCTTCCTGCCTGCTGATTTGTTTGTTTTGCCGATGTCCGAGTTCGACGTTATCTTGGGCATGGATTGGCTCGCTGAGTATTATGCCATTTTGGACTGCGCTGCGAGGACCGTCACGTTCTGTATACCTGGCGTGCCACAGTTCCAGTTCGTTGCAGAGGCCAGAGGAGAGCGGTTGTCTTGTTTGATGTCTTGTGCCATAGAGGAGCCTGTCGCCGTTTGCATCGACCAGTTACCGATAGTTTGCGATTTTCCCGATGTATTCCAGGAGATTCCGGGATTACCGCCTCGCCGACTCACCGAGTTTCAGATCGATCTCGTGCCCGGTACCGCGCCTATTTCAAAGGCCCCGTATCGTATGGCACCGTTGGAGTTACGGGAACTGCAGAAGCAGTTGGACGAGTTGCGTGAGTTGGGCTTTATCCGTCCGAGCAGTTCTCCATGGGGAGCACCGGTACTCTTCGTGAAGAAGAAGGATGGTTCGTTGAGGCTCTGCGTTGACTATCGCGAGCTCAACAAAGTCACGATCAAGAACAAGTACCCGCTCCCTAGGATTGATGATTTGTTTGACCAGCTGCAGGGTGCACAGTTCTTTTCGAAGATTGACCTGCGTTCCGGTTATCATCAGATTCGGGTCCGAGATGAGGACATTCCGAAGACAGCATTCAGGACGCGTTACGGTCATTTTGAGTTTCAGGTCATGTCCTTCGGACTGACCAATGCACCAGCGGTCTTCATGCAGCTGATGAACGAGGTTTTTCGCCCATATCTGGATCAGTTTGTCGTAGTCTTCATCGACGACATTCTGATCTATTCGAGGACCCGTGAGGAGCATGAGCAGCACTTGGAGATTACTCTACAGACCCTCCGCGCACATCAGCTGTATGCGAAGCTGGAGAAGTGCGAGTTCTGGCAGGAGGAGGTGAAGTTCCTCGGTCACGTGGTGACGAGGGAGGGTGTCGCAGTGGACCCCTCGAAGGTCGAGGCAGTGCGTCAGTGGGGCCAGCCCACAACTGCGACAGAGATCCGTAGTTTCCTTGGTTTGGCGGGCTACTACCGGCGTTTCATCGAGGGTTTTTCTCGTATTGCAGCCCCGCTGACCAGGTTGACTCGGAAGGGCGCAGAGTTTGTTTGGAGTGACGCCTGCGAGCGAGCATTTACGGAGTTGAAGGACCGTCTGACGTCCGCTCCTGTCCTCACTCTTCCATCTGGGAGTGACGGCTTCATTGTATTTACTGATGCCTCGCACATCGGTTTAGGTGCTGTCCTGATGCAGCACGGGAGACCAGTGGCCTTCGCGTCTCGTCAGCTCAAGGTCCATGAGCTGAACTACCCTACACATGATCTGGAGCTGGCTGCAGTTGTCTTCGCACTGAAGGTGTGGAGGCACTACCTTTACGGGATTAGGTTCGAGCTCTTCTCTGATCACAAGAGCTTGAAGTACCTCTTCTCACAGTCTGAGTTGAATATGAGACAGAGGCGCTGGATGGAACTCTTGAAAGACTATGATTTTGACCTTCAGTACCACCCGGGCAAGGCAAACGTGGTGGCAGATGCCCTCAGCCGTCAGCCACGAGGCCTAGTGGCACATATGATGATTCAGGAGTGGCGGATGCTTGAGGATGTTGCTGCGTATGACTTTGAGTTCGGCCTGCAGTCTTCCATTGTACAGTTATCAAGCTTGTCGATTCAACCCTCTCTTGTCGCTAGGGTGATCGAGGCTCAGCAAGCTGATGAGTCGTTGCAGAGTTATATGGCTGAGGCGGCATCTGAGGGTCAGGCAGATTGGCAGATCGGTACAGACGGTGGACTTCGCTTCAGAGGCCGATTATGTGTCCCGGATATCCCAGAGTTACGCAGAGATCTTATGACCGAGGCACATCGATCGCGATTTTCTATCCACCCGGGCTCGACGAAGATGTACCGTGACATGAGGCGACAGTATTTTTGGGCGGGGATGAAGCGCCAGATCGCCAGTTTTGTGGCCGAGTGTGACACGTGCCAGCGTGTCAAGGCCGATCATCAGAGACCTCCTGGGTTATTGCAGCCGTTGAGCATCCCGATGTGGAAGTGGGAGCACGTGTCGACTGATTTCATCATGGGTTTGCCGAGGACTCAGCGCGGTCATGACTCCATTTGGGTTGTTGTGGATCGTCTGACGAAGTCGGCACATTTCCTTGCGATGCGTGCGACTTGGTCTATGGACCGGCTTGCGAGATTGTTTATTGAGGAGATTGTGAGACTGCATGGTGTTCCAGTCTCGATCGTTTCTGACCGAGACTCGAGGTTCACATCTCAGTTTTGGGGGAGCTTCCAGCGTGCGATGGGGACTGATTTGCAGCTCAGCACCGCGTACCATCCACAGACCGATGGCCAGACCGAGAGGGTCAATCAGATACTTGAGGATATGCTTCGGGCCTGCGCGATTGACTTCGGGGGTAGCTGGGATGAGCATCTGCGATTGGCTGAGTTTGCGTACAATAACAGCTATCAGGCGACCATCGGCATGGCTCCTTTTGAGGCACTATATGGCAGACCATGCAGATCACCGAGTTGTTGGACCGAGGTTGGAGAGAGCCGTCTCCTAGGTCCCGAGCTTGTGCAGGAGACTTCAGAGGCTATTGACATCATCAGGCAGAGGATGCGCACAGCTCAGAGCCGACAGAAGAGTTCTGCTGATCGTCGGCGTCGTCCCTTGGAGTTTGATGTAGGGGACCATGTGTATCTCAAGGTCTCGCCCATGAAGGGCGTAGTTCGATTTGGAGCGAAGGGCAAGCTTGCCCCGAGATTTATAGGACCTTTCGAGATCACTGGGCGCGTTGGCGCCGTGGCCTATCGGCTTGCCTTACCATCACAGTTGTCTGGCGTCCACAACGTTTTTCACGTCTCCATGTTAAGGAAGTGTGGGTCAGACATAGTTCCCGTTATTGATTGGCAGCCGTTGGAGGTTCGTGAGGACGCTTCTTACATTGAGCAGCCAGTTCGTATCCTTGATAGGAAGGAGCAGGTCCTCAGAACCAAGGTCATTCCGTTGGTGAAGGTGCAGTGGGGTCACCATTCTATTGAGGAGGCTTCTTGGGAGCGTGAGGCTGAGATTCGAGAGCGATATCCTCATCTCTTTGATGGTTGATGATCATGTATTGTATTTTGTACGTTGCCCCTGATTCTATATGATGACGTTATATTTCTTATTCCTCGCGAGTTATGCTTAGTTGCGACGCTTGTGTAAATTTCGAGGACGAAATTCTTATAAGGAGGGGAGAGCTGTAAGACCCGTATCTTGGTCCGTACCTTTCCGTACACTTCCGCGGTCTTACCGGTCGAATTCCGGCAACTTTCGACCCTTAACTAGTATCGACGCGCGACCTGGATTCATGTACCGATAACCCGAGTCGACTCAACCCGAAACCAATACCATAGCGACCGCGCCGTCGTTGCGGTTCCGATACCGCGACTCACGCGCCAAGGCGATACCCTGATCAAGAGATATGAGCCAACGTTCGGTGCGAGAAAACGCCGCACGTTGCGAAAACCAAGGGAATCTCAACGATGTGTCACATCAATCACATCAATCCCATCAATTAATCACCCATCAAGCCATCACATGTCAAGTACACATCACTTCCATCCCTTTTTCCCAAGCAACCACAAAAGTCTCCCAAACCCATACCTCTCTTACACAAAAGCCAACAAAGTCTTCTCAACCCATACCTTTCTTACACAAAAAGCCACAAAAGTCAAATTTCTCTTACACCACCATCACTCACCCATCCATCCATCACTCTCTCTCTCTCCCTTTACATCACTCTCTCTCTCTCTCTCTTTCTCATTTCAAAATTTCCAAGCAACAACAATTCCAAAGGGTTCCCACGTATGGAATTTCCCAAGTCCCTCTAAGCTTCAAGTGGCCCACCTTCCTACCCCAAAATCCCCCATCTCAACCCTCCATTCTTCATCCTAACCGTTGAAGTTGAAGCCAAGGTGCCAAGGAACCCCTAGGAGCGAGAAGATCGGACGGTGGGTGCCTCTATAGGGTAGTTTTTATTGTTTTTATGGTGGACCAAGTGAGGCCCACCGATCCATGGTGTGGATCTCACTTGAGACCCTTATTTGTGGCCGATGGACCACATGGATCATCATGATCATTCCATGATGGGGCCATTCTCCATGGACCCCATCATGATGTTTATTTTCTCTTCAAAGGTCATCTAGACCGTCCATGTCGGTGGGGAAAGGATCCCCACCGTTGATTTTAAATTTCGGTGGTCCCACATGTTTTAAGGCCCACTTGTTACATGATTTGTTGCTAGGGAGGGCCCATAATGACGGGGTCCCTCCATCACAAGCCGTGTCCCACTCTCCATGTCTCTCTCTCTCTCTCTCTCTTTTATTTTATTTTATTTTATTTTATTTTATTTTATTTTATTTTATTTTATTTTATTTTATTTTATTGCAATAGGAGGGTGTGGCCCACTTGAATGGATCCCACCTTGATGTAATTTTTATTCAAGTGGGGCCCACCTTGGACATTGAGCCCATGGCACCCATCAGTGGTGGCCCACTCCATCAGGGCCTACACTCCAAAAAAAAAAAAATTTAATTAACAAAAGACCGTCCAGCGTCTGGGACGCTGGACGTTTCAACAGAAAGAGAATGAAGGAAGAAAGAAAAAGAAAAGGGAAATGATGGGCTGCTCCAACATGGCCCCACCTTGATGTATATTTTTAATCTAAGCCATTCATTTTATTCTCGGGATCGTTTTAGGCGTTGAGCCGAAAAATGAGATCGATCCAATTATCTGGCGGGCCGTGACATTAAGAATACTAGTATCTTCCTTTAAAACTTGAAAAAAATGATTTATGGGGTCCACCAGAAGCTTGGACCTACCTGAAACTTGTTTTGTACCCCTATTTTTGTGAGAAACATGCAATGGACGGGATAGATTTATTTAATGTGGGTCCCACCTAGGAAAACAAAAATAAAAAAATTTCATGCATGCTTTTGCCTACTTTACGTCCAGAGAAAGAAAGGAAAAGAAGGAAAATGGTGGGCCACTCTTGCAAGCTCCAACTTAATGCATGTATTTAATCCAAGCCTTCCACCATCTTCCTCAGATTAATTTAGGCGTTGAGCCAAAATTTGGGACCAATCCGGAACTCAAGTGGGCCATACCATCTAAAATCATATGACGACATGCCTGAAACATACAAAAGCATTTGGTGGGGCCTATCTGAAATTTGGACGTGGCTGAAACTTGGTTTGGACGCCTAATTTTGTGGAACACATGCAATGGATGAGGTAGATTTGGTTAATGTGGGTCGCACCTATGATAAAAAAATAATTTTCTTTTTTGGCATGAATTTGTGCCATGAGTCCAGAGACGTCCACGTTAAAAAGGGTGGCCGCATTGGCCCTCTTGTAGACTCCACCATGGTGTATATTTTACATCTATACCGTTCATTTAATAGGTCCCCTTGAATGGTGCGTTAACTCCAAAAATCATCCACAAACTGAACTCAGGTGGGCCATGCCATCCAAATCATGTGAAGACATGCCTAAATCATATAAAAACACTTGGTGGGGCCTACCTGAATTTTGAATGTAGCTGAAACTTGGTGTGAACCCTCAAACAGGTGGGACACACGTAATGGAAGGGTTAGATTACAAATAAACATTTTGGTGGGCCCCTTGCTACATGGCCTTATCAACAGGTGGGATGTAAAATAAACATTTTGGTGGGCTCCTTGCCACACGGCCTTAACAACAGGTTGGGCGGCAAATAAGCATTTCAGTGGGCCCAGGATTGGCTGGAAAATAAATGTTATAGTGGGCCCACATGGGAGTCTACCATGATGCATGAGTTTCATCCAAACCGTCCAACCATTTTGAGATCATTTTAAGGCCATTGTTGAGGCCCATCTTAATGTATTTGTGGCCCGCCCACTAAGGCCCACTTTGTTATTTATGGGCCCATGTGTGTAGGCCCAATTGATGTATTTGTGCCCCATTGTTGAGGCCCACTTTGGTATAAGGCCTATGTGATTAGGCCCATAAAGCTCATGTGATTGGGCTCATTTTTTTTTTATGAATTCTAAGGCCCATGGGTTATGACCCATTGCAAAGGACCTCAGGCCCATTGGTGAGGCTCATTGAGGTGATTCGCTTGATGAATGTAAGGCCCATATGATACGGCCTAATTGATGTACTTAAGACCCAATTGAGTTCAACTAGGTCCATTGCAATGCGTGATCCCTCTATGGCATATAACGATATTTATAGTAAGTAATGCCTTAGGAACAATGATGGTTAGATGCCCACATTGTAAGGATGACGTCGGTTAAATGTCCGCATTGTCACTCTCCCTAAGGCCCACTAATAGACCTATACTTGTAGTAAGTAGGCTATCTCGGCCCATCTCAGTTATACGCAAAGTCCATCTTGATTATAACATGTTAGTACAGTTCCATGACTCATGATCATACGCATCATATGTATGCTTGACGTGAGAGTTGTCTGATCATAGCATTTGCCTTCGGGCAGGTTGTTTATGGGCTCCCGGTTAGGCGGTGTTGCCCTACATGAGCGCACGTTATGCGCAGGATTGGTTGCATGACTGGATAGTGTGATTCATGCATTCCGCATTTGTGTGACATGGTTACTGTACGCCCTAGCGACATCAGGGCCGTAGCCTCCACAGACAGATCGTGGTTGGCAGGATTGGATACCGGAAATCTTGTTCTACATGGGGTACTATAGATATCCCTGGGTGAAAGTCCCTAAACCCTTATGGTACCAAGAGGTTGCTCCAACGTCTAGACCGAGTGGGTAGATGAGTACTGAGTGCCGAATACCAGTCGGTTGTGCTCTCCACTGTGTCGTGGTCGGTTGGAAGGGGGTACGGCCTTACCCGCCCGAGTGTAGGGGGCAATGCTAGGCTGAGTCTGACCAGCTCGAGGAATGGGTCCGCTATCGACGAGTCGCGCCCGATATTGGCAGACGGATAGTGAGGTCTCTTCCACTTACCTTATTGCGCGCGATGTGGCGGCAATCTGGTTTAGAGTGTACTAGACCCCGGTGATATTCCATACTCTGAGCTGTACTGATATGTGGACATTGATGAGTATCTGTATGCTTGAGTTGCATTGTACATTGCATGGCCTTGGGATGGCCGATACCATTCATGTCTTGCATTGCATAGCCTTGGTATGGCTCATGACGTTTTGGTTCCATCTGCATATTCCGCATTACTCTGACATTGCATTCATATTACTACCTTGTGCACACACTTTCACCACCCTCTAAGCTTTCTGTAAGCTTATGCACGACCGTTGCGTGCAGGTGACGTTGGACTGCAGCAGCGTTGAGGCAGGAGCGCGTTGCTGATCATTTTGGAGTTTTCTGTTATTTACCATTGTATTTCCCTTTATGCTCATTGTACTTGTAAAATTTTTGATCATAGTGGAAATGTAATGGAGTGCTTGGTTGTTGTTTGTGGGTTATGCCTTTGGTTATGCTTATTACGTATCAGACTGATGTGAAAAATCCTCCTCGTAGCATCCCAGGATCGGAACCTGGCGAATGGGAGCTAGGAGCCGAGAATGGGGTTCTACGGAGGCTGTCGGCGCCGGATTCGGCGATCGGGAATTTTGTGAGCCCGGTTTCCGAGTTTGGGGCGTGACAGTTTTTATATGAACGTTGAAGAATTTTGGATGCACGCCGGAGGGAGAGTGTTAGTGGGTCGCACAAACTTTAGTTTCCTAAGAAAGAAGAAGACCTGTGCATCAAGTGAAAAAAAGCAATGGTTGGCCCTTTCTAAGGTTGTTCTTAAATCGTACATGGGGCACACTATCGCCTATGTGTGAAATTTACTCCATCCATTAATCTTGAAAATTCATGAAAGGCTATGGTTGGAAGAATGATCAACATCCTCCAGTTATATGGACCACATCACAAGAAAATAGTTCTTATTGAACGAACATCATTAAAAGTTATCAGGTTTTGTGGTCACATAGAGATCACATTAGTAAGAGGTTATCATATTCTCATATAAATAAAGGGTTGTAAAGAAAATGAACAGATTGGATCTAGGTTCCGGTGGGCCCAATGACAATCTCATTTACATCACTTCATTGGAATAAGATGATACGTAAATTCTTTTTCACTCAAAAAATATATAGCTGTTGATACAAGGATGAAAAATTTCGTCTACAATATTTTTAAAAACTTATAAGAGAATTACATAGAGAATACTTTAAATTTTTTTATTTTTTTTCTCTTTTAAAAATACCTCCATACTACAATGCTAGTACAGTCATAATTCCTCCTTTCGACCATGCATGTACGTTTCACTTAATGATTGGATCTAGCAAGAGACAGACGGTCCAATCAGGGGCTCTATGGGCCCACAGTGATGTATGCATGTTATCCATGCCGTCAATCCATTTTAACAAATCATTTTAGCTAATGAACTAAAAAATTAAGTAGATTGAATGCTCAAATGAATCACAACATAGGAAATAGTGATTAAATACCCGTAGTTGGGCTATAAAATTTTTGGATCAAGCTAATATTTATATTTTCCCTTTGTCCTAATATATGTGACCCTAGGAATAGGTTGGATGGAAAATAAATATCCTGTGGGCCTTAGGAAGGTTTTTATGATGAAGGTTATTGTCTCGGACAAGGGGTGGTCCACTCTAACCTTAGATTAGCCTCTTTTTTAGACTCATCCCTAAAATTATCATTCAAAATGAATGGATAGCTTTCATAAAACACATATCGTAGTGAGCTTACAGAGTCCCTAGCCGAACCGTCCGTCTCTAGCTAGGTCCTAGTGGGTTAGTACTCAATCCGTCACCCTGAAAACACACGCCACCTAATGATTGAACTTGCTTACTCTTTTGCCATTGAAACCATAGAGGCCCACCTGGAGAGCGGTCCAAATCTTTTACAGCTGTAAAACATTTCAATACAAATCCTACTCTCTGCAACTAGCTATTGCATTTCTCTAGAGATTTAGATAGGATTACAAAGATTGGCAACACTCTCGTCTCTTCTCTACCATATGCCTATCTCACTTTGACCCTTTACAAATACCTCTCTCATTAACTTACTTGTAATGCATTGAATGTATGGTGTTCTTCGGGAGCATGGAGAGGTGTTACTCCTTCTGTTGCTTTGTCCATCTCTTTCTGCTCTTGTTGTGGTTGTTGTTGTGTGTGACGGCATGTGCCGTAGCAGGAGGTTAGGATTCTCATATCACGTGCTTTTTCTAGCTAATGCGTGTATAGCTTATTAATAGGTGCATTTTGTTTCCTTCTTGGATTTATACAAAAAAGAACCAACTTGAGGTGGGTCCCACTGATTCTTTCCAATGGGTGAGTCTTTTCATTCTTTTCATTTCGTGGTGAATTTATTTTAGGCCTACATGGGCTCGAGGCTGTCAACCTTTCGGGTTTGGGTTGGGTGCGGTAGTATCCATACTCGAGATAACCGAGTTCAGGTTCCTCTGGATCTAGTTCTCATTCTTGAAGAGTAGGACCTAGATCCAATGGGGTTCGATGTGCATTGGTTATGCATGGGTTGGGTATGATTAGACCTATACCAATGGAGATATTATATCTTACACACATGTGCCCCTTGGAGACATGTAGTGTAATTGGTCTCTCATCCGTGCACGAACCTCTTTCGTCCCGAAAAAGCTTTTGAGGGTCGTTTGGATGTTGTAAGTTCGATGAATGGAAAATGAATTATAATAAATCACTTACAAGTGGTGTTTGGGGGGAGAAAATTCACTTATAAGGTACTTACAACCATCGGCAGGAAACTTGACAAAGCTAGGGTGAGAAGTGAGTTCCATAACTTACCACTGAAAATTAATTTTAAATAAAATTCACTTACAACTTTAAAAACTTACACGACATGTGGCATGCTTAATTGCAGATTTGAACCATTCATTTGTTTATACAACTAGGAGCAATTCATGTTGCAAAAATCATACCATTAAGATGATTTTAAACATATGATCAATAATGTGAAAATTGGAGAATTAAGATTGAGCGGAAAAACAAAATGGGTTCAATCATCTTAGAACATCAAATCAATGGATCTCACTTTGAATTGTTTAAGATTCCAAAGTGGTACTTTGGTTGATTGAATCTTACCATGTGATCTATCCCATAAATGGATGGTGGTAACAAATTGGCCCATTTAAAAGGTTTGATTACTTGATTGGTATTCGGGACACAAGAAGCCCTTACTTGATTTGTTTGGCACGGAAGCAACCTCAGACAGAATCACACAATATAAGAGGTAAAGAAAAATTCAAACAACCATAGATAATATATGATTTTTACGTGAAAAACCTTCGCAGGAAAAAACCACAACACCAAGTGGCAAACAATCCATGATAATTAGAAAGTTACAAGAGGTGGAACAAGTTACAAACAAAAAACCCTAGTTTTCTCCTTCAAAATCCTTGGGCTCATCTTTAAATTGCCCTAATCGTGAGATAACAAATATATTTATACATCCTGTACTTGATTAGAAATTAATCCCCCACTTACGCATCAAGTCTGCTCGAACTGGATGTAATTTTGGTCGGACCAGTCGAACCGAAGTGCAAATTTATGTCAAACCAAAATTAACCCAAACACTCCAAAACAAAAATTTTAATTGAACTAAAATAAGATTCGGTTGAACTGAAAATTGTTCTGTCTAGGTAGATTAAAGGCACTCGATCAATAATTTCCATCGTGACTTTAATTATAAAGCTCCAATGCTTCAAGTTTCTATCACCATCTCTAATTTTCTTCATAGCAACACTATAATTGTCGTTTCTCATGCACACTTTATATTCATTTATCCTTTGCCAATCCCAAAGAAGTCGAGCAAAACTCAAATTTTTATACAAAAACTATACATTTGAATGCACATAGTCAAATTAAAATTTACTAACATGTTTTTTTTTTTAGTTTTAAAAAATAGTCTTGATTGTTTCCTATATATGTAATGATCACATATATCTAAATTAAAACTTTTAAAACAAATAATCAAATCATGATCAAGAAGTACATTCATATGGTGCTTGCTAGCGTGGCTTAGGTACGCATGCCACACCCGTGCTGATGTGGATTCCATTACAGGCGTTGCAGCCCCACCTTATATAGTACTCCCTATCAATATATAAAGATTTCTAATCCGTTGTACCTTAATAACAACAAGTGTTCATTTTGAAATTTTCATGACACATTCATAACATGTGAAATTACATTCGAGTGCTTCAAGAGATACCAGAGATACAAATTCTTCTTTTTAAGTCGGGAGTGTGCCTCACATTTGTTAAAGTACAATCCACTCAATTATACATTATGATGTGAATTGAACCAATTTCAATAATCTTACTGACATGATTGCTGACCATAAGATCTAGGGTACCATCATACTCGCTTTATATGTTGAACCAACTTTGATGATGACACATGTGGTATGGTACTCCCATATCTAAAATCAACTCTTAATGCAAGTGTCTGACTTTAAACACAAATAATACATTACAACCACTCATTCTTTTACTAAATTATGCTGAATTGACTTCCGTTAAGGGATCATTTGATTTCCCATCCATTTAATCAATTTTGAAATTTGTACTATCTTTCTCTATGTATCTAATTCTATTATAATTTCAACATTTCAACCTCCCTTTATCCTTCAACTTGGATCTCAGCTGCCACAAACATTCACGTAAACTCTATATAGCCCTGATTAGATAAATATCCTTGTGTCGGATCACAAGCAATCCCCTTTCCAAGGGAGGGGGTTGGTACAGATGACCAGTGGTCAGGATGAGCGGACCATAATCCTGATCCGTACAAAATGACAGCGGCAACAACAACTACAACGAAAATCCTTGGGTTGGATAACCACGACAGTTTTCACTTGCTCCTTTTGACTTTTGTTTCTACGTTAGGCCATGTGAAGCTTTTTGCCGTTTCTTTCTCAGGCTTCTCGGGAGAAACTGAGATCATGTGGAGGGGACTTTTGAGTCCGTCCCACTCACACCACGTTGTCGGGCTGACCCGTGACTTTCTTGGGTGGGCCCCACCTCCATTCCATTCGATGTAAGCCAGCTAACTGCGAGGATAAGTTGAAAAGGTTTTTTTTTTTAAAAAAAAACAAAAAAGAATTTTAGAGGGTCGATGAATTGTACAGTGAGAGTGGATTGCCTCACACGTGGGACCACGCACACATGTGCATGTTTGGACCCGTATATCTGGAATGGGACCCACCAGGGTGGAAGATTTTTTGGGGTGTTCTCAATCTACGATGGTAGTCAACCGACGGTTTGGATTACGTAATCACCTGCCGCACGTGTCAATATTGAGGACTTGCATGTAACGTGGATGCTACATATCATGTATTCTCGGACTCGGATTCGATAGTGACCCTCCATATCGGAGGTCGGTACTGCTCGGTGTTGTGGGCACTACAATGACGTGTGTTTTATCCATGCCGTTCATCCATTTTGCCAGCTCATCTGAAGGCATTGATATAAAATTAAGGCAGATCCAAATCTCAGGTGAACCACACCAAAGGAGAAAGTGGCTGATCGAACGACAACCATTAAGAACTTGTGGGGGCCACAAAAGTTTTTGGGTGATGTTGATATTTTTCTTTTCCCTTCATCTAGGCCTGTGTGACGTAATCAACGGTTTGGATAGAAAATAAACATTATTGTGGGCCCTGTGACGTTTTCACAGGGCATTCAATCACCAAGTTTTCCATGATGCACTTCACTCCGTGCCTGGATCTACTCTACTCTTGGTCTGATGTATTAAAATGATGAATGAAAATAAATGGATGAAGGGTATAAAATACATACATCATTGTAGCACCTACATAGCACCATCGACATGTTCATATGCAATCTGTGTATCCATGGTGACGGCACAAGATCATCATGTGTAGTTATAATATTTTACCTATTTACTGTAGGTTTCATACTTACACGCAGACGTAACACTTTTTAATTAGCATTGGACCTGGTGCATCTAACATCCGTCCACATCCCATTATATTTAGCATTAAGCTATTTTAAAATAATAATAATAATAATAATAATAATAATAATAATAATAATAGTAATAGTAATAGTTGTAAATAAGACGAACCAAGTTGGGCTTACCTCAACCTAGCCAGCAAGCTGCCTCAGCTTGAACTTGGCTAGGCTTGATCTTGTGCCCAATTTAGGCATCTTGTCGTAGACAATAGCTTAGGTCAGCTCAAGCTCAAACTACCTAGTTGAGTTTGAGTTTAAGCTTGCAAGCTGAGTTTGAGTTTAAGTTTTATGGTTGTTCAAGTTGAGTACGAGTTCAAGCTTACAAGATGTATATATGTATATATATATATATATATATATATCTTGAATTGTGTCTGGGTAAGCTTTCTCGAGTCAAGACGAATGAGTTAACCGAGCAAACTCAAATCATGTATAAGTTTAATAATAACAAAACAAATAGCCATGGTTTGCCAATCCTACCAAGACAGGGCCAAAGGTAAATAAGGTCAGCTAAAACAAACCATAGATACATGATTAAATGTTTTTATACATGACGGTATGTATTGTCCAATATTTAATAAACTTCATCGTAAATTATTAAGCTGCTGCAAAGATAACATTTTTAATCTTATTTTAAGGTATTTAACAAATAAATAAAGAAAAAATTATTATAATAGCCTATCAAAGTCCAACTTCACTTAAATCCAAATAATCCTACATCTAGTTTGTTAATATCATGAACGGCTTACTAGATGTGCTCCACTTGGGTGGGCGCCACTTCCATAGATCCCTCGGTCCACATAGGTGGGTGGGATTACCATAGAACCTCTGATATATTTGTCTTATATCAATGCCATTTATCCATTTTGAAAACTCATTTTAAAGTATACTTTTAAAAATGAAGCATATCCAAATGTTCAAGTGGATCATAATACATGAAATAATAACAATAGACTATTAAAAACATATTGTGAGACACAAAAGTCTGAGATCAAGTTAATGTTTGTGTGGTCTCTTTGTCCAACTCTCCGTGACCTTATCAACAAGTTGGAAGGAAAATAAATATTCCAGTAACCCTCATAAAGTTTTTAATGGTGGGGATTCAATCACTATTTGTTTCCAATGGTGTGGCCCACTTAAGATTTAGACCAGTTTCAATTTTCGGTCATTCCCTAAAATGAGCTCTCAAAATGGATGGACTGCGCGGATGTAAGTCACATACATCACAGTGGCCCCACAGTTAGGGATCCACCCAAACTGGGCCCCACTTAGGTGGGGATTACCCATGGTTTAGAAGATCCTAACCCTTTGATCAGTGGTGTAAAAGTAGATGGTCAAGATAAAATACGCAGCTTTTCAATTCATGTAGAATGGGCCAATTAGATTGAAGGGTTAGGATCTTCCAGTTTACAAGATTTTTAGGGAACCATGATGAGGCTAATCAAATCCACTGGCGTGATTGGTTAATCATGGCCCTTCATGCACTCGACTGGGAGCTTGTGTGATTTGGATACGGTGTAGATCATGGAAGGGCTGGCCATACAGAACGATTTATGGGTTCGATCTCTTGTCCGTACAATGAAATAAGGAATTCTAACACGACCAATGGAGTGGATTTTACGTGTAAATCCATGGCAGGCCCCACAGAGCTTGGGTTACTTGATTATCTGACCATTGACTGATCGGTATTTATTGGACGGTTAAGAATAAAAATATGTGGTGGTCCGTTTCCAACCAACAAGTTTCCATGAATCAAAGGTTCAGATTGCTCGATCAATCAGATTTTATTAGCGCATGCCACGTGTTATGTGTACAGATTCTAAATGCCTGTTTATCAAGTGGCATGCGCTGCCACAGTATAAAATAACTCGGCTCATGGTTTTCTTCCCACGTGACGGATGCGGGCTATTCATTCATCTAGTGGGTTCACCATGGAATGTAATAGAAAGGCTGGTCACTATGATTAAACAATCTTGACCATCCAATAGTGGACTTATGAGAATGTGGAGTCAGTCTTTTAGCCCTTTATTTCCAAGATATTGGTCAAATAGCTAGGATCATTGCCTATCCATGGTGGGCCTATCGAACCAACGGTTTAGATCATCCTTTTGTGTCGTGTGGTGAGACCACAATCTACCCAGTATGGTACTGGACCCCACTGGCTGAGACTATGCACCGCAGCGCTGAACGAGTCCGGATTTCGTAGTTCGTTCTGTGGATTGCAGCTAAAATCGGACGGGCCCACTGTTTGTGCAAATGGGACTGGGATTCGGTGGTGACCCCAACACCACCCAGCAAGCTAGTGAAAAAGCATCGTGGGCCTCACCATGATGTATGTGCTTTATCCACACCGTCCATCCATTTTTCCAGCTCATTGTAGAACATGATCCCAAAAATGAGGCAGATCGAAAGCTCAAGTGGGCTACACCACATGAAATAGTGGGAATTGAACGCCAACCGTTGAAAACTTCCTGGGGCCACGGAAGTTTTGAATCAAGCTGATATTTGTGTTTTCCCTTTTCTGAACAGGTTTGATGGTAAATAAACATTGCGGTGGGCTACCAAGAAGTTTTCAACAGTAAGCGTTCAATCCCCACTGTTTTCTGTGGTGTGGTCCACTTGAGAGTTGAATCTGCCTCATTTTTGGGCTCGTGCCATAAAATTATCTATAAAAATGGATGGACGGCGTGGATAAAACACATACATCGTGGTGGAGCCCACAGAGCTTTTCGATCAGCTGGGTGGTTATGGGGTCACCACCCAATCCAAATCCGAGTTGGGCAGCCATCAACCCAACTTACATATGCAGCCCGCGGGCTAGAAAACTTACATATGAAAGGATAATAGGTGGGGAAATGGACACACGTGGCCCTCATGTCTTTTCTGGCATTCTCATGCTTGCCACGAGAATGCCAGCATGTGTCACGTGCTCGAGACCCTCCTAATCTATATCTATTTAATGAGAAAAGCTTTTATACTCCGGCAGAGTGTGGTCAATGATACACAGGCACTTAGAAATCACTAACAAACTGCATACGTGCATTAACTCAAAACTAAAATCTGCGAGTTCTGGGTCTTTTACGTTTATCACGATCCAAAAAATATTATTATTAATAATCTGACCAACCGATCAATGGACCATTAAAAAAATGAAACCCATCAAATGCTCCTGTTTCAATTAGCAAGTATCCACCAGTCTAGTGTAGATTGGGACCTTAACTTGAAGATAGTGGGTTGGTCGGTTTATTTTAAGTTAATACATTCCACGTGTACAGTTTCTGACCACCTGCGTATCAATCATCATGCACTAGCAGAGTATGAAATAACTCCCACCATTTAATTCGGAAGCGGATTGCGTACTGAGTAACTCAGTACCCGTAGCGTACTGAGTAAACTGTGTGGTGTCCATTGTTATTATTTATTTTATCCGCTCCGTTAATCCATATTAAAAGATAATTTTAGTGTCTGAGCCCAAAAATGAAGTAAATTAAAAGCTCAAGTGGACCACACCACAGGAAACCGTTTGATTGAACCTCTACCAGTGAAAATTTTTTGGAGGCCAAAGAAGTTTTGGATCAAGCTGATGTTCGTGATTTCTCTTCATCCATGTCTTTGTGATCTTATGAACAGGTTGGATGACAAATAAAAATTACTTTGGACCTTGGGAAGGTTTCAACGGTGGAAATCATTATTCCATACTGTTGCGAGTGTAATGGTCCACTTGAGCTTTGGATTTACTTCAATTTTCGGAACAACTCCTAAAATTAGCAGTAAAAATGGATGGACGGTGTGGATAAATAACATACATTCACAGTGGGCCCAACTGAGTTTACTCAGTACGATAAAAGCGTACTGAGTAACTCAGTACGCAATCCGATTTCATTTAATTCGCTGAGTGAGGGCGTTTTCTCTGTGTGGGAGGGCCTTTTTGTGGAAGAGATATGCTAATTCAAGAAGCCGCATCTTCAAGCGCCAAATAGAAACGCATTATACGTGACGTATTGATATGTTTTTTTTGGGTCATCCGGAACGTTCATCGTAAGATAATTTATTCACGGACCGTCAAATGAACTTTTCGGGGCCCAAACGCTGTGATACCCTATTTATGGACGTGTCAATGTAAGGAAAGATATTCCGGGATATCGGGGAGGCCGACTTGCAAGGAGCGATTAAGAGGCGCGTGGAATGAGAACTCGATCAGTCCCATGTGGTGGCTATTCAGTTGTCATAACCTTCACGAATTAAATAATAATAATAATAATTATTATTATTTTTTTAAAAAAGAAAAATTTATTGAAGAGTGCCAGAATAGAAACCCAGTAACAGAGAAAATTAATAGAAAAATGCGTCTCACGCCAATCAAACTAAATCAATTTACTAATTTACTTTATCTTAATCTATTCTCAGAGTAGCGAAAATTTAATAGAAATAACTTATAGTTGTAATTTAAGTTTACACTTATATAATGGACTTAATTCTTATTTAATATCAATCAGTTTTTTTTTTTTTTTTTTTTTTTTTTTTTTTTTTTTTTTTAAATTTTAAATATATATTCTTTTAAGTCGCTCCTAATGACTAGTCGGGAGTGTTTTTTTTTTTTCCCATTGTTTGATTGTATTAACATACTAAAAGGTTATTTTTAATAAAAGGTAAAAGGTAATTCACTTTCAAAGAAAGAATCCTACTATTTGATTATTGTCTTATCTTTATAAAATTTTGTAAGTGAATAAACATGCGACCGATCTTATTATGTGTGTTTATATTTGACGTATTTGATTATTTTAGTATTTGAGGTCAAAAAATTGAGCCACCATATTGATTCTGACATGCATGCACACACCACACATGTTAGAAAATAAACCGAGTGCCGACAAATGGACATTCTGCATTACATATGTAGTAGGTTTGACAAGATGCCATGTGGAAGTAGAAGAAAAAATGAATAAAGGCTGAAGTGTAATATTTATAGGAGGTCAGTGCAAGATATTTTTAGATAGAGAGATCAATACAAAATATTTTTCTTATTCGTTTGAAATGTGCTTCCTTATATGATTGCAATTTGACTGGTGAGAATCCTTTATTTGGTTGCTTGAGCTGTTGATTACTTGTCATACTCCTTACATATTTTGTAAGGCTATACTTCCTTATTTCTCTATCCATCCTTATCGCTCCAGTATCCTTACAAGAGTTTTGAGATTCTTTTAATGAGTCACACTAAAGCTGTAACACGTGGTCTTCTTGGGAGGAATTATGCTGGTCATTATGTTCATGTTGTGATGTGTTAATACCCTCCCGCAAATTTGGCCAGGGGTGGAGGCGAAGTTCATTTCTGAAATGACTCAAGAGTGCTTTTGGCATTGGTTTTGTGAATATGTTAACAACTTGATTGCAAGTGGAGACATGACGAGTAATAAGAAGACCAAGCGTAATCCGCTCTTGCACAAAATGATAATCCAGTTCGATGTGTTTGCTACAAGCATGAAAGACACGATTAACAGTCTTATGTAAAGAACTCATATTATTACAGAATAGAACCGGTGGACATGGCATTGAAATCTATAAGTCACGAAGTAGAAAAGTGAGCCAGATGAGCTCAGCAGTGGCATGGGCCATGACTCGGTATTCAACCTCTGTACTAAAGCGAGAGACAATATTTTATTTTTTTGCCTACCAAGAAATGAGATTGCATCAGAGAAAGCTGCGGTAACCAGAAGTGGACCATCTAGTGGAAGGACATCCTGCCCAATCTGTATAAGAGAAAGAACATAGATCAAGTGTAGAGTGTGAAGAAAAATAGAAACTAAGGTGTATAGTGCTCTTGACATAAGGAAGTATCCGTCGCACCATCTTCATATGTGCAAGTATAGGTGCATACATAAATTGCGAAGCATAATTAACACAAAATGAAATGTTAGGTCGAGTGAGTGTAAGATACTAAAGTGCTCCGATAATACTTCTGAAATGTCGGGGATCCTTGAGTAGTGTGGTGCCGTCAAGACCTTTGGTTTTGGACTCCATGGGGGTGCTTATGGGTTTACAATCTACCAATTGTGTTTTTTCATGGATGGTAAGAGCATAGTGAGACTGTGACAAGTGAAGTCCATCTTGAGTTGGTGTAATCTGAACACCTAGAAAGTGGCATTATGTTCATGTTGTGACATGTTAATAGAAGTGACATTATTCCAGTGGAAAAATGGGTCTAAGAGATCAGAAAATCCACATCTCTCCATGGTCAAACGCTACTATTAAGTCCACTAGTGGGCTACATTTGCTGATATATCCGGTGGAGCCGAAGGGGAGCGGATTAGGTGCAACTCCATCCTCACCCAACAGGAGCAGATTAGGTGTTATGTGGGTAAGATGGTAGTAGGTGTTACCCTTACCATGTGGGGCCACCTTGATGAATGTTTTGTGTATGCACACCACTCATCCATTTTTTCAGATCATTTTAAGAGTTTATTCCAAAATTTAAGCCGATTCAAATCTCAGGTGGACCACACTATTGGAAACAATAGTAAATGATCATTAAAAACTTTTTGTAGGTAATAAAAGTTTTGGATAAAGCTGATATTTGTATTTTCCTTTCATTCAGGTCTTGTTGACCTTAGAAAGTTTGGATGAAAAATAAACATTACTTATCTGCATATGGTGGGCCTTGGAAAGTTTTAAATGGTAGGCATTTAATCATTACTGGTCCACCTGAGACTTGAATCTGCTTAATTTTCAGGATCATGTCCTAAAGCAAACTTTACAAACATAAGATTGGTGAGGATATACAACATATCATTAAGATGGGCCCATCATAAGGGTAACACTCAAGGTATTATGGGTAACACCTAATCCACTCCCTCACCCAACACGATGTTGCCCGGACAGTAGGGCCCACAACCTTGATGTATGTGTAGTATATCCGGGTTTTCATTCTTATCATCTCATTTTAGATCATGAGCCAAAAAAATGAAGTATATACAAATATATTGTAGACCACATTACAATTAAAGGTAAGGCAATGATTGAAAGCCAATGTTAAGGATCCTTACTCCTGCTCCAGTGGTAGACTCTCAAGAGTTTCAACACCCAGTCAAGTGTTCTAGTATCCATAGGTGGTGAAATCCCACTAGGGTGAGTGTGTGGGGGTGTGTGTAAAAAAAAAAAAGGAAAAAAGAAGAAGAAGAAAGGTAATGCTAAAAACTTGTTAGTCATACCATAATGTTTATTTTCCATCCAACCTGTTTATAAGGTCATACTGACTTCAATAAGAGAAAACGCAAATATCATCTTGATCCTAAACTTTTGTTATTCATGGGAAGTTTTAAATAGTCAATCACTACTTTTTATTGTGGTGTGGTCCACCTAAAATTTCTATATGCTTTATTTTTTGGCTAATGCCCTAAAATAAGTTGGCAAAATGGATGGACAACATGGATATACTATACATATATTAAGGTGTTCCCTCTAACCAGGCCACACCTAATCCGCTCTAAGCTGAAATATCAAGGTAGGCCCGTCGAAGATGGATCGATAGGATTGTCTCATGAGTTTTATTTTTAAAGCCTGAGCTACTCATCTTGATGCCAATGTATACATCTATACATTGATACATCACTTTGACATGTGTACTGTTGATGTAATTTTTTGGTAGACCCTCTAAAGCATACCTTCCCGTACCTGCATAGGCAAAGGTGAGAGACAAAGGAGGCCCTAACTTGTACAGGGGACTCTCCAATGCTAAAGTTAAGCTAGGGGTCTTTGAAGTGGGGTAGGATCTCTATAAAAGAGACCAATCGAATGTTAGGATTTTTGTGAACGTATCTCAAATGACAGGAGATGCCTATATATTTATAGGAGAGAGAGGATCCCTCATCATAGGAATCCTTTCCTTATATCTTGGAGATCTTATATAATCCGAGATATTTTTGAGATTGTATGTTCCCGCAATTATCGGGATTTGATCTTATCGAAGATCACGTGAGAGATCTTTGAGTCTTACGACAATTCTTTGAATCTATAGTTCGGCTTTAGGTCGAATCTCTATGTAAGTGCTGGAAATGATACAATCCTGATCGATAGATCAACATTTACCATTTTCGACCGTTAGACGATCTGGAAGGTTTGTGTTTCCTTCATCCGAGTGTTGAGACCTTTAGACCTCGCCAGAGGTATCGTTAATCTATAACCGAGTTAGGGCTGTTCTATGGCCAATCTGTAATTGATCTATGATTGATCTATGACTGATCTATAACCGAGTTATGGTTGGTCTGTGTCCGATTTGTGATTGATTTGTGACCGAACTGTGGTCAATCCGTAATCGACATGTGGCTGATTTATATGCGATCCATAACCGTCCTTTAGCCAACCTATAAATTATGTCAGTACTTCAACCACTTGTGCGAGCTTGTAAACTATTTGTGTGTCCTTACAATTGCATAAGTCTCCTTAGAGATTGCTCTGTTCCTGGATGTAGAGGCCTTATCAGGCTTGAGTTTCCATGGGCCCATGCTGGTTTAGTAGAGTTGGTCCATTCCATAAGTTGACTTATTATAACATCCCGGGTTTTTAGGGGCTGTGTAAGAACTCGGCTCCCGAATTTTCAGGTGTCATGGGTGCCCTAATAGGCTTCATATTTTGATTACATTTGAATGATCTCATAAACAATGAAGGATTTAACAAGGCATGAAGTATAAATATATCGTAAAGTAGTATCAATTGCTACTAAATTTAAAATATCTAAACGACGAATTCAAAATAATCTAAATAGTGAACTAGTCTCACCCATACATGACCCAAGGCGACTAGGGCCCTGGTCCATACCCCTTGGCGACCCGAACTCAACTAAAAAGATCCGCCGAAAGTCTGGAAGCAGGAAAGCTCCTCTTTCCTATCCTTGCTCACCTTGCTCGACTCGTCGAGCTCCGCCTCACCTACATCCAGTAAAGAGTCTGGTTAGTATTTTAAAACACCATCCCATAGCGGGAGTGAGTAATCAACTCAGTGGGTATTATTAATCTTAAGTTACAATAGACATCAATTATAATATGAATTTAATGAAACGCAGCCAATCATCAACACCTAGCAACTCTTATTGGAATGCATGTATGTGTAATGATATGATGCATGCCCTCGCCACAACGCTCCCTCGAGCGACTCCATCTAACGATCGCGTATGTTAGCACTTCCTCAGAGCGACCTCGACTTCTGAGTCGTCACCCTAACTAATGCGATGCAATGCGATCATGTTAGCCGAGTCATTAGTTAAGTTCATTCATCCAGCAGGTTGGAGAATCTGATACACCCCACGTATCAATGCCCTAAACGGGTTACGAGGCCAAGGCCCCCCAATGCGTGAGGCCGAGACTCCGCGGTCCGTGATCCTGTCGGGTTCCTCATCCCCGACTTCAAGCACATGAGCAGTGCTGAGAGAAAGGGATCGCTCACGGTCACTACGGGGAGGCGCGACACCCCATTGTAGGTTGACAGCTTGGATATAGTGTCCCATTCCACCATGTCCGGCTCATGAGGCTGTGGACTAGTTTCAAGTGGGTTATTGATGGGCTAAAACGGTTGTAGGGTGGTTCAGGTTCCATACATATGTGAGCAACCAGGGTTAATCAAACAAGGTTGATCATGCAGTAGGCTAGACTGCACGAGTCAGGCGAGCGTGAGACGAGTGACATTGGGCACAAGGGACCCATGTAGTCGAACTACAGCCACCTGAACACACCCGCCCAAAGCCATGGGTCTAACCATAACATAGTCCTACCGATGGGACTATTGTCTCTCCTCATGTTCCTGACCAACCCAAGAGGGTGAGGGTGATCCATAACATGCCAACTATTCATGTTATCAACTAACATAGCAATATTATGTTCTCATGCATCTCAACCATATAAAATAGTTACTCCTACTAAGCAACGAGCAATATCAAGAAACAAGGTGCGAGTGTGTGTGTGGGTGTGTGAGGAAGCTATGCACTTCCCCCATCTCAAGGAATCATAAGCACAAAGGTAATAATTCATACACACAATGAAGTAACACATATGAGGGAAGATAATCAAACAACCATGAGCAAACTATCATCCATACATATTAACATATAAGAGCAAGTTTAACACCAATTTGAGAACCAAGCATACAATTCATACAATTCCAACTAACATTCCACCCTTAGGGTTTCTCTAGATTTTTCAAACATAGCATCCAAGCAAGTAAAATCATTAAACTCATAATAGAATTGGTGCTAGGCCACCTAAGAACAATAGTCCGTACCTATGGATCATTGGAGATTCGAAAAATGTCCTAAGAATGAGGGCTTTTGGGTTGATCGGCCGGAATCCCTAAAATAAACTCTTGCATGTTAGAATTTCATGCCAATCCCCTCTCAATGCATGAGTTTCAAGAAAAATGGGTGAGGAATTTACCTAGACGATTGATAGAAGCGATTCTTGTGGTGGCGGTGAAGGGTTCCTTGTAGAAGAGGTAAGTAGTTGCAAGATGGAGTTTTCTTATGCCCCACCACCACCAACAGCCTCCTTCACTCTTTTCTTCCTCTCTCTTTCCTTTCTTCTTTCTCCCTTTTCTCTCTTCTCTAGGGAAAAATCGTACGGGGAGAGGGGGTGCCCAAATGAGGCCCTTTTATAATGTCAGATTTGGTGTAAATGACCCCAAGGGCTAGGTTTTCACTATACTAGACCTATGGGAGGGTCTTTCTAAGATTTAGGACCCTCTATAGGGTGTACATATTGATATACACCATAAAATAGGTGCTCCAAGGCTTGATGAAAGGTCATGTAAAATTTAAGAACGATCGGATATGGGGTTTGGTTGTACAGGTCCAATTTGCGATCAACGGTCACCATTCCACGATTGGGTCTCAGATTTTGTGGACGGGCGTAGGACACCACATTAAACTTTCACCGTAAATTTTGAAGAAATCCGACGGCTGGAAAGCTCGGTGTCTCAGTTTCTTTAGTTAATGCTAGATTTCAACTCTGGCCTTAGGTGGGTTGACAAGTGCTGATGAAATGACCTGAATAATTAACTTTAGGGTGTCCAATGAGTCCGTGATCCGCGATGGACCACAAGCTCAGTGAGATCTATGGTTCCCTAGAGTTTTATAATTTTCTGACATTCCCGCGTCGCGGTATGGCCCGCACGGGCTGTTGCTAAGTGTAAACGGGCTATCGGCTTGACGGCCCGCACTAGGTCCAATCACGACCAGACTGGTCTACCTGTGTGTAAGTTAACATCGAGTGCTAATGGTCAATAAATAATATGAGCTAATTAATAAAAAAATAAGGATTTTAAAAAATCCAAAACAGTGAAAATCTAGGATGTTACACTTATGGACTTGTAGATTTTTTCCCAACATGTACTATATATGTAGAGATGACTCTAACCTTTTACAGTTTTTCTAGCTCTACCATGTCATCTTCTCTTTATACATTTTGCATTGACATTTGTCTATTTTGAATTAGGGATTTGCTAGCATGGAATTGAAAAATCCCTTAATTTAAAAATCTGGCATTAAAAACCATTAGAGATTTGACATGTATCCTTATCCTCCAAGGTTCTATTTGGAATATTCAATAACAACTTTTAAAATTCTTGGATTTACATTGTATTTGGATTTGAGAAAATCTTAGTGTCCATTGAAATATTTCCATAATGAGCTTCCTATCACTAAGGTAAAGGAAAGGTCCTTTTCTTTTAGTTATTTATAGGGGTGTCCATCACGGGTTTCCTACCACGGGGAAAAGGAAAGGTCCTTGCTTGTTGGGCGATAGGTAAGGGTAACTAGTCCGGTCCTTGCTTGTTGGGCGGTAGGTAAGGGTAACTAGTCCACAAATATGAATATGTAATTGTAATATTTTCCCTTCCTTTTTTTTTTAAAAAAACTTGTTAGTACACCCCATGAATATGTAATTGTAATATTTTTTGATTTTTTTTTTTAACTTGTTAGTAGACTCCACTGTCAGTTCACACTTCAGTGTTAGCCACCCTCACTAGGGATCGATGTTAAGGCCTCAGTATTGAAACTGAGGTATCTTTCACTCCATCTACCACTTGAGCTATGGATCGGGGTGTAATATTTTTTGAAATTAATAAATTTAAACATCTCTCTTGTATATATTTACTTAGGATTTGCCAAAGTCGTGGATTTTATATCCATCATCTCATGAATACATGTCCCTACTCATTTCTCAATGGTAGACTCGTGAGTTTCAACATTGAGGTTATGGGTTCAAATGCCTATTATTGTATGGGTGAGTGTTTTATAAAAGACAAAGCATGGATTCAAGTCAATTTCAAATTTCTAAGAACTAAAATGACTTCGTAGATGAGCAGAGCTAACATAAAGGGTGAATTTTTTTTTTTTTTGAAGTTTTACCCACACCCACGTACTCATACACCAATCCACATCACATGGGCACTTGATCCTTGTTTTAGGGTTGAAACAGGGCTCTGCCTAAAACCAAGCCATGGAGCCCAACCTGACTAGCGTGGTTACCTGGCACTAACCTTTTGTATGTACCTAATACTAACTGTTCATCATTTACGCAGCCTCATGCTCACAGTGGGATTCAAAAATCATGATGATCAAATATTCAAGTAGGCCACACCATAGGAAACAATTGAGATGGGATGTCCATCATTAGTTTTGTATAAAGCGCACTATGGTGTTTCTTTGCTCTCTAGCCCATTCATGTGATATACCTCAATAGGAAAGGATTACCCAAAAATTAGAGTATTCCGAATCTTAAGTGGGTCATACCACAAGAAATACAGATATTTTTGAATAATCTTAAATTGCATGAATATTGAATTAGCTTATTTTTTAGACCAAGCATGAACAAGAGGTGATATACCTAATGTATGAGGTGGATTTCATGGATGTTCAGTCATTTTCCAGTGTCAGTGTCAGTGTCAGGGAAAGCTACCTTCATCAGGTAGGTGCCTATAAAAACCTTCCCTATCAAATCCACTAAATGCATGTGAGTGGATTGCGTCTTGCCCACGATAATCCGTATCCCGGATTGGTTTCTATAGGGCCCACTGTAATACATGGGTTTTGTCTACGCTTTCCGTCCATTTTTTTGGATCATTTTGGGATATGAGCTTTAAAATGAAGATCCAAAGTATAAGTGGAACACATCTCAAGAAATAGCAGTGATAATGACCCACCATTAAAATTTCCTAAGGGCCACTCTGATGTTTGTTTGCCAACCAATCTATTTATAAGGTATAAAAATGGATGAAGGCAAAAGACAAATATCAACTTGATTCAAAACTCATGTAGCTCCCAATAAACTTTTAATAGCGAGCATATGATTGTCACACTGTGGTTCACTTGACCTTTTGATCTGCCTCATGTTTTAGTTATACTTTAAAATAATATGATAAAATAAATTAACAACGTTGATAAAACACATATCACACTTAGCTGGCCAGAACTCTGATGGGATTTATTACCATCGAGGCAGGGGAGGACCTAACCCACTTTGCCTAAAAAGTTATAAAGCAATGAATGCTCTGCTTTTGTAATAAATGTTAGGCCACTACAATAAATGCTCTTAATATATATATTGATAGATATTTTAATTACCAAACAATGGATTTGGTAATCGTTGTTTATCACTTATACTTGAAAGTATAAGAAGATTTACTTAAGTAACATAGTTCAAAGGACATGGGAATTAGCAAGTCCATGTCACTTTGCTGGTCTTGGGAATTACCAAATCCATGATCTTCTTTTTTTTTTTTTTTGTTAGCCTGCCAATACACACCCATGTCAGTACACACACTCCATTGTTAGCCACCCCTACTAAGGATCCTTTTTTAAAAAATAAAAAAATAAAAAAAATTTGTTTACACACGCACACTCACGCTGGTGGAATTTCACCACCTATGGGTACTCGAACCCTTGAACGGGAGTTGAAACTCTTGAAAGTCTTACACCCGAGCAAGAGTACGGACCTAAGGATCGATACCAAGACCTCAAGGGGGCATTTGGCGAATGGTATTAGATGAGATTAGGTGGATGAAATTACATTTGGTCCATGCCAATTCCACTCAATGTTTGGAAAGAATGGAAAAGCTTGGAATTACATTTGGTCCGTTCCAATTTTACTCAATGTTAGCAAGTTGTGCATGTCCCACTATGATGTGTGGGCTATATCCACATCGTCCACTCATTTTTCAAGATCATTTTAGAGCATGGGCCAAAAAATCAGATATATCTAAAGCTTAAGTGGACCCCACCACAGAAAGCAGCAGAGATTGAACACCTACTATTGAAAATTTCTTTAGGGCCACATAAGTTTTGGATCTATCTTATTTTTAGGCCTCCGCCATAAAATGAGGTTACAAAATAGATGAACTTCAATAGACAACAAATTAAAAAATGAATCCCAATCTTATTACAAACGTAGCATGGAATTAGGCTTATCCGAAAAGGGGACAATCTCCATCTCATATAATAATTACATTTTTTGAATCCCATCTCACCTGGCTAATCCTTGCCAATACCATGCGCCAAACACAAACACCCCCCCAGCTGTTGAAACGAGCTATCTCCACCTAGTCTATCAGTTCACCCATGGATTAGGGTAAATCCAAGATAGTTTGTATTACACCTTCCTTTTTTCCTTGAGATATCACTAAGGCACCTTTTGTAATCTTCTAGGAATCATTGGTGAATGTCGTCACATAACCGGTATCGGCCAACTGCCCTATTGAGATCAGATTCCTTCTCAAACTCGGTACATGTTTAACATCCTTCAATTTCAAAACCGTTCCATCTTTTTGATTGACTTGAACGTCTCCCTTTTCAACGATACTGCACGGCTTATCATCACTCAGGTAGACTCTCCCAAAGTGACCTGACACATAATCACGCAGAACTTCCTTACATGAAGTGGCATGAAACGAAGCACCCGATTCTATAACCCAAGACTCATTCCTCGTATCAAGAGATAAGATCAATGCCTCTGTGTCACTCTCCTCAGGCAGATTCACTGAATCCTTCCCGCCTTGAGAGCTTTCTTCTTATTTCTTGAGCGCCCTGCAATCACGTTTCATGTACCCGTTCTTGCCGCAATGCCAACACCCGTCTTTGTCTTTCGGTCCCTTGGACTTCTTCCTCGACTTAGAACACCCGTGTTTATTGTCTCCTTTATTCAGCGATCTTCCTCTTCCTTCAACGTTTAGAGCATTCCCTGAGTCCCCTGAAACTACTGATGCCTTCCTTCTAGATTCTTCATTGAGAATTAGACCGACCACATCATCAAATTTTAGCTTTGTCAACCCTGAAAAATTGCCCACAACAATCGCTAAACCATTCCAACTGTCTGGCAGACTGGATAAGATTAATAGTGCCCTGACCTCATCCTCAAAAACGATGCCAACAGATTCCAACTGGCTCGTGACTGTATTGAACTTGTTTAGGTATTCAGCCACGCTCCCACCATCTAACATCTTCATGTTGAATAACTGTTTCATAAGATGAATCTTATTGGACGCTGAGGGTTTTTCATACATGGTAGCTAGGGCTTCCATTAATTCTTTTATCATTTTCACCTTGGATATTTTGAAGGCAACGCTCTTAGACAAAGAGAGTCAGATCATTCCTAAAGCCTTCCTATCCAGTAAAAACCATTCATCATCTATCATCTTTTCTGGTTTCTTCTCTTTTCCTCCTAGAGGAATATAGAAGTTCTTCTGATATAGATAATCTTCCATTTACATCTTCCAGAAGGTAAATTTTGAACCATCAAACTTCTCAATTTTAGTTTTCTCTTCTTCCGTCATCACTTCCAATAGAACTAAACCAATAGCTCTGATACCAGTTGTTGCATAGCACGCCAATAACGCAGTGAGCCTAGATCCAATCTCAGACCTCACTCACAAACGATAAATATGAAGAAATATAAACTAGAAACAGATCAAAACAA
Organism: Magnolia kwangsiensis; assembly: GCA_037074715.1. Classification (NCBI taxonomy): domain Eukaryota; kingdom Viridiplantae; phylum Streptophyta; class Magnoliopsida; order Magnoliales; family Magnoliaceae; genus Magnolia; species Magnolia kwangsiensis. The sequence goes on along the minus strand of CM073576.1, from coordinate 139,465,178 downwards.
TCAAAACAAACCACAAGACAAGATATACGTGGAAAAACTCTAAACTAGGATAAAAAATCACGGATGCAAACTTCCACTATAAAGAAGAACGAAGATTACAAGGTAAAATACTAACCTCACCCTTGGAAGTATAGAGAAAATCCCTTGCCCGCACCTTAGAAATATTTCCTATTACTTTTCAATACCCCTAGAAAAATCCTAGGACACCTATATATAGTTTAGGCAACTTTCCTTTTGCACTCTTGTGAAAGGCGACACCAAAATTCGTAGTTCGTATCGGATTCAGAAACGAATCTGCGTAACTATGACCGGTCGAGCAAACTGCACGACTAGTCGAGCGGGTCCCACGACTGGTTGTGAATGGGTCATGCCGGTCGAGCACCTCGGGACCAAAAATGATGTTCGCTGGACTTTGAGTCGAACCGGTCCACGACCGGTCGAGCGGGCCCCTACGACCGGTCGAGCATAGCCGACGACCGGTCGAAGACGGCCCCAAATGTGGCTCCACATCTCAAAAGGACCAACTAGGATGCAGGAAAGCATTGTCTTTGATTCTATCAAGCAATCCTAACCGTCCAGGACCAGCCCTTGTTGGTGGAGCATAGACCAACAGCCACCTTGATCAGACAATCATAGCCGTTTGACTGGTGGGGAGGACTTTAGATTAACGACCACCTTGGTCAGGCAATCCTAATAGTCCAATTGGTGCCAACCCTATTTTGTGTTGAGAATATATTGTCAGGCACTTGGATCGGACAATCCTAACCATCCAAATGACCGCGATCAAGACAGACGGTTGTGGCAACTTCCACCAAGAATAGCTTCAAACGCACACCATAGCACACCCCAAGATATAAAAGATATACCCAAGTTCTCTCTATATACATGGAAAAGAAAATGTTTCTATATTTGTAAGGGTTAAACTCCCATGTTAGTTTAACACCAGTTAAAATTGGGGGTGACTCTTCAACTGTACTCATGGCATAGTTGCACAATTATCCAGACCATCCAAATTTCTGATCCAACTTTGTATGGAGTCGTAACCCAAATTTACATTGAGAAGAACATAGTAATAATATGATTTTGGCCTAAAGAATTTCAACAACTAACTATTTTACTTTTAACCATTCATTCAATTGCCATCAATTTGATGGTTAGGATTGCTTGATTGATTGACTCTGTAGATATATTCCACCTACAATGTGACCTAGAATTTGAATGGTCTAGATAGTTGCACATGAATGCCACTTATGTGAGGAAAGAAAGTGATGGTGAACTATCATACGAGCTTAGGTAGGTTTTAAACTTAAAATGCTAAAGAGAAAAACTTTGATACTTTGAGAGTAGGTTTATACCAGGCTATGGTCTTTTATCTTTAATATAACACTAATGGAACCGTCGTCCTTTGGCAACTTAAAGGCGAGTAGATCAAAAGTACCCAGCTTCAAAACTACAGCGCCCCCCAAAAGGGGCTATGAAGTCAAGGGCATGCATCCTAAAGGGCCATCAGTCCTTTTCTTTAAGCTTTGGGGGATCTGATGGGAGGACTAAAATCTTGGGTGGATTGTGCCCTTAGTCCTTGTATGGGTTGAAGGAAAGCTCTATATCTTAACATGGGTATTACAAGATCTACACTATAGTGTAGAGCTTAACCTTGGAATTTTGTAAGTTAGTCTGCACCGTAGCACCTATCGCATGCATCGTAGCTTTTTTTGAGGGTCCAAAGCCTATTCAAGGGACTCCCGGTGGGGCATATTGTTCAAGTGAGGTTCACCTTGATGAACATATCCACCTAGAATACCTTGTTTTCTTGTGTTGTAGTGAAGACGAAGAATGTTTCGAAAGGTCCCCTTCAAAATAAGTGCCAAAGGGTATTTATAGGCATGTGGGTCCCAATTATTCTAACTTATGGAGAATTATTAATTTGTTGGGACATTTGTGTTAGGTCTTCATGCACGACGCAATGTTGTTTTTAGTGGCTACTCCTTAGTTGTGGTAAGGCGATATTTTCTTATGGCACGGGTTTTAGCAGAATGAATTTGAGTGGCATAATTAGTTCATCCAACTTGTGAGGGGCTTGTTTTGGCTAAGTACTAAAAATTAGGTATCAACTTGCACAAGGAGTCAATGTGGCCCAATCTCCTATCATTTAATAACCATGGGTGAGGAATCTTAGGACAATTAGAAAATGGGCTTCCAAACTCAAAATTTAAAATGCTCATCCAACCAACTCTAAGAGGAGAGAACACTTAGTGTGTGCATATCCCATATTTGTGGAAATATTAGAATATGTTTTAAATTGGACTTTCAAAAATTGAATTTCTTTTAGATCCTTGCCAACCGTCTTTGAAAAAATTGTTGAAAATCAATGGTTTTTTCAAAATAATAAAAATGAAAATTCAAAATTTTCAAAATTTCAGGATTTTTCTGCCAAAATGCTTTTTGAAATTTTTTGAATTATTAAAAAGTGTTGTGTGTGCTTTGTCCCACATTGGAAATGGTTAAAATGCTTTCGTGGTTTATATGAGATGTTGTGAAGAGTATTCTTACTTAAAGCCTTTGGAGGAGGTGATACACGGGTTGCGCACGCGCTCGGGCTCGGGCACGAGTGTGGGCGAGGGTAGTGAGGCAGTTGTGGCACTAGATGACACACTTTGCACTTCGCACGTGTCGCAGAGTGGTCGCTCCCTCGCTACCTTACGCGAACCGGTGCGATGGGTCTGGTCAAAGCCTTAGGGCGGTTTGGATCTGAAATGAGTCTGGGTTTTTATAAGTGACTGAGAACGGTTAGATCTTAAATCCGAAACGTCCATCCGTTTCTAAAAATGGATAACTACCTTAAAAGCCACAACGGTTTGAAAATGGACGGGCCAGGATGATCTAACGAACATATCTTCTGATCTAATGACCAAAAATGCTTGAGATTAATGGACAACGGCCAGAAACGTTTTTCAAACGTTCTGGACTATTGAATACCACACAACAATAGTACTATACTTGGTGTTTATATAAACTGGACCATTCTAGTCCAATTTCATCATCTCAACACACCATCTCTCCCATCATCAGATACGATCCATAGCTCCATTCTAAAATACTTAGAACATCTCCATCGTCTGAGTTTGCCAGAAGAAATCTGCTACGTTAAAATTGTTCCAGTGGACCTATCGTGATTGCTGCACGCTGGATCCAGAAAGCTCGTCTTATCCTGGAAGCAATTCGCTTGTAACCCATCAACAGTTGATAAGGAGGCGAATCATACTTTAAGGATAACGTATTTTTACATGATTCAGTCTAGTGAAACATTTTACTTTCGAATTATTATTGATATTTTTGGTGTATCGAAACTCAGATTCTTAACAAAAATGGGAAGCATTTTTTTTAGAACACATTTTTTTAGGTCGGTATGGGTATTTTAGGGGGCCGATATTTTGCATGCACTATTCAAATAATGGTTCTCAGTAGATGGATGGAGTCGATTTTATATGTGTGACGTAGTGGATCCCACAAGTGTTGCATAATCCCTCTTTGTGCATGCTAAACACATAGGAGGGGGGAAGTCATCATGGGCTATGAAAAGGCCTAGCTATATATCTTAGAGGGGGGTGAATAGGACTATGCCAAATAAAACATATAACGCCGAAAATTAAATAAATATAATAGCCAACAATTAAAGTAAACAAATTTCAATGTAATAATGTAAATAATGTAAATCAACCTCAAAATTCAGATCTTAAGAGGTTGATACAAATGTTATTCTAAGGACAACCTTACACCAAAAACCAGAGTTTATGGTAGGACAACCTTATTTCTAGAAAGTTTTTGTATCAAATCTCAAATCAAAGAAGAAAAGAAAATAAAATATAAACTTCACTGAAGAATAAATTGCAATCAATTACATATTGTTCTAAGGATAACCATGCACCATAGAAATGACAGGGCAACCTTACTAGAACAATTAAGAATGTTGATGAAGGAATTGCAAGAAATAAATGCTAAACTATTACAACATTCTCACAATGCTTGAAATAAATGATTACAACATTCACATCCGCATATACATCCCACAAATGAATAATAAAAGATATAAAATATAAACTATTCAACCACGAAACACAAGGGATCATAGTGGTTCGCCTGTGTGTATACCAACTGTTAAACAACAACCACACAGAATGCTACTCCACTCCTAATATCCTCACATAGGGGATATTAGCATTCACTATCAAATTAGGTTTTTACAGGTTCACCAAAAACCTTACAATTGTGTCTTTCTATGTGGGCTTACACAATTAAAAAACCTCACTTCTGAGTTTTCCTGACTCTCCTCAGATAACCAATACAATGAGATTTTTCTGGTAAATCTGAGACAAAACCAAAAATAAAAAGGAATTTACAATTAAATGTAAAATACCTGAATATCTCCTTCGTTGTAGCAGCCTAGAAGAACCAAGTCAGAGTAGATGATTGAATGTCCAAGTTCAATGTCTAAACTCACATTAATACAATGGTTCTAGTTCTAATTGATTTTAAATTAAATCAAAATGGGCTAGCTTTAATTGATTTTGATTTCAAATAAGGGAAACAACAATTCCTCTTTTTAGATTAGATTGGAATACAAGAAATAAAATCAATTAATAAAGCTAATGAAATAGAATATTAAATATGCGCGCTTAGCTTAGAATGGAGCACAATCTTATCTCTTAGAAAGCTGAATTAATTAGCTTGAATTATCTATTTTATTCTTAGATTCGTGCTCTTTTATAGCTGAGCAAAACACATCTTCGACTGGTCTTAGGACCTCTACGACTGGTCGAAGAATCAACCGAAATTTAAATTTTCGGGTGCAATAAGATTTTACAGTTGCATGACCGGTCATGGGTCCCTTCGACTGGTCGTAGGTCACACACGACTGGTCGTAGGTGGCCGAATTACAATGCTGTACTTTGAATCGAAGGTCTACGACTAATCGAAGAACCAGTCGACATTGTTCCTATGACTGGTCGAACAGTCACTAGGACTGGTTGTAGCATAACTAAAAAATTTTGAAAATCCTCAACAACTTAGGACTGGTTGTGAAATTTCTTGGACTGGTCGAACCAGTGCTAGGACTAGTCGAACAAGGTCTAGGACTAGTCTTAGAACAGACCAAATTTACTTATAAAAATTATATGGATTATGTATCCAAAATGTCCTACTCTAAAGGTCAACCTAATGTCAGTCATACCTCAATAGTGAAGCAAGGACATTAAAACTTGAAGACAAGTGACCTTTGAGTATAATTAAGCCTGAGATATTTGAACTTGAAAGCTTCTTGAACTTGAACACTTCTGAGATCTTGAAAGCTTCTATTATTCATCACATATACAAGCTTTAAAGTAGTGTCTTTGTCACCACAAATTTGACAATAACAAGGGCTATAAACTATAGCACTTACAGGCTACTGCTAGGGCTGTCAATTGGCTATGCCTACTGTAAGCCCCATATCCTAGACCGTACCTTTCCATAGACTTTCGCGGTCTTTCCGGTCGAATTTCGATAACCTTCGACCCTTAACGTATATTTGCGCGTGACCCTGATTCATACGCTGTCAACCTGAGTCGACTCAACCCAAGACCTTTACCATAGCGATCGTGTCGTCACCTCGGTTTCGATGCCGTGACTCGCGCGCCGAGGCGATACCCTGGTCAGGAGATGTGGGCCAGCGTTCGGTGTGAGGAAAATGCCGCACGTTACAAAATCCAAGAGAATCTCTATGACTTGTCATATCAATCCATCAATCCATCAATCTCAACATGTCAAGTACACATCACCTTTCACTCTTTCCCAAACAAGCTCAAAATTTAAAAAGTTCTTACAAAGCCCATACTTTTCTTACAATATTTGCCACAGAAGTTAAAAATCTCTTACACACCCATCACTCACCACATCAACACATCCATCACCCATCACTCCTCTCTTTACAACCCTCTATCTCATTTCATTTCTCAAAAATTTCCTTTTCAAGAAAGAGAAAGCACCATAGGTATGAGCCTCTCCAAGCCTTCCCAAGCAACAAAGGTGGCCCACTTTCCTACCCTTTTATCTCTCATCTCAACCATCCAAACCTCATCTCCTCCGTTGGAATCAAAGCTACGGAGCTAAGGAAGCTTAGGGTGCAAGAAGAAGCTGGTGGGTGATCTTTGATTTTTATCTTTCATCCGTTTGTTTGATTTAAGAGTCCATGTATGTGGGACCCACCTTGATGTATATTTTGTATCAAAGAGGGGCCCATAGTGGCGCCCCCCCCCCATCATCTCCGTTGTCTTTTTTTTCTCTCTCCTTTCATTTGTTATGATGATGATGAGATGTGTAGCTGTAACACCCTGAATTTTTACCAACCTGGAGTTAGGTGTCCTTAAGCAATGGGTCAACCATAACATCTTGGTAACTTCTCAAAAATCGAGTCCAAAGCCAGAGAAATCATTTAAAACCTAATTTTTTAAAAATTTAATGTGTTTTAACTAGCGCTAAACTAGATTGCATGTGAAATTAGCACCGATAACTTTCAATATGATCTGTATGACCCAAAACTTATAGAATCATTGCCGCTATATTACCCTAAAATCTAGGATCTAACTCTAAACCCAGTTGCTCTTGAAAATGCTTTGTAACTCTGTATTGGATCTAGACCGCACATCGAAAGTCCGATAGCGATGGACTTAGACCATTATGACCGCCTAGTTGGACTTGACTACCACCGCAAAAATCACGTCCAAATGATGCTCTGGGACGATTTCCTTGAGTCTGGAGTGAAGAGTGTGAGAAAATGAAGATTTTTAAGAAATTAATTATAAATTTAAGAAATCTGGAACGGTTCACTTGCGCGTTATTTCTAAGCGTTCTGACCGTTAGAATTTGACCCAAATTCACCCTCGGATCAGAATAGGTGGCCCTTACATGTCATAGCACTTGTGCCCCTGATTGAGTTTCGGTGACCGCTGAACTGAAACTGGTCCGCCACGGTCAATCTGGAAACTCGACCGGACTAAAAACTTAGCTTGACCTAAATCTAATATTAAAGAGCTTAAGTCCGACCGCATTTAGTAACAGGACCTCCAGAAATGCTCCGTTGGATCGGAACAGACCCGATTTGGTTATAACCTAAGTATACCTTGGCCTTAAGTCTATTTTCGTCAAGTTTAGGCTTATAAATAGGGCTTAATACCCTCATTCCAAATTCCATACGAATTTTCAAACCCTAGCTTTCCAAGAGGGAGAAAAGAGAGAGAAAGTGAGGGAGAAGTTGGTGCTGCTTCATGGGATTCTTTCCAGCTTTGCTACGTGCCTAATCCACCTATCCGTATAGCTATTCCGGCGTTTTTGATCCCGTTCTTAGGTAAGAAATCCTAACCCTAACCTGTTTTGAAACTTAGACAAGCTGTAGGAAAGTTGTAGCTAACCCGTTTCATGCCTTAGGTAACCTATTCGCCGTTGACAAAGACTTATCGTTATGCGTTTTCTGGTTTAAGGTGCGGATTATATACGTTTAGGTTATAGTTTTCAAGACTTTCAATGTTAAGTAATGATTTATTCTTGCCTAGGATGCTATTCACATGTATAAAGTGTTGTCCGTTTCGATTTTCAGTTATACGTTAATTATGTTGAATATATTGTATTCCTCGTATTTGTAGAAAATACCGTATATGTATGAAATTTGGATTTGTGTTTAACATGATTATTTTCCATGAATATATGCTTGTTATAGGTGTGATAACTCTTTAGCGAAAGGACTTACCCTAAATCACGCCACAGCCAATATATGCTATATATGTAAAAGTGTGTAGCTCACGTGTTTGTGAAAATGTTTAAATGAATACGGAACCCGGATTCATGCATGCCATGATTATCCGTCGTGGGTATATGCAAGTGATATATGGGGCAACTCCCTAGTACAAGGATTTGGTCAAATACATGATATATCAACATACAATATGTAGCTAGTATGTGTAGCCTAAGTATTTGTGAAAATGACAGAATGAGTATGGAATTTTCTTTCGTGCTCGCCATGACTAATTGTCATGGATATATGATTGTTGTATGGGCGATAACCCTTTGATGAAAGGATTTGTCCTAATACGTATGCTAATGAATACACAATATGTATGATGTAATGTGTAGACTAAGTGTATGTAAAAGTGTCTGAATGAGTTGGTAGTTAGTAAAAATGTTATTGCTAAGGTTGTTGAGATATGAATCTCAATCACAATACTTGAGTATATGATTTCCTCTATGCATTATGTAACTTAGATTATTTGTATTAACTGTGCATATGATTTCCTCCATGAATTGATTAACTTAGATGAATCATGTTAAAGGTGTATGTGATTTTCTCTATGTACTGTATTTATATTTAAGTTATACTTCATGAATGTCCACATGACTGTAGGATATGACTCATATGCCTGTTATGGAATTTCTATGTGAATGGGGCTGTACTACAGTCCAAGTAATCGGTAAGTATATTCCCAATGGTGGTTGAGGTTGTTCGCCACATATGATGAGTCTAACGAATCTGAGTCGTGCTGGGGATGTTCGGCAGTGGTTAGGCCATACAGAGTGCTTATGCATCCCATGCCATTCAACTCAACGTGCGCTTGGCCTAGTTGAGCTTATCAACTAACCCGATTGACCGATATTTATTCACCACATTTGGTCGCTACTGCTTGAACCTAAGGTACCAAACTTACCAGTCAAAAGCCCCTCTAACCTTGGTACCTTGATCCGCTAAGACTCATGAGCCGATTATGGTGGTATGGGATACTATATTCGTGATGTCGGCCTACTCTGATTGGTGACGAGCCCTTTGTAGTGACCAGTGAGCACCTATACTCGTGAGCAGATTATGGTGGTATGCGACACTATATTCTTGCTGTCGGCCTATATTGATTGGTGACGAGCCCTTTGTAGTGACCTCGAGTATATCCTGATAGTGCATAAGGACGACGAGTATTGATGTAGTATGTGGGATATAACTAGGCCTGTATTGAGAAGGTGATGGGAGAGAGGAGCAACGATTGCGCGCAACAGCCTTGACAGCCCTTGCAGTGACCTAGAATTATAACATCGTATGAGATTATCTCGGACTGACGACCCGAGAATGGATCACCGTTTGACTAATGATACAAGGGAGGTACCTTAGCTTCCCAATCCTGCTGTATAAAAAGGACTAATAAGAACTTGGTAAGCATATTCATAACACCGCATTGCATGTGCTAACTACGTTGGTGATAGAGCACTAAGGAAGTGAATCATGCCGCGATCGTTAGATGATGTCGCAGAGGGGATTGTGGTGAGGGCATGCATCATTCTTCATATCATCCTTGCATTAACAAGAGTATCTATAACATGTTTGATTGTACTGCTTTATCATTACTGCTTGATTGGGTTGATAACATGTTAACCTTTGCTGTATATAGTTTCCACTGAGTTGATCACTCACTCCCACATTACGGGACAGTGTTGGCCATACCAATTAGTCCCTATTTTAGTTTCAGATGATGGCGATGCTTGCGAAGCAGAGCCAGACTTGATGATGATGAGGAGGATTCCTTCTATATGCAGGTTCTGATCGACAGGGTTTACAGGGTTATTGATTAGATGCCAATACACTTGGTATTTTGTCTTTTTTTTTTAAATACTCATGTATATTCTTTTTATTCATTTTTGGAGTATACATGTGTATATTTAACCTGGTAACATGTTCACACTCTGGAGACTTATAACAGTCTATATATGTTATATATACTATCACAGTCTTCCGCTCGTATAATTTAACTGTTTCTGGAGTATGATATGCTGTTTTGGCTTAATTCCACTCATGTTTAATATACTAACATAGACAACATTCAATCATAAGCATTTATGTTGCATAAGTGATGTTCTGGAACTCGAGAGTAGAGTTTATACTCGACCCCCAATTTTTGGGATGTTACAGATGGTATCAGAGCATGATTTGGATTAAATTGGACCTGAGTTATGATAACACAACGCACAATGACGCACTCTCACTTAGGAAGGGGGCGATGGAATCTAGAAACCATATTAGAATCCCAAGTTTCGCCGACAGGCGAGACTGAATATTGTAATTTAGTCCACAGTTCTTCTAATTTGTTTTGTTGAGATTCATATACCTAGCTATACCCTAATCTCACTACCACCACAGACCGGATCTCTATTGCTACTAAGTAATTTAGTAGGCCACACAAAGGATCGCAACAATAATAAAATCTAGGACCACAAAGGAAAGAAAACGTTTAAGTTCATATGTTCCACCATTCCACTCTATCCAGGACCATCCTCGGTTAAACCATAGATCATCAAATCATTTCTTTTTTCCTCCAAGCACATCCTTTTGGGCCTTCTCTTTACACTTTTAGGACCTTCAACTTAAAGCCAACTCACCCCCAACCGGTGTTATTCTTGGTCTCCATCTCACATGACCAAAGCATCAATGCCTACTTTACCTATGAATGATACCCTAAAGTTCCCTCGAATGCATTCATTTCTATATCTGTCATTCCTCATATTGACACCTATCCATCTCAACATCCTTCATCAATCTTAACACTCTCATGAAGTATCAACCAAGGTATTGAAAACAACTTCTTAGGACTCAATCCTAAAGTCTAACCCATTTCCTTCAAAATCTCTCCTTTCACCACCTCATTCTTCAACTTTTTCTAAGTCCTTTCATACTAGACATAAATCCTAATGTATAAATGATGGAGAATAATACTTAAACAAAAATTTACTATAAATAGTAAATATATATAAATTAGACTTTTGGCCATTCAAATTATGGAATCTCATGAAATAAATGGGTTAGTTGGATAGATTAGCGTCTCCTATCCCAAAATCATATGTTACATGTCATATAAACTCATTTTAGTTTGCAAATTGGCCCCGAAAATGCCTCAAATGGAGAGGGGGCCTAAACGATCAACTTCCAGAGGGTTCCAGGGTGGGACCCAGACTTTTTTGGGGCCTAGGGGGCAGGAGGTCCTCACCCAAATGGCGAGCCCTCGCCAGTTTGTCCAGTGGTCGGCGAGGGCCTCGCCAAACCCGGCGAGGCCTCGCAGGACAACGGGCTCGGCCGGGCAGGCCGACCGTGTTTGGGGTCTAGTGGGACCTTATGGTATAGGGTTCGACTCTTATTTCATCCCCATTCTACCACTTCCTTAATAAAGTGACCCTCCAAGCTTTCTTTTTTCTCCAAACTTGTTGCCTTCTCTCTCAAACCTCCCTTCCAAGCACTTCTTTTGTTTTTCGTTATTTCCATCATCCCTCCACTGTTCTCAATCATATCCAGCAGTTACTTCCTCCATTATCCACGATTGGAGTTCCTAAGCTCTCATTTGAAGCTCCAAAATGTGCCAGCCCCCAACCTATCCTATCTTACCCTTTTCTTTTCGCTATTTTTCCTTTCTTTGACCCATTTCCTTCCTCTTTCGGACCTAGATCCGTGGAGACTCAAAGATCTTAGCCATTCCCTTCATTTTCTTCATTTTTCATGACTCTTTATGAGCTAGTTATAGTCATCTTCTTGATCTTTATGCTTTACCGTCGGGCGAGACCAAACACAGTAGCTCAGTCCATAAGTAGTGACCATCTAGTGCTAGGACATCTAGAGTTTTGGACCTAGAGTTAGTACTCCTAGATTTTGAAAGAGCTGACGATATAGGAAGTCCGATTCCAATTAGACAATCTTGACCCTAAGCGATAAAACAATTCCCTGTAGTAAAAATGGTATGAAACCATCTAACGTATAAGCTTAGACTTTGGATTTCAGCTAGTGAGTTACAGACTAGACTACTAGTTGTATTAAACAGTGTAAAGACTGAATATGCTAAGGAATAATAGGTTTGATTTGGTTGGACTAGAACTTCATTCCTTCGATAGATCCCCGCAATACTTAGAGGCGTCTTTAGTCACTCTTAGGAAAGCTGTTTCGATTTAGAGACTATTCATGCATAGTCAAACCAGCACGCCCCTTAGAATTGCCTTCCCAAGGACTTAGTACGATTGGGAACACGGAGTAAAGGAACTGTATACAAGCGAAGTATTTGCGGTTTGAATCAACTTCTTAATCCTGGTAGTTACCAATAGATCCAATGCTCTGATCAAGCAGAAGATCGACATCGACTAGGATAAGAACTGATACAACAAATTTTTTATCCTAGCTAGACAGGAAGTCTATGTATCCGGCTCAGACCCACTACACAACTTTTCTTCCGTGTTGGCCCGACCACCTACAACCAAAAGTTATTGCTTTGCCTTTGAAAAATGTTGAGGACATATAGCCAATAGATATTAGACATCTTGTCGCAAGCTCACACCTGCCCCTGAACTCAATCACAATAGAGATTAGGCTCCTTTCTACAACCATAAGTACCAATGCCATAGAACGCATCATTAGCAAAGAAAGATCAATGTAGTGAGAGGTTGTTTCCCATTTCATGTCAAGGATAGGCCCTAAATTACACCTCATTCCGACATACGAATCGAGACATAGGTTCTTGCACCTTATGTAGAAATATTTTTAAGGGGGTAGAACGTATTGAGCCCAATCTAGTTAATATTAGCTAATACAACCGTTGGATCAAAGTAGCATAGCGGAAGCGTGGTTGGCCTCTTCCCCACTGGCCCAGGATCAAAGAAGTTGATTTAGATTATACGTAAGGTTAGTTCATTAAATAGGATTTGAACCTTCCTTAGAATGTCAATACTAAAGTCTTTCTAGGGACTCATTACCCTTAGCCAATTTCGGGGATGAAACTATGTTTTAAGGGGGATAGATTATAACACCCCAGATTTTTATCAACCTGGAGTTAGGTGTCCTTAAGTAATGGGTCAACCATAGCACCTTAGTAACTTCTCAAAACTCGAGTCCAAAGCCAGAGAAATCATTTAGAACCTAATTCTTTAGAAATTTAATGTGTTTTAACTAGCGCTAAACTAGATTACATGTGAAATTAGCACCGATAACTTTCATTATGATCTGTATGACCCAAAACTTATAGAATCATTGACGCTATATTACCCTAAAATCTAGGATCTAACTCTAAACCCAGTTGCTCCCGGGAATGCTTTGTAACTCCGTATTGGATTTAGACCACATGTTAAAAGTCTGATAGCAATGAACTTAGACCATTAGGACCGCCTAATTGGACTTGACTACTACCGTGAAAATCACGTCCAAACGATGCTCTGCGACGATTTTCTTGAGTCCGGAGTGAAGAGTGTGAGAAAATGAAGATTTTTAAGAAATTAATTATAATTTTAAGAAATCTAGAACGGTTCACTTGTGTGTTATTTCTAAGCGTTCTAACCATTAGAATTTGACCCAAATTCACCCTCGGATCAGGATAGGTGGCCCTTACATGTCATAACACTTGTGGCCCTGATCGAGTTTCGGTGACTGCTGAACTGAAACTGGTCCGCCACGGTCAATCTGGAAACCCGACTGGACTGAAAACTTATCTTGACCTAGATCTGATATTAGAGAGCTTAAGTCCGACTGCATTTAGCAACAAGACCTCCAGAAATACTCCGTTGGATCGGAATAGACCCGATTTGGTTATAACCTAAGTATACCTTGGCCTTAAGTCTATTTTCGTCAAGTTTAGGCTTATAAATAGGACTTAAAACTGTCATTCCAAATCCCATACGAATTTTCAAACCCTAGCTTTCCAAGAGGGAGAAAAGAGAGAAAGTGAGGGAGAAGTTGGTGCTGCTTCCTAAAATTCTTCCCAGCTTTGTTACGTGCCTAATCCACCTATCCGTATAGCTATTCCGGCATTTCTGATCTCGTTCTTAGGTAAGACATCCTAACCCTAACCTGTTTTGAAGCTTAGACAAGCTGTAGGAAAGTTGTAGCTAACCCGTTTCATGCCTTAGGTAACCTATGCGCCGTTGATAAAGACTTATCGTCTGAATCACATCCGTTATGCATTTTCTGGTTTAAGGTACGGACTATATATGTTTAGGTTATGGTTTTCAAGACTTTCAATGTTAAGTAATGATTTATTTTAGCCTAGGATGTTATTTCACAAGTACAAAGTGTTGTCCATTTTGATTTTCAGTTATACGTTAATTATGTTGAATATACTGTATTCCTCGTATTTATAGAAAATACCGTATACGTACGAAATTTAGATTTGTGTTTAACATGATTATTTGCCGTGAATATATGCTTGTTAAAGGTGTGATAACTCCTTAGCGAAAGGACTTACCCTAAATCACGCCACAGCCAATATAAGCTATATATGTAAAAGTGTGTAGCTCACGTGTTTGTGAAAATATTTAAATGAATACGGAACCCAGATTCATACATGCCACGATTATCCGTCGTGGGTATATGCAAGTGATACATGGGGCAACTTCCTAGTGAAAGGATTTGGTCAAATACATGATATATCAATATACGGTATGTAGTTAGTATGTGTAGACTAAGTATTTGTGAAAATGACAGAATAAGTATGAAATTTACTTTCGTGCTCACCATGACTAATTGTCATGGATATATGATTGTTGTATGGGCAATAACTCTTTGACGAAAGGATTTGTCCTAATACGTATGCTAATGAATACACAATATGTATGATGTAATGTGTAGACTAAGTGTATGTAAAAGTGTCTGAATGAGTTAGTAGTTAGTAAAAATGTGATTGCTAAGGTTGTTGAGATATGAATCTCAATCACAATACTTGAGTATATGATTTCCTCTATGCATTGTGTAACTTAGATTATTTTTATTAACTGTGTATATGATTTCCTCCATGAATTGATTAACTTAGATGAATCATGTTAAAGGTGTATGTGATTTCCTCCATGTATGGTATTTATATTTAAGTTATACTTTATGAATGTCTACATGACTGTAGGCTATGACTCATATGCCTGTTATGGAATTTTTATGTGAATGGGACTGTACTACAGTCCAGGTAATCGGTAAGTGTACTCCCAATGGTGGTTGAGGTTGTTCGCCACATATGATGAGTCTAACGAATCTGAGTCGTGCTTAGAATGTTCGGCAGTGGTTAGGCCATACGGAGTGCTTATGCATCCCATACCATTTAACTCAACGTGCGCTTGGCTTAGTTGAGCTTATCAACTAACCCGATTGATCGATATTTGTTCACCACGTTTGGTCGCTACTGCTTGAACCTAAGGTACCAAACTTACTAGTCAAAAGCCCCTTTAAACTTGGTACCTCGATCCGATAAGACTCATGAGCCGATTATGGTGGTATGGGACACTATATTCGTGCTGTCGGCTTACTCTGATTGGTGACGAGCCCTTTATAGTGACCAGTGAGCACCTATACTCATGAGCAGATTATGGTGGTATGCAACACTATATTCTTGCTGTCGGCCTATATTGATTGGTGACAAGCCCTTTGTAGTGACCTCGAGTATATCCTGATAGTGCATAAGGGCGACGAGTCTTGATGCAGTATGTGGGATATAACTAGGCCTGTATTGATAAGGTGATGAGGGAGAGGAGCAACGATTGCACGCAACAGCCCTGACAGCCCTTGCAGTGACCTAGAACCGTAACATCGTATGAGATTATCTCGGACTGACGACCTGAGAATGGATCACTATTTAGGTAATGATACAAGGGAGGTACCTTAGCTTCCCAATCCTGCTGTATGAAAAGGACTAATAAAAACTTGGTAAGCATATTCATAACACCACATTGCATGTGCTAACGGCGTTGGTGATAGAACACTGAGGAAGTGAGTCATGCCGCGATCGTTAGATGATGTCGCAGAGGGGATTATGGTGAAGGCATGCATCATTCTTCATATCATCCTTGCATTAACAAGATTATCTAGGACATGTTTGATTGTACTACTTTATCATTACTGCTTGATTGGATTGATAACATGTTAACATTTGTTGTATATAGTTTCCACTGAGTTGATCACTCACTCCCACGTTACGGGACGGTGTTGGCCACACCAGCTAGTCCCTATTTTAGTTTCAGATGATGGCAATGCTTGTGAAGTAGAGCCGAACTTGATGATGATGAGGAGGATTCCTCCTATATGCAGGTTCTGATCAACAGGGTTTACAGGGTTATTGATTAGATGCCAATACACTTGGTATTTTTTCTTTTATTTAAACACTCATGTATATTCTTTTTATTCTTTTTTGGAGTATACATGTGCATATTTAACCTGATAACATGTTCACACTCTGAAAACTTATAACAGTCTATATATGTTATATATACTATCACAGTCTTCCGCTCACATAATTTAACTGTCTCTGGAGTATGATATGTTGTTTTGGCTTAATCCCACTCATGTTTAATACACTAACATAGACAACATTCAATCATAAGCATTTATGTTGCATAAGTGATGTTCTGGAACTCGGGAGTGAAGTTTATACTCGACCCCCAATTTTTGGGATGTTACAATGGCCCACCATGATGTTTGCATCTAAGCCATCTATCGGTGGACCCCATCCATGTGGGACACACCATGATGTTTATATGCCATCCCAACCGTCCATAAGGGGGGCCCACCTTGAGGTGGATAATAGTGGGGTTGGCTGCCAGTGAAGTGTGATCCACGTGGGCCCACCCAGCCCCATAGCTCACTGGCAGACCGAGTGAAAGATACCTCATTTCACGTTGAGGTTATGGCATTGATCCCTGTGTGAGGTGGCTAACATGGAGTGTGTACTGGTAGTGGTTATAGCTAACAGAGGAGTGTGCTGACGGTGGGTCCATGGGACCTATTCCCGTCCTCCACCCCTCCAAATGGGCCACACCAAGATGTATGTGCTTTATCCAAACCGTCCATTGCATTTTGACGGTGGGACCCATGTTTGTGTGGGGCCCATTTCCAACGCCCTGATCCATAGCTCACTGACAGACTGAATGGAGGTACCTCGTTTCAACACTTGAGGTCTTGATGTCGATCCTTGTGAGGGTGGTTAACAGTGAAGAGTGACCTGGCCAAGGGGTCCATGGGATCCATCCACGGCGTCCATCTGTTTAGGTGGGCCCATCTGTTTAGGTGGGCCACACTATGTGGCGACTGCATAGGGACGGTGGGATACACCCCACATGTGGGGTCACCTTCATGCGTGCGATCGTCCAGGCCGTCCAGGGCCTGGACGTTGTACCCATATTATACATGTTATATTATATATATTATATTGTATTATATATATTATAATATAATATAAGCTCTTATATATGCATGTAAGGGTGGGCCTTACGTGGGACCCACCTCTGTTTTTACTAAATGAGCAGCAAGCTGCACGTGGAGTAGTTGCACAACTGCTCTCTTGACTTCAGCAAGTGCAGGCCCGCATGATGTATGTGGTTTACGCCAGCCGTCCATCCATTTTAGTGGTGGGCCATGCACGATGTATGTGTTTTACATGATGTTATACGTCTGTTTTGATGGTAGGGCCCACTATCGTATGATGACATCAAGTTCTGTGGGTCCCACTCCTTAGGAGGTTTGATATATTATATATTATACTATAATATATATATATATATATATATATATATATATATATATATATATATATATATATATATATATATTATATCATATATACATAATGGAGGGCCCTACGTGGGACCCACCATGGTGCATGTGTTGTATCCAAACCGTCCAACCATCGGTGAGATCATTTTAGGACGTGGGGTAAATGAGCTAGATCCATAGTCCAAGTGGACCCCGCCTTGGCATGTTGTGAGGCCCATCTTGATTTATCTGTGGTAGTCCATTGGGACCCACTTTGATGTGGATGTAAGGCCCATGTTATGAGGCCATTCGATGTACTTGTGGCCCATGGTTGAGGCCCACTTTGATATATATGTAAGGCCCATAGGTCGAGGCCCATTAGATGTATTAGGGGCCCATGGGTTAAGGCCCACTGAGATGTATTAGGGCCTATGGGTTGAGGCCCATTTGATGTACATATGGGGCCCAATGGGTGTGGCCCATTTAATGCACAAGGCCCATTTGATGTATTCAAGGCCCAACGGGTTATGACCCATTGCAATGTACATAAGGCCCATTGGTGCGGCCCATTAATGTGGCCCACTTGATGAATATAAGGCCCATATGACATGGCCCATTTGATGTATTGAAGGCCCAATGGGATGTACCTAAGGTCCTTTGCAATGTGTAATCCCAACATAGATTATGTAATGATGTTACAACGGGCTATGCCTTGGGAACAATGTTGGTTTGACGTCCACATTGGAAGAATAATGTTGGTTAAATGTCCGCATTAAAAATTTTCCCCATGGCCCATCGTTCGGCCCATACTTGTAGACCGTATAGGCCCATCTTCATTATGAACAACATCCATCACCATATAATATGTTTAGTATAGTTTCATGATTCATGATCATACGCATCATATGTATGCTCGATATGAGAAGTGACTGATCATAGCATATGCCTTTGGGCAGATTGTTTATGGGCTCCCAGTTATGCTTATTACGAATCAAACTGATGTTGAAAATCCTCCTCGTAGCATCCCAGTATCGAAACCTGGCGAATGGGTACTGGGAGCTGAGAATGAGGTTTTATGGAGGCTGTCGGTGCCAAATTTGGTGATCAGAAATTTTGTGATCTCGATTTCTGAGTTTGGAGTGTGACATCTAGGGTAGAAGGTCTTCAATAGTGTTATACATGAGTTGAAGTGAGTTGAGCTTGACACAACTCGACTTGATTTGGTTAGTGGCTAACCCCAGCTCAAATTCAGCTTGGCTTTGTCCTTGACCTTGTCTGGCCAGCTCGGCTTAGTTTGGTCACCAACTCAAATGAGTTCGAGCTTGTGCGACATTTTCTCAAACACGTAGAATACGTATTCATTTTCTCACAAATTGTAAAATAGTAACAAAACTTTACAAGTATTTCTTTAAACACTCCGTGAGTAACATCAAAATCAAGATATGAGGGCAATCACACTTCATTGAGTCATTTCATCAAAACATTCGGCAAGCAGCATCAATATCAAAATGACCGAGAAATCGAGCTGATTCGATCCGAGTCGATTCCAGTCAAGGTTCAATCTGAGTTGAGTCGAGCTTGGTTCAAAATTTTTTCGAGCTCCAAAAACCAAATTGACTCAGTTAGAATCCAATTTCGAGCCGAGGCGAGTCGAGCTTTTTCGAGTTGAGTCGAGCCAGCTGGCCGAGCTAACTTGACTCATGTACAACTCTAGTCTCTGCCTGGATTTTGAACTGTTACTAGAGGTGTACACGAGTCGAATTTGGCACAGCTCGATTCGACTCGGTCACTAACTGACCCCAGCTCAAACTCGGCTCGACTCGATCCTCGAGCCTGATTGGTCAGCTCGACTCAGTTCGGTCAGTAGCTCAGACTAGTTCGAGCCAAGATCGATCCTGCGCAGCATTTTCACAAATACATGGAGAGCACTTTTAATTTCTTATTGTATGTAAAACAACAATAACTGTTTTGTAAGGTTGTACTCCCTTATTTCTCTATCCATATCGCTTTAGCATCCTTAAAAGAGTTTTCAGATTCTTTTGATGAAACACACTAAAGTTGTAACAAGGGGGCTTCTCAGGAGGAATCACGCCGGTCATTATGTTCATGTTGTGACGTGTTAATACCCTCCCGCAAATTTGGTTAGGGGTGGAGGTGAAGTTCGTTTCTGAAATGACTCAAGAGTGCTTTTGACATTGGTTTTGTGAATATGTCAGCAAATTGATTACAAGTGGAGACATGACAAGTAATAAAAAGATCAAGTGCAACCCACTCTCACACAAAATGATAATCTAGTTCAATGTGTTTGCTACAAGCATGAAAGACGGGATTGACAGTCATATGTAAAGAACTCATCACATAGTAGAACTGGTGGACGTGGCATTGGAATCTGTAAGTCACGAAGTAGAAAAGTGAGCCAAATGAGCTCAGCAGTGGCATGGGCCATGGCTCGGTATTCAGCCTCTGTACTAGAGCGAGAGACAATGTTTTATTTTTTTGCACACCAAGAAATGAGATTGTGTCTGAGAAAGCTGCAGTAACCAGAAGTGGACCGTCTGGTGGAAGGACATCTTGCCTAATCTGTATTAGAGAAAGCACATAAATCAAGTGTAGAGTGTGAAGAAAATTGGAGACCAAGGTGTATAGTACCCTTGAAATAATGAAGTATCCGTCGCACCATCTTCATATGTGTAAGCGTAGGTGTATGCATAAATTGGGAAGCATAATTAACACAAAATGAAATGTCAGGTCGAGTGAGTGTAAGATACTGAAGTGCTCTGATAATACTTCTGAAATGTTGGGGATCCTCAAGTGGTGTGGTGTCATCAAGACTATTGGTTTTGGACTCCATGGGGTGCTTATGGGTTTACAGTCTACCAATTGTGTTTTTTCAAGGATGGTAAAAGCATAGTGAGACTGTGACAAGTGAAATCTATCTTGAGTTGGTCTAATCTAAACACCCAGGAAGTGGCATTATGTTCATGTTGTGACGTGTTAATAGAAGTGACATTATTCCAGTGGAAAAATGGGTCTAAGAGATCAGAAAATCCACATCTCTCCATGGTCAAACGATACTGTTAAGTCCACTAGTGGGCCACGATTGTTGATATATCTGGTGGAGCCGAAGGGGAGCGGATTAGGTGCGGCTCCATCCTCACCCAATAGGAGCGGATTAGGTGTTACGTGGGTAAGATGGTACTAGGTGTTACCCTTACCATGTGGGGCCACCTTGATGAATGTTGTGTATGCACGCCACTTATCCATTTTTTCATATCATTTTAAGAGTTTATTGTAAAATTTAAGCCAATTCAAATCTCAGGTGGACCACACTATTGGAAACAGTAGTAAATGATAGTTAAAAAACTTTTAGTAGGTCATAAAAGTTTTGGATAAAGCTGATATTTGTATTTTCCTTTCATTTAGGTCTTGTTGACCTTAGAAAGTTTAGATGAAAAATAAACATTGCTTATTTGCATATGGTGGGCCTTGGAAAGTTTTAAATGGTAGAAATTTAATCATTACTGGTCCACCTGAGACTTGAATCTGCTTAATTTTTGGGATCATGTCCTAAAATAGACTTTACAAACATAAGAATGGTGAGGATATACAACATATCATCAAGATGGGCCCATCATAAGGGTAACACTCAAGGTATCATGGGTAACACCTAATCCACTCCCTCACCCAAAAGAATGCTGCCCTGACAGTAGGGCCCACAACCTTGATGTATGTGTAGTATATCCGGGCTTTCACTTTTATCATCTCATTTTAGATCATGAGCCAAAAAAAAAAAGAAATATATACAAATATATTGTGGACCACATTACAATTAAAGGTAAGGCAATGATTGAGAGCCAATGTTAAGGATCCTTACTCCTACTCCAGTGGTAGACTCTTAAGAGTTTCAACACCTAGTCAAGTGTTCCAGTATCCATAGGTGGTGAAATCCCACTAGGTTGAGTGTGTGTGCGTGTGTAAAAAAAAAAAAGAAGGAGAAGAAGAAAGCCAATCCTAAAAACTAGTTAGCCATACCATAATGTTTATTTTCCATCCAACCTGTTTATAAGGTCACACTGACTTCAATAAGAGAAAATCCAAATATTAGCTTGATCCTAAACTTTTGTTTCTCATTGGAAGTTTTTAATAGTCAATAACTACCTTTTCTTGTGGTGTGGTCCACCTAAAATTTCTATATGCTTTATTTTTTAGCTAATGCCCTAAAATAAGTTGGCAAAATGGATGGACAACGTGGATATTGTAACATCCTAGATTTTCACTGTTTTGAATTTCAAAAAATTCCTAATTTTTTTTTTCGTATAATTAACTTATAATATCACTTAATGACCATTAACACTCAAAGTTAGTATATACATGGGTGAAACCCATAAAAAACCGCTCAACTTGAGCCAAAGGACGATTGCATGAGAAGTGCAAATACTCTAAAGGAAGAATCTGAAACTTAAGTGAATTAAGTCGTCCACTCTTATGCAAAGTTGAGAGTTTAGGACTGTCGGTTTGTGACCAAACTTCACACGTGGAGTAAAGATATTTTCTTGCTCATATCCATATAGTCGTGGCCCCGATCGACTATTGGTGACCATTGAACAGACTCCTCATCATATTTATCGATTGACATATCCAAATGACGGGCCAATCATGTTTATACATAGATCATCATTAGGGCTAACTATCCTACGTTGTATATTGACATATACGCCCTATAGTGTGCCCTAGAGGTTAGAAAGACCCTCTCATAGGGCTAGTATAGTAAAAACATAGTCATTAGGGCCATTTACACCAAATTTGCACTATAAAAGGGCTTTATTTGGGCACCCCCCTCCCCATACGAATTTGCCCTAGAGAAAAGAAAGAGAGAAAGAGGAAAAGAGGAGAAAAGAGGAGAAAGAGAGAAGGAGATAAGGAAGAAGGGAGATAAAGGTGGGCCCAAGGGAGGTGAGATGTAGAAACCCCTCTTCCCTTTCCTCAAGAAACCCCTCATCCACAAATACAAGCGATTTTCATCCGATTGGGGAGGTAAACACTCATCCTTTTTGTAATCCTTTGTGTTGAGTTAGGATTTATATGAAGTCTTTGTTGAGGAGAAGCCTTCAATCTTCAAGTTTTCATGTTGCTCGACCAGTTGTGAGAGGTGCTCGACCGGTCGTCAGTTCGAGCCCTGACACGACTCGAAGTCAAGCGAGTTGTGCTATTTTTTTTTCCAGGGCCTAGGACTGGTCGTAGGGACTATAAGACCGGTCGTAGTACGACCGGTCGTAGCTCTCCTAGGACCGGTCGTAGGTTACGCAGTTTGTTCCGCGATTTTGGGCAAAACTGTGAATTTGAGTCCTTTCACAACCGGGATGCGAAAGGGAAGTTGCCTAAACTATAAATAGGTGTCCCTAGGGCTTTTCTAGGTATGAAAAAAAGCTTTCTAAAGGGGTTCTAGGGTTTCTAAAGGGTGTAGCAAGGGTGAGATTCGAGGTTGTTTGAATCGGGTAAGTCCTTTCTCTTTGTAATTGATGCTTTTATAGTGGAGATCTGTCGCTTTGTGCCATGGTTTTTTCCTGAAAGGGTTTTTCACGTTAAATCTGTATTCTCTTGTGTGCTTGGTGCCATTGGATTGTTATCCTAGATCTAGATCCGTGTGATTCCGCAGGCCAAAATCCTCAATAAGTGGTATCAGAGCGATCGTTGGGGCACAGATATGAATCTGAGGGATTAGTAATAATGGCAAGCGCTAAGTATGAGTTTGAGAAGTATTCAGGAAAAAATAATTTTGAGTTATGGAAGGTTAAGATGATTAGCCTGTTAACCAAGCAAGGCGAGGATCGTGCTCTTGAGGAGTGGAAGTCTACTATGAAAGATGATGAATGGAATACTCTTGATAAGAAGGCTTTATCATCGATCCGTTTATGTCTCACGGATGAGGTTCTCTACAACGTCATGAGTGAGAAAACTGCGGCTGGTTTGTGGGCGAAGTTAGAGGATGTCTATGCGAAGAAATCCCTGAAAAATTGCCTACACCTGAAGCGGCAATGGTATAACTTCAAAATGGCAGAGGGTGGAGATCTGGAGGCTCACATCAACAATTTTAATAAATTAGTTTGCAAATTGCTGGATATGGAGGAAGTGATGAAAGATAAAGAACAAGCATGTATGTTGCTGAATTCTCTCCTGGCGTCCTATGAGGCATTCAAGGACACTATGTGCAGCATGAATAAAACTCTGAGTGTCGATACTGTTATCTCAGCCCTTCAAGGGAAGGCTATGATACAACTGAATAATGACATGGGGACGTCTTCTGATGCACTGTTTACAGTGGATAGGAATTCTGGACAAGGTACAGGTTCTTCTGGTTCTAGATCTAAATCCAGGGACAAGGGCAAAGGAAAGGTAAAGTGCTGAAATTGTGAGAAAGAAGGACATGTGAAGAGGGATTGTAAAAATTCTAAATCGAAGAGGAAAGATTCTGAGGCTTCATGCAGGGAGGCCAATGTTGCCACGTCAGAAGGATCGAGTGGATGTGATGGTGATGTTTTATCTGTGTTTTCGCTCAGACGGTCATACGATGATCGTAAGGATGAGTGGATGCTAGACATAGGGACATCTTTTCACATGACTCTTCATCGGAGTTGGTTCACTAGCTACAGGGAGTGAGATGGTGGACAGGTATTTATGGACAATGACATTGCCTATAATGTTGTGGCGGTTGGTTCTGTGCGCATCAGGATGTTTGATGGGGTGGAGCGTACCTTGACAGATGTGAGGCACGTTCCTGATTTGAAGCAGAATCTGATTTCTCTTGGTGTGCTTGAGGTAAAAGGATGCAAGTACACACGTATTCATGGTGCTCTTAATGTATCTAAGGGGGCACGGGTAGTCATGAAGGCACAATGACTCCGTAACTTGTACAAGTTGATCGGGAGCACTTCAAAAGGTGGAGCTACGGTGGATGTAGCGGATTCCACCTCTGCACGTGTGTGGCATGTTGGACATGGCCACATGAGCGGGCAGGGCAGGAAGGCTGAGACGCGCGGATAGGGATACAGAGCAGGTGGAGCAGCCACCTGTGTGAAGAATCACACGGCATGATCGCAGGACATCGGTGAGGTACATGGACGACTCTAATATTATAGGATATTCATCTTCTATTCAGATGGCTCTAGGTGAGCCTGTTGCTGAAAAGTGAAAGGTGACTGTGGGCGATGTGATGGATTTATTGTACCAGACCGACATCTGGGAGCGGGTGGAGCTTCCAGTGGACCGGAGAGCGGTTGGATGCAGGTAGATCTTCAGGAGGATACAACATAGATACAGGGAGAGGTTGGTATGAAGGGTTATGCTCAGAGAGAAGGGATCGGCTTCTCAGAGAGGTATCTATTAGATTCTTGATTGGCGCTGATTGACCAATATGATCTTGAGCTATGATGAGATGCAGAAATAAAAGAAGAGGTCAAGGAGCTACACGGTTGAAGAATGAAGACTTGGTGGAGATTGTTGAGGACAAGCCTTCAATCTTTAAATTTTCATGTTGCTCGACCGGTCGTGGGAGGTGCTCGACCGGTCGTAAGTTCGAGCCCTAGCACGACTCGAAGTCCAGCAAGTTGTGTTGTTTTTTTTTAGGGCCTAGGACTGGTCATAGGGATTGTAAGACCGGTCGTAGTACGATCGGTCGTAGCTCTCCTAGGACCGGTCGTAGGTTACGCAGTTTGTTCCGCGATTTTGCGCGAAACTGCGGATTTGAGTCCTTTCGCAACCGGGATGCGAAAGGGAAGTTGCCTAAACTATAAATAGGTGTTCCTAGGACTTTTTTAGGTATGAAAAAAGCTTTTTAAAGGGATTCTAGGGTTTCTAAAGGGTGTAGCAAGGGTGAGATTTGAGGTTGTTCGAATCGGGTAAGTCCTTTCTCTTTGTAATTGATGCTTTCATAGTGGAGATCTGCCGCTTTGTGCTGTGGTTTTTTCCCGCAAGGATTTTTCACGTTAAATCTGGGTGTTCTCTGTGTTCTCTTGTGTGCTTGGTGTCATTGGATTGCTATCCTAGATCTAGATCTGTGTGATTCCGTAGGCCAAAATCCCCAACAGTCTTAACATGCAAGTCATTTGACTCAGGATCTCTACGAATCGACCCACGAGTTTGGCAACCCTAGATCATTTCCTAAAGTCTTCAACAATCCATTGGTGCGGACTATTACTTTTAGTTGGCCTAGCACCAATTTCAATATGAATCTAATGATTTTGTTTGTTGGATGATGTACTTGGGTAATCAAGTAAAACATAGGCAAGACCTTACACTTTAGATCCCCCGAATTAATGTGAAATGATGATGGAATGCTTGTTGTTTCTCAAACATGAGTCGGTATGTTAACGATGATTGCTTGTACATTTCTTGCTCGGTTCATGTATGATGTTTTTTTCCATAACATATTTTGGTATTAGGAGATATATGAAATGCTTGCCTTCCACACTAACCCACACAACACTTGTACCTTTATTTCATGAATTGTTAGCATTTGCCTTGTGAAAATCTGGACTCTATGATGGGAAGTATGAATGTATGTTATTACCTATGCTAGTTGATAACCCATGTTAGTCAGCATGCTATACATTACCACCAAACCCTTGGGTTGGTCAGGAATACGAGGAGAGTGAAGGCAGTCCCGTTGGTAGGACTATCTTGAGGTTAAACCTATGAATTTAGGCGGGTGTGCGTGGGGGACAATAGTTAGACTACATAGGTCTCTTGTACCCAATATCATCTGTCGCGTGCTTGTCTGAACTCGTGCGGTTTAGCCTACTTACTGACTAGCCCTATTTGTTAACCTTGTTTGCTTACACATATATGAAACCTGGAACACCCTACAACCGTTGTAGCCCATCGATAACTAAATTGAAATCGATCCACCGCCTTGTGAACTGGGTATGATGGAATGAGACCCCGTGTCCGAGCTATTGGCCTGCGCTGGGGTGACGCGCCTCCCCGTAGTGACCGCGAGTGATCCATTTCTCTTGGTACTCCTCATGTGCTTGAAGTTGAGGATAGGGAACCCGACGAGATCAAGGATCACGAGGTCTTAACCTTACAAGTTGGGGGGCCTTGGCCTCGCAACTAGTTAAGGGTATTAATACGTGGGGTGTATCAGTTTCTCCAACCTACTGGATGAATGAAATTAACTAAGAACTTGCCTAACATTTTTATCGCATCGTACTAGATAGGTTGACGACTCGGCAGTCGAGGTCGCGATGAGGGAGTATTGTTCATATGCGATCGTTAGACGGAGTCACTTGAGGGAGTGTTGTGGCGAGGGCATGTATCATATCAACTATTATGCATATGCATTAATAAGATTAGTCAGGTGTTTATGAATGATTGTCTTTCATTAAGTTCATAATATAATTGATGCCTGTTACAACTTAAGACTAATAGCACCCACTGAGTTGATCACTCACTTCCACTCTGGGACGGTGTTTTAAAATACCAACCAGACTCTTTACTAGATGTAGGTGAGGCGAAACTTGACGAGCCGAGCAAGGTGAGCAAGGATAGGGAAGAGGAGCTTCCCTGCTTCCAGACTTTCGGCGAATCCTTTTAGTTGAGTTCGGGCTACCCCGGGGTATGGACCAGGGTCCTAGCCGCTTTGAGTCATCTATGAGTGGGTCTAGTTCCCTATTTAGATGAGTTTGGAATCGTGGTTTGGATATTTTTATTTAGTAGCGATTGATACCGCTTTATGTACTTATGCTTCATGTCTTGTTAAATCCTTCATTGTTTATGAGATCATCCAAATGTAATTAAAATATGAAGCCCATTAGAGCATCCATGACACCTGGGAATTCGGGAGTCGAGTTCTTGCACGGCCCCTGAAAACTCGGGGTGTTACAGATATACTATACATATATTAAGGTGGTCCCTCAAACTAGACCACTCCTAATCCGCTTTAAGCTGAAATATCAAGGTAGGCCCCGCAGTCAAAGATGGATGGATAGGATTGTTTCATGAGTTTTATTTTTAAAGCCTGAGCTACTCATCTTGATACCAATGTATACATCTATACATTGATACATCACTTTACCATGTGTACTATTGATGTAATTTTTTGGTAGACCCTCCACAGCGTACCTTCCTATACCTACACAGGCAAAGGTGAGAGACAAAGGAGGCCCTGACTTATACAGGGGACTCTCCGATGCTAAAGTCCAGCTAGGGGTCTTTGAAGTTGGGTAGGATCTCTAGAAAAGAGACCAATCAAATGTTAGGGTTTTTGTAAATGTACCTCAAATGACAGGAGATGCCTATATATTTATAGGAGAGAGAGGATCCCTCATCATAGGAATCCTTTCCAGATATCTTGGAGATCTTATATGATCCGAGATCTTTCCGAGATTGAAGGTTCCCACAATTATCGGGATTTGATCTTATCTCTCGAAGATCACGGGAGAGATCTTTGAGTCTTACGACAATTCTTTGAATTTATAGTTCGGCATTAGGTCGGATCTCTATGCAAGTGCTAGAAATGATACCATCCTGATCAACAGATCGACATTCATCATTTTCAACCGTTAGACGATCCGGAAGGTTCGTGTTTCCTTCATTCGAGCGTTGAGTGTTGAGGGTTAAATATTGAATATTAGACCCCAGATATTGTCTGGATTTACGAATATAATGCTGTCTAATGGCTCGTTTTCTCATTCTTGTGTGGCAAAGTGATTTTATGAGCATGGATGGAAAAATGACATTAAAAGTTGAGATTTAACGATCTGATGATGCCAAAGGCAAGGGACACACTCCAGGGGACCAAGATTGACAAATATACACGGTCAGAAATCCGAGAAAAGTTAGAAATTGAAGCTCAAGTGGCCTGAAGGACGTCCAGAATGCAAGATCACGAGGTTCCCACCATCCGTTCGGCTCGAAACTTCATACGTCGCCTGAAGACCATAAAATAACCGCACATATAAAATTTCAGCCATTGAAGATCTCGGGAAGTGCCCCAACTGACAGATCAGTCCATAAACTGTTGATTCTGGGCCCACCTGATATCTGGAACTGCCTCAAAATTATTATTGACGCCTTAAATAAGGAGTCAAAACAGATGGACGGTGCAGATTTCTCCAAAACAGTGCAATGGACCCCATATGAGATGAGTGTGTACAGTGCACATGTGCACTCGTCGTGCACCAAACGAGTTAAGTCGGTCAGCAAGACGCTTACCAAATTTCTTCTTAAAAAAATAAAAAATAAAATAATAATACTAATAATTTAGGCACAGCGGACGCACGGCCGCTGGCCGTTTTTGCGATCAGTTGTGGGCCCCACACGTGCCCCATAAGCTCAATCCGATCCGTCCACTGTGTAGAGGGCTTTGAGCACTACAAAACCATGTTATCACTTTTCACCTATGCGTGCACACGTGTGAGATACAGAGGTCACAAAAGGGCTGCTCGGTAGCGTTCAAAACTGATTCTTTTGTGATTTCTTCTCTGAGCCACGTCAATGGACGTTCAAAACCACCCATTCTTGACTGAAATTTCGTTCTGAATCCAATGGACGGGGTGGATTTTCCAGAAAATACTTCTGTGGGGCCCACCGACCACAACAGCGAAATGGTGCGAAAGGTTTCGCACATCCGCGAAAACTGACTTTTTCGGACAGTTTTGGCCCACCATCTTTGATCATATGGCAGATTTGAACCGTCTATCATGTAGAGGACCCAAGAAAGTACTAAGAGACGGTGTTTCTTTGGAATTTGAGCGAGAAAAGTGGCGTGTTTCATGGTACCGAACTTGGCTGCGAAAATTGCACTCCGTGTCCTGCTACAACTCTGTCACTGACTCCAGCCTTCCAGCAGCTATAAAAGGAGGTTTTTGGACGTGGGGAGCATTCATTCAAGGTCTTGGGAGGAAGAACAGAGGGCTCGAGCTTGGATTTCAACGTGGGCAGAGGAGAGAGAGAGGAGCTTGGTTTTTTCTTTCCTTTTTCTTTTCCTTTTCTTTTTCTCTTTATTTATTTGGATTGAGCCCATCCATGGCAGGCTAAATCCTCTTAGCTAGGGCTAAGAGGTGAAGCTTGTAGTGAGATGAGAGATTTGATTTTATTTAAATTTTAATACATGAATTGACGTTGATTTTAGTTGATTATTATGGGAATGTTTTAGGTTTTTAATGATCTGTTGTGACTGAAATTACAATGGGTCTGCAATGGCTTTGAATATTTCCGTTCTCTTTAATGTTTATGATGTCAGGAAGCCCTGTTGTTCACCATAGTCTCCTGGGCATAGTTGGATGTCGGTGCCCTTCCTAACTTACATACATGTGATTGGGTGGTAATTAGTTTGATTCTGTTGTTTGCTATAGTCTTTGGGCATGGTTTGGTGATGGAATCCATTCTAATTCATACACCTTTCATCTCCTTGAAAACTAGATCAACGGCAGTTCAGTACTTTTCATAATTTTTGATGCAAGTATAAGTTCTCCCTGATCTCTACAAGTGGATCCTCTGAATCCCTAGATTCCTTACCTCTGATTTCTCCTATAAGTTTTAGATTAATAGTTTACAATTATTCCTCAATTTATAATTCAATTCAGATTTCATCTCATTCTAGTTCTATATCCAGTTAATTTTAGATTACGTACAAGTTTCAGTCCCTTGGGATTCGACCTCGGTCTTACCGAGTTATTACTACATCACAACCCTGCACTTGGGGAGTGAACAAGTTTTTGGCGCCGTTGCCGGGGACTGTCGGATACGTTTTTCTGAAATTAATTAGTTTTAGGATTAGTTTAAGATTAGGTTTAGATTTTTTTTAATTTTTAGAAATTAACTTGTCTTTCTTATTTTATAGGCTTCTAAGATAGTTTCTAAATTAGTAAAATTTTTCTTAAATTCTTCCTTTCTATTCTAGATTTAGATTAAGATTTATTTCTTCTTTTTAGTAAGATTCTAATTCTAATTCTTTTTAGGAATCCTAACCCTGTTTCCTGTTTTAGAATTTTCTATAAGTTTTTGTTTAGGAACTAATCCAATTTTTTTATTTTGTAGGAAGCTTCTAATTTAGTAAGCTCTTTCTAATTCTTCTCTCTTTGGAATTTCTTATTTTCTCTAGAAATTAGTTTATTTTTAATTAGGACTTTCTACTCTTAGAAACTAACTTATTTTGGTTTGTTTTGCAGGTTTTTAACTTAGGAACTCCGATTTGGTAACTTCTCTCCAACCCTCCCGTTTTCTAGATTTTTATTTTCTTTTTTAGGTTTAAATTAGAATTTGAGGGCTGAGTGTGTTTTATGCCCCATTGGGCACGCAACAACACTCGACATCTCGTGACTGAAGGAGGATTAGTTGAGGGGTTGACTGTCCATCGCAGGACTAGACACCACTTGAATTCTCCTGAGTTAGAAGACGTTATAGCTGAAAATCAACCTCAAGCACTACCCCAACCAGGGGTTGAGGAAGTACATGATGAGAATGAGGTGCATCAGGCACCCTCGCCTCGTACTTTACGAGATTATTTACAACCGGCGGGGGTGAGTACGCCCTCATGCATGATTTTTCCTGAGAATACAGGACATATGGACATCAAGCCAGGGGTTATCCAACTCCTTCCTAAGTTCCATGGGCTTGAGTCTGAAGAACCATACTTGCATCTGAAAGAGTTCGATGAAATCATAGGCACCTTATACTTTCCTAATGTATCTGAGGATACTATTAGGCTGAAACTCTTTCCATTTTCCTTGAAAGAAAAAGCCAAGACGTGGTTACATTCACTGCGTCCTAGATCCATTGGCACATGGAATGATATGCAGAGGGAATTTATAAAGAAAATTTTCCCACATCATAAGACAATTACCCTCAGGAGAGCAATCATGAACTTTGCCCAAAAGGAAGATGAAACATTCTTCCAATGTTGGGAAAGGTTCAAGGATCTGGTTAATGCATGCCCACAACATGGCTTTGAAATATGGCGCATTACAAATTTTTTCTATGATGGGCTAACATCTTCCATGCGTCAAATGGTCGAGACAATGTGTAACGGAGAATTCATCAATAAAAATGTCGACGAGGTATGGGATTACCTCGATAGTCTCGCTGAAAAAACACAATCATGGGACTATTACCCAAGGACGAACACTACGTCTAGGCCGACTCATTCAAGGAAAAAAGGAGGAATATATCTCCTGAAAGAGGATAATGATCTTAACGCTAAGGTGGCCAATCTCACCAGAAAATTTGAGGCCATGGAAGGAAGGAAGGAAAAGGTTAATGAAAGTGTTTGCGGTATCTGTGATTGCAACATTCATACTACTGAAAATTGTCCTTCAATACCTGCCTTTCGAGATGTATTGAATGAACAATCTAATGCCGTAAATAACTATCAAAGACCTTTCAATGGACCACCCTCTAATACTTACAATCCTGGCTGAAAAAATCACCCGAATTTTAGTTGGAGAAACGGACAAACTGCTACCCCTCAAGGTTTCTTTAATCAAAATCCAAATCAGGGGAAACCTCAAGAAGAATCGGTTCAAATTTCCATACAAGAGCTGGCTCGGACAATGCAAGGAATTTCAGATTTTATGCAAAAAATAAATTCACGTATGACGGTTATGGAAAAAGGGATGCTCCCTGCACAATCACTCCCTAATCCGAAACCACAATACGAGACAGGTGATCCCAGCTCTTCAAATCAAATGGGGCATGCTAAATCCATCACCACTCTTAGGAGTGGGAAGGTTATTGATAAAACCCTTCCAGTTAGGCCCGAAAAGCCTCAAGAACCAGAAGAGGACAACAATGATGGATCTAGTGGCGCCCCACAAAAATTTGAACCGGAACTTCTAGAAAAGCCAGTTGCTCCGTTTTCCCAACGGTTGGTTGAACCAAAACGTCTATCTAACTCTCAGGATATCCTAGAGGTGTTGAAACAAGTAAAAGTCAATATTCCTCTGCTTGATGTTGTAAAACAGATACCTTTATATGCTAAATTTCTAAAGGACTTATGTACTACCAAACGACGAAAAAGTGTTCAAAAGAAAATCTCCTTGACTGAGAAAGTGAGTGCCATCCTAAAACAAGATGTGCCGCAAAAGTTCAAAGATCCCGGTTGCCCAACCATATCATGCATAATCGGGAACTATCGAATTGATCACGCACTTCTTGACTTAGGAGCGAGCGTCAATCTGATTCCCTATTCGGTATACCAACAGTTAGGGTTGGGTGAATTAAAACCCACTCGAACCACACTACAACTTGCTGATCGTTCTGTTCGTATACCAAGAGGGATCATCGAGGATGTGTTGGTCCAGGTAGATAGATTCTACTACCCTGTTGATTTTATCATCTTGGACACCGAACCCATCAATGACACGAGTACTCAGATTCCCATCATTCTTGGTCGCCCATTCCTGTCCACTTCAAATGCAATTATCAATTGCAGGAATGGTGTCATGACTATGTCCTTTGGAAATTTGACATTGGAATCAAATATCTTTTTCAACAACGGCAGCAACTCAGAGGATGATGACGATTTTCACGATGTTAATATGATTGATTCTTTTGTGGAAGATAGAACACCTCTCACCTTATCCTCTGATCCTCTAGAGACGTGCCTGGCCCACTCCCATGATCTTGATGATGATATAATTAGGGAGACGTGTGCCATGCTTGATACTGCACCGGTACTTGAAGTTAAACGGTGGAGGCCACAAATTGAAGAATTGCCCCAAACTGATGTAGTGCCTCTACCGTCTAACCTCAAGCCACCGAAGCTTGACCTAAAACCTTTGCCGTCTGATTTAAAATATGTCTATTTAGGTCAAGATGAGATATACCCGGTGGTGATCTCTGCCCACCTGGAGAGAGAACAGGAGAGTATGTTGATATCTACTCTCATTGAGCATAGGGGATCCCTTGGATGGACGATAGCGGACCTCAAGGGAATTAACCCATCGATTTGTACTCACCGTATATATCTTGAGGACAATGTAAAGGCTGTTCGGCAATCACAACGTAGATTAAATCCAAACATGAAGGAAGTGGTTAAGGCCGAGGTTCTCAAACTATTGGATGTGGGGATCATATACCCCATATCCGATAGTCAATGGGTGAGTCCAACTCAGGTGGTTCCTAAGAAGTCCGGGATCACCATCGTAGCCAATGCCAATAATGAACTCGTGCCGACTAGAGTTACCACTGGTTGGAGAATGTGCATTGACTACAGAAAGCTGAATACCGTCACAAGGAAAGACCACTTTCCTTTGCCCTTCATTGATCAAATCCTAGAAAGGCTAGCTGGTCATTCCTATTATTGTTTCCTTGACGGGTATTCAGGTTATAATCAGATTGAAATCGCCCCTGAGGATCAGGAAAAGACCACATTTACATGTCCCTATGGCACCTTTGCTTACAGAAGGATGCCATTCGGGCTATGTAATGCCCCTGCCACCTTTCAGCGATGCATGGCGAGTATCTTTTCTGACATGGTGGGAAAATATCTAGAGGTCTTCATGGACGATTTCTCTATTTTTGGTTCATCTTTCAGCGAGTGCTTAACAAGTCTTAAATGTGTGCTGAAAAGATATGAAGAAAAAAATTTGGTACTTAACTGGGAGAAGTGTCATTTTATGGTTCAAAAGGGAATTGTCCTTGGGTATATCATCTCGTCCAAAGGAATCGAGGTAGATAAGGCAAAAATTGATCTTATCTCTAACCTACCTCCACCCAAGAATATCAGGGACGTGCGATCCTTTTTAGGACACGCAGGCTTTTACAGACGATTCATAAAGGACTTTAGTCTCCTCTCTCGTCCTTTATGTAATCTTCTTCAAAAGGATATACCATACGAGTGGACTGAGCAGTGCCAAGAAGCTTTCACTACGCTTAAGGGCATGCTAACCACTGCACCTATCATGCAGCCACCTGACTGGAGTCTTCCTTTTGAACTTATGTGCGACGCCTCTGATTATGCTCTTGGAGCTGTTCTAGGCTAGAGAAAAGATAAGCGGCCTTACGTTATTCACTACGCAAGTAGGACTCTAAATCCTGCCCAAGTGAACTACTCGACTACGGAAAAGGAACTCTTAGCTGTAGTGTTCGCTTTGGACAAATTTAGATCTTACCTGATCGGATCTAAGATCATCATTTACACAGACCATGCGGTACTTAAGTATCTTCTTTCTAAGAATGATTCTAAGCCCCGCTTGATACGATGGATCCTTCTACTCCAAGAATTTGATTTGGAAATCAAAGATAAAAAGGGAGTAGAGAACGTAGTGGCCGATCATCTTTCTCGCCTTAATACCTCTGATTCCCTTGAGGCGACCCATATCAATGACATGTTCCCTGATGAACAACTGTTTAGAGTCTCCCATTCACCTTGGTTTGCTGATATTGCTAATTATCTTGCTACAGGTGCTATACCGACACACTGGACGTCACAAGATAAGAAGAAATTTTTTACCAAGGTGCGTAACTTTTTCTGGGACGATCCATATTTGTTTAAATATTGCCCAGACCAAATCTTAAGGAGATGCGTACCAGACGATGAGCATCAGAGTGTCATCTCCTTCTGTCACTCACAGGCCTGTGGTGGTCACTTTTCTGCTAAAAAGACCACGGCCAAGATTTTACAGTGTGGCTTCTATTGGCCCACTATGTTCAGGGACACTCATGAGTTTTGCAAGGCTTATGAGCGTTGTCAGAAATTGGGAGCATTGTCCCGTCGAAATATGATGCCCTTGAATCCCATCCTTATTATAGAAGCATTTGATTGTTGGGGCATTGATTTCATGGGACCATTCCCCCAACCATTTGGAAATCTGTATATTTTGCTCGCCGTAGATTATGTCACTAAATGGGTCGAAGCAATTCCGTGCCACAAAAATGACCATCGCACGGTCATTAAATTTTTGAAAGAAAGTATCTTGTCGCGGTTCGGAACACCTCGAGCCATCATTAGTGACGGGGGCTCACACTTCTACAATAGACCATTCGAGAGTTTAATGAAGAAATACGGTATCTCGCATAAGGTGAGCACCCCATACCATCCACAAACAAGTGGACAAGCTGAGATTTTCAATAGAGAGATCAAACATATCCTAGAGAAAACGGTTAACCCTGATCGTAAGGACTGGTCAATCCGATTGACCGATGCCTTATGGGCGTACCGTACTGCTTTCAAAACTCCTATTGGAACATCTCCCTTTAGACTTGTCTATGGGAAAGCCTGTCACTTGCCTGTGGAATTGGAACATAAAGCATACTGGGCGATCAAAAATCTGAATTTCAATCTGGACAACGCTGGCTCGCTACGCAAACTTCAGTTGAATGAACTTGAAGAAATCCGGAACGATGCATATGAGAATTCGAGAATTTACAAGGACAGGATGAAGGCGTTTCATGATCAACATATTTTACGAAAATCATTCACGCCTGGTCAGAAAGTCCTCTTGTATGACTCTCGACTACATCTCTTTCCGGGTAAGCTTCGATCTCGTTGGACCGGCCCTTATATTGTTGTCACTGCTTATCCTTATGGGGCCGTCGAGATAAGAGATCCCCACAATGGGAAGGAGTTTAAAGTAAATGGACATCGATTAAAGCCATTTGTTGAGACATTTGATTCAGAGGACATGTCCATGCCTCTGATTGCTCCTGTTTATCAGGACTGATCTCCTAGTCTGATATAGGTATAGGTAGGTTTATCGCTTTCATAGGTTTAGGATAGTCGCTTTCATAGGTTAGTTCAATGTTTGTGGGTAACATTACTGCAAACCCTCACGAGACTACAACTCGTCCACTAGGGGTAACCTAGGGGTTTAAAGGCTTGTTGCATACGCTAAATGCAATCGAGAGCACCTTCGAAAGTGGTATAGGTAGGATTTTATTTTCGTTATTTTTGTTCTGCTTTCTCTCTCATGCTGACAAGCTTCCATGCCGTGATCTATTGGAAACTCTCTTGATTCGTTATTCAGGTACTATCTTCCCATCACTTCTCATTTACTTTCGTTGTCCCATGTGCATTGCATGTTTATATCGTTTACATTGAGGACAATGTAGATTTTAGGTTGGAGGTGGGGGATTAGGTAACCTAATCAGTATTTTCTTGGTCTTGAGCAACAAGTCTTGAGCAACAATTGTGAAAAAATTTTAAATTTTTCTGATTTTGACGAATATCCTTGACTTAGAATTGTGAGATATATGATGTTGGTAATTTATGACTCTTGGATTTAGCTACTTGATAGATTCCACAGTTGAGTTTGAATTATCAATCCATGATTAGAGATTTTAAACATTGATTGAGTCATGGTTTCACATGTCACATCTCGCTTTCACATTAAGGTTTCAGTTTGATATTGAATGGTTAATTTGGTAATCACTAAGCATGAAAGGAACCAGCCTGAAATATCTTTCCATCAGGGTATAAAAATTGAACAGGTTGGGTAATTAATCTTCACCATGGGTTTGCTCCCTACAGGTGAAGGTTTGATTCCCCAAGGTTAAACATTAAAAAAAATTATTAGATAATTGGTCTTTTGCCATAGGTTTGCTCCCTATTGGTAAGGATTTGATTTCTCTTTTTGGCATGACTATTAATGGAAAAATAAAAAGTTGAAAAGATCAAAAGATGAAATTTATGAGGCAAGTTTGGTTATCATGAATTCTCTTGCTGGTTACCAATGAGATCCTGAAATAACAAATTCAATCTTAATGTGATTAGCTGAGATTACACTATACATCCATGGATCTCAATGTTTAAAATTTTTCTAATTGATGGATTAATATTTTACACTTGATTATGAAGTCTACAGTGCGTTTGAGCTCAGGAGAATACAATTTCTAACATTCATGAATATTAAATTTCTCGTATTTTTGTTCAAAATCTCACTCGATTTCATAGAAAGTTCTCCTATAATTCTCAACTTATTTTTCGCATACTTTGCTCGAGACTAGCAAAATGTTGGTTGGGGGTGGTGTTGAGGGTCAAATATTGCATATTAGACCCCAAATATTGTCTGGATTTACGAATATAATGCTGTCTAATGGCTCGTTTTCTCATTCTTGTGTGGCAAAGTGATTTTATGAGCATGGATGGAAAAATGACGTTAAAAGTTGAGATTTAATGATCTGATGACGCCAAAGGCAAGGGACACACTCCAGGAGACCAAGATTGACAAATATACACAGTCAGAAATCCAAGAAAAGTTAGAAATTGAAGCTCAAGTAGCCTGAAGGACGTCCAAAATGCAAGATCACGAGGTTCCCACCATCCGTTCGGCTCGAAACTTCATACGTCGCCTGAAGACCATAAAATAACCGTACATATAAAATTTCAGCCATTGAAGATCTCGGGAAGTACCCCAACTGACAGATCAGCCCATAAACCGTTGATTCTGGGCCCACCTGATATCTGGAACTGCCTCAAAATTATTATTGACGCCTTAAATAAGGAGTCAAAACAGATGGACGGTGCAGATTTCTCCAAAACAGTGCAATGGACCCCATATGAGATGAGTGTGTACAGTGCACATGTGCACTCATCGTGCACCAAACGAGTTAAGTCGGTCAGCAAGACGCTTACCGACTTTCTTCTTAAAAAAATAAAAAATAAAATAATAATAATAATAATTTACGCACAGCGGACGCACGGCCGCTGGCCGTTTTTGTGATCAGTTGTGGGCCCCACACGTGCCCCATAAGCTCAATCCGATCCGTCCACTGTGTAGAGGGCTTCGAGCACTACAAAACTATATTATCACTTTTCACCTATGCGTGCACACGTGTGAGATACAGAGGCTACAAAAGGGCTACTTGGTAGCGTTTAAAACTGATTCTTTTGTGATTTCTTCTCTGGGCCACGTCAATGGACGTTCAAAACCACCCATTCTTGACTGAAATTTTGTTCTGAATCCAATGGATGGGCTGAATTTTCCAGAAAATGCTTCTGTGGGGCCCACCGACCACAACAGCGAAATGGTGCGAAAGGTTTCGCACATCCACGAAAACTGACTTTTTCAGACAGTTTTGGCCCACCATCTTTGATCATATGGCAGATCTGAACCGTTTATCATGTAGAGGATCCAAGAAAGTACTAAGGGACGGTGTTTCTTTGGAATTTGAGCGAGGAAAGTGGCGTGTTTCATGGTACCGAACTTGGCTACGAAAATTGCACTCCGTGTCCTGCTACAACTTTGTCACTGACTCCAGCCTTCCAGCAGCTATAAAAGGAGGTTTTTGGACGTGGGGAGCATTCATTCAAGGTCTTGGGAGGAAGAACAGAGGGCTCGAGCTTGGATTTCAACGTGGGCAGAGGAGAGAGAGAGGAGCTTGGTTTTTTCTTTCCTTTTTCTTTTCCTTTTCTTTTTCTCTTTATTTATTTGGATTGAGCCCATCCATGGCAGGCTAAATCCTCTTAGCTAGGGCTAAGAGGTGAAGCTTGTAGTGAGATGGGAGATTTGATTTTATTTAAATTTTAATGCATGAATTGATGTTGATTTTAGTTGATTATTATGGGAATGTTTTAGGTTTTTAATGATCTGTTGTGACTGAAATTACAATGGGTCTGCAATGGCTTTGAATATTTCCGTTCTCTTTAATGTTTATGATGTCAGGAAGCCCTGTTGTTCACCATAGTCTCCTGGGCATGGTTGGATGTCGGTACCCTTCCTAACTTACATACATGTGATTGGGTGGTAATTAGTTTGATTCTGTTGTTTGCCATAGTCTTTGGGCATGGTTTGGTGATGGAATCCATTCTAATTCATACACCTTTCATCTCCTTGAAAACTAGATCAACGGCAGTTCAGTACTTTTCATAATTTTTGATGCAAGTATAAGTTCTCCCTGATCTCTACAAGTGGATCCTTTGAATCCCTAGATTCCTTACCTCTGATTTCTCCTATAAGTTTTAGATTAATAGTTTACAATTATTCCTCAATTTATAATTCAATTCAGATTTCATATCATTCTAGTTCTATTTCCAGTTAATTTTAGATTACGTACAAGTTTCAGTCCCTTGGGATTCGACCTCGGTCTTACCGAGTTATTACTACATCACAACCCTGCACTTGGGGAGTGAACATTGAGACCTTTAGACCTCGCCAGGGGTATCGTTTATCTATAATTGAGTTAGGGCCGTTCTATGGCTGATCTATAATTGATCTGTGATTGATCTATGACCGATCTATAACCGAGCTATGGTTGGTCTATGATCGATTTGTGATTGATCTGGCCAACTTATAAATTATGTCAGTACTTTAACCACTTGTGCGACCTTGTAAACTCTTTGTGTGTCCTCACAATTGCATAAGTCTCCTTAGAGATTGCTCTATTCCTGGACGTAGAGGCCTTATCAGGCTTGGGTTTCCATGAGGCCATGCTGATTCGGTAGAGTTGGTCCATTCCATAAGCCGACTTATGGACTTGTAGATTTTTTCCTAACATGTACTATATATGTAGAGATGACTCTACCCTTTTACAATTTTTCTAGCTCTACCATGTCATCTTCTCTTTATACATTTTGCATTGACATTTGTCTATTTTGAATTAGGGATTTGCTAGCATGGAATTGAAAAATCCCGTAATCTAAAAACCTGGCATTGAAAACCATTAGAGATTTGACATATATCCTTATCTTCCAAGTTTCTATTTGGAATATTCAATAATAACTTTTAAAATTATTGGATTTACATTATATTTGGATTTGAGAAAATCTTAGTGTCCATTGAAATATTCCCATAACGAGCTTCCTATCACTGAGGTAAAGGAAAGGTCTTTTTCTTTTAGTTATTTATAGGGGTGTTGATCACGGGTTTCCTACCACAGGGAAAAGGAAAGGTCCTTGCTTGTTTGGCGGTGGGTAAGGGTTACTAGTCCACAAATATGAATATGTAATTGTAATATTTTTTCATTTAAAAAAAAAAAAAAAACTTGTTAGTACACCCTATGAATATGTAAATGTAATATTTTATGATTTTTTTTTTTTTTTTAAACTTGTTTGTACACCCTACTGTTAGTTCACACTTCACTGTTAGCCAACCCCACTAGGTAGGGATCGATACTAAGACCTCAGTATTGAAACGAGGTATCTTTCACTCGGTCTATCACTTGAGCATGGATTAGAGTGTAATATTTTTTGAAATTAATAAATTTGAACATCTCTCTTGTATATATTGTTGGATAAAATGTTGAATTAAATAGACTATAAAAATCGAGAACCAAAAAAGGAAAATAAATTTAGAGAAAGAAAAACTTATTGAATTGAGTCGAGGCGTGACTGAGTCACTCGGCTTGAAATCGAATTTGCTCCCCTTGGACAGCGTCCCAAGTGCAAAAGGTTTCCAGAGCAATCGACCTCCAGGATACAACGACTATGACCCGGTCCCAGCGGTGCACTCACTGTACACGGGCTTGAACCACTTGCAGTTTAATTCGAAAGTGCTGAGTTGACTCAGCAATGAACTCAATAACAAAACCGTATCAGAGAGAGTTTTATAAGGCAGGGAATTTTTCGTATGTTGAAACTGGAATCGGAAGTCTTTATATAGACTTCGAAATGGTGCATAAGCACCCTTTACAAAAGGTTAGGTCCGTTGGGTTTAAACCCAACAGGGGCGACCAACCGGAAGGGAAGCATCTCTCTGGTTTAAAAATGAAAAGGCGCAAGTGCGAGTACACTCTCGCACATACAGTCCTACGAGTACCCATACACACACACCCACGCGAGTACACTTACACCGCACCCGCACCCGCACCCAGCCCAGCCCGTCCCGTCCTGTCGCGTCGCGGACGCGGACTCGGACTCGGCTTGGCTCGGCTCGGCACGGCACGGCTCGGCTCGGCGCGCGCGCGCGCGTGTGTGGTTAATGACATAGATTAGAGCTATTGGCATAGCCCCCCCACATGACCAAATTCACATGCCCCCTGAAAGGGGCTCAAGCCCTAGGCAAAAAGTCTATCATATAAACAAGAGAATTTCTCTTGTCAAATCCGATGTGGGACAAAACCAACACCTCAAAAATTTCAAAATTTAAATGTGGAGGGAAAACACCGAAATTTGAAAATTCAAATTTTTAATATTATTTTAAAATAAATACAACAATCCCCCACATGTTTTAAAATAAAATGCTTTCGGATTAAAGCGAAATAGTTGTGCAATGGTGCCGGTGTCACCATAGACTTGAACCGACATTAGAGTAAGCAAGACAGGTCTACAGGAATCAGGTGACACCATAGTCTTGAACCTGAATCCTTTTAATGTAGATCGCAAGTACATGCCACTCACACAACTCTTCCTCTGTAAGTGATTCTGTGGTTCGGTGCGTTTCGGCCATACACCATTACCTGGATTTCATGAGTGCTCTAGAGAATTTGCCTAGATTCTCATAGGAAGCGGCCTCCACCTCCACACCCATATAGGTGAATTCCATCAAGTGTATGCAGCAACTGTATACACCACCAAATATATGGCTATGGATCCATTAAGAGTTCTAAAAACTCATCCTTCTGCGTTGCTGCTCGCACTGTACACCATAGAAGGGGCTCATATAACTCAGTGCAATCGTCTACCTCGTGTCTTGTTGTTTACCCATTGAACCTATCTCATGGGATCTTCACTTGTATAGGTTGGGTTACCGACACTGGCAGCTCATATATTAGGCTCAGCCCCATTCCCTTCGATGTATCATTGACTAACTTTTTTGATAGTCCTTTAGTCAGAGGATCTGCTAGATTCTTTTCTGACCTCACAAAGTCAATAGATATGACTCCATCACGCAACATATGTTTCACTATGTTGTGTCTGAGTCTAATATGCCTGCTTTTTCCATTATATATTTTACTTTTTGCTTTCGCTATAGCTGCTTGACAGTCACAATGAATAGATACGGCCGATACAGGCTTTGGCCACAATGGTATATCAGCTAAGAGATTTCTAAGCCATTCAGCTTCTGATCCAGCCTTTTCTAAGGCAATAAACTCGGATTCCATAGTCGACCGAGCAATACATGTCTGCTTGGTGGACTTCCAAGAGACTGCTCCTCCACCCAAAGTGAAGACATATCCACTAGTGAATTTTGTCTCATCTGAATCACTGATCCAGTTAGCATCACTATATCCTTCTAATACATTAGGATAACCATTATAATGTAAACCATATGTCATATTACCTTTTAGGTATAGCAAAATTCTAGACAATGCATTCCAATGTTCTTTTCCAGGGTTATGTGTATATCTACTTAGCCTTCCTACTGCAAAAGCTATGTCAGGTCTAGTGCAGTTTGTTAGATACATGAGACTACCAATTATTCTGGAATATTCTAATTGAGACACACTATTTTCTGTATTCTTCATGAGAGTCACACTATAATCATAAGGAGTACTTACAGGTAAACAGTCAAAATGGTTAAACTTTCTCAATATCTTCTCAATGTAATGAGATTGTGATAATATAATAACACCATTTTTCCTGGTTACTTCAATACCCAATATTATACTTGCCTCTCCTAAGTCTTTCATGTCAAACTTAGATGACAAGAATTTCTTAGTTGCATTAACTAATTTAATATTAGTTCCAAAAATAAGCATGTCATCAACATAAAGACATATGATAACATAATCATTTCCAGAAATTTTACTATATACACATCTATCTACATCATTTATATGATAGCCATTTGATTTTAAAACACCATCAAATTTTTCATGCCATTGTTTAGGAGCCTGTTTTAAACCATATAGTGATTTAATTAGTCTACATACTTTATTTTCTTTACCTAATATCTTATAACCCTCAGGTTGCTCCATATATATTTTTTCTTCTAAGTCTCCATTTAGGAAAGCAGTCTTAACATCCATCTGGTGTACCACTAGTTTATATATGGAGGCTATCGCTATTAAGACTCTAATAGTTATAATCCTAGTTACAGGGGAATATATATCAAAATAATCTATTCTTTCCTTTTGTTTAAAGCCTTTCGCTACCAACCTAGCCTTAAACTTATCGATAGTTCCATCTGGTTTTAGTTTCTTTCTAAACACCCATTTGCAGCTTATTGGTTTGTTACCAGGTGGTAGGTCTACAAGTTCCCAAGTATTATTTGATATAATAGATTCTAACTCATCATTTATTGCTTCCTTCCAAAAGGTTGCATCTGGAGAGTTAATAGCTTCTATATAAGTTGTAGGATCATCTTCTACTAAGAATGTGAAAAAATCATCTCCTAGGTTAGTTTCTTTTCTAACTCTAATACTTTTTCTTGGTTGTATCTCTTCTACTACTTTCTCGTAAGCATTTTTACTAGTAGACGCAATATCTGATTCATTAACTTTTTCTATTCCTATAGATTTAGATTTCATAGGGAATACGTTCTCAAAGAACTCTGCATCCCTAGCTTCTATAATTGTATTGGGATCTAGAATATTATCCTTAGTTTTTAAAACTAGAAACCTATACGCCGCACTGTTTTGTGCATACCCTATAAATACACAATCGGTCGTTTTAGGACCTAATTTTCTTTTCTTAGTTTCAGGCAATCCTACTTTAGCAAGACACCCCCACACTTTAATATATTTATAATTAGGAATATGATTCTTCCAAAGTTCATATGGTGTTTGTTCAGAAGATTTAGATGGAATCCTGTTTAG
Organism: Magnolia kwangsiensis; assembly: GCA_037074715.1. Classification (NCBI taxonomy): domain Eukaryota; kingdom Viridiplantae; phylum Streptophyta; class Magnoliopsida; order Magnoliales; family Magnoliaceae; genus Magnolia; species Magnolia kwangsiensis. Next base: position 139,421,005 of record CM073576.1, on the reverse strand, counting down.
GATATAACAAGCAGACAGAATTGCTTCTCCCCACATATTTGAGGGTAAGCCTGAACTATTTAACATGGCATTCATCATTTCTTTTAGAGTTCTGTTCTTACGTTCTGCTATTCCATTTTGTTCTGGTGTATAAGGAGCTGTAGTTTCGTGAATTATTCCATTCTTTTCACATAATTCTCTAAATTGAGAAGATTCATATTCACCTCCTCTATCTGTTCTAAGTCTTTTAATTTTTATATTTAATTGATTTTCAACTTCAATTTTGTATTTAGAAAAAGCATCTAAAGCTTCATCTTTGTTCCTTAATAGATATACTCTAGTGAACCTAGAGTAGTCATCTACAAAAGTTATATAATATCTTTTTCCTCCTCTAGACATGTGATTTCTAAAATCACCTAAATCACTATGTATCAACTCTAATAGAACAGATGATCTTTCTATTTGTTTAAAGGGTTTTCTAATAAATTTTGATTCTACACATGTTTCACATTTTTCAAACTCTTCATTAGATATATTAGGTAATAAACCTAATCTTTTCATTTTCTTTAAAGATGCCACATTCACATGACCTAATCTATTATGCCATAGATAAAAAGGTTCAACGATATAAACAGAACTAGATGTTTTCTTATTATCATTGGATACATTTACAATGAATAAACCATCGTTACAGTACCCCTTACCAACAAAGGTTCCATTTTTAGTCATTACAAGCTTATCTGAATCAAATACTAATTTGACACCAGCCTTATTGAGGACCGAACCAGAGACCAAGTTTCTTCTAATGTCAGGCACATGGAGGACATCATTTAACATTAGAGTCTTTCCAGAAGTGAGTTTCAGAAGTACTTTCCCTTTCCCTACAACTGGAGACGTTCTAGCATTTCCCATGAACACCTGTTCATCATCTCCTGATACTTGGTAGGAGGTAAACATGCTACGATCCTTACACACGTGTCTAGTTGCACCAGTATCTAGCACCCACTCCAAGTTGTTTACAAGGAAGACTTCTGACACCACAGCCACTACTATGTCAGACTCATTGCCTGTTTCTGTAAGATTAGCTTGCGGCTTATCTTTATTTTTCTTAAGCCTGCAGGTTTTAACATGATGCCCAGACTTTCCACAGTTGTAGCAGTTTTCCTTTTTCTTGAATTGATTATTTGCATTCTTCTTTTTGAGCCTGCATTCATTTGCATAATGTCCAGGTTTGCCACAGTTATGACAGTTGCCCTTTTTCTTATTATTTGTCCGACTTGATTCCACAAGATTCGCTTTTGAATCTATCTCATTTTTATTTTCTTTTTGGTCCCTGATTCTATTGGCCTCCTCTATTCGTATGTGTACGATAGTGGTTTCCAAAGAAACACCGTTCTTCTTATGTTTCATTCTATTTTTATATTCTTTCCAGGAGGGTGGTAACTTTTCTATTAACGCTCCTGACAGAAACACCTCATCCAACTTAATTCCTTCTGTCGATAGTTCGTGAATTAGACTTTGAAAGTCGTGAATCTGATTTGTGACAGATTTATCGTCTGTCATTTCATAGTGAAGGAAATTAGCAATTGCATGTTTCTTAGCGCCTGCATCTTCTAATATGTATTTCTTTTCTAAAGCAATCCATATATCTTTAGCAGAGGCGTAAGAAGCATACACATCATATAATTCGTTGGATAAAGAGTTTAGAATATAATTTTTACAATTATTTTCATCTGTTACTTCATTTTGATTTGCTGGATCTATAGTAAATGATTCAGATAAAATGTATGAAACTTTCAGGGTGGTAAGAGCGAACATCAATTTCTGTTTCCACCGTTTAAAGGATTGTCCAGCGAACGGTTCGATTTTGGCTAACTCAGTAGAAGCATTTACTGTTACTGTAGCCATAGTCTATGTAATTCAACACAAAATTCGATTTCAAGATTGTTGGATAAAATGTTGAATTAAATAGACTATAAAAATCGAGAACCAAAAAAGGAAAATAAATTTAGAGAAAGAAAAACTTATTGAATTGAGTCGAGGCGTGACTGAGTCACTCGGCTTGAAATCGAATTTGCTCCCCTTGGACAGCGTCCCAAGTGCAATAGGTTTCCAGAGCAATCGACCTCCAGGATACAACGACTATGACCCGGTCCCAGCGGTGCACTCACTGTACACGGGCTTGAACCACTTGCAGTTTAATTCGAAAGTGCTGAGTTGACTCAGCAATGAACTCAGTAACAAAACCGTATCAGAGAGAGTTTTATAAGGCAGGGAATTTTTCGTATGTTGAAACTGGAATCGGAAGTCTTTATATAGACTTCGAAATGGTGCATAAGCACCCTTTACAAAAGGTTAGGTCCGTTGGGTTTAAACCCAACAGGGGCGACCAACCGGAAGGGAAGCATCTCTCTGGTTTATATACACTTTCGCACATACAGTCCTGCGAGTACCCATACACACACACCCATGCGAGTACACTTACACCGCACCCGCACCCGCACCCGCACCCAGCCCGTCCCGTCCCGTCCCGTCGCGGACGCGGACTCGGACTCGGCTCGGCACGGCACGGCTCGGCTCGGCGCGCGCGTGTGTGGTTAATGGCATAGATTAGAGCTATTGGCATAGCCCCCCCACAGGACCAAATTCACCTGCCCCCTGAAAGGGGCTCAAGCCCTAGGCAAAAAGTCTATCATATAAACAAGAGAATTTTTCTTGTCAAATCCGATGTGGGACAAAACCAACACCTCAAAAACACCAAAATTTAAATGTGGAGGGAAAACACCGAAATTTGAAAATTCATATTTTTAATATTATTTTAAAACAAATACAACATATATTTACTTGGGATTTGCCAAAGTCATGGATTTTATATCCATCATCTCATGAATACATATCCCTACTCATGTCTCAATGGTAGACTCGTGAGTTTCAACACTTAAGGTTATGAGTTCAAATGCCTATTATTGTATGGGTGGGTGTTTTATAAAAGAAAAAGCTTGGATTCAAGTCAATTTCAAATTTCTAAGAATTAAAATGACTTTATAAATGAGCAGAGCTAACATGATTGGGTGATTTATTTTTAAGTTTTACCCACACCCACCTACTCATACACCTATCTGCACCACATGGGATCTCGATCCTTGTTTTAGGGTTGAAACGGGGTCTGCCTAACACTAAGCCATGGATCCCAACCCGACTGGCATGGTTACCTGGCACTAACCTTTTATATGTACCTAAAACTAACTGTTCATCATGTACATTGCCTCATGTTCACAGTGGGATTCAAAAATCTTGATGATCAAATATTCAAGTAGGCCACGCCATAGGAAACAATTGAGATGGGATGTCCACCATTAGTTTTGTATAAGGTCCACGATGGTGTTTCTTTGCTCTCTAATCCATTCATGTGATGTGCCTCAATATGAAAGGATCACCCAAAAATTAGAGTATTCCAAATCTTAAGTGGGCCATACCACAAGAAATTCAGATATTTTTGTATAATCTTAAATTGCATGAATATTGAATTAGCTTGATTTTTTGGACCAAGCATAAACAAGAGGTGATATACCTAATGTATGAGGTGGATTTCATGGATGTTAAGTCATTTTCCAGAGTCAGTGTCAGGGAAAGCTACCTTCATCAGGTAGGTCCCTATAAGAATCTTCCCCATCAAATCCACTAAATGCAAGTGAGTGGATTGCATCCTGCCCCACCTGGACGATAATCCATCCAAGATTGGGCTCTATAGGGCCTACTATAATACATGGGTTTTGTCTATGCTTTCCATCCATTTTTTTGGATCATTTTAGGATATGAGCTTTAAAATGAAGATCCAAAGTTCAAGTGGATCACACCTCAAGAAATAGCGGTGGTAACGACCCACCATTAAAATTTCCTAAGGGCCACTCTGATGTTTGTTTGCCAATTAATCTATTTATAAGGTATAAAAATGGATGAAGGAAAAAGACAAATATCAACTTGATTCAAAACTCATGTAGCTCCTAATAAATTTTTAATAGCAAGCATATGATTCTCACCCTGGTTCATTTGACCTTTGGGTCTGCCTCATGTTTTAGTTATACTTTGAAATAATATTATAAAATAGATTAACAACATTGATAAAACACATATATCACACTGAGTTGTCCAGAACTCTGATAGGATTTATTACCATCCAGGCAGGGGAGGACCTAACCGACTTTGCCCAAAGACTTATAAAGCAAAAAATGCTCTGCTTTTGTAATAAATGTTAGGCCACTACAATAAATGCTCTTAATATATTTATGGATAGATATTTTAATTACCAAACAATGGATTTGGTAATTGTTGTTTATCACTTATTCTTAAAAGTATAAGAAGATTTACTCAAGTAACATAGTTCAAGGGACATGGGAATTAGCAAGTCCATGTCACTTTGCTAGTCTTGGGAATTATCAAATCCATGATAGGTTTTTTTTTTTTCCTCTTTCTTGGTTAGTTTGCCAGTACATACCCATGTCACACACTCCATTGTTAGCCACCCCCACTAGGGACCGATACCAAGACTTCAGGGGGCGTTTGGCGCATGGTATTAGATGAGATTAGGTGAGATGAAATTACATTTGGTCCGTCCCAATTCCACTCAATGTTTGGAAATAATGAAAACACTTGGAATTAGATTAGATGAATTCTATTTGGTCCCGTGCCAATTTTACTCAATGTTAGTAAGTTGTGCAAGTCTCACTATGATGTGTGGGCTATATCCACATCATCCATTCATTTTTCAAGATCATTTTAGAGCATGGGCTAAAAAATCAGATATATTTAAAGCTCAAGTGGACCCCACCGCAGAAAGCAGCAGAGATTGAACACCTACTATTGAAAATTTCTTTGAGGCCATATAAGTTTTGGATCTGTCTCATTTTTAGGCCTATGCCATAAAATGAGGTTACAAAATAGATGAACTTCAATAGACAATAAATCAAGGGATAAATCCCATCTTATTACAAACACAGCATGGAATTAGGCTTATCCCATGTTAAGAGGAGACACTCTCCATCTTATATAATAATTAAATTTTTTGAATCCCATCTCATCTAATCCTTCCCAATACCATGCGCCAACGACAAACACCCCCCAACTGTTGAAACGAGCTATCTCCACTTAGTCTGCCAGTTCACCCATGGATCAGGGTAAATCCAAGATAGTTTGTATTACACTTTCCCAAGGACCAACTAGGATGCAGGAAAGCATTGTCTTTGATTTTATCAAGCAATCCTAAACGTCCAGGACCAGCCCTTGTTGGTGGAGCATAGACCAACAGCCACCTTGATCAGACAATCATAGCCGTTTGACTAGTGGGGAGGACTTTAGATTAACGACCACCTTAGTTAGGCAATCCTAATAGTCCAATTGGTGCCAGCCCTATTTTGTGTTGAGAATATATTGTCAGGCACTTGGATCGGACAATCCTAACCATCCAAATGACCGTGATCAAGACAGACGGTTGTGGCAACTTCCACCGAGAATAGCTTCAAACGCACACCATAGTACGCCCCAAAATATAAAAGATATACCCAGGTTCTCTCCATATGCATGGAAAAGAAAATGTTTCTATAGTTTTACGGGTTAAACTCCCATGTTAGTTTAACACCAGTTAAAATTGGGGGTGACTCTTCAACTGTACTCATGGCATAGTTGCACAATTATCCAGACCGTCCAAATTTCTGATCCAACTTTGTATGGAGTTGTAACCCAAATTTACATTGAGAAGAACATAGTAACAATACGATTTTGGCCTTAAGAATTTCGACAACTCACTATTTTACTTTTAACCATTCATTCAATTGCCATCAATTCGATGGTTAGGATTGCTTGATCAATTGACTCTGTAGATATATTCCACCTACAATGTGACCTAGTAGATATATTCCACCTACAATGTGACCTAGAATTTGAATGGTCTAGATAGTTGCACATGAATGCCACATATGTGAGGAAACTAAGTGATGGTGAACTATCATAAAAATGCAAAAGAGAAAAACTTTGATACTTTGAGAGTAGGTTTATATCAGGCTATGGTCCCTTATCTTTAAGATAACACTAATGGAATTGTCGTCCTTTGGTAACTTAAAGCCTTTGGCAACTTAAAGGGGCTATGAAGGTCAAGGGCATGCATCCTAAAGGGCCATCAGTCCTTTGCTTTAAGCTCTAGGGGATCCGATGGGAGGACTAAAATCTCGTGTGAATTGTGCCCTTGGTCCTTATATGGTTGAAGGAAAGCTCTATATCTTAACATGGGTATTACAAGATCTATACTATAGTGTAGAGCTTAACCTTGGAATTTTGTAAGTTGGTCTGCACCGTAGCACCTATTGCATGCATCGTAGCTTATTTTGAGGGTCCAATGCCTATTCGAGGGCCTCCCGTGGGGCGTAATGTTCAAGTAAGTGAGGCTCACCTTGATGAACGTCTTGACCTAGAATTCCTTGTCTTCTTGTGTCATAGTGAAGACAAAGAATGTTTTGAAAGGTCCCCTTCTAAATAAGTGCCAAAGGGTATTTATAGGCATGTGGGTCCCAATTTACAGACATTTATTAATTTGTTGGGACATTTGTGTTGGGTCGTTGTTTTTAGTGGCTACTCCTTAGTTGTGGTAAGGTGATATTTTCTTATGGTGCGGGTTTTAGCGGAATGAATTTGAGTGGCATAATTAGTTCATCTGACATGTGAGGGCTTGTTTTGGCTAAGTACTAAAAATTAGGTATCAACCTGCATAAGGAGTCAATGTGTCCCAATCTCCTATCATTTAATAACCATGGGTGAGGAATCTTAGGACAATTAGAAAATGGGCTTCCAAACTTAAAATTTAAAATGCTCATCCAACCAACTCTAGGAGGAGAGAACACTTAGTGTGTGCATATCCCATATTTGTGGAAATATTAGAATACGTCTTAAATTGGACTTTCGAAAATTGAATTTCTTTTAGATCCTTGCCAACCGTCTTTGAAAAAATTGTTGAAAATCAATAGTTTTTTCAAAATAATAAAAACAAAAATTCAAAATTTTCAAATTTTCAGGATTTTCTTGCCAAAACGCTTTTTGAAATTTTTTGAATTATTAAAAAGTGCGGTGTGTACTTTGTCCCACATCGAAAATGGTTAAAATCCTTTTGTGGTTTATATAACATGTTGTGAAAAATATTCTTACTTGGAGCCTTTGGAGGAGGTGATACACGGGTTGCGCACGCGCTCGGGCTCGGGCGTGGGCGAGGGCAGTGAGGCAGTTGTGGCGTTAGTGGCGCTAGATGATGCACTTTGTACTTCGCACGTGTCACAGAGTGGTCACTCACTCGTGACCTTACACGAACTGGTGCGACCTTAGTGCGATGGGTCTGGTCAGAGCCTTAGGGCGGTGTGGATCTGAAATGAGTCTGGGTTTTTATAGGTGATTGAGAACGGTTGGATCTTAAATCCAAAACATCCATCCGTTTCTAACAAAAGATAGCTACCTTAAAAGGTACAATGGTCTGAAAACGGACGGGCCAAGATGATCCGACGGACAGATCTTCTGATCTAATGACCAGAAATGTCTGAAATTAATGGACAACGGCCAAAAATATTTTTCAAACGTTTTGGACTATTATATACCACACAGCAACGGTACTATACCTGATGCCTATATAAATTGGACCATTCTAGTTCGATTCATCATCTCAATACACCATCTCTCCCGTCATCAGATACAATCCATAGCTCCATTTTAAAATACTTAGAACATCTCCACCGTCTGAGTCTGCCAGAAGAAATCTGTTGCGTTAAAGTTGTTCCCAGTGGACCTATCGTGATTGCTGTATGCTGGATCCAGAAGGCTTGTCTCATCCTGGAAGCAATTCGCCTGTAACCCATCAGCAGTTGGTAAGGGGGTGAATCACGCTTTAAGGACAACGTATTTTTACATGATTCAGCCTAGCGAAACATTTTATTTTCTAATTATTTTTGATATTTTTGGTGTATTAAAACTCAGATTCTTAACAAAAATGGGAAGCATTTTTTTAGAACACATTTTTTTAGGTCGATACACTATTCAAATAATGGTTCTTAGTAGATGGATGAAGTCAATTTTACATGTGTGACGTAGTGGATCACACAAGTGTTGCATAATCCCTCTTTGTGCATGCTAAATGCATAGGAGGGGGGAAGTCACCATGGGCTACTGCTAGGGGCCATCAACCGGATAGGCCTAGGGTAGGTCTTCAATAGCGCTGTACATGAGTCGAAGCAAGTTGAGCTTGGCACAACTCGACTTGATTTGGTCAGTGGCTAACCCCAGCTCAAACTCGGCTTGGCTCGGTCCTTGACCTTGTCTGGCCAGCTCGGCTTAGTTCGGTCACCAACTTAGACGAGTTCGAGCTTGTGGCACATTTTCTCAAACACGTAGAATGCATATTCATTTTCTCACAAAATGCAAAACAGTAACAAAACTTTACAAGTATTTCTTTAAACACTCCATGAGTAACATCAAAATCAAGATATGAGGGCAATCACACTTCATTAAGTCATTTCATCAAAACATTCGGTGAACAACATCAATGTCAAAATGACCGAGTAACCGAGCTAATTCGATCCGAGTCGATTCGAGTCGAGGTTCAATCTGAGTCGAGTCAAGCTTGGTTTCGAATTTTTTCGAGCTCCAAAAACCAAATTGACTCAGTTCGAATCCAATTTCAAGCCGAGGCGAGTTGAACTTTTTCGAGTTGAGTCCAACGAGCTGGCCAAGCCAACTTGACTCATGTACAACTCTAGTCTCTACCTGGATTTTAAATTGTTACTAGAGGTGTACATGAGTCGAACTTGGCACAAGTCGACTCGGCTCGGCCACTAACTGACCCCAGCTCAAACTCGGCTCGACTCGATCCTCGAGCTTGACTGGCCAGCTCGACTCGGTTCGGTCAGCAGCTCGGACTAGTTCGAGCCAAGAGTGATCCTGTGCAGCATTTTCACAAATACATGGAGTGCACTTTTAATTTCTTATTGTATGTACGTAAAACAACAATAGTTGTTTATATGTATTTCATCAAACACCCTGCAGGCAATATCAAAATTAAGAAAAAAGGAGTATTTGTTTCATATACATACCTTTCTTGCTACCAGCTGACACTTCGTTAAGTCATTTCATCAAATACTTGGTGAGCAACATCAATATCAAAGTAACCAAGTCATCGAACTGTTGGATCCGAGTTCGATTCGAGTTAGGGTTCGATTCAAGTCGAGTTGAGCTTGGTTCGAATTTTTTTTGAGCTAAAAAAAGGCTCCATATTAAAGGCTAACCGAGTTGAGTGACCTAATCAAGCTAATTCAGTTCATGTACAACCCTAACCGTTAGGGTTTGGGCTAGTTCACACTTCACCACCCCCACAAAGGATTCGATACCATGACCTCAATGTTGAAAGGAGGTATCTCCGCTCAGTCTACTACCTGAGCTATGGACTAGGGTGTCCTTCACTATCATCATTATAATATAAATATATTACAGACACATGCGCCCACATGCAAGAACAGCTCCACATTAAAGGCTATTGATTAGTGCCGTCAACAGGCCATGCCTGGGTTGGCCTTGGCCTGGATTTTTGAACTATTTCGAGCCAGGCTAGCACTATTCAAAATTCTAATTTTGCAAGCCCGAGCCAGCCCATTGACACTCTAATTATTTATCAAATGGTTATGTTAGCATGATCAATATGATATTTTCATGGCTACCAATGAAATGTGAGTTAGATCTAATTAATAGTCCGGATCAATGGATTGGATGGTCTTAAGTATTCCAATGATGAAATGTGCGTTAGATGTAATTAACAGTATGGATTAATGGATTGGACAGTTTTAAGTATTCGAATGCAACTAGGAGCACTATAACTAGTAGCGTCTTGAGAGCGTTAGACTGTCTCTCTTTCATTCCCGTTCCTTGAGGATCCAATTTGTGTGATTCTTGCACCTTGGCTTCCTCCTATTTGTCGATTGAATGGTTCAGATTAACAGTAAGTCAACTCCTGCACGCGGTCCAAAGTTTTAGGGATGTTGCTAAGGTCCATGAAAATGCCTATAGTCACATCTATTCACTTATATTGTCCAATTGATTGATCTGAACCGTCTATTAATTCCAAAACACATGTCATAGATTACCATCAAGAAAAAATCAGACTAATCAAACTATCCAATCCCTTTTTTATTCGGCAATCCCTTGAGGTAACCAATCCATCATGGGCCCTGACAAATAAATGGATCAAAAGTGTTGATTGGACATTTTTTAATAAACAATCTTGACTGTCCATATTAAAAACCATTGATCAAATGAAAAATGTTTGTCATATTAGTGTGATATTTGTGTTATATCCCATGAAATGTTCTTTGTATCTAATTCAAACCAAAAGCATTGAAGCATACATGTGCGTCGGAATGGGCCGGAAGTCTCTTGTATGAACTGGACTGTAGGATGTCTACGTGTGGGTGCATCACTTGGGTGGGCCCCACCATGATGTGTTTCCAAAATTGAATGTGGATCCTTTGTTTTTCATAAATATAGAAGTTCGGTTTTTCTGCATTGTGATTGGCCATCATTGACATTGTCAGCATTGCTGCATTGATGTGGCCCAATCAGATTGCAATAAATATAAATTTCCCATTTATTACTAACAAAATCATCAAATTGCGTGAACTCATCGAAATCCAGGCGCTCTCTCTCTCTGTATATATAACTTTAGTTTTTAAAGTTTTTTAGATTGTCTATAAGAAAGTTTGGGAAGACTTCCTCTTACTCTATATTATTTATATACCATCTAATCCATTCATTATATAAATCTCACCAAGATGAAGGGACACACCAGAAATCAGACCATTCAAAAATCCATATGGGCAACACTATATGAATTTAGAGGTCCTACGCATGATTCTTTATTGTTGCCTGTGCTGTGGCCCACCTAAGTTTTGGATTGGCCTGATTTTTGGTCGCTCACTGTGAGAATGACTGGAGGACACGATAGATGGGATTCAAAGTTGACATGGGCCCACAGCCTAAGAAAAAAAAATTTGCCATATAAATCAGGCAATCCCAACCGTCCAATTCAAAGACTTAGCCAATCGAACGGGCACCATTTCTTACCTGTCATTTCCTGTCCATATTAGGCCACTATTCTGCACATCCCATTGTCTGTTTTTGACTTCCTTTTCACAGTTAGAAATTTTATTACTAACTTCAGATTCTAGTGAAAGGATGTGTCGGGCATCTGAGCAGTTTATAAGGAGGGCCCCACCATGAAGACGACAATATGCATAAATCCTGTTTGTTGATATATTCGAGTAGAAAAATACTTTGATACTCCGGCAGAATGTGATGGATGATACGCACTCACCGATCAAAATTACGGTAATCACTGTTGATTTTTCATGGACTAAAAATGAAGCTCGGTGGATCACATGGTTATCAGATTGTTGGACATTTATTAGACGGTTAAAAATTGAAAAAAAATCTAACGGTCCGACTTCTACAAACAAGTGTCCACAAATCAGAGGTTAGGATTACTCAACCAACCTAATATTGGGATTGTGACTTTACGACAGTAGGATGCACAATCTAGTCGGTTTTATTTGCGGAAGTATATGCCACGTGTTTAATTTCTGAGTGCCTGAGTATCGAGCGTCGTATACAGCCTGAGTATCATATGATTCGGGTGGGCCTCACCTGTCGCTGTGGACATTTGGCCAGGTGTTTTGAAACCGTATGTTGTGGTCCTCCAGGTGAGTGGGTGTGGATGTCAAAAACATGGGCCTAAGCTTGACATGGTCTAAGATTTTCCTGGCCCAGGACTAACCCAGTTAAAACCTTCTCAGACCTAGCCTGGCCAGGGCTGGGTCATGTTGAGTTGTGACTCACCTGAGTTGGGGTGACTCGTTGACTGAGTCCGGGTTGACCCGAACAAGTGGCACAGGACTCAGGCCTGGGTCCAACCAAGTTACGGGCCGCAAATCAGGTCGGCCCATTAGCTTGATAGCTCGGGCCATACTGGGCCGAGGTAGACTCGATTGGCCCATTTCCAACCTGCGTCCCTGGTTTTGAAGGGTTGCTGGTCGGCAAAGCGGTGTCCATCTGGTGGGCCCACATGTTATATGAAGACCATCCATACCGTCCATCAGACGATTCACTTCATACTACTCCATGAAACCAAAAATCATACCTATATAATACACCTGTCGACCACACACACAAGGATAACAATGTAACAGGGGACGCCCTTACTTAATTTACACGGGAAAAAAAACAGCCTGATGTTTGGTGAGACCCTTCATCTAGGCGAGATGAAGATTTTGAACGTCATGGATTCAATATACACAACATGGTTAGCCCTTCATGCAAATCAACGGTGGGCATTCCCTTCCAACCTGTTCCCTTATGGTGTGACCCAGATAATTCACAGATCAGCCTCATTTCTAGTGTTTGATCGTAACATGCGCTGATGCATCTGATGTACGGATTGGATTTCACTCATACTTCACGTGGGCCCCACATCTTCCCGGTACTGACTTGGGTCGCGGAAGATTTTCGGTACACGGTCCATCCACCGAGAAATCAACAGATCAACGGTCCAGATTAGAGACAATGGACCCCACTTATCGGAGTCCGAAAACCCGTGCATATGGTATAGGGTCAACGTATTGTTGCCACGTGGCATTTAATACGTGTGAATCGAAAGGAGTATCCATATGGCCAGCTGCGTGGACGACCAACAGCAACCTGGTGCGTGTATTTCAACGGAGGAGTAGCAATGAGACGCAACCAAGCCCATTGATTGGCGCGCTTGCTGCAGGAGAATCAGCAGGCAGGTCAAACCAAAGTCAGAAGAGGACGTACTCCACTCTCTCAAATCTTACTCGCGCTGCGTGTGCCAGATCACGACCCTTCAACCAGATCACAGGGACAATGAGGATTGAATGCCTACGGCTGAAAACCTCTTGAAGGCCACTTAATTTTAGTATAAAGTTGATATTTATATTTTTCCTTCATTTTGACCTTATGAATAAGTTGGATGACAAATAAACTCACTACGGACCTTAGGAAGGTCACAATGGTGGGGTTATTGTTATCCCCTGCTACCTAGGTGTGGTCTAAGGGAAACTTTTATCTATCTTCCTTTTAGACTCGTGTCCTAGAATGATCTTGCAAAATAAATGGATAGCTTGGATAAAATACATATATTATGTTACGCCCCACCCGATAAGTAAGGTGCAGCTCAAAAAAGCTTAATTCAACTTGGTTAGAAGCTGAGTTTCGAGCTACAATGCATTGTTTTTTTGAGTTTGAAAAAATTTCAAATTGAGTTTGAGCTTGCTTGCACTTGACTTGACTTTGACCGAACACCCACTCAAATTGAACTAATTCGGTGACTTGATTACTTTGATAATGATGTTGCCCACCAAAATTTTAATGAAATGATTTACTAGAGACAAAGAAGGTATATATATGAAACAAATATATATATATATATATATATATATATATATATATATATATATAGGGGGTTAGCTTGTTAGTACACACCCATGTCATGCCAGTACACACACTCTGGATTAGCTACCCCCACTAAAGATTGATACTAAGACCTCAATTGTTGAAACGAGGTATTTTCACTTAGTGTACCAGTTGAGCCATTGACCTCAAGTGTTGAAACGAGATATTTTTACTTAGTTTGCCAGTTGAGCCATTGATTTGGGTGTTCTTGATTTTGATGTTGCCTATAAGGTATTTGCTAAAATACTTATAAATACCTACTACTGTTTTACACATAGTCAGAGATTGAAAGTACACTTAATGTATTTATAAAAATGTTACAAATGCTTGATTTTAGTTTGAACTTCACTCGAACTTGCCCAAGTTGCTAACCAAACTAAGCTGAGATGGCGAATCATGCTTAGAGACGGCTAAGCCGAGTCAACACTGAGATCAGTTAGTGGCTAGCTCAACTCGGATCAACTTGGTGTACACCCCTTTTGGTAAGATAGTCTGTCTCCCCTATTCTTGGGAAGTGGATTAGGTGTTACCCGTGTAACACTCCACACATCCACCCATTTTTCTAGCTCTTTTCATGATGTGGTCCCGAAAATTAAATTAAGCAGTTCCAAATCTCACGTGGATCACACCACATGAAATGACACTCACTGTTAAAAACCTTCCAAGGCCCACCTTAAGGAAATTTATAATGTTTATTTTCCATCCAAGCCATTGATAAAATCAATCGGACATGGATGAACCAAAAATAAAAATATCAGCTTTATCCAAACTCTTTTTCCTAACAAAAGGTTTTTAATGGTCATTCACCACTTTTTCAAGTGGTGTGGTCCACCAGACACTTAAATTTACGTTTGTTTTGGAATAGCAAACTAATATGATCTGAAAAAACAGATGAACGGCATGGATATACAACACATTCATCAACTTGGGCCACACGGTAAGGGTAACATCTCATCCACTCCCCTATACTTCAACCACCGAAAGCACAGGGGGTCCCACCGGAAGAAGGGTCCAGATCTTTCACAGCTGTGAAAATCGTACTCTCCGCGAGTAGCTATCACATTTCTCCAGAGATTTAGATAAGATTAATTAGAAAGATTGAAAGCACTCTCTTTTCTCTTCTCTACTAAATCCCTCTTTCACATTGGTCTTTTCCAAACATCTCTCTCTCTCTCTCTCTCTGTGCATTGACTGTATGGTGTTCTTCAGGAGCATGGAGAGACGTTGCTCCTTCCGTAGCTCTATCCCTCTCCTTCTGCTGTCGTTGTGGTTGCTGTTGTGTGTGACAGCACGTGCCACAGGAGGTTAGGATACTCACTATCACGTGCTTTTTCTAGCTATTGCGTATAGAGGTTATTAATAGGTGCATTTTATTTCTTTTTTGGATTTATGCAGAAAAAGACCAACTTGTGGTGGGTCCCACTAATTCTCTTCAAGGGGTGAGTCTTTTCATCCTCTTCATTTGGTGGGGGGATTTATTTTGGACCGTACATGAGTTTGGCTCTGTCAACGGGTCGGGTTCGGTCGAGTGCTATAGTGTCTGTATCCGGTTCTCATTTTTGAAGACCCGTACCCGGATCCAATGCGGTATAATGTGTGCCAGTCACCCATCCGTTCAATATGATTGGGCCCATACCAATGTATGGATTATATCTCACACACGTGCCCTTTTGAAGATGGATTGCTTGAGCATAGTCCAGAAATTGGACCGGCACTGTTAAAATCAAGTCGGGTCAATGGGGTACCCGTGGATCTAGGTACCCGCTGACAGCCCTTGGATGGCGGTTACACTTCTCTACATGGTAGGAGATGAAGGTTTTGGGAAGTGGGAGACGTTAATCGGGTCGGGCCCATTTGTTACAAGTGTCTTTTTGTATCTGACAATGAGTTACCCATAGAAGTATCTCGCTGTGGGTGATCTGGTGTGAAACTCCCACAACGGGATTTTATTATCCAGTAAGGGAGTAAATGGGCTGCCATTGGACGGGCTGGATCTTGTCCTAGCTGATCATAAGACCCACATACTGGCCCTAAAACTGGCTAAGCCCATTAGCTATATATAGGCCTAAGCCCATCTGAGCCCACTAGCCAAGTACCCAGTCCTATGGTATTTAATGAGACCATAGACCTAAGGCAAAGTACTACAATTTATGGTACCATACCATCATTTTTAGTACATTAAAACCGTCCAAGTATTCTACCATAACAGTAACAGTGGCTGTTAATATCATATATACATTAAGGTATTCCATAACAGTAACGGGCAACGAGCCGAGTTGGACAGAGCTAGGCTTAACCTAAGTCAATCTAGTTTTGAAATAGACTTGACCCAAACTTGACCTGGCTCGTACCAAGTCCAGTATGCCAAACCCAATCCTAATCCAAGCTCAGCCTAGACCAATCCAGACCAAGTTCAACCTAGTCAGAGGTACCGAGCCGGATTGGGTACAGCAGGTATTCATGGGTTGAAATCATAACTCAAAACTCAAAACCTAGGTGCACCTGCTAGAATTGCAGCCTCTCTATCAGCTATAAGGTAGATCAAGTCAAGTCATTACCGAGTTGGATTTTGGGTCGAGTTAATGGGTGACCTGAACTTGACTTGGTTTGAGTTCTTATTGGACGAAATTTACTCGGTTTGGATCGACTTACCCACTTAGTTCAAGTTGAGTTGGGTTTGAACAAGTTGGACGAGTCAAGTCTACCAAGTTGAGTTGTCCCTAGCCCAACTCTAATAACGGCAGACTATTACATTATAAGTTACAATGACCCTCGCAACAGCTATTATAATAGCAATATTTATTTTTATTTTTTTGAAAAATCTATTTCCATCCTATTAAGGGGCCCTTGTGGGATTTTTCTTTTTCCCCTGTGATACCATTATGTAACCGTTTTGGCATATACCATGGTGTAAGTGGTATGCCCCATGCTGATGATCACCTTACATTATGTTGAGTTAGACTATCTGTTAGTTACTCCAACGGTGCGGTGCGGCCCACACGATAAGTGGACTAGCCTAATTTTCGTGCTAGTTAATCTTCATGGTGGGGCCTACTATTTTCTATTTTTCATGGGAGTGATGTCCTACATAAGTTGAGATACCTTGCCTATAGGTGATTAGTTTTCTCTAATAATTTGGGCTACTTTGAATTGCCATTGGGCCTATTCTCGATAGAAGCCGAGGCCCATGAAATCTTCAACGTCCCTTTTCATTTTCCCTATTGCCTGAATCGTTGACTGCTGGAATCCCATCATACCATTGTAGAGAATGATAGCTGATTCCACCCAATCCCGTCGTGTGGCCATCAGTGGTGCTTAAAATAGAAACCCTCATCTCTTCAATCTCTTCAACAGTGTTCTGGTTCTTAGTCCACATTTCCCGACGTCTGGTGTCCGTTGGTTTTTTTTTTTTTTTTTTTTGAGATGGGCCTGCGCCTGTTTTTCATCTAGTTGGCCTGTTAGACCCGTTTTGATAGTTTTGGGTCCTGCCAGCAGGCCTGATACCAGACCCCATTGTGGGTTGTTTGGTCTAGTGGGCCTCATGCGAACTTACAGTCTGACTTACATGGGTGAAGAACTTCGCCTGGGCTGTACCTGTTGGGCTCATGTATGGACCTATGCTCTTTTAAGTTGTTATCATGGGCCTTGTGTATAGGCTGGAAATCCTTTTAAAGTTTGGAATGGGGCATAAATCCCTAGAGATCTGAACCATCTATAATGTGAGTATGCCATTAATTTAGACCGTTCACTAGGCGGACAATTAGGAATCTAGAGTCATCCTAATAGACTCTTAAGTAACAGACCTTGACTGACCATCTACATAGACTAAAATGTAAGATTTGTCTATCCATCTGTACCAGACTAAATGTTCTAGACTGTTCATATTGTGAATTTTGTGACTAGATTTGAAATGCCCATTGTTGATATAAAGATCATATGCATAGAGTTTAGATTAAGCTCAATTTTGAGCCCATTATCCATTCTTAGAAGTTGACATGGACAAATAAAAAGGGAAGGTGAAACCTGACCGTTTGTTTCAATGACAATTGCCTACCATGCCAAATTGAATTATTTTATTGATAATCCATTGGGGGTAGGATAATAATCGCAATCCTAAGTCTAAATTCGTGGAGTTGGATCTAGTTGGGTTAGCCATCATAGTGACTTCAATAGGTGAAAATTTTTAAGAATCCGGACTTGTAATATTAGGATTCAGGAAAGAAGTTGCATACAATTGAATTGAAGTTCCATACGGGCAGTGACGAAAACACAATTGATCATCGTTTGGTAGTGACATGAACGGTATTGAGTAAATAGTGTTTGTAATGTAAAGCTAAGAAACCCATATCACCTACAAGTGTTGAGTATCTCATATTTATGTAATTTGTATCACTTAGCTTCATGTACAAGATAGTCAATTGCAAGTCATAACTATTTTACACAGGATGAGTGATGATGATGCAATTGATTCTCACCAGAAAAAATCAGTTGGGCCCACTTCATCCTGGGCAGTTCAATTGAAATTATAATATTTTGTCCGATATTCAGTTTTGTTTATAAATTGATTAAAATAAACAAATTGCTAATATGAGTATATTCTGTAACTAGTTGCGATTCCAATTCAAACACATTATACTCCTACCTTAACCGTGTTCAATTATCTCCAATGGAAAGAGACTACAAAGATTGTCTTGGGTTGTTTGCAGCTGCACCTTGCCTTGGAAAAATCGGAACCTCCTAAATCATCTGATGATGGTATTAAGTCAAAGGTTAATTGTTACAAGGCATAGTCCAGATGTAACAGTATGTGTCTCAAAATTATGAAGCATTCAATTTATGACATAATGAGAGGTGCCATGCATAACACGCATAAGGTCAATTTTTTCTTGACTGAAATGGAAAACCGATTCAAGAAATCGGATAAGAATGAGGTGGGTTGCTTATTGAACAAACTAACTTACTCATCATATCGCGAAAAAGGAAACATTCGTGAATACATTATAAAGAAGATCGAAGTGGTATATGAGATATGCTCTTTAGGCCCGTAAATTAAGGATGAGCAATTGATTCACTTGGTCATGAACAACTTACCTCCTCAATACAATACATTCCCAGTGAATTATAATACGCTAAAAGATAAATGGAGATTGGAATAACTGATTTCTTAGTGAGTCCAAGAGGAGAAAAGTCTTAAAATACTAGGTAAGACACAAAATGTTAATCTAGTAACCTTAGGACATGTACATGGACATGGACATAATGAAAAAAGGAAAAGGAAAAATGGTTCTAAAAAGAGATCCTTAACTTATTCGGCTGACAATAAACTTGAGAATAGATCGAGTAATAAGCGGACAAAAAAAATAAAATAATTGTTTCTTCTATAAAAAGTTAGGACATCAGAAGAAAGGTTGCATAAAGTATAAGCAGTGGCTCATGAAGAAAGGTAATAATTCAATCTTAATCCATTTTGAATCCAATCTAATTGATGTGTTGGTAGATTCTTAGTGGATAGATTTGGGTACATTCGTTTACATTTATACTTTGGTTCGAAACTTGTTATAGAGTTGGCCACCAATTGATACAGAATAATTAGCATATGTAGGCAACGATGTTAAAGTTGACATGGAGACAATTAGAGTCTATAGGCTTAGGTTAAAGTTTGGTCATTTATTGGATCTAGTAGATATAGTTTGTGTGCCTTTTATAAGGTGTAATTTGGTATCTGTTTTTCGTTCAGAAAAATCAAGATATTCCTTTAAATTTGAAAATAAAAGTTTGAGTATTTGCTTTAATTTGATTATTATTGGCAATGACTCTATGATGAACAACTTATACCAATTAGACTTTAGTGCCTCACATGTCTATAATATAAATGCCTACATGGAAAGAAAGTATGATTTAAACGAAGACTAAACTATGAAAATTCCTCCATATTGTGGTACATGCAATTAGGCACTATTTCTCGTAAGAGATCGGAAAGGATAGTGTGGGAATGAATTTTTCATTCTTTAGACTTCTCTAACTATGAAATATGCACTAATTGTATTAAGGGTAAACATACCATAATAAGGAAGAAATGTGCAATTAGGAGTGTAGGACTTGTAGAAGTGATACATGTAGATATTTGTGGTCCATTCCTTTCAACATCTTGAAGTGGACACAAATATTCAATTACTTTTATACATAACTACTCTCGTTTTGGGTACCTCAATCTTATAAATAATAAATCAGATGCCCTAAATACTTTTAAAATTTATAAAGCCGATTTTGAAAATCAACTTGATAGGAAGATTAAAGTCGTCAGGTTTGACCGTGGTGGTGAATACTATGACATATATGATGAATCAGGCTGCACTCCAAGACCATTTGCTAGATATGTATAAGATTGTTGCATTGTCACCCAATATGCTATACCTAGAACTCCACAACAGAATGGTGTAGGTGAAAGATGCAATGACGCCCTAATGGATTGTTGAGAATGTGGAGCCACAATTGGGCCGCCTTCGACCGGTCGTGGGGCGTGTTCGACCGGTCGTGGGGGAGACACGATTGGTTGTGGGAGGTGCTCTACCAGTCGTGGGTTCGAGCCCTGATACGACTTAAAGTCCAGCGAGTTGTGCTGTTTTTTTCCCGGGGCCTAGGACTGGTCGTAGGAGAGCTACGACTGGTCGTAGAGAGCTACGACTGGTCGTAGGGGCCTAGGACCGGTCGTAGCGGAGCCAGGACTGGTCATAGGTTACACAATTTGTTCCGCGAAATTACGGATTTGAGTCCTTTCGCAACCGGGATGCGGAAGGAAAGTTGCATAAACTATAAATAGGGGTTCCTAGGGTTTTTCTAGGGTATTCTAAGGAATGAGAAATATTGAGAAATATTTCTAAAGGTGTGGGCTCAGGGTTTTCTATTCTTTCAAGGGAGAGGTTAGTATTTTGCCTTGTAATCTTTGTTTCTTCATAGTGGAAGTTTGCATCCGTGATTTTTTACCCTAGTTTGGGGTTTTTTCCACGTATATCTTGTCTTGTGGTTTGTTTGGATTGCTTTGATCTGTTTCTAGTTTATATTCCTTTTTGTTTATCGTTTGTGGGTGAGGCCTGAGATTGGATCCTGGCCTACTGTGTTGTTGGCGTGCTGCGCAACAATTGGTATCAAAGCTATTGGTTTAGTTTTATTAGGAGCGATGGCAGAAGATGGAAAAAATAGAATTGAGAAGTTTGATGGTTCAAACTTTGCCTTCTGGAAGATGCAGATGGAGGATTATCTGTATCAGAAGAACCTCTACATTTCTCTAGAAGGAAAATATAAGAAACTAGAAAAGATGACAGATGATGAATGGTTTTTACTGGATAGGAAGGCTTTAGGAATGATCCGACTCTCTTTGTCTAAGAGCGTCGCCTTTAATATATCCAAGATGAAAAGGACAAAAGAATTAATGGAAGCCCTAGCCACCATGTATGAAAAGCTCTCAGCATCCAACAAGGTTCATCTTATGAAACAACTATTCAACATGAAGATGTCAGATGGTGGGAGCGTGACTGAACATCTAAACAAGTTCACGAGCCAGTTGGAATCCGTTGGTATCGTTTTTGAAGATAAGGTCAGGGCACTATTGATCTTATCCAGTCTGCAAGACAGTTGGGATGGTTTGGTGATTGTTGTGAGCAATTCTTCAGGATCGACAAAGCTGAAATTTGATGATGTGGCTGGTCTAATTCTCGGCGAAGAATCTAGAAGAAAGGCATCAGGAGTTTCAGGGGATTCAGGGAATGCTCTAAACGTTGAAGGAAGAGGAAGATCGCAGAACAGATGAGGCAATAAACACGAACGTTCTAAGTCGAGGAAGAAGTCCAAGGGATCGAAAGACAAAGACGGGTGTTGGCATTATGACAAGAAGGGACACATGAAACGTGATTGCAGGGCGCTCAAGAAACAAGAAGGAAGTTCTCAAGGAGGGAAGGATTCAGTGAATTTGTCTGAGGGGAGCGACACAGAGGCGTTGATCTTGTCTCTTGATGCAAGGAATGCGTCATGGATTATAGACTCGGGTGCTTCGTTTCATGCCACTTCATGTAAGGAAGTTCTGCGTGATTATGTGTCAGGTGACTTTGGGAGAGTCTAGCTGGGTGATGATGAGTCGTGCAGTATTGTTGGAAAGGGGGACGTTCACGTCAATTAGAAAGACGGAATGATTTTGAAACTGAAGGATGTCAGACATGTACCGAGTTTGAGAAGGAATCTGATCTCAGTGGGGCAGTTGGCTAATACCGGTTATGTGACGATATTCACTAGTGATTCCTGAAAGATCACAAAAGGTGCCTTGGTGGTATCTCGAGGCAAAAAGGAAGGCACCTTGTACGTGACTTCAGGATCGTATGGTTCACTCTCAGTCGCATCAACTGGAGTGAATGGGCAGTTATGGCATCAAAGGTTGGGACATATGAGTGAGAAAGGGATGAAAATGCTGTTGTCAAAAGGGAAGCTACCAAGGCTAAAGTCTCTTGACTTGGAATTCTGCGAGGATTGCATATATGGTAAGCAGAAGAGGGTAAGCTTCAAGAAGACAGGACGCGCTCCAAAGACGCATCTATTGGAGCTTGTACACACTGATGTGTGGGGACTGGCACAGGTATCATCTCTTGGTGGCTCACGTTATTTTGTTTCCTTTATTGATGATGCTAGTAGAAAACTGTGAGTTTATTTCTTAAAGCATAAATACGATGTATTTGATGCGTTTAAGAAGTGAAAAGTTATGGTAGAAAATGAGACAGGTAAAATAGTAAAGTGTCTCAGATCTGATAATGGGGGAGAATATTGTGATAAGAGGTTTGAGGAGTATTGTGCAGCAAGTGGAATCAAACATCAGAAAATGATTCCAGGGACACCACAGCAGAATGGTGTGGCTGAGCGCATTAACAGGACCATCCTTGAGCGCGCTAGGAGCATGAGGTTACATGCAGGGTTGCCCAAGACCTTTTGGGCAGTTGCTGTAAATACTACCGTATATCTTATCAATAGAAGTCCCTCAGCACCATTGGATGGTGAGCTACTAGAAGAAACGTGGACTGAAAAAGAAGTGAACCTTACACATCTCAGAGTGTTCGATTGCACTTCATATGTTCACATTGATGCAGAGTACAGAAAGAAGCTGGATGCGAAGTTCAGGAGGTGCACGTTTATAGGCTACGGGCAGGATGATTTTGGCTACAGGTTTTGGGATGCAGAAAATAGAAAAATCATCAGAAGCAAGGACGTAGTCTTCAACGAAAAAGTGATGCATAAGGACAGTGTGTAGGAAAATAAGGCCAAGAAAAAGGAATTCGTAAAGTTGGAAGAGTTACAGGACATGGGTGTTACTGCGCCACAGGATGATCATGCACAGGAGCATCATGAGGCAGAGCCACAGACACCGGTTGTGAGGAAGTCTACTCGGGAGAGGAGACCCACGGTCCGATACTCACCCTCCTTACATTATCTACTGCTGATAGATAATGGTGAGTCAGAATGTTTTGAAGAGGCATTACAGTCAGATACACGGGTTAAGTGGGAGCAAGCCATGGATGAGAAGATGGACTCTCTTGAGTCTAATCGTACATGGGAGCTAGTCACTTTACCTAAGGGTAAGAAAGCTCTTCATAACAAGTGGGTTTACAGACTGAAGGAGGAGCATGATGGTTCAAAACAGTACAAGGCGAGACTGGTTGTAAAAGGTTTTGAACAGAAGGCAGGTATCGATTTCACTGAAATATTTTCACCGGTAGTGAAAATGTCTACGATTCGCATGGTCTTTAGTATAGTGGCTACAGAGAACTTACATCTAGAGTAGCTAGATGTTAAGATAGTCTTTCTTCATGGGGATCTTGAAGAAGAAATATATATGCATCAGCCGACAGGATACGTGGCACCAGGTAATGAGAACAATGTGTGCAGACTGAAGAAAAGTCTATATGGCCTGAAGCAGGCCCCGAGGCAGTGTTACAAGAAATTTGATAGTTTCATGTCGGGAAACGGTTTTAGGAGATGTCATGCAGACCATTGTTGTTACTTGAAGAAGTTTGATACGTCATACATCATCTTTCTTTTGTATGTTGATGATATGCTTGTTGCCGGTTCAAGCATGAAGGACATCTCAGATCTCAAAAGACAACTGTCTAGAGAATTTGCCATGAAGAATTTAGGAGCTGCAAAATAAATCCTACGCATAAGGATAAAGCGTGACAGGGAAAATAAGAAACTGGTTTTGTCACAGGCAGAGTATATAGCCAAGGTACTTGATCAATTCAATATGAGAGGTACTAAGCCGGTTAGCACTCCATTAGCCAACCACTTCAAGCTATCTAAGGAGCAAGGTGCAAAGATGCAGGAGGAACGGGACTACATGGCCAAAGTCTCATACGCGTCAGCGATTGAGAGTCTCATGTATGCTATGGTGAGCACGAGGCCAGACATTGCTCAAGTAGTGGGAGTTGTTAGCAGGTTCATGAACAACCCCGAGAAGGACCATTGGAAAGTTGTGAAGTGGATCCTCAGATACCTTGTGGGTACTAAGGATGTAGGGCTGTCTTATGGTGGATCAAAAATCAAGCTGCAAGGCTACGTGGATTCAGATTTGGCAGGAGATATCGACAGTAGAAGAAGCACTACAGGTTATGTCTTTACTCTGGGTAGTGCTGCAGTCAGTTGGGTCTCTCAGTTACTAAATATAGTATCTATCAGTATGACAGAAGCAGAATATGTTGTGGCTACAGAAGCATGCAAGGAGATGGTATGGATGCAAGGTTTTATGGAAGAGTTGGGTAAGAAGCAAGTAGATTGCAAGCTGTACAGTGACAGTCAGAGTGCAATACACTTGGCTAAGAATTCAGCCTTTCATTCAAGGACCAAGCATATTGCCATCAGATATCACTTCATACGTTCGTTACTGGAAGATGGATCGATTATTCTGGAGAAGATTCATACAAGTGAGAATCCTGCAGATATGTTGACCAAGGCGGTCACAAGGGAGAAGCTGAAGCACTGTTCAGCTTTGATAGGA
This sequence comes from Magnolia kwangsiensis, assembly GCA_037074715.1. Classification (NCBI taxonomy): domain Eukaryota; kingdom Viridiplantae; phylum Streptophyta; class Magnoliopsida; order Magnoliales; family Magnoliaceae; genus Magnolia; species Magnolia kwangsiensis. Next base: position 139,396,455 of record CM073576.1, on the reverse strand, counting down.
TTGGTGCACTCCGGATGAAGAAGACGAAGGTTTATGAAAATGTGTCTCCAAGTGGGAGATTGTTGAGAATGCGGAGCTACAATTGGGCTGCCTTCGACCGGTCGTGAGGGAGCCACGACTGGTAGTGGGAGGCGCTCGACCGGTCATGGGTTCGAGCCCTGGCACGACACAAAGTCCAACGAGTTGTGCTGTTTTTTTTTCGGGGCCTAGGACTAGTCGTAGGAGAGCTACGACTGGTCGTAGGGGCCTAGGACCGGTCGTAGTGGAGCCAGGACCGGTCGTAGGTTACGCAGTTTGTTTCGCAAAACTGCGAATTTGAGTCCTTTCACAACCGGGATGCGGAAGGGAAGTCGCCTAAACTATAAATAGGGGTTCCTAGAATTTTTTTAGGGTATTCTAAGGAATGAGAAATATTGAGAAATATTTCTAAAGGTGTGGGCTCAGGATTTTCTATTCTTCCAAGGGAGAGGTTAGTATTTTGCCTTGTAATCTTTATTTCTTCATAGTGAAAGTTTGCATCCGTAATTTTTTATCCTAGTTTGGAATTTTTTCTACGTATATCTTGTCTTGTGGTTTATTTGGATTGCTTTGATCTGTTTCTAGTTTATATTTCTTTCTGTTTATCGTTTGTGGGTGAGGCCTGAGATTGGATTCCGGCCCACTGCGTTGTTGGCGTGCTGCGCAACATGGATATGGTGCAAACCATGATAAGTAGTTTGACATTACTAGAATATCTATAGGGTGATGTGATTAAAACCATAATTTATATATCTTTAATAGGGTCCTATAAGGAAAACCCCTTTTGAGTTGTATAATAGGACAAAACTAAGTCTCAGATATTTTCATGTTTGGAGATGTCTTGTTAAGACCAAAGTATATAACTTGGATGAAAGAAAGCTCGATCCTATAACTATAAGTTGTTCCTTTATAAGATACCTGAAAATGTTAAAAGGATATCAATTCTATTGTCATTCCTACTCCATTAGGATTATTGAGACTAAAAATGCTAGATTCATTGAGGATACTGAAAATAGTGGGAGTACGAACATAAGAAATTTTGTATTTGAGGAAGAAACGAATTGTGACTTCTTTCATGACCATTCCGGACCACATGTGTATAATACTGTAGTTAAGCCTGTAATCATTGCAGATCACTACCATAAACCTTTTATACAACCCACTAAGGAAGGAAATCAAAATCAAACTCAAGAAGGTGGGTTATTAAGAAAATCATAGAGAGATGATGCCTACAATTTCAGACGATTACATTATGTACTTGTAGGAGCTTGAGTTTGACATATGGGTGGAAAAGGATTATGAATCCTTTACACATGATAAACAAAGTGCTAACTCCTCTCGATTGATTGATGCCATGAAGGATGAGTTAAAATCCATAGAGGACAATCAACTTTGATATCTTGTTGAATTACTCCTATGAATAAAGTCAATTGGTAATAAATAGGCGTTTAAAATCAAATATGACTATATGAGTAATACTAAAAGATATAAAGCCAGACTTGTTTTCAGTGATTTTAACTAATGTTAAGACATTGATTTTAAGGAGACATTTTCACCAATATCTAAGAAAAACTCGTTCATGATCATAATGACTCTTGTGACTCATATGGATTTGGAGTCGCACTAGATAGATGTAAATACTGTGTTTTTCAATGAATAACTAAATGAGAATATGTACATGTTGCAACTGATTGTTCAAAACATATGGTGTGCAAACTCAAGAAATATATCTAAGGGTTGAAACAGGCATCACGACAGTTGTACTTAAAGTTTTATGAATTGATTTTCTCATATGGTTTTGTAGAAAATACTACAGATGAGTGTATATATGTCGATATCAGTCGGAGTAAGTTCGTCATATTAGTTTTGTGTGTTGATGATATTTTGTTGGCAAGTAGTGACATTAAGATGATGTAACACTAAGAAATTTCTGTCTCAAAGTTTTGAGATGAATGATCTTGATGATGCCTCATTTGTTATCGGTATTGAGATATGCTGAGATAGAGTACATGGACTACTTAACTTATCACAGAGGACTTATATTGATAGGGTACTTGAAATATATGGCATGCAAACTATGCTCCTAGACAATTGCCTATTGTAAAGGGTGATAAAATCATCCAGTTTTTATGTCCTAAAAATAATTTAGAAAAGAATCGTATGAAAGAATTTTCATATGCGTTAGTAGTAGGGAGTATCATGTATGCTCAAGTCTGCACACAATTGGACATTTCTTTTGTAGTTGGAATGTTGGGTAGATATCTCTCCAATCCAGAAATGCAGCATTTGGTAGCTGCAAAGAAAGTATTGCGCTACCTACAAATGACAATGAACTTCGGATTCACATTCAGAAGGTTTGACCATTTGGAGTTGGTTGGATAATTAGATACAAATTATGCCGGCTACGTCGATACAAAGAAGTCTACTTTATGATACATTTTCACGATGGTTGGTGGGGTTGTGTCTTGAAAAAACGTGAAACAATCGACTACAACCTCATTCACCATGAAAGCTGAGTTTACTGCTTGTCATGAAGTATCAAATCATGCACTATGGTTACAACGTTTCTACTAAGATTTTTGGGTATTGGAGTATATCTCAAAATCGTTGAGAATCTTTTATGATAACTTAGATGTGGTTTTCTTCTCAAGTACTAATAAAGCGTTTGTTAATGTCGAAGCATATTGACATCAAGTATCTTGTTGTGAATGAAATAGTTTAGAATTGTCTAGTGTCTTTGGAGTTCATCGGTACTAAGAAAATGATTGCGGATCTACTTACTAAAGGGCTCCTCATCACGTTATTTCAAGAGCATATGAGATCTATAAGAGTTATTGATCCCACATATGTATTTAGTTAGTGAGGGTTGAGTGTGATTCATTTTTGTAGACATATATAGAGATCTCATTTATAAAGTTTTTAATAATTTTGATATAAAGTTACTTTTTTTAATTCTCTTTAAGTATGTGCTATTTATTTTGAGTAAGTGGAACTAAAATCTTAACTTGTTGAAGATATTTGAAAGCTCTAGAGCCTTTTGAGGATAAACATATATGATCACATTACGTGTGTAATCCTCATTCCACACTTCCCTATCCTTAATTTATATCATTAAGATTAGTGGTATTTGTGACCATGCTTAGTCTCACTTCGCCAAGATTAAATGTTGTGATGACTACTACATTTTAATACTAGTAGTCTTAATGGATTAGATTGTAGAAGCATTGCCTATATTATCCATAGTTTGAATTGGTTAACCATTCGGATGTTTTCTTCAAAATTTAAACATGTTTTCGAATGTTTTTAAAGTTGAACATTGACATTGATCAATGTGGCTCAAGTGAGAGAATTTAAGAGGTCTATAAGGTGGGCCTAATTAATCAACGGTTTGAATCTCGCTTAAGGTTGGATAATGTCATCGGGCATATTAATAGACCTCACTCAAGTTGTGATTAATCTAGAATCATGTAGGAGTGGTGCGCTATAACTGTGTTACACGTACAATGTTCTCGTTGGACTAGGATTGTGAAATTCATGTAAAGCCTATGGGAGAGAACTTTTGATGGGTTTCAAACTCCTCACCCTCAATAAATATAAAAATAGAGTTGAGTCCCTAAGTATATACCTGTTTGAATCCTCTATTCTCATCTTCGATGCAATGCATAATCATTTTAATTTCGCAATTTATTTTTTTACAAAATATTCACATGCAATTTACATTTAATGCCTTCTCGGCTCCCACTGTACAACATTTGAGCATGCAAAAGGTGGCCTACACAAAAAGATCACTCGAGTTAAAAACTAGGATGGTCCACCCATCAGGGTTGCTACACCATCAACTTCAATAGAAAAACTATGGTCTAACTCAACAAATGGGTATGGCCCACCAAATGAGTTTATTGCTCCAAATTTTGACTCGAGAGATCTTTTTGCCATGGCCCACCTTTTTATGGCTAGGATGTTCTACACAAGTGCTAATATCTTGATCCACATGGTGCTAATATCTGTTTTGGTTCTTTCTAATGCATGAATATGTAGGAGAATGAAGTGGAGTGTAAGAAGAGTAGAATGCATTGCAAAGAGGATAACGATGAAGTGAAAGAGAACATGTTTGAGACTGGAGATTACATCTATACCAATTCCATCCCTTAGACCGCGTTTGGATATCCATGCATGAAAATTGCATTCCAGATGGAATTGAAATATAAGTCTATATAACATAGTTCCTTGAATTGGGTCATTTGCACGGTCTCTTAAATGATAAACTTTGGGCAGAATCAAAGCCTAATCAGCCGACTCACACCCAAGATCACACTATCAGTAGAGAACCATCTGATCCAGTGGACATGCAAACACAACCCCAAATTGCGTTCTTGCAATATATTTGCATTTTGTATTTTAGTGGAGGGTACTACTTTGTTGTTGATTACTGATTAAGTAAAATTTTCTTTTAGTCTTGGGTTGCAATTTTGCACACACAAATTTTTATATGGTTATAGATGTTCTACTTGTGGTCAGTGCATGATCAGTAAATCTGGATGGTCCATCAGGTGGGTTTTACCATGGATGATCAGTGGTACAAAAATCATATAGGTTGGACAATCTAATCCTCAAGAACAATGGTTATACCTAAAAATTCTACATGACTCAATGTCCAGATAGGTGGGCAAACTTAAAAGACTTGGCAGAGTCGTTACTCAGTTTGATATTTGGTAAATAAATTAAAATTACTTAAAATGTTAATAAATATATTTAAATACTCTTTTAAATTTTATTAAAAACTAGTTGATCATGTGAGTAACTCAGCTCTGGTTACTATGAGTCGCATTGATTCGACCAGTGATCTAGTTTGAAATCTTGCTGAGTTGAGTTAACTCAATTGAGCTTTTAGCCGAGTCACCAAATTACATATTAGCGTGGACTTCTTACTTATGAATGTGGATACAAATTTCTTTTTTCACTGTCGAATTGTTTGACTCACATGGATGGGGCAACTACAATTGGATGATAATGTAGTTGTTCCATCACATAACATGGTATGGCCCACCAAATGGATGATGTTTTAAGATCTATGGAGCTTGATCGAGAGGGTATTTTTATAATTTCACATAGAGTTTTATGTAAAGTCTAGTTCAGGGGTAATATATATTCTGGAAAGAGAGAGAACGGTCATTATATTGAGTGTCGCAATGTCTCTTTTGCTTATGAGCATAATGGATTGGTGTGAATTCATAAACTTATCGAAAGGGGAACCGCGTAAATCTTTGTGTTGTGGTTTGCACTTTTTTCTCTACTTTCTTTTAATTTCAATCATGCTTTGCATGTGGTTGAGATTGGATCTTTCTCCTAACATGATGTACATCACTGATGGTATAACTATGTGTGGTGGAGGGCAATGAATCAAGATATGATGACTTGGATAGTATAGGGCGATAAGATGAAGCTGATCTACAATTTGCAACCACCTCTTTATAGCCTCTGATGACAAGCTAAAGGGGTCATTTACATACATCAATTATCTTGGTTAGTAGTGAGTGGGGCCATAATAAAATTATAATTAGTCATTCAAAAAGGATGAAAAGCTTAAGGATGTTGTTTTCAATAGAATTGAAGTTATGTGGAGGAAGTGAAAACATACCTTAAGTGTGTTATGATTGTTGCATACCTATGATGATAGAACCATACACTGTAATAACATGGCCCCCACACACACATGTTGGATTTTATCTTTAGAAAACTTGTGTATAAGCGAATTTGAATTTCCAATCAATCTGAAAATATTTGTAATACTAAAAAGAGAAGTGAGTCCTTTTAGAATTTAGTAATTAATTAAGATGAAAAGAAAAACCAAGTCTATAAATAGGGGGAGAATTCTTGGCCCTTTTCATGTGCTTAAACGTGTGATGTCCCATCTCAACACTACATATAAGAGAGAGAAATAGGGAGAATGTGAACTAAGATGATGATCAATACCATTGGACGTGTGAACCACTAATTGTGATTGCTCTTCTTCAAGATCTAATGTTCCAAGTTCTAGCACCTGAGATCACATAGTGCAAGCATATGGCGGGCTATCTGGAATGACTATCAAACTTATAGGAGTAAGTTTGGGATGTTCTTGGTTCAATTTCAATGAGTTGTAGATGTTTTGGATCGATGTAAAATTCATGAGATTCTGCTAAGTTAATAATTTATATGTGTTCTTGATCTGATATAAAATTTATACAATTCTGTTAAGATCTAGATGATTGAAAAAACATACAAACCTAACCAAAATTTTATAAGACAATGCATTAATGCTTCATAGGGCATCATGTTGGGAAATTAGAAGGCAGGTAAAGATGTTGAGATGTATATGTGAAAGGGCTGGGAAGGATTGAATCGATTTGTAGTCATCTTGATCATGTGGAATGAAGATCGAAGATGACCCAAATGAGGAAAGCCTTTTATTTAGTCATGAAGGGCGAGAAAAGATGATGAGAGTAAGATCTGAAAAAACTTAAGCATGAGGAGAAGAGATTGAAGACTTGCTCACATGCCTCTATGTAGGAATAGAAAATAGATGAGATATTATTCATAAAGCCAACCTCAAATACCTAGGGCGAGAATATCATTTTTCTTGAACGAGTATGGCCGATCTAATCAATGAGCATGTAGCTTAAAATCTGCTTAGCAAGATGGCAATGGGCTTATGTGGCTAAGAAGGGTCTATACCTTGGCTAATCATGTTGGATAATCATGGTCTTGTTTGTGTGTCAGCCATGCAATAGCGAGTCACAAACTGCCATCAAAGAGAAAAACTTTGATATCCTAGAAGAGCATGATGCTACACAAACACTCCCATTAATTTATACCAATTATACATGTAACAAGTATGTGACTTACCCTTAACTTATAGCGACAACCTTGTCTTGGTCCTACCCTAACCTTATCCCAGCTTGACACTCTAGGGTGATAGCCTAAGTTGGGGCCTCCATAGCCCATTAGGCATTATTAGGCTAGGCCAAGGCTAACTTTGGTATGGCCCTGGCCCAGCCCATTGCCACCGCTAAAGGTTAGGAGTTTTGTAATTTTGAGTTTTAGGCGGCTACAAATAAATTAATCTGAAATGATTCATTATGGGGCAAAAATAGTGCTTTTTTAGCTGTTGTTATTGCTTGTATCATTATGTTAGTTGCAGTGGCTGTTATGACCATTGTTACCTTTAGGAAATACCTTAGTTTTAGGAAACTTATATTATATATGGAGTTTAAAGGCCTGTTTGTTAACACTTAATTTTTCCACTTAACGAGGAATTCAGAAAGCGTTCGAAGTTTAGTGGTGTTTGTTAATGCTGAACAAGGAAAGCGCTCCATTATTTTTAGCCAAAATTTTTTGGCGAAAGGGGTCTAGCTTGATGGTGAATCAAGAATGATCTGTGATTATTATTTTTAAATCCAAAATTGCCCTTTACCAAAAATTTTCAGTGAAAGGAGTCTAGCTTAATGGTGAATCAAGAATGCTCCGTGATTATTATTTTTTAATCCAAAATTGCTCTTTGCGATAGAGATTTTCTCCCTTACATAATACATGATCAACTTTTAATGTTTGATACTTCTCTTAGCCCACCATGATTTATGTGTTAGATCCACACTGGCCATCAACTTTTATATATCATTATAAAATATGATGTGGAAAAAGATGCACATCCAAAGCTCAAGTGGGCCATATGAGATGAAACAGTGGGGAAAGGTATGCCCACCATTAAAAGCTTCCTAGGCTCCACCTTGATGTTTATATTCCATCCAAAATGTTTATAAGGTCATTTTCATTGAGATTAAATAAAAACACTAGGAACTTAAACTGATATAAAACTTTTGTTGCCATATAAATGTTTCATTGGTGGCCACTAAATCCCCACTGTTTCCTTTCGTGTGGCCTATTTAAGTTTTGGATAGACCTTTTTTTTTGGTCCCACGTCCTAAAATGATCTCAAAAAATGGCTGGACGAAGTGGTTTTCTCCCAAACATTTCTGTGGGCCCCACACAAAATCCTTGCTGAGAAAGGCTTTCACAGGAAATCCCCATCTGTCACTAGCCAATCGGACGGGGATTAGATACATGTTGAGTAGCGAGACTTGCTACTGAAGTGACGTGACCAACTTCTGTGGACCCAAGCATGATGTATGTTTTGTATCCACACCGTCCATCCATTTGGAGAGATGATATTAGGGTATAATCCAAAGAATGAGTCGGATCCAAAGCTTGAGTGGATCCTACTACAGGAAACACTGGGAGAGTGACGCCCACCATTAAAAAGTTCTAAGGTCCATAAAAGTTTTCGATCAAGCTGATATTTGTGTTTTCCCTTCTTTCATGTCTGCTTTAACACATGAACAGGTTGGATCTAAAAAAAAACATCATGGTTGACCTTTGGAAGGTTTCAACGGTGGGTGTCACACTCTCCACTGTTTTTTGTGGTGGGATCCTTTCCAACATTGGATCTACCTCATTCTTTGTATCATGCCCTATACGATGTGAATACAAAGCATACATCAGAAGTTGGTCACATCACTTCAGCAGCGCGTATTGCTAATCAACTTGTCAGTATCTAATCCCCCTCCTAGCCAGTCCGAAACGGTTGGCTACTCTACTTGCCACCGCCCGGTGGCTGGTGGTCGGTGCTCTATGGTCCATCATGATATATGTTTTTCGTTTATTCCGTTAATCCATTTTTACAGATCATTTTAGGGCTTTATCTAAAATCTGATACAGATATTAATCTCAGGTGGACCACACCACAGGAAAACAATAGTGATTGGATATCCACCATTAAAATCATCCTAAGGCCCACTATATTATTTATTTGACTTCCAATCTGTTGATTAGGTCATATAGTCCCAGATGAAGGGAAAAAAACAAATATCAGCTTGATCCAAAACTTTTATGGCCCCAAAATGTTTTTAATTAAACACTCATTCAACACTGGTTCTTGTAATGTGGTCCACATGAGAGTGGGATATACCTAGATTTTAGTCTTATATCCTAAAATGATCTGGAAAACTAAATGGATGGCATGGATGAAACACATACATCATGGTGGGGCCCATAGAGCACCAACCACCAGCCATTGGCTAGGCAGGGGAGTAGCCAATTCGTTTCCCAGCCAATCTGCCTCCCAATCTTGAGAAGCGGATTGGCTACTCCCAAGACACCATCCGGTGGCTGGTGGTTAGTGCTACGTGGGCCCCACTATGATGTATGTGTTTCATCCATTCCGTTCTTCCATTTTTATAGATCATTTTAGGGCTTGATCTAAAAAATGAGAGGGACATAAATCTCAGGTGGACCACACCACAGGAAAACAATAATGATTAGATAGCCATAATTAAAATCCTCCTGAGGCCCACTGTACTATTTATTTGACATCTAATCCGTTGATACAGACCGTGGGGCCCACCGTAATGTTTGTGACTACATCCATGCTGTCCATTCGTATAGAAAGTTCATTCTTAGGCGTGATCCTAAAAATGAAGCAGATCCAAATCTCAGGTGGACCATAGTACATAAAACTGTGGTAAATGACAATTAGAAATTTCTTGTAAGCCACAAAAGTTTTGGAATAAGATGATATTTGTGTGGTCTCTTCATTTAGGTCCTTTTGAACTTATCAATAGTTTGGATGGAAAATAAAATTTTGGTGGAATCCATGAAGTTTTTACTGGTATGGATTCAATCACGACTATTTCATATAGAGACGGGCCAATGTGTCAATTTAACATGTTTCAGACATTTCGGACGTTGTTTAACAAACAAGTTGTTTTAGACTCAATGCTTAATTTTCTGACTTTAGATTCAGACTATAGATTCAGATTTCATTTCAGGCTTTAGACTTCATATTTAACAAACGGGCCCTAAGTATATTGAAACCTAAGTTCTATCTATTATCGTTCACAACCCCAAGTGTAGGGTCGCGATGTAGTAATAATTCAGTGATACCGAAATCATTCCACAGGGACTATGTGGTTGAGAACACGACTAGAACTAAACGAGAGTTGAGATTATGGTTTCCAGCGAGATTAAAAAGGTTTTAAACAATAATTAAAAAGCACTAAAAATTAGAAATCCCCACCTAACAAATTCTAAAATCAATTCGTTCATTCAAGTAGATACTTAATTAGAATCAAATTCTAATTCATTCGAATAAAAAGATAACTCTGTAAATTCAATAACCAACATTCAAGTAAGATATGTGAATCTCATGAAGATCCAGGCAATTGATCGCATGAAATCAAAAGTATCTATTGTACCTGAAGTTAATAATAAATCAATGAATTTTAAAGATCAATTCCTTCTCCAAACTAAGAACTCAATCAACACAATCAAAATTCAACATTAAAAACCCTTAAACTTGAATTAAAAATGAATTATAGAAGAATTCATCAAGAGGTTCAGCCCTTAGCATTATTCAAGAGATTAACTTAGCATAGCTAACATCTTAAAACAAAAACAAGGAAAACTAAAAAAGCAAACTAGAACCAAAAGATTAAGGAAGGAGAACAACTCTAGAGAAGTTTTGCCTTAACATGCTCTCTCTACTAAACCCTAATTTGCATCCCAATTAGCCTTGAAATGTTTGTTTATATATCAAAAATTCACACCAACTTAAGAAGTTACATACTTTAGCACTTACATGCACCATCAAATGATGTACTCAATCGATTGACATAGATCAAAGATTCTTTGGTTGATCGAACTTCCATTCTTGATCAATTGAATATGATAAAAAACATCTAACATGCAAATTAAAAAATTAGCTGATCGAACGAACTTTGCACTCTTGATTAAATGAAAGTGTCTAAATATGTTCAACAAGTTTTTTTTAGGAATTTGAAGTATTCTAGATACAATGCTTAGTCAACCTTAAATGATTAAAGGTCAGTTGATCGATTGATCGAAGGATTTGGTCAATCAATCGATATGCTTGTTGTTTTCCTTCAATTTGGTTCAATGCACTTTGATCTTCAATTTCCTCATTTAGTACTCGTTGTATCTTTGGCACTTCGAATCTTCAACTTTAATATTTTATCATTCAATTATTCAATTCTTCACCCTTTTTTAGACTTCATCCTCTATTATGAGCCTGTATTCGACTTAAAACTCCATAATATTCATCTTGCATATTGAAAACACATCTAAGCAAGTCATTATAAAATTCGAATGTAAGGGAAAACAAGACATAATTATAGGGGATAAATCTGTAATATTTAGCTCTTAACAATTATTTCAGTTGTTTTTTTTATTTATTTTTATTTTTTTATTTTTAATTTCTCTTGCTTAATTGACCATGACTTTGGAACCCAGCATTGGACCATCACGTGCCATCAGCTGATGTGAGCATGAGGAAGACAAGTTGCACATGCACCTCATTTTTGCATCCTCTTGAGTATGAAACAAATATAACTTAAGGGTGTGTCCGGATATTTGGAATCCACGAGGAAATAGAATTAGATTCCCTTGACAAAGCGGCTTGGTCTATTTAAGGGGATGGAAAACAATGGATCCCATGATATAATCATTACACTTGCCCATAGTAATAGTTCCGAAGGTGACCGTCGTTTAACAGAACTGAAATTTCTACTTGTCTCTAACATACTTCATTTTTGAAATCTAATTTTCGATAGTAAGAAAGGAAACCACCATGAAATCTCCACGGAATCCATGTATCCAAACACGACTAGCTAGAGTATTCCGTTTCGCAACACTTATACATAGCTTGACAACAACCTTTGACATTGTGTGTTGCGATGCACATGGAGCAGATTCGGAACTCAAGATCAGATTTAATAATTAAATTAGTAATATCTAGACCAGTAATAAATGAACTTATATGAGTCTTATAATGGATTGATTATCCCTCACGAGCAAGTTATCTAGCGATTCAGTTCAAAATCTTAAAGTAAAGTCAAGCGATGGAGTTCTAGATCAACTATGGTTATTTAGTAACTCCACTTTTCAAGTATATGGGAATGTATATCATATACGAAATGCTTATTACATGGGTCTTCCCTCAGATGGATCATATATCAAATTCACCATAATTGAACAATCTTAACCCTTAGATGAGTCTTAAAGTATTTGCTTGTTTCGCAATTATTCATTTTATTCTTCCAAAAGTCCCTCAAACCTAATGGTTAGGGACCCGGAATATAATGTTTAGGACTGTCCAATCAATATGAGTTTTTGGATTACCTAATCATCAGGTCCAATCTTGTAAAAATTTCCATATATTCACAAATCTAGTATTTTATGACTTAGGGAAAATAATTTAACAAATATTAGTAGAGACCATGGTTCAAAAATCCGAAAACTCAACTCAACTTGATGTCTGGTCAGGTTGAATCAGCTCAAATTTTTTTTACTTTACTCAAACATGGTATGTAATAAATAATGCTTCGACAAAACATATAAAGCATTTGAAATCAAAACGTAAATGGCTGATCATGTGTTGGTTGTGGGACTCGACTTTGTGCTAATTAAGGTGGTGAATTTGAAACCCATTCTCTTCTTTGGTCTTTTATTTTAAAAAGAACGGTCAACCATCCACAGTCCAAGTGATGAGTTAGTGTAAGGTAAAGGCTCTAAAAGGGTAAGTGAGAGTCCCAAAAAGATGTGGATGAAGACAGTAATAAAAGGCTTGATAATCTATGAAGTATGATCATAGAACATAATTCGTGTAGTTGATCCTAATTAGTTGTGATAAGTCTCGGATGATTATGATGAATGGTTGATTATTCAAGTCAGTATCCTAAGTTGCCACGAGTCACATCAACTTGACCAAGCTGACTCGAGAAGTCTCATTGATTTGAGAACGAGTAATGTTCATGAGCCGAGTTTTCTAGTGACTCGGCTCAAGATTATCTCATTGAGTCAAATTGACTCAGCCAAGCTACCAATCCATCCACTTAGGTTTAGAACTATGCAGCCATCTTAGTCTAAATCATTATTTGGGCTCCCCCCTTTCCTGATGTGCTTTCCAAACATACCCTAAAGAAGATGAAGTTTCTTCTTCACTGACTGTGTCATTCAGATAGGTGATGATTGCTATGCTTGGAAAGTCTCTTATTTTAGGTGTTTTCCAATCTTTTCTGTTGAGGAATATCCAAACACATCATAATATAATAGTCTTCGATCCCAAAGTCAAATGTTTGAATGAGCCCAATTGCCAACTAAACTCATTTTAATGCCCTAGTGGGGGCGGCTAACAGTGAAGTGTGAACTGAGAGTGGGGTGTACTCACAAGCTAACCAAAAAAAAAAAAAAAACTCATTTTAATGGAAAAAAAATGAGGGCCGTTACTTAGAAGTCCATGTAGATTAAGGATCGCGAGTGTGAGCCCACTATCCATGTGTATGGCATCCAAGCTGTCCAGAAGGATCGCTCTACTGTAAAAGTTAGACACCACAAAAATCAGTCAAATCCATTAATCATGTGGGCCACCATGTGAATTGTGAGATATTTTTGTAGTTGTCAATTTTTCTCTATGATATAACCCTACATAATCATTGAATAGCCTGATTTTTAGAGTATCCCATTTTTATGGTGGGGCTCACTTTATGTGTGGTTAGATGGAGTTCACATGAAACATGGGCCCCACACATGTACTATCAGGGATATAGGTGATAGGCAAGGTGAACATGTGTTTAAGTTTTAAATGAAGATGAATAAATTTTTACACGCAGGTCTTGTAAAATGAGATTATTGTATGAGGACCTGTAGAGGAATTGCATGTGCACAGCACACACGTGTGCAAGACCTTACACGTTCATCCACGTCAATCATTCAAATATGGGACCATCTAAAGATTATCTCATCCACAAAATAAGATTGAATAGACAAGTCCTAGCCTAACCTTCAGTTAGTGGCATTTCTTTCATTGAATTTATACTGCTTTTGCTTTTATCATCCTGACCGTCCATTTTTTGGCCAGCAATCAAATGGTTAAAATCATTCCGTTCAGTACCAGTTTTGGGTTGTGTTTGATCCACCATGGGCCACACCATTTGGGCATTTCAAGCTGAGAAAGACAAATGCCACATGTGCATGAGTACGGATCATGGTACTCTGGCAGTATATCAAATAACTCATCTATTATAACGTTAGTTTGATGTCCACATCTTCGATTACCCTGATACGCCGGCACTAAAATATAATACAAGTGGCATATATTAACCCAAGTTTAAAATATGGAACTAAATCGGATTGGTCGAGCAAGCCTAGCTTCTGATTAGTGATAAGATCATTAGATATTTTTCATTTATAGATGTTGAAAAGACATCTGCTAATCTCGATCGTCCAATAATGAAATTAGTTTATAGTTCATGGGAAGTGTCCACCAATCACAGATTAAGATTTTTCTACCAATCTGATTTTTGGGTGATGACTGGTGTGTCGTAGATATTTCCCACAGTTTGGACAGCTTAATCTAAGTTAATATATGGCCAGTTCATAATTTCTGGGCACCCGGGAGTACCGAGTATCATGCTCTACCAGAGTGTCAAATAACTCCCCATGTGCCAAGGATCCAAGATGGGTTCACCCAGAATGAGAAATGATACAGTGGGTAGGTGCATGGAAACCTATTTTTTTATGCACCTAGTTGCATCTGGACCTGGTGGTGGAGGCCAATGGGCTAGTGATCCTTACACCACCTAGTTGGTGGAAAAGCTTATTTATTTATTTATTTAAAACTCGGATATTTCATTACTCCGCACAAATTTACAGTCCTTTAGGGGAGTCCAAACAAAAAGGAGCGGACCCCACCACCACTGTGATATATGTGTTCTACCATGCTGTCCATTTACTTTGCCAGCTCATTTTAAGTCATGGGCCCAAAATGAAAAAGATCTAAAACTCAGTAAACCACACCAGTGGAAATAACGGGGGATTTTTTTAAATTTTTTTTTTTTGAAATTATTTCTTTTACACGCCCACTCACACCACACAGTGAAATTTTACTACAATGGGTACTCAGAGCCCGTGACTTCGTGTTGAAACAGTGGGGATTGAAATGCTTATATGTCATCTAACTTGTTCATGATCACATAACCCTACTTGGGGGCCTACCATAATGCTTATTTGCCATCTAACCTATTCATAAAATTGGATAACCTTGGTTGAAGGAAAATACAAATATCAGCTTGATCCAAAACTTCCATGCCCCCCCCCCCTCTACTTGGGGGCCTACCATAATGCTTATTTGTCATCCAACCTGTTCATAAAATTGGATTACCTTGGTTGAAGGAAAATACAAATATCAGCTAGCTAGTTGAGTGGTATAGCGATTACCAACCAATCCATGTTGGTGGCATCTTCAACTAGCTTAATTTATATGACCCACTTGAGACCCTGACTAGGTAATAATTTGATTTTTTTTTTTTTTTTTTTTACTATATTAATAAAATTAAGCATTTAGCCCAGTTAGTAGGAGCACTCTCAGTAGTTGGATAGGTTAGGAAATCGATTTAAAATATCGCATGATTTTGTTTTGCCAAAACCCACAAAAATTCTTGAGGAATGTTTTAGAATCAGGGCTATTCCTCTATTTAAAGGGAAGATTTGTTGGAAACTCTTGCAAAAAACCCTAAACCAACCGGAGCAACTGTAGGAGAGAGAGAAACCCTATGAACGAGAAGCTCATGCCAGTAAGTTTTCATTGATATCTCTTTTAATTTTCTATTTTCCTTGTTCAGAAACCATATGTCTAACCAATGAACATTGTAGATTAACACTATGCCGTTGTTTGGATTTATGGAGAAGTTTGATAATAAGAATTAAAATTTAAGCGAGATACAGTGTTTTGATAGATCAGTTATGCAAATTCCAGTCGCTTTGCTCTAAGAAAACTCAAACATATGGATCTTACGGCCAAATCGTGTAAAGCCTCAAATCCTAGATTAATCCGAAAAATGAATTTCTCACAATGATCAATAGAAAGCATTTTTGATGATAAAAATAGTTCAAAATCACTTTGACTTTAGAAACCATATATTATGGATATGAATAACTCGTTGTTTTCCTAGTTTTCGTTGATAGGGGATTAGTAGTTAGTATTGGGTCAAATCGCTGTATTCATCGACTTTATAAAAGCGTGAGAGATGGAGTAGAAATCTTAAAATTTCTAAAAAGCAGATCGTAGGACAGACAAATAGAAAAAACACGTCCAACTTTGATCAATCAATCAAAGAGGTCAATTTCCAGAGACTGAAAACCTTAATTCAAATTCTGTTCCAATTGATCGAGGAGAATCTCGAGTAGTCTTGATTGATTGAACATATCAACCGAAGTCAGCTATTTTTTTCTAACGAACAAACTGATTTAATTTGACCAAGCTTAATCGATTGACTAGCAAGGTTCAATCGATTGAAGGTAACAAAAAGTGTCCAGAGACTTAAGGAACTAAATTCAAATTTGATCGATCAATAGTCGAGTGATCAGAAGATTGATTAAGTACCCTCAAGCTGTCTCGATCAATTAACTGCATTCATCGTCAGTTCCTGTTGTTTTCAAAAATTTAAATTTAAGAGTTAATAATGGGTCATCTTGCTTGGATCAAGGTAGACCCCACTTGTTGGAATAATATGATTGAATTATGGTATGCTAAATTATTTTAATATGAATTTGAAACATAGTTTCTAAAGCATTCGATTATTCGTAGGATTTGACCTTACCGTAAATAGGTGAGTGGATTCCAACGTGTTTTATACTTGTACGGTTACGATAAATGTTGTGGTTGCTATAATGATAATGATTGATATGATTGTCGTAATTGATGGAATGATTGTATTGATGTGCTAACATGATCTTTTTTGTATATGTATTGAGGTGTCTTTGATAAATCTAATTATGCAAACATGTCAAATATCCATATTATGAATATGTGGTTTTCTTCTTAGAGATAGAGATGCGTTTGTTGGCTTTATATTTCGATTCATAGACATTGAGCATACATTACATATGCATCTATGATTGAATGCATACACACATTGTCCTTGAGTTCCCGGGGGATCTCCTGAATGGTTACACCTGGTAGACTCATTACCAGATGTCCATGATAGTGGAAGCCTACTCATGAAGTAGATGTATGATTACCTATGCCTATTTAGGTAGATGTCTGACCGGTACAGATTGTCCATGCGTACTTGTGGTGGATGTCTGAAGGGTACAGTTTTTGGGATGACGGATATCCAACCTAAGCAAGTGGACGACTATTCCACTTGACATGCATATTATGACAATTTTGCATCTATACTCATATTGCATAAATAGTATTTCAATTTAATTGTGCTACATATGAACCATACTGAGTTCATTAACTAGCCTGCCTAGCTAATGTTGTGAATTAACAACCGTACAGAGGTGAACGATATAGGACGATCTAATTAGGCACCAAAAAATGAGGCCGGGTTGGTGGATGAAACTTAAGACCAATGGTTGTATTTGGTGGAAGACAAGTTCACTGCATTAGACGACTGAATTAATTATGAGATTGATTTTATGAGTTTTAGGCTGTGTTTGTTAACGCTGAATTTTTGCACTTAACGCGGAATAGAGAAAATTTTCCATGTTTAGTGGTGTTTGTTAATACGTTATTTACGCAGAAGACAGAAAGTGCCAAGTGATTTTTCACTGAATTCTTTCCGTGATAGGAGTCTGGCTTAATGGTGAACATGGAATGCGCTCCATGATTTTTCATTAAACAAAAATTTTTACTTCCAAAAGTACCCTTTTTCAAATAACTACGACAAATTTTTTCTTTTAAATTGTTTGCGAAATACAAAATTAATCTTTAACTTGTGAAACTTCTTTATGCCCCACCATGATTTATGTGTTTGATCCACACCGTCTATTAACTTTTTCAGATCATTTAAGGTGTGAGCTAATAAAAGAAGCAGGTCCAATGATTAATTGGACCACAAGGTGGGGATTGAACGTCCACTGTTAAAAACCTCTTGGGAGCTGGAGAAGTTTCGGATCAAGCTGATATTTGTGTTTTCATTTCATCCATGTCTACATGACTTAATGAATAGGTTGGATGGTAAAAAAACATCACAGTGGCCCTTAGAAAGGTTTCAATGGTAGATGCCATTATCACTGCAGCATCCTTTGGTGTGGTTCACTATAGTTGTGGACCTGCTTCATCTTTTGAATATTATATTAAAATAATCTAAGAAAAGGGATAAACGGTTTAGATGTGCTGATGCATTATGGTGGGCCCGTCCACAGAACTGCCCGTTCTGAGCTAGGGACGGGTGGGGGTAGTACGCAATCCACGTACCTTTAAACCGTCCGTACAACTCAGGGCTCAATGAGCGTCAACGCAATGCACGTACACTGGTTATATAGCTAGTGTGTGGTTGTGCTCTGTGAGCCCCACCATGATGTATACGTTTCATCCATGCTATCCATCTATTTTTATAGATCATTTTATGATATTACAAGAAAAATGAAGTATATCCCAATCTCAAGTGGACCACATTATAGGAAATAGTGTTGAATGAACGTTGACCATTAAAAACTTTTTGGGGGCCATAAAAGTATTATATCAAGCTGATCTTTGTTTTTTCCCTTCATTTGGGTCTTCGTGACCTAGTCAACAGATTGGATGTCAGATAAACAGTACAGTGGGCCTTAGGAAGATTTAAATGATGGATATCCAATCACTATTGTTTTCATGTGGTGTGGTCCACAAGATTTATATCCCTTTTATTTTTAGGATAAAGCCCTAAAATGATCTTTAAAAATGGATGAACGGAATGGATGAAACCCATACATCATGGTGGGGCCCACAGATCACCCACAGCCAGCCACGAGGCTAGTGTCGGGGAAGTAGCCAATCCGTTTTCAGGAGCCTGGGCGCTCGTCACAGACACAGATTTCTTGCGAAAGCCTTTCGCAGGAAGTTCCTGCACTGGGAACACTGGTGGGGCCCACTGGGATGTTAGTGAGAAATCCTTACCGTCCATCCATTTTTTGAGTTCATTTTAGGACATGAGGCCAAAGATGAACCGTATCTAATGCTCAAGTGGGTAAAAAACATGATAATTAAATGTTCACAGTTGAAATATTTGTGGGGCTATAGAAGTTTTGAATCATGCTAATATTTGTGTTTTCAGTTCATCCCAGTAGGAATGACGTTATTAACGGTATGGATGGCATGTAAACATCACTGTCGAATCAGGAAGGTTTCAACAGTAGGAATTTTCCTAAATACCTTTTCCTTTAGTACGGCCCGCTTGAGTCTTGGATCCTATTCAATTTTAGTCTAATTTCCTAAAATTAACTCACAAAATGGATGAATGGAGTGGATTCCTGACAAACATTACGGTGAGTCCCACCTAAGTTCCCAGCGACATGAACTTACTACAAAAGGCTTTCATAGGAAATCCGCTCCTCGTCCCATGGAACATATCAACGTTGGATACTCCCCCCGCCACCAACCTGGTTGTCGGTGCTATGTGGCCCCATGATGTATGTGTTCCATCCATTTTTACATATCATTTTATGTACCTATCCTGAAAATAAAAGGGATATAAATCTCAGGTTAATTTTGATACATACATATCATTAATTTTTTTATTTATTTTTATGAATAATGATATTTTAATTTTCTATTAAGTATACTTTATAATTTATTTAAATTAAATAGAATAATTTTATTTTTATTTAATAAAAAATAATTTATTTATAATGTAAAGCATTTCCAAACAGAAGAAAGATAGGGGCAAATGTGTCAAATTAACATATTTCAGGCATTTCAGATGTTTGTTAACAAACAGATTGTTTCAAATTCAGTATTTAATTTTCAGACTTCAACCATAGTTACCAAACAAGTTTTTTGACTTCAGATTTCAGATTCAGGCTTCAGATTTTAGATTCAGTCTTCAGCTTTCAGATTCAGGCTTTAGACTTCAGATTTAACAGACCGGGCCTTAGTTTCCATTCATTTCAATTGCTGCTAGTTTGATTAAATTTAAAAATATTTATAGTTATAGTCCCAATAGGTACACTTAGACCAGTTTTGATAATTTATTTTGTGAATGAGAATGTTATAGATAAAATGAAGTATAAATAGCTGGGTGTATGAATGTTAATATGATAATGATATAGAATACATGTAATTGTGCTTCTTAATCACTATATGATGGGTCAGTTTATGTACATTAAGTGTATGATTCATGGACCGTAACTCAGGTTTGAGGGTATACACTCTGTATCCAAAGTGTGAGGCATGATACATATTGCCTATTTAGGGCTGTCCATTATGTCCGGCTCTCTCTTTAGAGGCTGTAGCAGAAAATTCATACTCATGATTTGATGATTCAATTCCACTGCAAAACTGGAAGGACAAGATCACTCTTAGAAGATAGGTTTGGCCCATGATGTTTAGATGATCAGGGTGCTGTAATATCTGCACAATAAGGACAAGATCAATCTTAGAAGATCGGTCTGGCCCATGATGTTTAGATGATCAGAGTGCTGTAATATCTACACAATAATAGTATACAGGTTGATTGAATCTAATGGATGGCCCAGATGGGTCATATGGATGCTAACTAGTTAAAATGTAAGTAGGTACATGGGGAAGTTTACAGACACTCAGTCAACTGGACTATTTCTCATGCTTAAATTAAATAGGTATTTTCTGACCAAGTTAAACCCCTCTTTTCCTTACTCCCAAAGAAAACACAGGGAATGAACCCATCATTTTTGGGTCAACTTGACTTAGTTTAGGGATCACTTTCATCTGATCATTGGTGTGGTCAGGCCTGTTTCCCTAAATCGAATTAAGAGAAGGCCAGTTTTAATAGATCAATAGCCCAACCCAGATTGCAGCTGCATCAATCTCCACCGTACACACGGCATGTGATATTAGTTGGAAGTAATCAAAAGGTGGGCAGCACTGTGAATGGGCCATGATATATATATATATATATATATATATATATATATATATATATATATATAATCCCACCGATTGGGGCAATTCTAATCATCTGGATTGATGGCTTGCGAAGAAAAAGCCCACAAAAAGGTCAATGGGTCAATTGAACGGTTAGGATCATGGATCAGTTCTAGTTTTTGGCCTGTGGTCCATCAGCAATATATCCCACCTCTGGATATGTCCGGATCACTGTTCACAAGTCAAGTCTACGGTGGAGATATATGCAGGCCACCATTTACAAAGATCTTGTCGGTCACCTATTTTATTTTCCAAAATAAACTGAGAAGACTAACCTAAGCCCTAAACATCCTTTAAGTATTAGTTTAGTTGTACTTTCCAATGTGAGTTTGCCAGAGAACATTACATTCCTTGGCGCTAACTCACCCGCATACGTGCCATACACACCAAAATCCCAAGCACTAATATATGGAAACATCATCCAAAAATCATACCGATCAAACAAACCTGACATTCGGATCGATGATGATCCGACACTCAATTAGAACCAACACGGTCGATGTTCAAAATTCATCAGGTGACATGAAGTAGCCATGCGAGCGCTACGATTTAGCAAGCTAGGAACCATCCACAATAGCTCCAATGATTTTGACGGTCTGGATTGACTTACATATATTCCCCATGTCCTTAAAATGGCCAAAATAGATTAATACCATGTGGTGAACGCACAAAGTGGTCCACATTGCCTTCTATTAAAAAATAATATATGATATTTCCAATGAAAGGAGCTTGTAATAAGCACCCAATCAGCAACATTAAGATCTAAATAGACAAATTTAATTACGATTAATGCCCAGTTCCTTGTCCCCATACGCCTGTCCGTCCACACATAAGACTTCTTCAAGCATCTAGCTTTGATATCTCCGACCCTTCTATCCTCTATTCTGTAAATATTCTTCGGGACATTTATCATCATCACCATCCATTTTCATCCACACACACACTTGTGTTCAAACGAAAAATGCTAGCTAAATGTTTCTTTTGCATCTGCGGCTCGGGGACTTCCGACGAACCCCTCATGAGGTGGGTCACCATAATTCATTTTAATGGTTCTGATTCGCCGTAGTGCATATTTTGCAATATATGTTAAAGTTTTTGGAACGTAACATCATGTATCAGTGTCGAAATACACCATTTTTGCTATTTTGTTCGAAGTACATGCTATGAATTTGTTTGGGTGCCACTCATATGTAGTTTGCAATTAGTGTTCAAAATTTCGGAACGTATCGCATCGATGTTGAATTACACCATTTTTGCTATTTTGTTTAAATCATATGCTAAGAACTTGTTTGGGTGTCACTCTTATGTAGCTTGCAATAAGTGTTCAAAATTTAGGAACGTTACGTATCGTACCGGTACTGAAATACACTATTTTTGCTATTTCGTTCAAATAATATGCTAAGAACTTGTTTGGGTACCACTTAAAAATGATTTATCTTGTTTTAGTTAATGGTAATTATGTATTAGAGGTCATAATTCATATAAGATTTTGGTTAGAGGATTATTTTTAATTAATACCAAGATTTTAATGCATAATTAAATGCTATCTAAAATGAAAATGAAATCATTTTGAAGTGACGACCAAACAGGCCCTAAAGTATATTTTAGATTGTTAAATAAAGTTTTAATTATCATATTAGTGTGGTTTGTGTGTGTGTTATTCTTTTTCTATTTTGAATATGAAGAAACTTAAAAAAACCCAAGATGATTTTGTCAAGGAAATTATTGAATTATTATGTTAATTATAGAAAAGGCAATACACAAAAGTTATATGTTTGAATTCAACCGCCGGTGGAATTATTATATAATAATAATAATAATAATAATTATTATTATTATTTTGTTACAGGTTTAAAGGTTATCCATGGGAGATTTACACTCTCAAGGAGATTCTTCATGCTACGAACAACTTCCACGATGATAACAAGCTCGGTGAGGGTGGATTTGGAAGCGTCTACTGGGGTCGAAATAGTAAAGGCATAGAGGCAATCTTGTTCATCACTTTCTTTTGCTCTTAAAAAAAAAAAAAAATCTGTGAAAAATACTACTTCGATGATTTATTATTGTTATTATTAATTATTTAGGAAGTGTTTTTGATCTTCTAGATAGCAGTGAAACGGCTCAAGCACATGACAGCTAAGGCCGAGATGGAATTCGCGGTGGAAGTGGAGATACTAGGACGGGTAAGACATAAGAATTTGTTGGGGCTGAGGGGATTTTACGCAGGCGGAGATGAGAGGCTCATAGTCTACGATTACATGCCTAATCACAGCTTAATCACTCACTTACATGGCCACCTTGCGGCTGATGTTCTGTTGGATTGGTCACGGAGGATGAGAATTGCCATTGGATCGGCAGAGGGACTAGCGTACGTATATGAAAATTTCTTGAAACCATGATTGTCAAGCTTACAATACATATACAATTAATTTCCATCACATGATGTTGTAGTGCGGAAGCAATACCCACGATGATTTATTTTGGGTAGGCAATGTCAGAAAATGCCAACCCTTTCGTCACTGGTTGCATTTTCTATGTATTCAAGCGCCAACCATGATTTATCATTATACACACAAAAGGCTACCTTGAACTCTATTAATGGGAGTTTCGTGTTTTCATTACCGGTCTCAAGTTCACATAAAGGAGAGTGGCGTTTTTTAGCTACTCGTATAGCAAACCTACATATTTTTCTTATGAACTAATATGACATTTCTTTGATGACTTGCAGTTTAACAGAAGATATTGTCATTGATATTTAATGTATCTAGCTATTGTCATTTTTTTTTTGCACATAAAAGAATTCTTCTTTCACATATTCCCCCTAGATCATGTAGTCACATACATTGGAACCCTAATCTTTATAACTTTTCCTTTTTGTTCACTTCTTTTTGACTTGTAGATGATGGTAAATTCCTAATCATGAACTTCCACGAGCCCTTGGGCTGCGTTTAGATGCTCAAGTGAGTTGAATTGGAACTTTTACAAGCCCTTAGGCTGTGTTTGGATGCTCAAGCGAGTCAAATTGAAAAATGATCAATAGCAAGAGTATCTTAATTATACCATTATGGAAATATTTATAAGTTTTGTAATGTACTAAATTGTAAAAATACAATGATTACAAATTATAATATTCATTTTCTAGTCGACTGGTAACTTGATAAAAAATTTCATGTTTGAATAGCCATGATAAAAATACAATAACAATATTTTTATGATATTTTAACGAGATGTCAAATCAACAGAAGATATACTCATGTTTGAAAAGAGACTTCTACTATATTGTAAATTTGTAAGGACTGTAAATTTCTTTATCCGTCCTTTTATTATATCATCATTTGACTACCAAATTATTTATTTAAATAAATAGAAAAAATCACAATGATAATGCATTTATATAACAATTAACATTCTTAAATTCCACTATCTAACATTATAAAGTTTTATTTTCCCAAAAAGTATAATAAAGCAGTTGTTGATTTTCATAGCCACGTTTTAGTCTTTACAGTACAAACACCTAAAAACATTATGTGGAAAGGAAACCAATGTCTAAGGAATCTTCATTGCCAAACAACCCCTAGTTTAATTTAATTAACTTTGTTACACTCTAGGCATCTCATTAACATACCACCACATTTTTCAGCATGGAAAATGAGTCGTCCATCAGGTGAGTCATATAACCAATGTAAAAAATAATATAAAATAAAAAAACATGAACAAGTCTTTTAAGTCATCCAGACTATTTCTAGCATTTTACAAGTGGACTCGCCTGGTTTCCATACCCAGGGATCTACACTGCGGGACCCATGTAATGGAAATCATGCCACTCCGGCACCCTATAAATGCATTTACAATACTAAATGATCATGTGAGAATCTCCCTCAAATTGCACTTATCTTCTCTTAAATCCAACTCAAAAGTAGTGCAATTATAATTTGAGCCAATGGTTCAACATGAGAGCCACTGAAGCTACTAACTAGACTAAATTATTGCAATCCACTTTGATTGCGTATCCAAACGTGCCCCTAACTCTTCTTCTCATTTGCATGGTAAGGTACTTGCACCATGAAGCGAACCCTCACATCATACACAGAGATATAAAGGCGAGCAACGTGCTCTTGGATGCCGATTACCAGGCGAAAGTAGCGGATTTCGGGTTTGCGAAGCTGATACCAGAAGGTGTAACCCATCTCACGACGAGGGTGAAAGGGACGCTCGGATATCTTGCCCCGGAGTACGCCATGTGGGGGAAGGTATCCGAGAGCTGCGATGTTTATAGCTTTGGGATCCTTTTGCTGGAGATAATCAGTGCTAGGAAGCCGATAGAGAAACTCCCAGGTGGGATTAAGCGGGACATTGTACAGTGGGCCAAGCCGTATATCGAAAAAGGCGCTCTAGATCAGATTGTTGATCCAAGGTTGAAAGGTAGGTTCGACGACACCCAGCTGAAGTGTGCAGTTATAATTGCATTAAGGTGCACCGATTCGAACCCGGACAGTAGGCCCACCATGATTGAGATCGTAGAGTCGCTTAAGGGTGGCGGTGGGGATAGGCGGAAGAAACAAGTGGTGCTAGTGAGGAACATGATCGAGGAGGAGGACCATGACGACGACGATGATGAACGATTTGGTGCAACTCCAAATGTGAGAATGAGGAGTTCGTGGCCTGGATCGAGAGTGCGATGATACTTTTGTGGGCTTGGGCTTTGGCCTCTTAAACGAGGACCATGGACTCGTGTATATCTTTCGTTTTTGATTTTTTGGTGAATGATGGTGGATGATAAACGTGTTCATTTCAACGGTGATATATGTGCCTTCCGTGGCCTTGTTTATCTCTCCCTTGCGACCCTACTCTCCCCGAAATTCAAAAACTTTGATCTCTCATAAGGTGCGGAGGAGTCCTAAAAGCAATATACGCTGATCTCTGGTCTAAATTGTTTATGGTTGAGACTGTGGCGGTATTTAATTGTCTTTAAGCCCTTAACTTTCATTCTTGATTAATGAAAATATCTTTAGCAAATGCTTTTGCAATGGTTCGTCTATATTGCGGTTGACCATCTGACTTAGAGTTGTCAATGGGCCGGACTTGTCCTTGGGCCGAATCCCTCCAAAACCAACCTAGTCATTTGTTGGGTCTGAATCTAGGCTTGGGCCCATCACACCCATCTCATAGGCCTAAAGGCAGGCCTGGGCTCAGCCCATAACAGCCATAAATAAGCCCATAAGATTCTGTTGTTAAAGTGGGGTTCCATGTAAGTATCATGGCCGATGGGTAAGTATCATATTGCTGTATTATACGAGAGTTTGTAGCGTGCATTCAATTTGTGCAAGTAGGGCCCATTTTTTAGTGATCCAAACCTTTGATATGATGGATCTGGCCATGGATGGGTCACGCTGAAAAGAAATTCCCCCAGGTAGGAATATGCAGGCATGAGATCTTGTTTCAACTTCTTTAAATGCGGACCGTTATTGTAGGGTTGCGATTTTTCATCAAGAGTATCAACCATTACCATGGGTACTTTTACAACAGAAAACTGAGTATACTGGAATGGAGTTACAACTTCTAGGAGAGACCATCAGCACCTTTGATCAGTGTACATAGATTTTCAATTCTGATAAGTGGGCCATGCTTCTATAGTTTGGACCGTTGAAATGTCGTGTCCTATAGTGGATGGACTGTAATGATTACATAGGTCACTCTATAGTTTATAAGGGCTGTTATTTTCTAAAAGAGGAATCATAAGAGACCTGATCAACATCTTTGAATAGTAAACATGGGTTTCCAATTATGATAAGTGGGACCATACTTCTAATCTAGACCGTTTATCTATTGCATCCGATAGCGGATGGACCATGCTTTGGAGAAATTTAACCTTTCGATTTGTGGGCCACTTGTAGGTAGTGAATTAAGAAGAGACATATGACAGTGGTCCAGATTCTATTAAAAAACAACCAAAAGATTGGTTTTTTGGATCTTCCAACATGGGATTTTTTTGGCGCATGGTCCATCCACAGGAAGATGCATGCAACACACCAATGGTTTGGATTATGGAACCATGGCCCCATTTTTCAGAATTTAAGACCAATATTTTATTTATTTATTTATTTTTGAATTTATGACCAATATATAATGGGAGAGGTGCATGTATCATCTCTACTTATATTAGGGCATAGATTCCTATGTTAATTTTGGACCGTTTAAAAAAACTTCCAACCCATCCATCCAACGGATAGTCTTCAAATGATGGTTATTTACAAGAGCCACCATTAATTATCCATATTAATAGGAAACCATGAGCCTGTGGCTGTTAACGGGCCGGGCCAGTGTGGGCCAAGGTCTACCATGTATGGCTCACAAATTAAAAAAATTAGGCCCACAGCCTTAGGCCGATGATGGATAAAAATAGATAGGCCCAAACTCAGCCCATGATGATTATGCCAGGCATGTCGGCCATGTGGGGGTGTATAATATAAGGGACTGTTTGGATGTACTCTGCGAATATGGGTCCCATCTCCTGCTTGGCAAAATAGGTACTAAAATGCCAATTGGGGGATCCAAACGGCCCAGAAATACAGGATATATGAAAATACTTAATCTCCAATACATAATTACGTTAACTAAAATGAGATGAACTCATATTCTGAGTCTACCAAATGGAGCCTAAAAAGGACTAATGAGATTTAAGACAACTTAAACCCAACTCAATTAATCAACGGGTTTAAATTTCAAGCCGGAGGACTAACGATATTTAAGACATCTGACCCAATTAATAAACGGTTTAAATTTCAAGTTGGACATAGCCATTGGGCTTTGTATGCCAGGCCAAGCCCAGCCCTGAGAAGTATAGACCCAACGATGGGCCAGCCCTGCCCATTGATAGTCGTATAATGGCTATGCATGGGGGGATTTTGTGCAGCCACTCATCAATGGTGGGGTTACTAGATGGGGTGAGTTGATCACCTAATCGTGGGGCCATGCGGCCAGATGGCCCCACACATGGATTGTCCAAGCAATCAAGCTTGGAGCAGCAAGTTGTATATTGTAGATGCATATGGTATTTATATCTGTGTACAGTTTGGGTTGGATGTGGGCCATTGTGGCCCAGTTGTGGCCCTATCTCCGTAATTAATACAAGCGTTTGTAACTTATCTTAGCTAGTTACAATGAGAATTGTATGATCGGTGGCACGCATCTTTGCATAGTATACATGGGTTCAATTCGAGTAAGGCCCATGGGTCCCACCTATGAGAACTGAAAAGTCACCTATATTATGGATAGTTATTAATTACCATGCATCGTGTATTATCATTTGTGGTTCCATAATAGAATCCATCAATGAATCTTGAATTCAAACTCTTTGTTTCATATGACATCACATTGAGATGGTTTACAGACACTCATGCATGTTGTACTTGTTGCGCAGCACGATAACAACGCAGTGGGCCAAGATCCAATCTCAGGCCTCACCCACAAACGATAAACGAAAGAAATATAAACTAGAAACAGATCAAAGCAATCTAAACAAACCACAAGATAAGATATACGTGGAAAAACCCCAAACTAGGGTAAAAAATTTCGGACGCAAACTTCCACTATGAAGAAACAAAGATTACAAGGCAAAATACTAATCTCTCCCTTGGAAGAATAGAAAACCCTGAGCCCACACCTTTAGAAATATTTTTCAATATTTCTCATTCCTTAGAATACCCTAAAAAAATCCTAGGAACCCCTATTTATAGTTTAGGCAACTTCCCTTCCGCATCTCGGTTGCGAAAGGACTCAAATCCGCAGTTTCGCGGAACGAACTGCGTAACCTACGACCGGTCTTGGCTCCGCTACGACCGGTCTTGGCTCCGCTACGACCGATCCTAGGCCCCTACGACCAGTCATAGCTCTCCTACGACCAGTCCTAGGCCCCGAAAAAAAAACAGCACAACTCGCTGGACTTTGAGTCGTGCCAGGGCTCGAACCCACGACCGGTCGAGCGCCTCCCAGACCAGTCGTGGCTCCCCCATGACCGGTTGAACACGCCCCACGACCAGTTGTAGACATCCTACGACCGGTCGAAGGCGGTCCAATTGTGGCTCCACATTCTCAACAATCTTCCACTTGGAGACACTTTGCCATAAACCTTCGTCTTCTTCATCCGGAGTGCACCACCTCCCCGTCTTCAAACCTGAAGACCAATCAAAGCTGAACAGAGCTTCAGCTTCTCACTTGTGACCACCTTGGTCAACATATCTGAAGGATTCTCACTTGTATGAATCTTCTCCAGAATAATCGATCCATCTTCCAGTAACGAACGTATGAAGTGATATCTGATGGGAATATGCTTGGTCCTTGAATGAAAGGCTGAATTCTTAGCCAAGTGTATTACACTCTGACTATCACTATGCAGCTTGCAATCTACTTGCTTCTTACCCAACTCTTCTATAAAACCTTGCATCCACACTATCTCCTTGCATGCTTCTGTAGCCGCAACATATTCTTCTTCTGTCGTACTGATAGATACTATCTTCTGTAACTGAGAGACCCAACGGACTGCAGTACTTCCCAGAGTAAAGACATAACCTGTAGTGCTTCTTCTGCTGTCGATATCTTCTACCAAATCTGAATCCACGTAGCCTTGCAGCTTGATTTTCGATCTACCATAACACAACCCTACATCCTTAGTACCCACAAGGTATCTGAGGATCCACTTCACAGCTTCCTAATGTTCCTTCTCGGGGTTGTTCATGAACCTGCTAACAACTCCCACTGCTTGAGCAATGTCTAGCCTCATGCTCACCATAGCATACATGAGACTCCCAATCGCTGACGCATATGGGACTTTGGCCATGTAGTCTTGTTCCTCCTGCGTCTTTGCACCTTGCTCCTTATATAGCTTGAAGCGGTTGGTTAATGGAGTGGTAATCGGCTTAGCACCTCCCATATTGAATGAATCAAGTACCTTGGCTATGTACTCTGCCTGTGACAAAACCAGTTTCTTATTTTCTCTGTCACGCTTTATCCTCATGTTCACTCCCTAAGTGCAGGGTTGTGATGTAGTAATAACTCGGTAAGACCGAGGTCGAATCCCAAGGGACTGAACTTGTACGTTATCTAAAATTATCTAGAACTAGAACTAGGCTAAGATGAAATCTAATCTAATTGAATTTGAAGGAATACTGGTGAAATAATTATTTAAACTTGAGAGAAATTGGGAGAAGGGAACTAGGGATTCAGAGGATCCACTTATAGAGATCAGGGAGATTTTATGCATGTTTCATGAAAATTAACTGAACTGTCATTGATCTAGTTTTCAAGAGATGAAAGGTATATGAATTAGAATGGATTCCATCACCAAACCATGCCCAAAAGACTATGGAAAACAACAGAATTAAACTAAATATCACCCAATCACATGTATGAAAGTTAGGAAGGGTACCGTCATCCAACCATGCCCAGGAGGCTATGGTGAACAACAGGACGTCCTGACGTCATAAACATAAAAGTAGAAGGACATGATCAAAGCCATTGCAGACCCATTATAATTTTAGTCACAACAGACCATTAAAGACTAAAACATGCCATTAATTAAACTAGCATCAACATTAATTCAATTTATAAATTAAATAAAAAATTCATAAATTAAACTCTCCCATCTCACTACAAGCTTCACTTTCTAGCCCTAGTTAGGAGGTTTAGCCCAACATGAATAGGTTAGATATCTCAAAACAAAATAAAATAAAAATAAAAAAAATAAACAAACTCAACTCTCTCTCTTGTAGACGTCCGACCTGAGCCTTCCTTCCCAGCTCTGAATCTTCCTCCCAATACCTGAATCCCCCCTCCCCACGTCCAAAACCTCCATATATAGCTGCTGGAGTGGTGACAATCGGATTTGGAAAGCTATGCATGCCCATTGAAAGCTTTTTCGCAACCAAGTTCGGTGCCTCGAAACACGCCACTTTTCTCGCTCAAATTTCAAAGAAACACCGTTCCTTAGGACTTTCTTGGGTCCTCTACATGATAGAAGGTTCAGATCTACCATATGATCAAAGATGGTGGGCCAAAACCGCCTGAAAAAGTCAATTTTTGTGGATGTGCGAAACCTTTCGCACCATTTCGCTGTTGTGATCGGTGGGACCCACAGAAGCATTTTTTGGAAAATCCACCTCGTCCATTGGATTCAGAATGAAATTTCAGTTAAGAATAGGTGGTTTTGAATATCCATTGGTGTGTCCCAGAGAAGAAATAACTAAAAGATCAGATTTGAAAGCTACAGGGCAGCCCTTTTGTGGCCCCTGTATCGCACACATATGCACGCATGGATGCAAAAGGTCAGCATGGTTTTGTAGCTCTCAAAGCCCTCTACAAGATGGATGGTACGGATTTCCCGGATGGAGCATGTGTGGGGCCCACAGTCGACCGCAAAATGGCTAGCGGCCGTGCGTTACGCAGCCAAAAACGGAAATTTTCATTTTTTTTTCTTTTTCGGTCAGAGATGGTCAACCGTCTCTGCCGTTTGCCATGCACGTGTAGTGCACTTGTGCACTATGCATACTTTATTCATGTGAGGTCCACTGATGATTTTCAGAAATCTTCACCGTCTAAATTATTTCTCATCTCATTTAAACTGTCAATAATAATTTTGAGGCAGTTCCAGATATCAGGTGGGCCCAGAATCAACGGTTTATGGGCTGATCTGTCAGTTGGGGCACTTTCCGAGATCTGCAATGGCTGAAATTTTATATGCACGGTTAATTTATAGCCCTCATCACGTGTATAAATTTTTGAGTCAATTGGATAGCGGGAACCATGTGATTTTGCATTCTACACCAATTTCAGGCCATTTGCAAGTGAACGGCTGAAATTTCTCGGGTCCCTGGCGTGCATATTTGTCGATTTTAGTCCCTGGAGTCCGTCCCTTGCCCTGGTGATTATCAGAACGTTAAATCTAAGCTTTTGGCATCCTTTTTCAGTCAACTCTCCTAATCACACCCTGCAATAAAACACGATTAAAACCGGGCGTTAAATGGTATTATGCTCGTAAATCTAAAAATAAATGGGGTCTAATATGCACTATTTGACCCTCAACACCTCATGCCTAGGATTTATTTTGCAGCTCCTAAATCCTTCATGGCAAATTCTCTAGACAGTTATCTTTTGAGATCTGAGATGTCCTTCATGCTTAAACCGGCCACAAGCATATCATCAACATACAGAAGAAGAATGATGTACGACGTATCAAACTTCTTCAAGTAACAACAGTGGTCTGCATGACATCTCCTAAAACTGTTTCCCGACGTGAAACTATCAAACTTCTTGTACCACTGCCTCGGGGCCTGCTTCAGGCCATATAGACTTTTCTTCAGTCTGCACACCTTGTTCTCATTACCTGGTGCCACGTATCCTATCGGCTGATGCATATATATTTCTTCTTCAAGATCCCCATGAAGAAAGGCTGTCTTAACATCTAGCTGCTTTAGATGTAAGTCCTCTGTAGCCACTATACTCAAGACCATGCGAATCGTAGACATTTTCACTACCGGTGAAAATATTTCAGTGAAATCAATACCTGCCTTCTGTTGAAAACCTTTTACAACCAGTCTTGCCTTGTACCTTTTCGAACCATCATGCTCCTTCAGTCTGTAAACCCACTTGTTATGAAGAGCTTTCTTACCCTTAGGTAAAGTGACTAGCTCCCATGTACGATTAGACTCAAGCGAGTCCATCTCCTCATCCATGGCTTGCTCCCACTTAACCCGTGTATCTGACTGTAATGCCTCTTCAAAACATTCTGGCTCACCATTATCTGTCAGCAGTAGATAATGTAAGGAGGGTGAGTATCCGACCGTGGGTCTCCTCTCCTGAGTAGACCTCCTCAAAACCGGTGTCTGTGGCTCTGCCTCATGATGCTCTTGTGCATGATCATCCTGTGGTGCTGTAACACGCATGTCCGGTAACTCTTTCAACTCTACGAATTTCTTTTTCTCGGCCTTATTTTCCTGCACACTGTCCTTATGCATCACTTTTTTGTTGAAGATTACGTCCTTGCTTCTGATGATTTTTCTATTTTTTGCATCCCAAAACCTGTAGCCAAAATCATCCTGCCCGTAGCCTATAAACGTGCACCTCCTGTACTTCGCATCCAGCTTGTTTCTGTGCTCTGCATCAATGTGAACATATGAAGTGCAGCCGAACACTCTGAGATGTGTAAGGTTCACTTCTTTCCCAGTCCACGTTTCTTCTGGTAGCCCACCATCCAATGGTGCTGAGGGACTTCTATTGATAAGATATATGACAGTATTTACAGCATCTGCTCAAAAGGTCTTGGGCAACCCTGCATGTAACCTCATGCTCCTGGCACGCTCAAGGATGGTCTTGTTAATGCGCTAAGCCACACCATTCTGCTGTGGTGTCCCTAGAATCATTTTCTGATGTTTGATTCCACTTGCTGCACAATACTCCTCAAACCTCTTATCACAATATTCTCCCCCATTATCAGATTTGAGACACTTTACTGTTTTACCTGTCTCGTTTTCTACCATAACTTTCTACTTCTTAAACGCATCAAATACATCAGATTTATGCTTTAAGAAATAAATCCACAGTATTCTACTAGCATCATCAATAAAGGAAACAAAGTAACGTGAGCCACCAAGAGATGATACCTGTGTCGGTCTCCACACGTCAGTGTGTACAAGCTCCAATAGATGCGTCTTTGGAGCGCGTCCTGTCTTCTTGAAGCTTACCCTCTTCTGTTTGCCATATATGCAGTCCTCGCAGAATTCCAAGTCAAGAGACTTCAGCCCTGGTAGCTTTCCTTTTGATAACAACACTTTCATCCCTTTCTTACTTATATGTCCCAACCTCTGATGCCATAACTGCCCATTCACTCCAGTTGATGCGACTGCGGGTGAATAATACGATCCTGAAGTCATGTACAAAGTGCCTTCCTTTTTGCCTCGAGATATCACCAAGGCACCTTTGGTGATCTTTCAGGAATCACTGGTGAATGTCGTCACATAACCGGTATCGGCCAACTGCCCCACTAAGATCAGATTCCTTCTCAAACTAGGTACATGTCTGACATCCTTTAGTTTCAAAACCGTTCCGTCTTTCTGATTGACCTGAACGTCACCCTTTCCAACAATACTACACGGCTCATCACCACCCAGGTAGACACTCCCAAAGTCACCTGACACATAATCACGCAGAACTTCCTTACATGAAGTAGCATGAAACGAAGCACCTGAGTCTATAATCCAAGACTCATTCATCGCATCAAGAGACAAGATCAACGCCTCTGTGTCGCTCTCCTCAGACAGATTCACTGAATCCTTCCCGCCTTGAGAGCTTCCATCTTATTTCTTAAGCGCCCTGCAGTCACGTTTCATGTGCCCCTTCTTTCCGCAATGCCAACACCCGTCTTTGGCTTTCGGTCCCTTAGACTTCTTCCTTGACTTAGATCGCCTGTGTTTATTGCCTCCTTTGTTCTACGATCTTCCTCTTCCTTCAACGTTTAGAGCATTCCCTAAATCCCCTAAAACTCCTGATGCCTTTCTTCTATATTCTTCGCTGAGAATTAGACCGGCCACATCATCAAATTTCAGTTTTGTCGACCCTGAAGAATTGCTCACAACAATCACCAAACCATCCCAACTGTCTGGCAGACTAAATAAGATCAATAGTGCCCTGACCTCATCCTCAAAAACGATGCCAACGGATTCCAACTGGCTCGTGACTGTATTGAACTCGTTTAGATGTTCAGCCACGCTCCCACCATCTGACATCTTCATGTTGAATAGCTGTTTCATAAGATGAACCTTATTGGATGCTGAGGATTTTTCATACATGGTGGCTAGGGCTTCCATTAATTCTTTTGTCATTTTCATCTTAGATATGTTAAAGGCGACGCTCTTAGACAAAAAGAGTCGGATCGTTCCTAAAGCCTTCCTATCCAGTAAAAACCATTCATCATCTGTCATCTTTTCTGGTTTCTTCTCTTTTCCTTCTAGATGAATGTAGAGGTCCTTCTGATACAAATAATCTTCCATCTGCATCTTCCAGAAGCTAAAGTTTGAACCATCAAACTTCTCAATTCTAGTTTTTCCATCTTCCGCCATCGCTCCCAATAGAACTAAACCAATAGCTCTGATACCAGTTGTTGCGCAGCACGCCAACAACGCAGTGGGCCGAGATCCAATCTCAGGCCTCACCCACATACGATAAACGAAAGAAATATAAACTAGAAACAGATCAAAGCAATCCAAACAAACTACAAGATAAGATATACGTGGAAAAATCCCAAACTAGGGTAAAAAATCACGGACGCAAACTTCCACTATGAAGAAACAAAGATTACAAGGCAAAATACTAATCTCTCCCTTGAAAGAATAGAAAACCCTGAGCTCACACCTTTAGAAATATTTTTCAATATTTTTCATTCCTTAGAATACCCTAGAAAAATTCTAAGAACCCCTATTTATAGTTTAGGCAACTTCCCTTCCGCATCCCGGTTGCGAAAGGACTCAAATCTGCAGTTTCGCGGAATAAACTGTGTAACCTACGACCGGTCCTGGCTCCGCTACGACCGGTCCTAGGTCCCTATGACTAGTCGTAGCTCTCATAGGACCAGTCCTAAGCCCCGAAAAAAAAACAGCACAACTCGCTGGACTTTGAGTCGTGCTAGGGCTCGAACCCACAACCGGTCGAGCGCCTCCCACGACCAGTCGTGGCTCCCCCACGACTGGTCGAACACGCTCCACGACTGGTCGTAGACGTCCTACGACCGGTCGAAGGCGGCCCAATTGTGGCTCCACATTCTCAACAGTACTTTAGTTTATATGGATAATGATAGCACATGTAAAAATGTGAAGATTAAAAATGTCAGAATTATTATGTATAATATCATATGTATAATTTCAAGGGTGCGACACATACTATACCTATAGAAGAGTTTTCTATCATGGATTTATATATATATATATATATATATATATATATATATATATATATATATATATATATATATATATATATATATATATATATATATATGAAGATAACTATAGGTTTTTTAATGAAAATAGTTGCTTAAAGATTGCAAAAGGGACAATGAAATTTGAAAAAGGAGAGTTGAAAAGCCATTTATATCATTTGAGAGATGTTGTAGTTGATAATATTATTATTGCCAATGTTGTAAAGACTATGCTATAATTTAGCATAGTGATTGAGCCACATGAGCTAGTAAGAAAGGATTAAAGACGTTTTTAATCAAAATTTACTTCATGGTTTAAAATCTATATAATTTTAATTTTTATGATATTTTTTTATTTGAAAAACAATTAATATACAACTCATTTTTCTACTTTCAATGCTAAAAACGAGGATGTCTTAAATTTAATTCATTCTCACAATTGGGAGGCTTCTATTGAATCCATGGAAGATTCGAAGTATTTTGTTTCTTCTATTAACGATTTTTCTAAGAAGGTATAGATTTACATGTTTGCTGTA
Source organism: Magnolia kwangsiensis (assembly GCA_037074715.1). Classification (NCBI taxonomy): domain Eukaryota; kingdom Viridiplantae; phylum Streptophyta; class Magnoliopsida; order Magnoliales; family Magnoliaceae; genus Magnolia; species Magnolia kwangsiensis. The sequence goes on along the minus strand of CM073576.1, from coordinate 139,359,938 downwards.
AAAATTCTTAAACCTTTTGAGTTATACTTTCCTCCAATGTCAGTTTTCAGATAATCTTCTTTAATGTCTAATTTTCAACAAATCAGAAGGTAAATTTTATTGGGTTGACATTAGGGGAGAATGGGACCTTAAATTGGCTAGCTATAGTAAGTTAATGGGTGATAAGGATTTAATAAGTCTACCCAAGAGGGAATCGAAGAAACAAAGAGGCTGCAATAAAGGAGTTGTGGCAACCAAAAGGAGTATAAGGCAGGCCAGACTTTGAAAGAAGGTTGTGTTATCATCTTCGGTTTTTGATGTCTAAATCCTATGCTGGAACGTAGAGGAGTTAGAAATGCTCCAACCTTGCGCCACTTGAAGCGCATTGCCGAGAAAAGAATAGGTTGATATACTCATCCTTTAGGAGTCCATGATGATAACCTCTAAGCAAACAAGGGTGGCAGCCAAGCTGGGCCTTGAGAAGGCTATCATGGAAGAGGCTACTAAAGGGATAATTTGGGCCCTTTTCAAGAACAACTTGTAAGCTTCCCCAGTAGCGACTACTTGGTAGTATGTCATGTTCCATATCTTGTTGTCAGACCAACAACCGGGATTCTTCACCATAGGCATTTATGCAAGCTACAGTGGGAATGGAGGTCCCAACTCTGGGAAGACTTGAATACCATCTCTTTATCCATTTCGGGCCCATGGATGGTGGGTGGAGATTTCAATGTTACCATGAATGCAAATAAGCGCATTAGGGGAGCACTAAATGTGACTAGAGCCATGGAGGAATTCCGTTCGGCCATAGATGATGCAAACCTCATTGACATCAGCTTTGTTGGATCGATTTTTACTTGGTGCAATAATAGAGGAGGAAGAAACATGTGATGGGCTACGCTAGACATATATTTTTTTCTGAATGCATATAGGATTCAAGCTTTCCCCCACTACATGGTCGATCATCTTACTAGAGCGCACTCTAATCACTCCCCCTGCTCTACTTTAAGATTGAGAACTCAATCGATTTCTCGAAACTCTTTTGAGTTCAACGAATGTGGATTTGGCATCCCGACTTCTTAAGCGTCGTTAAGGATTCTTGGGAGATAGATGTAAAGGCTGCTCCCATGTCTAAAAATTTTCTAAAGATGAAAGGTTTGAAAAGGGCATTTAGAGAGTGGAACAAGTTAATTTTTAGGAATGTTTCCTAGAACATTCAGAAGGCCGAGGATGACATAAATTGTGTGGAATGTGCCCTCCTCGAATCCAGAACTGAAGACAATGAACATGCTATAACGATCGCCCTTTCCGACCCCGAGATAGCCTAGCTCCAGGAAAAAATATTTTGGAAGCAAAAATTGAGAATAAATTGGCTAAAGGGGACCATAACACCAAGTCCTTGCATGAGATGGTCATGAAAAAAAGAAGAAGCTCATCTATCAAGGCAATTAGCTCCAATCGAGGATCATGGTCCATAATAAGGCGGATATCATAAACGAGGTTGAGAGATATTTCAAAGACCTATTCACATCGAACTCAATTGAAGAGGATCCCAAGCTTCTTTGTTGCATCCCAAATCTTGTAACAGAGCAAATGAACACCTTGCTTCTTAATTAGCCCACTATCGTGGGAAGAGGTGAGAGAGGCAGCCTTCTATCCTTATTGACAGAGAGCCAGCCTTCTATCCCTATTGATAGTGCGTTAGGCATAGACAAATTTTCAGGTGCTTTCTTCACCTCTTACTGGGATATTGTATGAGAAGATATTTTCAAGGCAGCTTGCGATTTCTTCACAAGAGGGTCAATCCCAAGATCTTTCCAATACACTCTCATATTCTTGATCCTCAAGAATAAGAACCCAATCTACATCTCAGACTATAGGCCGATCAGTTTGTGCAATTGTATTTTTAAAATATTCTATAAGGTGACAGCTATGAGGCTAGCTATGATCCTTCCCGCCATTATATTTGAAGAATAAGGAGCTTTTGTGAAAGACGGGTCAATAACTAAGAATGTAGCTATTGCCAATGAGATGGCCTTTGAGATAAATAAAAAATCTCACTAAGGCAACCTTATCTTTAAGTTGGATATGGAGAAAGCCTACGATCGTCTAGAATGGAGCTTCATTCATGGGTTCTTTACTCTTTTCACTTCGATCTTATATGGATTGGTATGGTGCAAAGGTATGGAGGGATTAATGGTTTTCCCTCCTAATTAATGGGAAGCCATCCAGCTTCTTTCAATCATCCAGAGGTCTTAGACAGGGAGATCCTCTATCCTCATCCATCTTCATTCTTGCCATTGAGGTGTTGAGCAGAGGGATCAAGCGATTGTTCATTTTAGGAGAATGTCAAGCCTACCGGCTTCCCTAAGGCCGCTCGTTGACCTCTCACCTGTTTTATGCTGATGATACTATACTTTTCTAAATGGAAGGATTGTTATAATTCGAGTGCTGCTTCAATTTATCTCCAAGTATGAACAAGCCTTCTAACAGGAAATGAACAAGGCTAAAACCTCCTTCATTATCCTGTTGAAAGCTAAAATTTTGAGGGAGAGGAAAATCTCGTACCTTACTAGTTCAGGCAAGCATCCTTCCTGCTCACTTATCTTAGGGGACCTCTAACCAAAGGGAGATGTCGTGCTCCTCTCCTCTAGCCATTTATCTAAAAAATAGCCAGCAAAGTATCGGTTTAGATGGCGAAGCTCCTCAATCATGTGATGAAGATGGTTCTAATTAAACATATCCTCTTGAGCTACCTAATACATCTTCTGTTGATAATCAACATTTCGAACGCATCTAGCCTTAAAATGGAAGCTGCCTTTGTAATTTTTTTTTTTTTTTATTTTTTCAGGCAGGTTAGAAGGTAAAAACAAGAGACACTTAATCAGTTGGGCGAAAATCCGTTGGCCCAAATTGGAAGGTCTTGGCATAAGAAGGATTGTAGATGCATGTTATGAAGACGTTCAGAGTTAATATTGGATGGAATTTATTTCTCAACAAATCGTTTTGGGTAGATTTTTTCCATCAAAATATCTACATAAATTCATTAAATCGAATGGATCAGTCTACTCTCATCACTCCATCCTTTGGAAGGATCTGTGAAATCTTTTCAAGTTTGTTCTCTATAACTTGAGATGGCTCATAGGTGAAGGAAAAGTCAACTTCTGGAACCAAAATTGGTCAGGTGGGGGCTATTGGCTAGAGCTACTCAATAAATATCCCAGATAATCTACTGTGGGCTTCAGTTAGAGACTTCTGGAGGTAAGGATGTGAATGTAATATGATTGAAATAGAAAACGTCATCCCAATTTGCACTCCTGTGGCAATAAAAAATAATGGTATATCTTTTTCCAATAGAATAGATAAATTCATCAGGAACTTAACATCTTTTGGTAAGTTTTTGTTGAAATTGGCCTATAATGCAGTTTGATCTCATCGCTGAAAACTATGATGAGCCAAATGGATATGGTTTAAGCTAACTCCCCCAAAGACCGCCTCCTTTGTTTGGAAAGTTATGCACAGAGCAGTTCTACTAGACACGACAATTCAGAAAGTTTGAGTCTTGATCGCCTATAAATGTGCTTGCTGTGAAGATACACGGTATGCGTCAACAGAGTATAGCTCGCCCTCCTACAGTGCAACGCTCCAAGTTAGAACCCAAGATGGTGCAAGGAACTTAGTTAGAAGATCTACCCAAGCTATTAAGGGAGGCTATTCAAATCGCCCCAGGTATGAATTTGAGGTAATGGACCTAGATCAACAACCAAATCCCGCTACTACGTTATGGAGCATAGGGCTAGTTACACTGCTTGATACAACTTCCGATCAATCAGATAGAAGCACCCAGATTGTCAGCGTTGTTGACCCGAATAAATCTACCCTTACACCGTAGTGAGTTAAAGTTCTCAAAATTTACGTCGAGCTACAGTTCGTGAAGATGTCTTCCTCGAAATTTAGCAAGTCGCCTCACATAATTCTTCCTCCCAGTCTCCTAGTGAAGGGATGAATCTTCATTCCTATAATCTTCAGCCTCAAACACCCTGATTGTAATACCCCATACTTTCAGTACTCGGGTGTCACCACGTGCGTCTGAATTAGCCTACATGTATGTGGTAACACATGTAGTTAGATAACGCACGCGGAGTGGTCCCACAACCTACATACCTATATAATAAATAAATAAAGACAGATAAATAAATAAATGACAATGTATAGGTAATAACAATAATAATAATGATAAATATAACAATAATAGTAATAATAATAATAATAATAATAATAATAAAAATAATAATAATAATAATGATAATACTAATAATAATAAATGACATTATGGAAAAAATAGTGTAGCTTGATATTTAGTGTTATGAAAGCATAACAGTCCATATATCCATAATTTGACCATTGATGATCGAGTCGGAACTAATCCAACCGTTAGATTTTCTTGGACAACAATAAAAGATGCTAATTCAACTAGTATGGCCCACCTAGGAATTAGATCTGCCTGATCTTTAGGTATAGAAATTAATAGTCCTCCCCAAACTGAACGGAAGGAGTGGATTAATCACAGACATCACTGTGGACCCCACTTACATGAGGCGTGTGCACAGGGCATGTGCACATGCGGTGCACCGGACCACTGACTCGGGTCAGACGCAGCCGACCCGTGCCTAGCCAAAAACAGGGAGTTTCTCCCCGCCTACGGGCCGTTTTTGAAAAACGGAGGGCGTCCGTATGACGCAAGTGTGGCCCACCACGATCACCCACCTGGGGGATCCGATCCGTCCATCAGCTTCAGGGAGAGGTTCTGACCATAAAATGACTGCTATAGCAAGTTTCTCAATACGTATGAACATACAAACCTCGCTGCAAAACGACCCTACAAACACACTTGTTTCCAAAAATGGAAACTGTTGCCAACGGGGCGATCCACGTGCTCCCTTCAATTCCCATCCTAGCCGCTCGTCCGAAGCAAATCTCGACCCTTCATGCAGATTCCGGTTTTTCATAGAAAACTGGCAACTGAAACAGCTACCAGTTTCATCCTACCGACCTTACTTGATGGCTGTTTCAAGACAGAACAATCTGAGCCACCTATTCTTCATCCAAGGGCTCTAGGATGAGCCAGGGTTTGTTTTAAGGAGGAGAGGATTGAGAAAAATCAGACTTCTCATCCGTTCTTGCAGCTGCAACCAAAAATCGACCGCCACCTTCTTCATTCGAACCCACTAGTGAAACGCCTCCAGAGCTTCGATTGGTTGATTTCCCAAGCTCTGTTGGAAGTACAAAGACAGCCCATCGGCTTCGTTTCGAGGAATGGGGCTGTTGTTCGAAAGCCACCATTGCCGCTGGTCATCTTCCTCGTTTGGGACCGCACCGAGTCACGGTTCAGGTTGGGCCGATTCGTGCCATGACAGAGTTTCCGCGGAGAGGAGAAGCAGATGTAGAGAAGAGAAAGAAGAGAAAGAAGAAGAAGAAGAAGAAGAAGGGAAGAAACAGAGAGGGAGGACGGGTCGCTGTCTGCTTCACTCCCTACTTATGCCAGCCCTTACTGCAAGTTCAGCAGGTTGCTGGCCGTCCGTTTTTCATCAGACGGCTAGGAGCATTTGGGAGGCGTCCAACATATATCCAGGGCCGACCCGGGCTTCCAACAGCAGCTCTGGGTCGAGCCAGACGTTTTAGCTGAGATGCAGGCCCCCTTGCAGGGTCGAATCAGACCTCATATTGGGATTGAAATCAGTCTCCGATCTGGGCCAAACCAGCCGTCCATCAGGGTCAAGGCCAGCCACAGAGTATTGGTAATCAGTCATTAATCTCAAAACATCAGCTGAAATAAGCAGGTGGATGATCCGTTTGAAATCCACGGTTGAGGCCCAGAAGCATTTTGGCTATGGGGATCCACCTGCATACACTTGAAATTTGCTATTTCCACATGCAAAATGGGACATCGGTGTGAGATCTGAGCTTTCCAACAGGAGAGCTGCACTGTTCAGATCTTCTATAAAATGCACCTCGGGTGGGCCGAATACAGCCACGAAGCTGGGCTGAGATCTGAGCAGCCTCAGATCTGGGCTAAAACCTGCCCTAGCTTGGGCCTTGTAATTGGGCTAAAGAAAGCCTCAGTTAGGCCATGGCTCTGGACTGAGACAGTCCTTTAAATGGGCTTGAATCAGAGTCAAGACAGACTCTCAGATGGGCCATGAGTTAGGGAGAAAACATCCCTCAAGTGGGCAGTAGAAATGGGCTACAAGCCGGGCCTGAAATCAGGCCGAACCAACAGTGGGCCTGGACCAGCCCAGCCTCAGTTGGGCCCCAGTTTGCATGGGTTGAGCCCAATTTCATAGGTTGAGTAAATCCTAATAAGCCTACCTCGTTGTAGTTAACCTTTAGTAGATTGATTTTGCTAATATTAGTTAATATGGATACTTGATATTAACAAATATCATTATTAATATTATTCTTATGTAGCCATTAGTAGATCATTATGCTAGATCTAGTTATTATAAACAAATTGTAATTATTAAATAGTAATATTTTATTTATCACCCTAAATATTTTGGATAGTGGATTATACTAATCATAATGACTATCATTGCCATGATTAGCTAATATTAATCCTATCATTAATATTAATAATTATATTATAGTTATAAATTAACATGATAATTGATTTTACATAAATTAGCATTCAAATCCCAAGATCTAAGTTTAAGACTAAACTCTAAGACGGAGATCCTAATTTTTCATTAAAAACCCTAAGATAAATAATTCAAACTCTGGGCCATGATCCCAAACCTAGGTAGTGCATAGAACTTGGATCTAATTGTACAAGTTTATAATTTGTGATAGGATACGATTCTAAGGGTGCAATTACTTAGCGACATTAGAAGGCGATTCAACGTATAAGGTGATGATTCTTTCCCTTGAGCTTTCCATCTTCTCATTAGCTTAAGTTATAGTTTTTATTTTAATTTATATTTGATATCTCCCTTTTATAATCGCATGTGTTAGCTGGTGAAAATTGAATTACTATATTACATGCTTAATGTCTAACCTATAGATTTGTTCATGCTTGTGTATTATTGTGGGTTGTTTATGAAATTTAAACTGGTACATCAATGAGAAATCCCCACTTATAAATATACACCAACACTTGGGATGTAACCCGGCTGGTTGTGATTATAATGGACCTTTGACTTAGTGGTTATTAAATGATTGGTTTAAATTGACCATTGACGTGGGCCTACCATCTAGGGTTATTGTGTTAAGTGATTTTCAAGGATGGTCTTTATTGCATGGTTTTGATACTCTCCCTATGTGGCCTATTTTGATATTTGCCCTATGTGACTTAGTTTTGGTATTTGCCCTATGTGGCTCGATATACATTTTCTATACAACCATGTGATGGTAAGCCTCATATACTGTAATATGATTGGCTACTAGTCGATGAGTTTCCATTAAATATCCTAAAGTGGTAGTCTCATGAATCGAGGATGGTGGTAATGAGACCTATGCCCGAGCTATCGGCCTACGCTGGGCCATGCGCTCCCCGTAGTGACCGTGAGCTTATTTAAATTGGATGGTTGTAATTTGATTAATAACGAATTGACTAATTATACATACATAGCATAGACCAGCATTTATTGCTATTGTACATGATGCACGTATTGTTCCATCTAGATGATGTGTCCCGGGTTTAATAGTTGCATGAGTGATGTACGTATTGTTCCGTCTAGTTGATGTGTCATGGGTTCAATAATTGCATGGGTGCTATACGTCTTGTTCCGTCTGGATGATGTGTCCCGGGTTCAATGACGAGCTCACTGTCCGCATGGATGAGCATCCTCGGGGTGTGATTGCATACTTCACGATCCATGCATTTAATAAGACTGCATTTACTCTATTTTGGTTGTCTAGATGTTTTATACTATTTCTTACCTAATGCGACGGTGTATAATCTTGATAGGAATTCACACTGAGTTGGCAACTCATCCATCAAATATATAATCATACAGGTAGGACAAGTGGCCCTGATGATGTTTACATTCATATTGGTGAGGAGTAGTGTAATGCCCTGAAAATTAGGGGTCGAGCAGAAGCTCAGCTCTCAACTTCTAACGCATCACTTATGCAACATATTTAATGATGATTGTATGTTGTCTGTATCAGTGCATAAAATATGAATGAGAGTAAGCTAAATCAGCAAAACATAACCCAGGGACAGTTGTAATACGCAAGCGGAAGACTGAAACAAATATGTATAACTTTATAAACCGCTATAGGTCCCCAAAGTATGTATGCGTTGTCAGGTCAATAATTACAAGTATTGTTTCAAAATACAAAATGTTAAAAGAAAATATGATAGTCCACTACAAGTATAACCCTGAAGCCCCATCGATCAGGACACGACTCACATGAACCCACCCGAATACTAAATATATGAGAATACATCCTCATCATCCTCAGAGTCTGCTCCGTCTCGCAGACTGCGCCATCATCCGAAACTACAATAGGGTCTGGTTGGTGTTTAAAATACCGTCCTAGAACGTGAGAGTGAGTGATCAACTCAATGGAGCTATACAACAAAGGTTAATATGTTATCAATTCAGTCAAGCAGAAATGATAAACCATTACAACAAACAAGTCCTAAGTACTTTGATTAATGCAAGAATGGTATGTAATAATGATGCATGCCTTCGCCTGCACTCCCTCTGCGATCTTCATCTCACGATTGCAGCATGTCAGTCACTTCCTCAATGCTCTACCCAACGCCAAATGACACATGCGATGCGGTGCATGAGTATGATTACCAAGTTCTTATTAGTCCTTTTCGTGCAACAGAATTGAGAAACTAAGGTACCTCTCTTATATCAATTCCCAAACAATAATCCATTCTAGGGTCGTCAGTCCTAGTAAATCTCATACGATGTTGTAATTCTAGGTCGCTGTTAAGGGCTTGTCACCTGATCAATGCAGGCCTAATTGATACTCTAGTTGCTACGGAAAGACTCGCCACCTCAATGCAGCCTCAAAGTATGCTCGAGGTCACTACAAGGGGCTTGTCACCTAATCAGTGTAGGCCGACAGCTCGAATATAGTGTCTCATACCACCGTATTCGGCTTATGTTCACTCCCCAAGTGTAGGGTTGTGATGTAGTAATAAACTCGGTAAGACTGAGGTTGAATCCCAAGGGACTGAAACTTGTACATAATCTAAAATTAAGTAGAAGTAGAACTAGACTAAGATGAAATTTAAATCGATGGAAGTTAAGAAAATAATTATGAAATAATTATCTAAAACTTAAGAAATTAAGAGGTAGGAAATTAGGGATTCAGAGGATCCACTTATAGAGATCAGGGAGATCTTATGCCTGCTTTAAAAACTCAACTGGACTTAGAGTCCATCTCATCCAGTTGAAGAGTGTAACCATGGAAATCAAACTGAACTTACTTTGATCTAGTTTTCAAGAGATGAAAGGTATATGAATTAAAATGGATTCCATCACCAAACCATGGATAGGAGACAAAGCAAACAACAGAATTAAATTAATTACCAACCAATCAACAATGCATGAAGGTTAGAAAGAGTACCGACATCCGACCATGCCCAGGAGATTATGGTGAACAACGGGGCTTCCTGACGTCATAAACATAAAAGGAAAAGGAAAATACTCAAAGCCATCGCAGATCTATTGTAATGTCAGTCACAGAAAACCATTAAAAACTGAAAATATTCCCTTAATAATCAAACTAAAATCAACTCTAATTCATAAATTAAAATTAAATTAAAAACATAAAATAAAATCTCCCATCTCACTACAAGCTTCACCTCTTAGCCCTAGCTAAGAGGTTTAGTTAAACATAGTTTGATTAACTAAATCTTAAAAGAAAAGAAGAAGAAAAAAAATAAAAAGAAAAAAAAACAGTCTCCCTGCTCCACGTCTAACCCCCAAGCCTCCAAGATCCCCCTTTCTCTCTCTCTATATCCTTTCTCTTAATAGAAGATGGAGGTCAGTGGCTATGTATCTTGCTGGAGTCGATGAACCAACTCTTCTTACGCAGCTGAAGTCGGTGGCTGCGCGAAGCACAACTGCTACGAAATCCGGGATGGACTCCTCTGTGTAAACCTTGTTACTCAATCAAGAAGACAACGCCCTCAACACCCCACTTCCTTACTTTCTTTCTAAAAAGATGCCTTCACTTAGGACGTTTTTGGACAGCCTACATGATGGACGGTTTGGATCTTTGAAATGATCAGAGACAATGGCCCACCTGGATCGATAGTGGCTCGGTTTGTGAAACAGAGCCTGCGCAGGTGATTGTTGTGACGTCAGCGGGGCCCATGACCGGTGATGTACAAGAAATCCACTTCATTCATTGAGTTCAACACGAAAAACTGGATGGGAATGGACGTTTCTTGACCGATTTCGATGTGGCCCATTGAATCTTTCACTGTACCATCCGACTTGCTCTTGATCGAGGTTTTTCTGCGTGTGCCATTATGGATTTGTAAAAACTTTATGTGTACGGTCGGTTTTCCCTTATTAAACGAATGGACGGTCCGGATTGAAGGCTTGATCGAAGGTGGTGGCCCACTAGGAGTTGAATGCAACTCCCTGTTTGTAGGTGGACGAGCGATTTCTGGTTTTTTAGAAAGCAGTTGGGTCAGCACATGCTGACTGACTTGTTTTGTTTGGTGCACGCTGAGTGCACGGCTTCTGTGTACTTCCACTCTCATGAGGTGGGTCCCACCTTGATGTTCGTGAGAAATCCTCTCCATTCATCTGTTTTATCATCCCATTTAACGGGTTGAGACCGAAAGTGAAATTTATCCAGATATCAGGTGGGCTCCAATTTGACGATTTGTGGGCTGATCTGACCATTGGACTACTTCCAGAAGGATCCAAGGTATGAATTTTGACATGAACGGTTAATTTATGGTCCTGAGGCCATTTATGAAGTTTTGAGTCGAACTGATAGTGGAAACCCCGTGATCTTCCATTCTGGACAAATTTCGGGCCACTTGGGCTTTAATTTCTCCATTTTCACAGATCTCGGGCATGTAAATTCATCGATCTTGGTCCCCTGGAATCCGTCCCTTGCCTTTAGTGTCATCAGAGTGTTAAATCCATACTTTTAATACCTTATTTCGATCCAAGCTCGTGAATACACCCTGCATCACAAGAATGATAAAACAGGCCATTAAACAGTATCATGCTCGTAAGTCTAGGTTATAACTGGGGTCTGATATGCAATATTTGACCCTCGACAGCTCACGAGTCTGGGTTGCTCACTAGTCACCACGGGTGGGCTCGTCACCCCGGCGTAGGCCAACAGCTCGACCACGGTATCCCATACCACCATGTCCGGCTCATGAGTCTTAGCGGATCGAGGTACCAAGGTTGACAGGATTTTCACTGGTGAGTTTGGTACCCTAGGTTCAAACAGTAGCGTTCATACATGGTGAACATACATCGGGTCAATCGGGTTATTTGACGAGCTCAACTAGTACGAGCACACGTTGAGTTGATCAACATGAAGTGCGTGAGCACTCCGCGTGGCCTAACCACTGTCGACATCCTAAGCACGGCTCAGATTCATCGAACACGTCCTGTGTTGCGAAAACAACCTCAGCCACCAAATCAAGGCCTGTTACTGATTGCCTGGACTATAACATAGTCCCAATCATGTGCAATTATGACAAATAATCATATGAGATTATCAAAGCAGTAATGAATAAATAATTCAAATTCTACAATCATTTGAGCATACTAAGCAATACAACTTAAACATGATTTTACACGTATGCATTCCATAAATAAAATAGACACTATAATATATGGTACATGGAGGAAATCATACACATAGTTAAGGTAGTTGGGAATCATATCTCAACTCCCTTATAAATTATAATTTACTAACTACTTACTCATTCAAACATTTTTACAAACACTTAGATTACACATTCCAACACACATGACGTATGTTGGTTATATTGCGTATTAGGGCAAATACTTTCACCGAGGAGTTGTTACACATACTACTAGCATAAACTCATGGCAATTAATCATGGCAAATACACTTTCAAATTCCATACGAATACGATCCTTTTTACAAATACATGAAATACACTAAACTCAACATAGTTCATATATATCTGAAACGCGAAACAAACATCGCATTTGACATGTGAAATAGCACCCATGTCAGTAATAAATCATTAACCGACATTGAAAGCCTTGAAAACTATGACCTATACATTTATAGTCTGCACCTTACGCCGGTAAACGCGTAATGGATTCGTTTTAGACACTTAGTCTTTGTTAACGGCGGATTGACAACCTATAGCGTGAATTAGGTTAGTTATTTCATAACTTATACTATCTGAAACCCTAAAACAGATTAAGGTTAGGTTTTCTTACCCAAGTATATTGTCAGAAACGCTGAATTTGTGATACAGATAAGGTGGCTAAGTGCGTGGAGCAACGAGATCAAATCCCAGGATGAATCTCCAACTCTCTCTCTCTTTATCTCTCTTTCCTTTCCTTTTCCTCTCCTCTCTTTCTTAGGGTTTAAAATTCATATGGAATATGAGAGAGAGCATTTAAGGCCCTTATATAGGCTCAGAACTGATGGGAATGGTCCCAGGGCCAAGGTATACTTAGGTTATAGCCAGATAGGGTCTGTTCCGATCCAATGGAGTACTTCTGGAGGCCCCTTTGCTGAACGCGGTCAGACTTAAGCTCCCTGACATTGGATCCAGGTCAGGATGAGCTTTCAGTCCGATCGGATTTACAAATCGCCTGTGGCGGACCAGTTTTAGTTAGATGGTCACCGGTATTCAATTAGGGTCACAAGTGCATTGACAGATGTGAAAAAATTTTCTTGATCCGAGGGTGTAATTGGGTCAGATTCTGACGGTCTGAATCCTTATATTTGGCCCGCAAGCAACACGACTCAGTTTACTTAAGTTTGGATTTTATTTCTAAGGATATTCACGTTTCTCATTCACTTTGCTCCGGGCTCAAGTAAATAGTATCAGGACACCACCTGGACTTGATTTTTGAGATGGTTGTTAAGTCCAGCTAGGCGGTCATAATCGTATAGTGTCATAGCTATCGGACTTTTGACGTGCGATCTAGGTTTGATACGGAGTTTCGATGTACTCCCAAGAGCAACCAGGTTTAGAGATGGATCCTGGATTTCAGGGTAATGTAGCGTTAATAATTCTACAAGTTTTGGATCTTGCAGATCGTAGTTAAAGTGATTGGGCTAATTTCATAGGTAAACTAGTTTAGCGATAGTTAATTCTCTCCTAATTTCTAAGGACTTGGTCCTATGTGATTTCTGCCTGAGGTGGTACACGAGTCTTTGTAGGGATTTTTTCGAGACGTTACAAGTAGGCTATGGTTGACAAGGGTAAATAATTATATTTGCTAAGGGCTGTTACAGGATTTCACAACTCAAGATTGTTGTAAATTTACTTTGTTTCACATGTAATGTTATTTCATTTTGTATTCATCAGAATGGAGACATTGACTTGTATAAGTCATTATGGGCACTCTCTTGTATACTCTAAATGAAGTTTAAAATTTTTCTTTATGCTAATTTGTCCACTCTATGCTCATCTACTTACTCTGATAAAAGAAAAATATTATATCTAAAAATCTTTTAAGGTTAACACTCGGATTTTTGGGACAAGGGTCATGTACTCGGGTCTTGAAAAGTCGAGGCGTTACACTAATCCTCTAATGCGATTGAGCATAAGACTCATTTTATGACCTTGTTTGGTATGATAATAATTTCTAATCAAACTATTGAATGAAGAATTACTCAATGGACGAGTAAGGCATCTATGTCTTATAGAGTAAATTTTCTCAGAGAAATGGTGCTATGTTTTATAGTCTAGGAGATCTGGCTAAAAGCCGAAATGCCAATCAGTTTTAGGGGTCCAAAATGGCGGCTAATTAGATCATGGCCAAAGTCTCCAATTGGCTCAGGGAATTAAGCTGCAAGTTTGATGGAGATAAAAGACAAGAATGCTTTATCAGACTAAGTAACTTTGCAAGCTCTTCACATTGATCATATCACCCACACCCAAGAGGAGGTGTTGAACATTATTAAATGGACCAAACCTGTGAAAGATTAGTTCAAATTAAATGTAAATAGTTCATCTAAAGAATATCCGAGTGAGGTTGGTGGAAGAGGAGTTTGTCGAGACCATTCAAGTAGCATGATCTTCGCTTTTCACAAGTCATATGATAGAGCTTCTAATATTGTAGCGAAGATGCAAACGATGCTACATGGATTGGAGATCTGTCATTGATTGGGAATGTCTAACATAGTTGTTGAAACAGATTTGTGTATCGTTGTAGAGGTGATAACAAGCAACCGAGACCCCTCTCCCTCTTACGTTTGGTATCAAGTGGGAGACATCATTAAGAAATCGGGGCTTCTCAATCTCAAGATTAATCATATTCTCCGCAAAGGGAACTTGGTGACACATGAGCTACCTAAGCTTGCGAGTGATGGGCATCCTAATGCCATCTTTTATAAGAGGTCAGAGCTCCTAAGGAGGATTAGGGAGGCCTTGACGCTAGATAATTCAGGTATGGGGCTAGTTAGAAGGAGAAAAAAGACCAATTGAGGTTGTAACACCCCGTACTTTTCAGTACTTTAAATCAAATTTAGCATGAATGCATGATAAAATGTACGTAACCTATGACTTACACCACGCTTGATTAATCACGATCCACCCTTGGATGACCCCTTGCATCTCAATATAGGATTACATCGACATTAACTATTGACCCACGATCCAAATTCAGCCGTTGAGGCATCTAATATCGCACGTAAACACTTCGAAATCAGCCTATAAACTCAACTGTGCAACAATCTAACCATTAAGTACAATCATCATCCATAGATTGAACCATCCATCCATTGAGTTCCAAATAGGACCATCATATCATCTGAAAGATTCATTTTTAGGATCTTAATAGCCTCAATAGGTGGAATGAACCGTCCATCATTAATATCAAACACCAAATAATCAAACCCAGTGTTCATCAGGTTTACAACATACCATTATATGTTGACATTCATCCTAGCCTATAAACTCTCTGCTAGGATTTCTCCTTTTTTGTTTGTTTGTCTACATGATGAGCGAGGCCTGGAACCTTTTTTTCGGGGCCTGCTTGACAAACTGTATAGTTTTTTTTGGATCAATGAATTAGTGGCTCAGGTCCACTTTTTTGAGAAAAAAAAGAATATTGGAATTAGCCTTCACCCGTGGATCAAGCCACCACCCGTTAACACTTAAGATGGATCGCCACATCATCATATCCACCATCCTTCAATCTTGTCTATATACTTTAAGGGATTTCCTGGACCATTAACAATCTATTCTGAAACAATTCAGTCACCTAAATTCACGATTGTTCGCTCTATTGAGGCATACGATCGTTTATGTATACGAATAATGTCTAGACTTCTCTCTAAATTGAACTACAAACCTTTTTAACTATTGATATACAAATTGGGAATGATTCGATCATCAAACCAATAAAAAATCCACAATTGGAGTTAAAAGTTAGAAGTATGGTCCACCTAATCTATAGATCTTCCTCATACATGGTCTGGAGAGCTAATAGGACTAGTAGGAACTATCGGACAATACATATCTCACAACACCTAACAGTGGACTCCACACTCACAGAGTGAGTGTACACTAGTGAGCATGCAACCGCAGTGCACCAGACTAAGAAACTGGTCAATAGGCTGTAACTAATCGGCCTATTAAGAGTTGATCCTTTTAGGCTTCCACAAGTCTATAAATAGTCTCTTTCCTTTTAGGGCAGCCATTTCTAAAAATAGGAAGATATAAAGAGATAAAAGAAAATGCCGTTTCTGGAACCACACCACACCGAGTCCACTCGTCTGAGTTCGTACACAACCGGGTAAGTTGGATTGAGTCCAATTGCTGCACAATGACAACAGAAAAAGGAAAAAGCTGAAGAAGAAGAGTAGAAGAGATGGAGGAAGAAGAGGAAGTAGAGAATGGAAGAGAAATCAAGAGGAGATCGAGAGGGAGACCGTTTGCTCGAGCAACTCATTGCGTTCGGATGAGTCGAGTCGTGTTGGTTTGAGTCTGCTTGTTTGAGACGAGTCTTGGTCGAGTCCAGGTAGTGATGGACCTACTCGATGAACAAGAAGGAGGAAAACAATGTGTGTGTGTGTGTGTGTGTGAGAGAGAGAGAGAGAGAGAGAGAGAGAGAGAGAGATAGAGAGAGAGAGAGAGACTCAGCTGCCCTTCGAGTTCGCCGAGTCTCCATATTTAGTCGGATTGACCCTTTACCGAGTTAAAATAAATCGTTAACTCACTAATTTTTGAGTCGGTTAGGTCTAGCAAGCTGTTGGTCGTGAGTGCATTGAGGGAAGCAAGATGAAAAAAAGGAAGAAGAATGGAGAAAGAAAGAAGAGTTGGATGGGATCGAGTAGTTTACTCAGTTGATTTAGCATTTGGCTAGCTTCATATCTGTCATATTCAAGACATGCTGAATATTCAAATTGGGAGAAGGAAAGCAGAAGGAGAGAAGAAGTTTGGGGAGAACCGCATCTACCCTTATTGTTGAGTTCTCAACTGAGTCGACTTATCCTCGATGGTAGTTTCAACTCAGGCTTGTTCTAGAGGGCTTTTGATCAGACTATAACGTAGGATCTTTTGCTGGAGGGCTATGATTGCATCAAAGTTGAGGGGACCCGATTCCAACGGAATTAAGTCACTCCTAGCTCCTCAGGTTATCTTGGTAAGTCCTTTAGTTGACTAAGTGATTTCTAGCTGAAACTAGCCTTAATTAGGTAGCCAATTGCGGTCGTTTTGGTCCATTGCCTCGATAACTAACTTGGTGAATCCTAATCTCATTGGGTTTAGGTTGATAAGGTTTGGATTAAACTAAGATGAGTCGATTGGAACCGAGTCGAGTGCAAACCTAGATTGCAAGGTGAGTCAACTCAAATGAAGTGTGTTACTATAAAATCCTAAATTAAAAGTTCAAGTAGGTTTAATTAGAACTTAATTAAGCTTAATTAATGTTTAACTTTTGAACTTATATGTAGGGAAGATATTTTCCTTAGTTTACAACACTTAAGATACAATGTAAGCAAGTAGATCCGACTTTAAGGTGAGGATCACCCTTCAAGCTTTTCTACATCTTGATAATTAGCTTGTTTATTCATCTTTATTCATTTATTGATTGCTTAATGTGGTTCATTGCTCTATTTGATTTTGACTCTTTATGATGATCAATAAATTGGATTTAAATTCAATATTTAAATATGCAGTAAGATCTAAATACCTTTATTCTGATTTGAAATAAATGCTTTAGATATGCATGTGCTATATCGATATTATACCTGATTTAATTTGTCAATCATGATCACTTGATGGAATGATTGAAGGTCCTATAACTATTGGACACTTTGTTTAATAAATTAAATAGAACATTTGAAGTGGACTTATCATCTTATGGATAGTTTGTTTCCTAAGTGACTTTTGGGAATAATCCCATTTTTATCGCATCCTTAGGATGAATCATTTGCCCTTATAGTTTTGATGGAATATTTGCCTATGTGCTTTGACGGATCATTTTCATATGATCTTGCGATGGTAAGTTCCACTTGTTGGACAATGATTGGCCACTATTGAAAAAGTTACCGTTAAACATCCTATTTTTTAGTTTCATGAGCTAGGGGATAGTGGAATGGGACACTATGCCTGACCTGTCGGCCTATGTTGGGTGACAAACCCCCCATAGTGATCTTTGAGCTTCCTTAAAATGGTTGTTTGAAATAGAAATAATAATAGTTGGACGAATCATACATCTTCATGGCATACAGACCTTACTAGGTAGTCGATACAAGATACAAGGTTTTCTTAGGTCATTACGGACCGTACCGTAGAGTATTTTACCTGGTGATATTGAGTTTTCGCTCCGAGCATTCGACTACCATGGGTTGTCCTTTTCTCATGGACTTTTTCGGGTGTCTAGTTTTTCTTGGACGTACATATAGTACTCTCCCAGGAAGCTAGGCCGCCTTGGGTGTCTTCATTACATAGTTTTTTTCGGGTGGCTAATTCTCCTTGGGTGAATTTTTGCCAGTTGGATGTGCATCCCTAGGTTTATGAGCATATGCATGCATTCATGCATTTACATAAGAAATTCTGTATGAAATTTATTCAATATATGCGTGTCTGATAAACTCTATCTTATTTTTAGGATGATCATTGTAAAATATTCATTGTAAACTGTTCTCAATTACTATGCTTAATTATCTTAATGATACGATGAATCTTGGGGGTTATACCTCACTAGGATAACTATTGACGCTATTGAACCATATTCAGTGTGCAAGATACGTGAATGATGTATAGGTTGACTTTGGTGCGTCGCAGGGAGAGATTGATGACTATGCGGCTCTAATTTCTAGTCTACTTTTATTATTTGGTTGTTCAATCTTTAGTTATGAGACATTGATTTGTATAAGTTTTTAAGCAACCACAGGATTATTTGATTATATATATTTGGACTCTCTCTTATATATAATTTGCTTCTATTTTACTAAAATTACAAACTTTGATAAAGAAAAAAAAATATATGTGAAAGTTGAGCCACCATTAAAGGTTAATATTCGGGTTTTCAAAAAATGAGTAGTGTACACGGGTTTTGAGAACCGGAGTGTTACAGAGGTAGTTAAGGTGTTGCCCGCTGTCTTATGGTGCCCTCACTCAATTTTTCTTTTAGGTTTTTAGAGTTTGTTCATAGGCTGATATGATAGACGGAGCCTTTTGTGTGTGTGTGTGTGTGTGTGGAGGCTTTACCTGAACATGTGAATATTTCTCCCTTCAATTAAATAAAATTATTTTTAAAAAAATTCAATAATTGCTTTTAAACTTAATAAAACAAACAAAAGCATCATTATTCCTCGTATATGTGTGAATCTATAATATCATTTAAAAAAATTATTAATAGAAAAAACAATACTTCGAACCTTTTAAGGGTTCGACAAGAGCCTCCCAAGTGCCAAAATGAAATAGATTTACAACATCCTTACTTTTAATAGTGGAAGAGAAATAAATGAATTTAATAGAGCTTTCCAAATAAAAAATCATCATAAAAGTATAAATTAATTATTTTTAAATCAAGAAGTAAGTTTCGATCAAGAAATACTTTTAATCTTTGGTCATGTTTCTTGATCGTCTATGCCAGATTGTAACAAATTTTGCTACAAGATTGACAACAATAGCATAGTCAATCAAATAATATAAATTGCCCATCAACCATCTCTTCACAAATATGATCTTCATTCTACGATTTTCAATAATTTTTTTAACTAAAAAACTTAGTCATATTTATTAAACTTTTTCAATAATAGAAGACGTTTTCATGGGTTCGGTATATATTGCAAATCTGAAATTGTATGTGTGATACTATCAAACATAATAGTTTTGATATATCTAATTTTCACAAATTTAAACGTGTTATCATTACCCATGTAAACTATTCTACCATCACATAACCGATATGTGTGAAATAATATGTGCGGTGTCATATAAAATGAAGTGTTTGTATTCAAGATCCATTGATGGTTCAAATTCTCTTCTATAATTATAAATAACAAGATTTTCTTATTTTTAGATGGATCACCTTTCTTATAACTCTATTTCTTTAGGAAACATTTGAATCTAATACTTGATCATATGAATAATTAGTTAAAAATCTTCTTGATTTACTTTCTTCAGTTTACAATTTTTGTCAATATGGTTGTTCTTTCTGCAATTCCAACACTTTTTAAAAATAAAAAATAAAAAATTGTGCTATTTTAACTTAAATTTTATGATCTTTTCCATTGATAGATCTTTCTTTAACTATCAATGCATCACAAGAACATCCCTCATGTATTGCTCTATGTGACTTTTTAGTAAACAGTGTAGACGCAATTGACTCCGTATTGAGATATGGATCATTGCTGAGATTCATAATCAAATCATTCCACTAATATATTATTAAACAAAGTAATAGTATGACATTTTCTTTGTCATTAATCTTCACTTCAACCATCACTATTGTTAATAAGGGAATTAAACTTATTCGTGTGTTTGTGTAAAGGGGACAAGTTCTTCATCTTTAAGTTGTACAATTGTCTTGGAAGAAATATTGTATTTGACATATATTTTCCTTCACACGAGTTTCACAATTTATCCTACAAATCTTTAACAGGGGTTTCCATCTTTCATAGACAATCATACAACCAGATGTAGGTTATTAATTTTCATCTTATGATCCCTTTCATCCAATTAATGTGGACATTGTACATTCATTGATGGGTTGGGTTAGATACCCAAGCCCAGCCCAATAATAAAAAGCATTATTCCTAAGCCTGATATGGGCCACAATTTCAATGTCTTGAACCCAAACCCATTTATCAAATTTTAATGCCCGGAGGGTATGCCACGTACGTTTCACAAGGAGAGGGAGAGTTTGAAGAAATAAAACAAATCTCTATGGGACCCACCTTAATTCCTTTATAACATCCTCTACCTAGACCAATTGGGTGAGATCATTCTAATAAATAGGAATGTCCAATTCTGAAGGGGGTCGTAGCATAGGAAATGGTGTATATATAGATGCCCACATATTGAAAATTTATCAAGACCCACCATACTTTTGGATAAACCTAATATTTAATTATTTCTCATTCATCCGTTGGGACTCTCGTTGATGATGAAGGAATTAGATGACATATCAACAGGTTTGAATGATAGGTTACTCACTTGAGTATCGATCTATTATTTTTTTTGAGTCGTTTTATTAATATGAACCAATGCATCAAATACATGAAGTGAATAGAGTGAATGACACAAGGTCCTTTCATGATCATCAAGGTAGGCCGTACAGAGCCATTTGTTAGATGGGCTCCCACATGATTCATGTCTTGATGCCGCAGCACGAAGTATTCAAAATGACCTTGGTTGAAGGGTCAAATACACCCATTTTCTTGTTAAAATCAAGAGTTCACGCCCCTTCACTAATTACAAGGGTAAAATTGGCCAAATGCAATATAATATATAAGGGAGGTTATTATCATTGCCCTAGACGTTGCTTGACGGACACAAGCCAATCAGGAGGGCCCGACCGTTAAACCCAAGAGCCTAGGCATAGCCAGGCCCAAGTGTGAAGTACCTTTATCTCGATGGAGTGGATCCAAAAAATCACACTGATCAGATGATCATAACCCTTCATTGGTGGCCATCCATGGACAGTTAAGAAGATCATGGTCAGTAGTCCAAATTCAGAGGATTCATTCGGAAGTTTAAGATTATCTGATCAGTGTTGAATTTTGGACCACGTTCCAGTGAAAATGTGGCCCACCATTTTAATTATCTATTTAAGAGTGGATTTTAATTCCTAGCCATCCAACCATTCACTTATCTGCCGTTGAATCTGAACTGTTGCTGCATTTCTTCTAAAATCCATGCCACTGATTGAAAGGGTTACAATCTTCCCGTATGGTTGGTCATCTGCAAGCCCCATCCCTGGTGAGCCCCACCAAATCAACGGTCCAGATTCCCAAACCTGGGCACTGCATGTACACTATCCCTTGCCTGGTCAGACTACAGTTCCTCAAAGTGGAAGCATGGAGCACAAGCGTTCAAAAATCTTCTTTAATGGATACTGTTTGGACTGAGAAGCATGAATCTAGTGAGGAATAATCAAAGGCACAACGTTTCTATGTTGTGTATAACATCCTAGCCGTGAAAACGGTGGGGCCCTTCATAATGATCTCCTGAGACAAAAGCCAAGGTGGCCCATTCATCAGACAGGCTACACCATTGAAATCCATGTACATCCGATAGCCTAACTAATGCAAGTGTGTGGTCCACTTGATTAGTGGATTGTTCTATTTCATGGTGTGGTCCATCCTTTCAACGGCTTGGATGTTCCACTGAAGTGATACCTGAGCTGAAAATAAAAACATTGTATGTTAAGTTAACATACAATATTGCATGTCACCATTTCTCATCTAAAATTTACAAATGGGATCTACTGAATTTTGGTATGATTTTTTAATTTCTTACATTTATACATTTGAGAGATTAGTTCTTGAGACTCGTGGGCATTGCTCTGATATGTGTGGCCCACCATGTGACATTTCAATATATTATTGTAATGCACGGAGGGTCACAACATTTTCTAGGGTTACTGATAGTGAGTGATGGTTTTGATATATGACTGAATTTTTTTTTAAATAATTTTCTATAAATTTTTCATTCCAATGGTCTGTGAAAACTAATCACCTGCATGCGATTGCACCTGAACTTATCATACAAGTGCAGATGATTCCAGCCAACTTTCCACTTATGTACCATATCCATACCATGAAAACTATATGTACCACAGTGATAATCAACTTTATGAAAATTTAGGATTGTATTCTCAAAAGTTGAACGACACTTGAAATAAATAGAGAACCATTGATATGACTTAAAATGCAGCTGTGGAAAATCTATTGGTTGGATCTGTCTGATATTTGAGATTAATAATATTTTTTGTGGGCCTAGAATTTTTAATAGTATGGATTCACATGAAAGTGGAATGTTAGGGGAGATATGCGCCTGCATGACAAGTTTCCGTGTCGTTGCCTGCAGGTAATCAGCTCTCAAGATCACTATTATTGTAGATGCTCCGCACGATACGGAAGAATGTGTGCTTGGTGGGAAACATCACGTGTACCCATGGCCACATGTGTGATTGTGTTGAAACAATCTGCCCCCTGAGTGTTCATGGTCTGGTCAATCTCCCTGCATTTTCCCGCCCATGGAAAATGCATCAGGATTCCACACACCATCAACTTACGTTGGGAGACGTCTTCCACTGAGTCGTGCTGACTTGAGTGAGTGGTTTCTATGTAATATGATGGGTGCATTTGATTTGTGCCTTGTGCACTTAACTCGGTTAAGAACGAACTTAGTGAGTGGTTGCACCCCATGTAATGTCTGAGTCTGACCAGGGAAGGATGTGAGGTTGAGTACCGTCTTCCTATGGGGATAACTGTACTTCCCTGGACTCTTCGCATAGGCTTTTCTAATCCACAAGGAAAAGAATATGAAAATAAAAAATAATTTTTTTTTTATAAAATTTGAAATTGATTGATGAATGAAATAAATGAATTCAAACCCTTTAAATAGGAATACCAAAAGAAGAAATTTCATAATCAAACTACAACCAAAACTCTTAGAATTCACGACTTACTATAAATAGATAACTTATCATTTATGGACCGTCATGATGACTACTAGTGTGCAAGGTTTTAGGCCAAAAATAGTAAGTGTGCACAAGTTTTCAGCCAAAAATAGCAAGTGTCCTAATTGGCTTCACATGCTATTTTCCTAATTATTCTAAGAATTTTTCACGTCCTAATTATTCTAAGCACTTTTCACGTTGAACACAAACTCCTAAAGCCCAAGGGATGAAGAATTATAAACTGACTAAGACTTACTATTTATAGTAAAAATAGAATTAAAACATTAAAATCACCGTCGATTTGATGGTATTTTGCAAATCTAGCTTGTGCAACCCAGCATGATGGGGTTGGATGGCTAAAGTAGTTGGTCCTACCCCAAAGTCATATATTTTATGTTCGATAACTCATTTCGATTTACGAGATACGTTCATTTTAAGTTTTGACGGTCCGAAACATCTCCGTCTTCGATGAAACCTTTTTTGGTCCATCTTGGCTATGAAATTATCCGCAACATGCTTTACATCAAAGTCACAATGATTTGACATGCATAGCGGTATCTATGATAGACTGTATGGTCATTTTAATGATTAAAATGAAGCTGTGACCCAATTGAGTGGTTTCCATTTTTGCTAGATCATTTTAAGACATTGGATCGAAATTGAGCTGAATCCAAGACTCAAGTGGCCAATAGGAGAGGGAAACTGAGGAAAGAAGTGCCTACTGTTGAAACCTCCTGGGCTCTACCTCGACGCTTATATGCCATCCTTTTGGAGCACATGCTCCTTATATCACACTATAATAATGTGAACACGAGCCACAACAAATTATCTAAATTAACTATAATTCTTGCGCTATGTGGAAGCACCGTATAACGTAGATAGAACAATCACAGTAAAGCAATCACATAAAGAATGACCCAAATGCACTATTGCACCAGTTGGGTCGATCTTGACGTGCTACGCTGGGTTGGGCTCACCTGAGTTGGGTCCCAAGCGTGCTTCAAGAACGACCTTGCTGCACCTGCTGCCACGACCTGACGGCTAAGCGAGTCTGCTCGGCAAGCAGTCGCACCCGCTGCTGCTGACTCACCCCGTAGCTCAATTTGCTGGATGAATCCGAACGGGTGAACCGATTCCACTCAGCCCATAAACCCCTGCGGTTTGATTGGAGAGACAGGAGGTGTTTGAGCTTTACCTGAACAAGACCCGGTTGTCCTGACTGAATTCGACAGTCGACTGAGTCGACCCGGTCGCTGCTGCCGCCGCACTGAAAGGAGCCCCTTTCCACAGCTTCCTCAACCAGTTTCCCCTCTCCCTACTCCCAAGGCTCCTGATGAGTCCTAAAACAGGCCCCAACCTGGTCCGACTTAGGCCCAAGACTCGTCGTGGTGCGGCACAACTGGAGCCTGCACTCGACTACCTAGTATTTTCTAGCCCTTAGGGTTTTTAGGATGGTTTCCCGAAGAGGGAAAACGGGACTCTATAGTGTCCGAAATTTCCTCCAGGACCATCGGGTGCAGCTATTTCGGGCTACCAAGTTAAGAAACCCGATGCTCTTATCTGAGTTAATCCTGACATTTTCTGTTTGCATGCCTATACTGTAGTGCCCCGGATGTGTTTTTAAAGGCCTGGCCCACCCGGTGTACGTCTCAGATTGGTAAAAGGAGCCCATACACGATGGTGGGTTTTTCAGTTGGACGGGGAAGATGGGATGGCCGCCCATGGCGAATTCTTATCGACGGCCTTATCTGATGATCCAAGCCCTTTGGATGGACTGGATGAGTCCACTGATCGTTTCGAGGCCAAATTTTTATCCTCATATCCCCGTACGAGCGGTCTGCCTTCGATATTTTCGGCCGCCATCGATATCTCGTGTGACTACGGTTTAACTCGTGAGGCTTCCTATCTTCGCGAGATAGGCTACTGCCTGCCCTAGAATGGGCGTTCTAAATTCGATCTGGAGGCTTCTAGAAGCCTACGGACGTTCAGGATCACCCTATCCCAAAGTGGTAAGGCCTCTCCCGCCTTTCGACGAGCAGGGAAAAGGACGACTGTTTGTATAGCTGAAAGGAGGGCCGGGATTTTTCCAGATGGAGGGATGAGATCTTGGGAATCCTCGCCACTGGGATCGACAAAGAGCCAACCGAGTGGAGTTTCCGGTTATGGAAAGTCAGTTCACGTCCTCCAAACCTCACCCATACTCGTGTTCACGTGCACATACGGCTTCAAGAGAAATCACAGAAGTTTGGTCAGATCCTACTCCCGCTCCTGATTTACGGCTCAGATCACATATTATGATGGTGGAGGTGGGCTACTGATCCGATCAAACGAACGCTGTTTGTTCGAACAACGTTCTGGCGGGAAAAACACCTACCATTCAAGGTTTTATCGGGTCAGCGATGTTTGACCCCCTGGCTAGTCCGGCACTTCGCGGGTGCACACCCGTCTTTGCACCTACAACACATACGTGGGGTCGATTGTGATGAAGTTCCCAATCCACTCCATCCATTCACTTGGTAGGTCCTGGCTAGGGCTTCTGACCAAAGGTCAAGCAGATCCAAAGCCTATGTGGGCCACAGTCGCTGATTTTTATCTAAATTTTTGGATTCCTATCGATCTGATGGTCGGATCCCTCAAGGCTTTGTGACACAGGATGAGCGTGATGAGGTCAATTACTGTCTTCCTTAAGGGGATAACTACTCCGAATCTAAGAAGCTTCTCTGGACTCCTCATAGAGATACCTCGAATCCACGATGGAAAATAATAAAAAAAAGAAATAAATTCAAGAAAATTTGAAATTTCATTGGTGGATAATAAAAACAAATTAAAAATACTTTAAATAGTGATACCAAACCTTGGAAGAAGTTTTGGAATCAAACTCCAACTCAAATGCCCTAAAATTCGCAACTTACTATAAAACCCAAATTTACTATTTGTAGTAAGTGTCCTATTTGGCTTAACCATGTTAATCTCCTAATTTTTGTAAGGACTTTTCATGTTGGACACAACACCTAAAGCTCAAAGGATGAAGAGTTATAATCAAACTAAAACTTACTATAAATAGTAAAAATGGAAATAAAATGGATCTTCGATCGTCGATCTGATGGAATCTCAAAAATTCGGAGTGGGTGACCAGCAAAATCCAGGTTGGTTGGCTAAAGTAGCTTCTCCTACCCCAAAATCATATATGGTACATTGAGTAACTTATTCTGGTTTGCGAGATACGCCTGTTATAAGGTTTTGACGGTCTGCATCACCTCCACCTCTGATCGGGCCTTCTCTGGTCCATCTTAGACATGAAAGTGTCCTCCACCTACTCTACATCAACTTGAACATCAACAGTTACAAGGGTCCCCAGTGCCTATTAAGTGAATTCCAATGGTATCTTTCGTAACCAGGAGCTAGGACAAGGATGATCAAGTGGTGGGTTGTGAACTCAGATGTTGGAGGCTTAATTAACGGTGGATCTGACAAATTAGCCTGACTTTTAAGATGATCTACAGACATGGTCTTCTAACATTGAAGGGTCTTAATAGTTCTGAAGGTTGTCTATTTGTCGAACTTACCATCAAATAGTCTACAACGCAATCTAATGGTGGACTTGCCCGATGGGATCATGTAGATTTAATGAACAATGGAGTCTGCTAGTTCTTGGGTTACCCAGACCTAGGTCTTTACATACCCTCTCCTCACTGTTTGAATTTTAATTGGTGTATGCTATCAGGCTCATATAGTTAAATTATGAAGAAACTTTGTAGTGTTAGCTTAGGGTACTCGACACCCGACTATTAGGGAGACAGGGTGTTATAACCTGATCGTAATCACAAGGGAGGAATCGAGCTCACATCAGTTATTTTATCCACTGCCACGTGCGGATTGGTGCATTCATCTGTCTCGTTTGCATGAGCCGAAGTTGTTCCCATTAAGCCGAAGCTCCGCCCTTCAAATTGTAAGCTACGAGTTTAGCTTTCTTCTTTTTAGGGATTTTCATGTAGTCGAAGAAGCATTTGATTTCAAGCAACCAATCGAGGAAGTCCTCAATATGGAGTTGGTCATTAAAGTTAGGAAGATTGACTTTAGTCCTAAATACTTGATCTGCTAGATCTACCCGGTTGTCACCTCGTCGGAGTATTGGATGATCATATCATTGATCTCCTTATTGCTGGGTCTTATATCCTCAGGTGTGATTTTGTGATTCACCACTGACATTGCCCTATGATTAGCATAATTCTGAATTCCAACACATACCGGAGGTGGATCATCACCATGAATAAAGAGTTGCCCTAAGACCTCCATCAAGCAGTCGAGAGAAGCCTACAGCCCTTTCATCACTTGCCGATTCTCCTACTACACCGCCTTGAAAGCCACCATTATTACAAGATAATCTCCTTAAGCATGGTCCATGAGATTGTTTCCCAATCTGTCGTTTGAAGCCATCGATCTAAAAAAAGCCTCGCTCTGATACCAAACTGACATAGGGAAGGGTGTGATGAGGACAATCACTGTCTTCCTCAAATGATAAACACCTTAAATCTACAGGGCTTTCTTGAATCTACCAGAGGAGTTCTTAAATCCATGAGAGAAATAAGGGAAATTTAAGAAAATTTATTAAAAAGTTATCCAAAATAAATGAGTTTGCATGCTTAAATACTCTTAAATGGAAGTGTACATGAGTCGAACCGAGTCAAGCTTGGCATAGCTCGACTTGGCTCAGCCATTAGCTGACCCCAGCTTAAACTCGACTTGGGTTCAATCAACAGCTCAGGCCACTTCGAGCCAAGTTCAAGCCAAGATCGAGCTAAGTTCACTTATGCAGTATTTTCACAAACACCTGTACTACACCTTCAAATTCTCACTGTATGTAAAACATCAGTGGCGGTTTTATAGGTATTTCATCAAACACCTTATAGGCAATATCAAAATCAAGAAAAAAAGAGTATTTGTTTCATATACATACCTTCCTTGCCACCAGCCGACACTTCATTGAGTCATTTCATCAAACACTTGGTGAGCAACATCAATACCAAAGTAATCGAGTCACTGAAATAGTTCAATCCAAGTTAGATTCAAGTTGGGGTTTGATCTGAGTTGAGTCGAGCTCAGACAAGCTCGAACTCGGTTCAAAATTTTTTTGAGCTCAAAAAATTAGTTGGACTCGGCTTGAACTCATTTTCGAACCGAGTTGAATCGACCTTTTTCGAGTCGAGTTGAGCAAGCTAATCAAGCTAACTCGGTTCATGTACAACCCTACTTTTAAACAAACCCTAAGATGTGATTTAAAAAAATTAAAAAAATAAGGAAACAAAAACTAAAAAATGTGCGAATTTTCGCATTCCATCATTTGGTCGTTGATCGATTGATCGGAATGGCGCGAAACGTCCAGAGACTAAAACCCATAAAATTGAATTTGTTCTAATCAATCAACCCAATTGATCAATCAATCTAACTGAGCAAAAATTGTCCGTAAGCTTTTTATCTAAATCCAAATTTTGATCCATTTGATCAATTTGATTGGTTTGCTTGATAGATCTCGATTTGATCTACACCCTACATCAATATAAATTATGCTTTCTTCTCTTGACTGAGTCAGAATGACCCAAGTGAGTGGATCCCACCTCATGCAATCTCCGGCCATGGGTAAATGAGAATTGTGCTTCCCATAGTTGACTAATTACATTGACCTTACTGAGTGGTTTCCACACAATATAGGTGATAAGTTCATTGGATTGTCGTGCTTTTAACACTCAGTCAAGTTAGACTCACCTGAGTGAGTGGTTTCCATAAAATATAACTAATCTAGAGCGGGCCACAGACCCATTCCTAGCCCAGATGGATTGAAAAAATCCTGAATGGAAGTGGACATAATCCATTAGATCTGGGCCTAGTGTTACATGTGGCATCATGTAGTTGGGCCCCAGGCTCATCCGGATTAGAGAAATTTATTTCAGATTGAGAAAAATTATTGTTCAAAATGCAAATCATAAATCAACCATAACTTTTTATTCGAAACGAGTTATAGGATTCACGAACTATGAATTTCAACTAAAATTTCGTTCTAAATATATTGTGCCGTTCCATTTCACAAGAAAATGACTCATTCCTAAATATATTGTCTCTCCATTTCGTAAGAAAATGACTCATTCCTAAATATATTGTGCCGCTCCGTTTTACAAGAAAATGACTCATTCCTACTTAAGTCTTCCATTTTTAAGAAAACTTATTATTTTTAATAAGTTTTGTATCGTGCATAACTTTTTATTATTAGAATTTTAATTTTGGTGTCTTCTTAGGGTTTGCTTTTTATCATTTCAGGAATCATCCTTCATAGTTAGAACCTTCTATTTTTAATAAGTTTTACTATTTTAGAAAAAATTCAGATTATTTGTATTAATACTCATAATTAAAAAATTTATTTTATTATTTAAAACTGTATAATATTATTTAGAGACAGATTTCGATAAAATGTTTTTGAATTTTATTATCTCTCATAGATTCAATAGTCATCACGGCTCATGGATTCAAGGTCTTATTGACTCGAGAAAGCCGGTGATCTTTCTGTTTATCCCTTGGCTCTCTTTCCAGCGTCAATAATTTATGACAATATTGGGTACAGATGAGTCGTGCTTTTCATGCCCAGGTTGAGTTTGACTGCTTGAGTGAGTTGTTCCTACCCCATGTAATGTCTGGCCATGATACAAAGGAGTTGTGCTTTCTGCACTCGACTGATTCATAATTATCACCTTACTCAGTGGTTTTCATGTAACATGGTGTGTGGTCATGAGTACATGGGAGCCATCCTTTCTCCAATAGGACGAGTCAAAACGACCCGAGTGAGTGATTTCACCCAATATAATGTATAGCCATGGGTAAATATGGACCGAGTTAAAACTAAGTAAGTGAGCAGTTCCCGCCCCATGGCCATGAGTACATGGGACCGGAGTTTTTAACTGGTTTCTACACAATATCATGTATGACCATGTGTGCATGTGGTCCGTGCTTTCCACACTCAGCCAAGTCCAAAGGATCTGGTTTAGTTAACTTATGCTGTTGATCACCATGGCTAAACTTGTATTCACCCATGACAAGAGTTAGCTTATTGATCATTTGTATCACCGAGTCATCAGTGTCACCCATTAATTCTTCTTTATTCTGCCGTGGTGATGCAGGACAGCTAATCAATTGCTCTAAAAGCTTGAATTGATAGTGTTGAATCAATAACTTTATTTCAAAACTTATGCTCCACATTTCATATGTTAGGTCTTCGACTAAATACCTTTGCAGGCTGTACATCATAGGTTCCACCTCACATGAGCCAATCTCATATCCCAGGCCTTACATCCCATGGGTTAGGTCATTAGCCGATTCATTCTTGTGGACCCCACATAACATAAGTTCCGCCTCACACGAGCCACTCGCTTCGCACAGACCATCCATCCCAAATGTACCTTTGCATCCCATAGACCATCCCACTCGATCTTGATGTGAAAATGTCTCATGTATTACATGGACTCGGCTGTGGCCATGGAATCAAGTAGTTTTATCATTCAAATAATTTGAATGGTCTAGATTATCGTGTATGCTTGCTACATGTAAAGACAGTGGATAACAAACTCAAAAATGACCACCATAGAAGCAATCAATTTCATATTCTCCTGTCATACAACACCCAACTTAGTGGGTCGACCGAGTCACATCAATCCTGAGTCATGCATAGTACTCCGGCATACTTCTATATTTGGAGCGTGAAGAGCATGGAAAATTTTTAAGTAGCACCAAATGTACCATTAGGTCAATCAAAAGTTAGTTGAGTTGGTAACTACACCCACTTTAATTATTTTGAATGTGCCCAAAATCCATTTTGGAATTTAAATGGTACTCTTTGTATTATTTTCATTTCAGAAAATGAAACAGAAAAATATAAAAGGGTAGTGTCAACTCATTGATTTCTCTTCAACTTGTCCATGTCTATATATAGACACATCCAAACAGCTATAGCTAGCTATACTAACGTAGATTCTTCTTCATCATTAAATAGTACCTCTAAAGATCCTGGCTAACCCCCGACAAATCGAACTTAGCACCTGTGTGGGTCATCATAACCATTCATTAGATGGGCCCCATCATCTATATGGCCTACACCATAAAATTAGGCTAGTCACATTGCCCTCTCTCTGGGGATTTTCACCACGTATGTATACAATTGATAGACGTACGATTAAAAAGATTTACAATTTTGTCAAATTTTCAACTGGGTCAAGCAAATGGTAGGGCCCATCTGATACATGGGTTAGGAAATCGGATGGCGAGTGACTCAGTATGCTTTATTACACTGAGTCAACTCATTTGGGCCTACCGTGAATGTATATGGTTTATCCACGCCGTCCATCCATTTTTCCATCTCATTTTAGGGGTTTAGCTTAAAATTGAAGGACTGCAGCACAGGAGACAGTGGGAATAATGATTTCCACCGTTGAAACTTTCTTAGGGCCGACAGTGATGTTTATTTGTCATCCAACCTGTTCATAACATCATAGATACATGGATGAAATGAAAACACAAATATCAGCTTGATCCAAAGATTTTTTTCAACGGTAGATGTTCAATTCACACTATTTCATGTGGTGTACAGGGTCTACTTGAGCTTCGGATGTGCTTCATTTTTGGGCTCTGGCCTTGAAAGTATATGATTGGATGGACGGAGTAGATAAAACACATAAATTCACGGTGGGCCCCACAGAGTTTACTCAGTACGCAATCCGCTTCCACTGGTTAGATGCCCTATGCATGCTCGGTTAAGTACATGTGACCATGTGTTGTGTGGAGGTGTTTGCAGAGAGGCAAATGTGGGCATAGTAAAATTCTAGAACAAAAAAAAAAAAAAAAAAAGTAGTGTTAAGAAAGAATCTCCACCACCCATCGGCTTTCGAATCCTATGTCATAGTTAGGTATGGATTAACCGTTGATCTCTGTGGACGGAGTTGGACTACGGGTGGTAC
Organism: Magnolia kwangsiensis; assembly: GCA_037074715.1. Lineage (NCBI taxonomy): Eukaryota > Viridiplantae > Streptophyta > Magnoliopsida > Magnoliales > Magnoliaceae > Magnolia > Magnolia kwangsiensis. The sequence goes on along the minus strand of CM073576.1, from coordinate 139,327,660 downwards.
GTCATTGATTGTGTCACTTTCTCAGCCAATGGAATGGTATTGAGTTGATAGAGACATTAGTATAGCATGAGAGAAGCCATCCTTTTACTTGCTGAATTGGGTTAATGCATGCTTTGCATGACTTTCCACCAACGTTTTCACACAGTAATTAATTAATTAATTAATTTTAACATTTATGAAATGAGGTTTTCTAGCTCTCAAAAACAAAAAAACAAAAAGAAAAAATAATAAAATCAAATCTGGTTTGGGGGAATAGTGCGCGTTTGGAAGTACGATTTGGGTAGGCCAATTGCTAACTGAGCAGCTATTAGTTTAGAATGATAATTGTTTGAAGAGTAAACCCTAAATCTTTTGAAGAACTGATTAATTGGACGAGAATAAAGATAGAGTCTCATTTCGCATGTCGATATAGACAACGATAAAATTATAATACGAGGAAAATTGACGCAGGGATGAACGTGATGAGGTCGATCACCGTCTTCCTCAAGGATAACTACTCTGAATCCACGGAGCTTCTCTGGACTCCTCACAGAGACTTCTCGAATCCACGAGGGAAGAAAGCAGGAAAATAGAAATAAATTCAAAATTAATTGTTGAATGACTAAAAACGAGTTTACACCCCTTTAAATAAGGGAACCAAGCAATAGGAAAGAAATCAGACTCAAACTACAACTAAAACTCCTAAAATTCGCAACCTACTATAAATAGTATACTTACTATTTATAGACGGTTGTGATGTCTACTAGTGCGCAAGGTTTTCGGGAAAAAATAGTACGTGTCCTATTTGGCTTCACCAAACCGTTCTCCTAATTATTCTAAGCACTTTTCATGTTGGACACAACTCCTAAAGCCCAATGGATGAAGAGCTATAAGCAAACTAAAACTTACTATAAATAGTAAAAATGAAATTAAAACGGGAAAACGACCGTCAATTAGGGGGTTTTCGCAAATTCGAGTTGCACAACCCGGCATAGCGGGGTTGGTTGGCTAAAGTAGCTCGTTCTACCTCAAAATCATATATTTTGCGTCGGATAACTCATTCCGGATTGCGAGATACGCCCGATCTAAGGTCTGATGGTCTGGATCACTTCTGTCGCCGATCGTGCCTTTTCTGATCCATCTTGGCTATGAAATTATCTGCGACCCTCTCTACATCAGTCCCCTCCACTTGAAAAGAACTCGTCCTCGAGTTCTCCTCTTGCGCTGGCTCATGATACTCGGTCAGGTCCACGACGTTGAAAGTCCATGAGATCGCCATGTCATCTGGAAGATCAACAACATAAGCATTGTCATTGATCTTTCGGATGATCGGTACCGGTCCAATCTTCTTATTTTTTAACTTGTTGTACGTCCCGGTCGAAAATCTCTCTTTACGCAGATGGACTATAACGCGGTCGCCCACCTCGAACACTTTTTGTCGCTGGTGCTTGTCTGCTTGTTCCTTGTACTTCTCGTTCGAGGCATGTAGCTTGGCATGTACTTCTGCATGGATGCTCATGATCTTATCTGTCATATGTTCTGCTGCAACGCTTGTGCCTGGGTGCTTGGGCAAAGGGACCAAGTCAAGTGTGTGGCGAGGCACTCGTCTGTAGATAATCTGGAACGACGATTTCCCTGTCGAGCGGTTCACCATGTTGTTGAACGCAAACTCTGCTTAAGACAAGGCCAAGTCCCACTGTTTCGGCTTTTCTCTTGCAATACTACGAAGGAGGTTTCCTAATGTACAATTCACAACTTCGGTCTGCCCATCAGTCTGTGGGTGGTAAGCACTGCTGAATTGAAGTCGTATATCAAATCGAGTCCACAAAGTCCGCCAAAAGTGGCTAATGAACTTCGTGTCACGATCAGAAGTAATGGTCTTAGGTACCCCGTGTAGCCGTATGACCTCCCTGAAGAATAAATTCGCCACATGTGTTGCATAAAGGGTCTTCTTGCATGGGATAAAGTACACCATCTTGGAGAAACGATCGACCACTACGAACACTAAATCCATGCCGCGTTGTGTTCGTGGAAGACGAAGCACGAAGTCCATTAATAAATCCTCCCAAGGACCGTCAGGCACAGGTAACGGGGTGTAGAGGCCCGTATTCTGAGATTGTCCCTTGGAGGTCTGACAAATATAACAACGTTGTACGGCTCTTCCCACATCACGTACTAATTGCGGCCAGTAATACCGCTCTTCCACAAGAGCTCGCGTCTTGTCTCGCCCAAGGTGTCCACCGAGGCCACCTCCATGTAGTTCCTGAATAATCTGCTCCCTTAGAGAACTTTGGGGGATGCACAATCGATTCCCTTTGAAGAGAAAACCATCCTGTATATGAAGGTCACTGGGGTGGGACCTTCTTGGAACTTAAACCAAGAATCTTTAAAATCCACATCCTCGGCATACAGCTCCTTGAGACAGTCAAAGCCGACCACCTCATTGCTCACCGTAACAAGTAGTGACGCATGACGGCTAAGTGCATCAGCCACCTTATTCTGCTGACCTAACTTATGCTTCAGAACAAACGTAAATTCCTGTAAAAACGCAACCCATCTAACATGCACACGATTCACGTTAGTCTGACTATTAATAAACTTTAATGCCTGATGGTCGGTGTACAGAACAAACTCCCTTTGAATCAGATAATGCCGCCAATGTCGCAGCGTCTGAACAACTGCGTACAACTCAAGCTCGTAAGTCGACCACTTCTTTCGGGCTTCGCTGAGCTTCTCGCTATAGAAGGCTACCGGCCTGCCTTCCTATGATAATACTCCTATTCTGACATATGAATCGTCACACTCCACCTCAAACAATTTATCGAAATTAGGAAGCACTAAGACCGGTGCTGTAGACAAACGATGCTTGATCTCATGAAAGCTCTTGTCAGCTTTATCGGTCCACTGGAACGGCCCTTTTTTTCATGCAGTCTGTTATAGGCATGACTATGGTGCTAAAATCTCGTACAAATCGATGATAGAAAGTCGCCAACTAGTGAAAACTCCCCACCTCATGAATGTTTGTCAGGATCGGCCATTCCCTAATAGCTCGCACCTTTTCATCGTCCACCCGAATGCCTGTGGACGTTACAACAAATCCTAAAAACAACGGGCTGTTAGTTAAAAAACTATACTTTTTCAAGTTAAGGTACAACTTATTATCTTGTAGGACCTACAGCACCTGCCTGAGATGTTTCTTGTGCTTCGCCTCATCCTAGCTATATATCAATATGTCATCAAAATATACTACCACAAATCGGCCAGTGAACGGTTTTAGAACTTGATTCATCAAAGGCACAAAAGTACTTGGTGCGTTCGATAGGCCGAAGGGCATGACCAGCCACTCATACAACCCTTCCTTTGTCTTCAATGCCGTTTTCCATTCATCACCGGGTCGAATACGAATCTGATGGTACACGCTCTTTAAATTGAGTTTAGAGAACACCTTAGCCCCTCCTAGCATATCGAGCATGTCGTCCAACCGTGGTATTGGGAACTGATATTTGATAGTAATTTTGTTAATTGCTCGGCTGTCGACACACATGCGCCAGCTTCCATCTTTTTTTAGCATTAATAATGCTGGTACAGCACATGTGCTCATGATCTCTCTCAACAGACCCTTAGGGATCAATTCCTCCACTTGTCCCTGAAGTATCTCACACTCCTTCGGACTCATCCGATAATGAAGGTAATTGGGCAGGCTAGCCCCAGGGATGAGGTGTATGCGATGTTGGATGTCCCTCATGGGGGGCAATCTATCAGGTAAAACTTCAGGACAGACTTCTTTGAATTCGTTTAGTAACAGTCTTAAGCTTGGAGGGATGTTTGAGGGTTCCTCTTTCTCGCCCTTCACCACTACGGCATATACCTCGCCGGTTTCCTTGAATTTCTCCTTGAAATTCCGAATGGTCAAGAGAGAACTTCCCTCTACTTTAAAGGCTTCAGGGTGGTTCTCTAGTGCCATAAGGGCAAGGATTATTTTTCAGTCATCCTTGACGAATATGTAGACATTGTCTTGCCCCCGATGGGTCGCATCATGGTCCAACTGTCAGGGTCGACCGAGTAGCATATGGTAGGCTTCCATGTCAACCACATCATAAAGTATCTGATCCTTATAATGTTTACCAATTAAAAATGAGATAATGCATTGTTCAGTTATCTTGGTCTCGTTCACTTTTTTTATCCAGCCAATTGAGTACGGGGAAGGATGTTTCGTCGTTAGTAGCTGTAACTTATCCACCATCACTCTTGAGACGATGTTCTCACTACTACCACTGTCTATGATCGCATCATAGACTTTTCCGCTGACAGTACACCGAGTATGAAATATATTGTGCCACTGTGGATGTAATTCCTTTTGTGGGGTATACAGTAGTCGCCTCACAATGAGAGATTCGCCACGATCCTCGCCTATCACTTCACCACCACTTGCTATTTCTTCAGTGGTTTGTTCATATTCATCAAAGCCATGATCTTCTTCTGCGGCCTCATCTTCAGTGTCCCCTTGGTTTATAGTCAAGTGTGTTGCTGGACATTGAGGATAAGTGTTTGATAAGTGGCTTGATTGGCCACAGCGGTAACAATTGTTCAGCCTTGGCCGAGCATAAGGATTCGGAATCCTACTCCGGCCCGTTGTTGTGGGTGCTGACTGTTGAGGTCTGGATGGTCCGCTCCCCGTATCACGGTTCGCGGGTGGAGAAGGTTGAGGACGTTCTCCTACCGGATCTTTTCCTCGAGCCAGCACTGGATCCTGTGTGGGACCTGTCATAGGGGGTCGATTTGAAGGATAGGGACGAGCAGGAGCTCTTGCAAGCTGTGTTTCTGCCCTTCCTGTCAATTAAACTGCTTCATCTACGATCCCGACTGGGTACATCTGAACTCGATCCTGAATTGCCGGTCGCAACCCACCTATAAATCGTGCCACTTTCTATGACTCAGATTCTGACAGATCGTTTCGTGGAGCCAACCGCTGAAATTCTTCAGTGTAATTTGTAACAGTTTGATTTCCTTGTCGGTAATTCTGGTATTGCTGGAATAATATCTGCTCATAATCACTGGGAGAAATCGTGAACGAAGAAGACATCTCATCCGAGGCCATGTTGCGATGGGCGCCTTGTTCTAGCGGGCTCGTGAGAGTTGCAATTGTTCCCACCATGTAGAAGCACCAGATTTTAATTTAAATACTACCAATTTCACCCTTTTATGATCTGGCACATCCATATAATCGAAATATCTCTCTACTTCAACTAGCCAATCGAGAAAATCTTCGATATGTAATAAACCGTTAAAACTAGAAAGTTCAGCCTTACATCGATAGTCTCTTTCAGCACGATCTAGACGATTGCTTCTATGGATTGGCCGTTGGTCAAAACCCTCATTAATGTCCTCATTGCTGGAACTAGAATCATCTGGTGTAGCCTTACGGTTTGCCGCTGGTAGTGCTCTGCGATAATTAGAGTCACGTCGTACAGCAACCACAGGTGGTGGAGCGACCATAGGTGGTGGAGCACCGCCTAGGGCTCGAGGCGGAAGTAGCGCATCCGCAAGACGGTCGAGGGTTGCCTGCAGCCCTTGCATGGTCAACTGACTCTCCCGATGGAAAGCTTCCATTCTTTCCGAAAGAAAACGAATCCCTAGATCACCGTTCACAGGATTTTGATTTATACGTTCGTTGTTTGTCATCGGCCCGAGAGAAAACCTCGCTCTGATACCAAATTGACGCAGGGATGAACGTGATGAGGTCGATCACCGTCTTCCTTAAGGATAACTACTCCAAATCCACGGAGCTTCTCTGGACTCCTCACAGAGACTTCTCGAATCCACGAGGGAAGAAAGCAGGAAAATAGAAATAAATTCTAATACATTTGAAATTAATTGTTGAATGACTGAAAACGAGTTTACAGCCCTTTAAATAAGGGAACCAAGCAATAGGAAAGAAATCAGACTCAAACTACAACTAAAACTCCTAAAATTTGCAACTTACTATAAATAGTAAACTTACTATTTATAGACGGTCGTGATATCTACTAGTGTGCAAGGTTTTCAGCCAAAAATAGTAAGTGTCCTATTTGGCTTCACCAAACCATTTTTCTAATTATTCTAGGCACTTTTCATGTTGGACACAACTCCTAAAGCCCAACGGATGAAGAGCTATAAGCAAACTAAAACTTACTATAAATAGTAAAAATGAAATTAAAACGGGAAAACGACCGTCGATCAGGGGGTTTCTCGCAAATCCGGGCTGGGCAACCCGGCATAGCGGGTTGGTTGGCTAAAGTAGCTTGTTCTACCCCATAATCATATATTTTGCGTCAGATAACTCATTCCGGATTGCGAGATACGCCCGATCTAAGGTCTGATGGTCCGGATCACTTCTGTCGCCGACCGTGCCTTTTCTGATCCATCCTGGCCATGAAATTATTTGCGACCCGCTCTACATCAAAAATCCATCGACTTTAGAAATCATGAGGGTTCCAAGTCCTATCCTCAGTAAAATAATTTTTTTTTTTTTTTAAAAAAAAAGAGACCCATTTTACCTCCTAACTATTTACTCTCTCTCTCCCTTCTATGGGTAGTTCAAAATTAGTTATGTTTCTCATTCACTCTACTCTTTTATAAATGAGTTTGACCAGAAATGTCTCTCTTATCACAATAAACCCTAAACATCCCACCAAGCATCCAAACACACCCTAAGTGGTTAAATTATATTGTAATAATGTGTTTGTTTTTCATTTGAAGATGGATTTCCATAGATCCTATTTCTTTTGAAACAACCATAATAGAATCTTATTATGGTAAATCTTAACCAGACAATGATACAACTGAGCCTAACTCGATCCCACCTCCTCATAGAAAGTAATGCAAGTAGGGGTCATTTTCCACCACCATTTTTATTTTATTTTAATCATGATAGTATAGAGTGGAATTCGAAAACTGAAAATTTTCATGACAAAAACCAATCGTGACTTTAATGGGTGCACCACAAATTAAGCTTTCAATATATAAAGTTACAATGATTGGACGTTTAAAATCGTCCTATCTGATGGGGTTTTTGCCCCATGTTCGACTGGTTGTAGGCCCCACTCGACCGGTCGAAGGCTGGTACGACCAGTCGTGGGAGTCGAGTCGTAGCTCGACTCAAAGTCCAGCGATTGGATTTTTTTTTCGGAGGGTGCTCGACCGGTCGTAGGTAGTCTACGACCGGTCGTAGGAGGTGCTCGACCAGTCGTAGGAGGTCCACGACTGGTCGAACCTACACAGATTCGTTCCGCAATTTTGTGCAAAATTTCGTGTCGCAAGTGGGATGTAGAAAAGAGTTTCCTAAAACTATAACTAGGGGTTCCTAGGATTTTTCTATGTACAAGAAAAGCACAAGAGGGATATCAAAGGTGAGAGAGTGAGAAAAAAGAGAGAGAGGAAGCTTGTGGAAAGGAGTCGTCGTATCAGCGCTTCTACGTCCTCGTGATTAGTGAGATCCCTCTGTTTTTCTTTTATTCTCTTATTGTTCATCCACTCTTACGTGAGTGACGAAGTTTGAAACGTTCTACTTCATAGTGGATTGTTGATCTAGACGAGGTCCCGTGGTTTTTACCTCTTTGAGGGTTTTTCACGTAAAAATCTCGTGTGGTGCATGGTTGATGCTTTGATTTATTTCATTGCAATTATTGTCCCATAATTCTGGTTTGTTCTGGAGGGCTAGATCCTAAGGTTTTATGCAAGGCCCCCAACAAAGTAGTATCAGAGCGCTACGTTCATTGAACGGGTAGGATCGATTTAGAATTATGGAAGGTGGCTCATCAAGGATGATCAGCCTCAATGGTTCTAATTGAACCATACGGAAGGCTAAGATGGAGGACTTGCTTTATTGTAAGGACCTATACTCTCCAATTTTAGGCATATCAACAAAATCCAAGGATATGTCTGATGAAGATTGGAAGAAGTTGGACTGGAAGGTGGTGGGGTTTATTAGAAAATGGTTGGATGATTCTGTATTCCACCATGTGTATATGGAAACCTCAGCCTCTGGCCTATGGCTGAAACTATAAGGGCTGTATGAGAGAAAGACAGCCGGTAATAAAAATTTTCTGATAAGAAAACTTGTGAATCTCAAGTTCAAGGATGGCGGTTCTGTGGCTGAGCACATGAATGAGGTCAGCAATATAGTGAACCAACTCTCCTCTATGAAGATGGTCCTGGATGATGAATTGCAGGCTTTACTATTGCTTAGTTTGTTGCCTGACAGTTGGGAGACATTGGTGGTGTCTCTAAGTAACTCCGTACCAGACGGAAAGATATCCATGGAACAGGTTACTAGTTGTCTCTTCAATGAAGAGATAAGGAGAAAGTCTTAGGGGTCTACTCAGCAAGAGGCACTTGTGACACAGAAACGGGAGAGAGGAAAGAACAGAAAGGGCGGGAAGGCCCGAGATAAATCAAGAGGCAAGTCAAGTAATAGAAAAAATGTTGAATGTTGGAATTGTGGCAAAAAGGGCCACTATAAGTATAAATGTCGTAAGGCTAAGAACGACAAGAAAAGAAAAAGAAAGGAAAAGGAAGATGAATCAGATTCCACTGCGGTCGATTCATATGGCGACGTTGTAGTTATTCTTTCTGTAGATCATGATGTATCTCTCATGGCTACAAGTCAGGACACCGACTGGGTGATAGACTCGGGAACCTCTTTTCATGCGACTCCACGCAGGGATTTCTTCACAAGCTATAAGTCAGAAGACTATGGGACCATGAAGATGAGAAATTATGGCATATCAAAGATCATATGAGTTGTTGATATTTGTGTGAAGATCGATGTGGGTTGCACATTGGTTCTCAGGGTTGTGAGGCATATCCCAGACCTTTGCCTCAACTTGATGTCGACGGGAAGGTTGGATGATAATGACTATGAAAGCCGGTTTACTGGTGGGCACTAAAAGCTCATCAAGGGTTCATTGATCGCAGCTAGAGGAAAGAAGTGTTGCACCCTGTACAAGGCAAGTGTCAGTGTATGCAAGAGTGGGTTGAACGTAGTGGAAGATTCTGCTATAGACATGTGGCACAAGCGTCTAGGCCACATGAGTGAAAAAGGGCTTCATCTACTAGCGAGGAAGCGGCTCTTTCTAGACGTGACAGGTATGCCTCTCAGAACCTTTCTTGATTGTTTATCAGGGAAACAACATAGAGTTTCATTTGTTAAAATTACTTCTCACGTTAATAAAGTGTATGCATTAGATTTAGTTTGTTCTGATGTTTGTGGTCTTATGAGGACAAAAACCTTAGGTGGGGCATTGTACTTTATTACTTTTATAGATGATGCATCTAAGAGGGTTTGTGTTTATGCTTTGAAATCTAAGGACGAGGTCTTTGGTGTGTTTAAGTTGTTTCATGCTATGGTCGAGAGAGAGACAGGTAGATTATTGAAGTACATCCGCACTGACAATGGTAGTGAATACATTGGCGACTTTCATGAGTACTGCAAGTCCCTAGGTATACGTGTAATACCCCAAATTTTGGCCAACTTGGGATTAGACGTCCTTAGGAAATGGGTCGACTAAAACACCTGAGAAATCGCTCAGAACCCAATTCCATAGCCAAAGAAATCATTTAGGATTAATTCCTTTAGAAACTAAGCATAAGTTAGCTAACGCTACGCTGGAGTAGCTGGGAAATAGTCCCTGATCACTTTAAATACGTTCTACAAGACCCAAAACTTGTAGAATCAATGGTGCTATAATACTCTAAAACCTCGGATCAAACTCTAAACTGGTTTGTTCTCTGGACCTCTTTGAAACTTTGTATTGGATCTAGACCGCGCGTCAAAAGTCCGATACCTACAATCTTAGACCGTTATAACCGCCTAGCTGGACTTGACAATCATTTCGAAAATCAAATCCAACCGACATTCGCAGGCTATTTCATTGAGCCTGGACTGAAGAGAGTGAGAATAGGGTTAGATTTGGAATTTGAAATTCAAATCTGGCACTCGACTTGACGTGTCAGTATTAAACGTTCTGACCGTCAGAATTCAGCCAAATTACACCCTCGGATTAGGAAAAATTTCTATTTCATATCATGAGACTTGTAAACATGATCTACGTGCGGTGACCGCTAAACTGAAACTGGACCGCCACGGGCGATCTACGAACACTGATGGTTTGAAAATGGGATGTGAGCGACATCCGACGTGCATGAACTTAAGTCCGATCACGTTCGGCAAGGGGACCACCAGAAATGTCCTTTTGGACCGAAACAGCCCCGATTTGGATATACCTTAAATATACATTATTCCCGAGCCTATTTCGGGCAAGTTTTAGCTTATAAAAGGGCTTGAAACCCTCACTCCTCTCTCCCATCCGAATTTGGAAAAAGCCCTAGGTTGAGAGAGAGAAAAGGTGAGAGATTGTGAGAGAGAGAAGAAGGAAATTTCCTGCTGCTCGTGCCACCTGCTACACGTGTTTAAGCAACACGCTCCAATCACTTTGCCAGTGATTTCTCCGCGTTTTTAGGTAAGAAAATACCCTAAACTCTTGCTGATTTGCTGATCCTTCATTTCCATAGAAAACTAGCTGATAGATCTTGTAAATTAGGTTGCTTATTCGCCGTAGACGAAGCGTATACACTCCGTTCGAATTAACACACCTATAGGAGAAAAGGTGCGGATATTAGACGCTTGGATTAGTTGTTTCCAATGCTTTCAATGTCGTTTAATAGTAAATTATCGACGGCAACACTGTTTGACATGTATAACATGTTGTCCGTTTCCTGTTTTGTAAGCAGACGAAGAATATGAGATTTAGGGCATTTTAGTCATTTGTAGAAAATACTGTTTTCATCAATAATTTGCTGATGTGATTGACATGGCTTCTTGTCGCATTAGGATACTAGGAATGCATGCATAATTAGTTTGGCGAAGAGATTCGCCTAAATGCTCACTTTGAGTCGACATACTATATGTAGACTTAAGTGTGTAGTTTAAGTGTTTGTATAAATGCTCGTATTAGTATGTATTGAATTAAATGGTGTTATGAATTAGTTTGAGATTGATTTCTCAATTAATATGCTGATGTAAATGATTTCCTACATGTTAGCTATATGCATGATTTCATTATATGTATGAAATGCATGTGCTTGATGATTCACTTAAGTTGTATGTTATGACATGTGTTAACATGCTCACATTGTTGTATTTCATTTCTAATACTCTCACATGATTGCTGATGTGGATTTATAATTGTTTGGGACTATACCTAGTCCAGGCAGTCAGCAACCGAGCAAGTTCGTGTTGGCATATCTTTGCCACGAACGACGCGTCGATGAACACGAGCCGTGTTTTGGAGTTGGTGGCAGTGGGTAGGCCACACGAGGTGTTTTACGCACTTCATGTCGTTCGACTTGAGATACGCTCGTGCTAGTCGAGCCCGTCAAGTAACTTGACTGGCCATTGTATGTTCACCTTGTATGAGTCATAACTGCTTGAACCTAGGGTACTGAACTTACCATTGTAAACCTTGTCAACCATGGTACCTTGATCCACAAAGACTCATGAGCCGGGCATGGTAGTAGGGGACACCGTGGTCGAGCTGTCGGCTTACGCTGGGGCCATAAGCCTCCCCGTAGTGACCAGTGAGCACCTATGTCTCGTGAGCAGATTATGGTGGTATGGGACACTATATTCTTACTGTCGGCCTACACTGAGGCGACGAGTCCTTTGTAGTAACCGCGAGCGTATTCTGAGTCTACGGGAGGCGACGACCCTTCCGTAGCAGTGAGAGTACAGTAGGCCTGTATTGATAAGGTGATGGGGGAGCGGTGCAACGAGTGCGAGCAACAGCCCTTGCAGCGACCTACAAAATATACATCGTATGGGATTACTAGGAGTGAGGACCCTAGACAGGATCTATATTGGGATTGATATAAGGAAAGTACCTTAGTTTTTCAATATTGCTGTATGAAAAGGACTAATAATAACTCGGTAATCATATCACCATTACATTGCATGTGCATGGAAGATGTGGAGCACTGTGGGACAATTGCATACCGCGGGCGTAAGATGGTGCCGTATGAGGGAGATCGTTGGTGAGGGCATCCATCACGTCATGTCATATTGCATTAACAACAGTATTAGGATTGTTTGATTTGCTGCTTTACTATTATCGCATGATTGAATTGTGAACATGCTAATCTTTGCTCTATTATTTCACTGAGTTAGCTACTCACTCCCACATTACGGGATGGTATTTTCGGACACCCATCAGTCCCTATTTTGGTTGCAGATGATGGCGCTGCTTGAGAAGTGGAGCTGGACTTGATGATGATGAGGAGGATCCCTCCTTTATGCGTGTTCTGATTGACGGGATTACAGGGAGGTTGATTAGATACATTGACACTTGTCGTTTTATATTTTTAGAGCACTCATGTATATTCTTTTTGTTTACTTTTGAAGTATACATGTATGTATATAACCTGGTAACATGTTTACACTCTGGAGATATACAACAGTTTATATGTGTTATACATACTATCACAGTCTTCCGCTTGTAAATTTAACTGTCTCTGGAGTATGATATGCTGTTCTGGCTTAATCTCACTCATGTTTAATACATTAACACAGACAACATTCAATCATACATATTTATGTTGCATAAGTGATGTTCTGGAACTCGGGAGTGGAGTTTTTACTCGACCCCTGATTTTCGGGATGTTATAATACGGTATGAACAGACGGTTCCCAAGACCCCCAACATAATGGTGTAGCTGAATGAATGAATCGCACTATTGTTGAAAGAATCAAATGCATGTTATCCCATGCGAAGTTGCCCAAGACGTTCTGGGGAGAAGTAATGCACACGGCGGTGTATCTGATAAACAGGTCTCCATCAGCCCCATTGAATGGAGTACCTGAGAAGATGTGGATTGGACAGGACCCTTCTTACAGTCATCTCAGGATGTTTAGATGTAGGGCATTCGTTCACGTATCAAAGGACGAGAGGTCCAAGCTCGATATGAAGATCAGGCAGTGTGTGTTCTTGAGGTACGGTAATGAAAAGTTCAGTTATAGATTGTGGGATCCAACCGAAAAGAAGCTCGTCAGGAGCAAAGATGTGGTTTTCTTTAAAGATTAGTGTATTGAAGACATTGGTAAGCCAGAGAAGAACCAGCCTAGTTCAGGTGTGCTAGAGGACATGGATCCGGTTATTCCTCCCGTGGTGCCTGATGACGGGGAAGTACAGCAATGTGCAGAGGACGAGGGAGTTTCTTCAGAAGATGGACCAGGGGAGCAGCCCCCATTTGATCCACCTGGTGAGCCACAGGTGAGGAGGTCATCTAGGGACAAACAGTCGTCCAAGAGGTACTCGTCGCATGAGTACATTATGTTGACTGATGGGGGAGAACCAGAAGATTATTCTGAGGCCCTAACTGATAAGCATAAGGAGGAGTGGTTGAAAGTTATGCAAAAGAAGATGAAATCCTTCCATAAGAACCACACTTATGACATGGTGAAACTACCTAAGGGCAAGAAAGCTTTGAGTAACAAGTGGGTGTTCAGAAAGAAGGTTGAGCAGAAGAATTCACAGACAAGGTTCAAGGCCAGACTTGTGGTAAAAGGGTTTGGTCAGAGAAAATGTATAGACTTTGAGGAGATATTCTTACTAGTGGTGAAGATGACATCCATACGGATGTTGCTTGGGTTGGCAGCTAGCATGGATCTGAAGATGGAGCAGTTGGATGTTAAAACTATTTTTCTCCATGGTAACCTGGAAGAAGAGATCTATATGCACCAACCAGAGGGGTTCGAAGTTAAGGGCAAGGAGCATATGGTGTGTAGGCTGAGGAAGAGCTTTTATGGGCTGAAACAAGCTCAACGACAATGGTACAAGAAATTTGACTCGTTCATATTACAGCATGGGTATGACAGAACGGAGTCAGACCACTGTGTGTTCACGCACAAGTTCTCAGATAGTGATTTCTTAATTCTGCTGTTATACGTTGATGATATGCTCATCATGGGAAAAGACATCAAGAAGATCAACAGGCTGAAATTGGAGTTGGGCAAGTCCTTTGAGATAAAAGACTTGGGCCCAGCTAAACAGATCCTAGGAATGGAGATAACCTATGACAGAAGCAGTAGGAAGCTTTGGCTGTTACAAGAGCGGTATATTGAGAAAGTCTTACAGCAGTTCAATATGAATGCAGCGAAGCTGGTCAGTACTCCACTGGATGGTCACTTCAGATTGAGCGACAAGCAGTGTCCCAAGACGAAGGTAGAGGTGGAAGAGATGCAGAAGATACCCTACGCGTCAGCTATAGAAAGTTTAATGTATGCTATGGTGTGTACACGCCCAGACATAGCATATACGGTTGGTATTGTCAGCCGGTATCTTGCCAATCCTTGCAAAGAGCATTGAGCAGTTATGAAGTGGATACTGCGTATCTAAGAGGCTCATCCAGGTTGAACCTATGCTATGGTGAAGGAAAAACTGTGATAGAGGGCTACACAGATGCAGATATGACATGTGACATAGACTCCAGGAAGTTTACATCGGGGTTCATGTTTACTTTTGCAGGGGGAGCGATTTCTTGGCAGAGCAAGCTATAGAGGGTCGTAGCATTGTCGACGACAGACGCTGAGTATATTGCAGTCACAGAGGCATGTAAAGATATGCTTTGGATGAAGAGGTTCCTATAAGAACTTAGCTTGAAGCAGGAGGAGCATGTGGTCTATTACGATAGTCAGAGTGCTATACACTTGATCAAGAATTCAAGTCAGCATTCCAAGTCAAAGCACATAGAGATTCGGTATCACTAGATCAGGGATACTTTGGAACAGAAAGTGTTACAGCTTGAGAAGGTTCACACGGACAATAATGGGTCAGACATGATGACTAAGGCTTTGCTTAAGGACAAATTTGAGGTTTGTAGAAACTTGACTGGCTTGAAGAAGGAGGATCCCTCCCGGGTCAAAAAGGGAGAGATTTGATGAGATTTTTTTCCCGTGTTCGACCGGTCGTAGGCCCTACTCGACCGGTCAAAGGCTGGTACGACCAGTCATGGGAGTCGAGTCGTAGCTCGACTCAAAGTCCAGCGATTTGACTATTTTTTTTTGGAGGGTGCTTAACCGGTCGTAGTTAGTCCATGACCAGTCGTAGGAGGTCCACGACCGGTCGAACCTACGCAGATTCGTTCCACGATTTTGCACGGATTTCATGTCGCAAGTCCTGTTGCAACTGGGATGCGGAAAGGAGTTTCTTAAAACTATAACTAGGGGTTCCTAGGGTTTTTCTATGTACAAGAAAAGCACAAGAGGGATATAAAAGGTGAGAGAGTGAGAAAAAAGAGAGAGAGGAACCTTATGGAAGGGAGTCGTTGTCTCAGCGCTTCTAGGTCCTCGTGATCGGTAAGATCCGTCTGTTTTTCTTTTATTCTCTTTTTGTTCATCCACTCCTGCGTGAGTGATGAAGTTTGTAACATTCTACTTCATAGTGGATTGTTGATCTGGACGAGATCCCATGATTTTTACCTCTTTGAGGATTTTCCACGTAAAAATATCTTATGTGGTGTGTGGTTGATGCTTTGATTTATTTCATTGCAATTATTGTCTCATAATTCTAGTTTGTTCCGGAGGGCTAGATCCTAAGATTTTGTGTAAGCCCCCAACACTATCTTTTTTATTTTTAGGCTGTGGCTCATCCACCGGTAGTTCAATGGACCCATCACCAAACTCATTTGACACACTACGGTGGAATTGTGTCCTTCATGGAAGTTCCATGACAGCTGTTCTCACTGAATATACGGCAAATGTATTTAGAGGTCGGTCCGTTAATTGCATTCTTGTAATTCTGTAGATGATGGAAACGTTGTAACCTTTTGGACATTTTAAGAACGGTTTGCATCAAAACTCTACATGAGAGTGATTCTAGCAGACGCGAATTGCCTGTGCCCCCTGCCAACAGGAAGGAATTCATGTTGGTGGGGGGCACGTATAAGTCATTCGTGTCCAATGTTAGGTAGGAACTTTTATTTTTTAACCTTTAAATTTTCAGAAAATTCTTGCTTTGAATTCTGATTGGGTAAATAGGATTTGAAAATCCAACGAAAGATAATTGAAGAAGCTATGTTAATGATGGTGAGGGCGGCAATGATGATAATGAAAGGATCATTTATCATCACCCAATCTCAATGCACCTGGCACATGCATAAGATCCGGACTGTTCATGTGTTAGGCTACGTCGAAGATGGGCCATACCCAAAAATTACAATATGGTTGGATGGTCTACCAAAGTGATTGAATGGTGACTGTTGGTTGAGCTTTCTTGATAACCATCCATTCCACATCAATAAAAGGCCTCCAATGGCCAAGATTATCAGTGAGTACAATCTTTTCAGTTCCGATCATGCATGTCATGGAGGCCAACAATGGACATTTCTGATTGTGTACATGTGTGTGCCGCATGAAGGGAGATAAGATTAATTAATGACTAACAATGATAGCCAAAGTATTAGAGATAATACTTCTTAATTACTAAGATATTTTTTATGTACCTAGGATGTGCCACGTTCAATGCACGCAAAGAGAGGAAGGAAGATAGCGAGAGAGAGAAAAAAAAGAAGAAGTGTGGACTATATACAAAAATAGAAATACCGTAAATAGAAGAAGAGATAGCATGGCCCACGCGCACATAGAAAGGGAGAGAATTATCTAAGCTGTTTTGAAGCTTTGTACGGATAACATCTAAATTAGATACTGCCAGGCAGCCATATACCTTTAAATAGACTTAATTATCCTCAACTTTATTTTAAATTTCTTAATATATCTTTTAAAAATACAAAGTCCAATGAGACGTGAAGAGTAGTTGCATGGGTAAAATGGTCAGCTGCTCGCATTATATATATATAGCGTTGATAGTAAACATGGGAATAGAAATGATTTGTTAGGTTCCATAGGGGTTAGACCTGTATTGAGACATGCACATGCTTACCTCCATTTTTCACTTTCAACACCGGTCTCTCAGTTAGAATCCAGCACTCAGTCTCGCTACAGACGGTATGTGTGAATGAGATCAGGGACATTACCTAATGGGTCCTACCATGGGTGGGATATATACTAAATGTAACACCAGTTTGGTGATCCTGGCTGTTGATCGGATGACCTTTTCCATTGAATGTCAAACGTTGTTTGGACTTTTTCAGACCGTCCCATGACAAGCTTCAAATGATTCCCTGACTGGCTTGATTTATGTCCATCCATGTTGGGGTCCAACAGATGAACGGTTAAGATGTCACAAATGTGGACCACATATAGAATTAGAGTCATTGGTGGCTCACTTTCATACTAAGCACTGGAAACTCGCTTGAATATTTCTAGTCTTCTGGTGGTCCTATGCTGTACCTAAAAAATCTTGCCAATCTAGTCATAGGAGGGAGCTCCTTTAAGTGAAACCTCCATTGGGCTACTGCTTTTGGCAAGCTTATGCTATGACATAAGCCAAAAAATATAAAATATGAGATAGATCCAAAAGTTTTAAGTGGCCTACATCACAGGAAAGATGGAAATGCCCACCATAAAAACCTTTCAATGGCCCGGCATGATGTTTATATGCCATCCAAGTTATTCGTAAGGTTATTAATCCTGTAGGGATGAATAGAAAACACAATATCAATCTGATCCAAAACTTCTATAGCTTGCACATGGCTTTAGTGATGGCTGCTCAAGCCCTCAGCATTCCTGTGGCGTGGCCCACTTGAAATTTTAATCTTCCTCATCTTTGGACTCATGTGGCAAAATTAATGGAGAAGCATACATTGCATTCGGTCCCATAGATCTTATGTGACACAAGGATGGATGTGATGAGGTCGAGCACGTCTTCCTCATGGGGGATAACTATTCCGAATCCTTATAACTACTCTAGACTCCCATGGAGATACATCGAATATTCCATGAGAAAATTAAGAAGTTAGAAATAATTCTAAAAATTCATAATAAATTGATTAGTGATGAAAAATGAGCTTACAATCTCTTAAATAATAACATATAGCTTAGGGAAAAGTTTCAAAAGCATGATATAACTAAAATTCTTAGAAATTGTGGCTTATTATAAATAGTAAACTTACTATTTATAGAAGGTCATGATTTCTCCTGGATCTCATGGTTTTCGGCCAAAAATACAAGTATCCTATATATTTGGCTTAACCATGTTACTTTCCTAAGTTTTTTAAGCACTTTTTCTATTGGATGCAACTTCTAATGTCCAATGGATGAAAAATTATAACCAAACTAAAACTTACTATAAATAGTAAAAGCAAAATTAAAGCAGAAATTCAACTGCTGATATGATGGAATCTCACAAATTCAGCATGGTAACCCAGCGTGGCAGAGTTGAGTAGCTAAAGTAGCTTCTCCTACCCCTATGACATGCTGGTTAACACATTTCGGTTTGTGAGATATGCCCAGATCACTTCTGCCACTGATTATGTCTTTTCTGGTCCATCTTGGCCATAAAATTATATGCAACCCACATTCTGCCCATAGAACCTCCATCATATGTATGCAGTGGCATTAAAGGAGATTGCCGTTCTGTGGACCTTATGCATCCATCAAATTCAAACCGTTGGATAATCCCTTAACCCCGCATTTATTTTCCATGTAGACATGTCTCCCACGAGACGATCATATTAGCCTGATTTTTAGGTCATGTCTTACTTGCAATCCGATCGCTTGAACACAATCAGATCACTTGATGACCGGCTCCAATGTCACAGACATGCACCTTGTTTTCACATGTACGAGTGCATACAACTGCACGCATGCTGTGGGTATTGAGCATTTGTATATTTTATAAAAGCATGAAAAAGCAGGAACTTGCTTTCCTTACTCTTATCATTTTCGGAACGTTGTCTCAAATGCTACAACTCAACTTGAAGTGTTGGCACGAAGAAAGCGAATATAGAAATCAGAAAAATACATCCCTACCATGCATGGGCAACACTCACAATCTGTTTGATAACACTCCTAAATCTTTTAAATGAGTTAAACAACCACTTTTTCTAAAAGTTGGGGCTATTAGAAGATTCTATATGAATAGGATGGTATGTCAATATATATCAAATGATTTTTGCTCAAATACCATGTCAAGCAATTGCTTTCTCTAAAAACTTAAGCTGTCAAAGATTATGTCAAACAATCAATTGATCTAAAAACTCAAAAATCGTACATTTGCTTGATGTCACTATTGTAAGTTGTGACATAGAGTCACACTGATTAGGTGATCATCCTAATTATCTAATTAATAGCATGAAAAATAAATAGTGACAATCGAGCATAGGAATCATAGGTGGATTCGGAATGTTGAAACATACAGGGGATAAGCCCACCATCAATTGCATGACTCCAAAGAAAAACTTTTGTTAGATGATCTAAACCATCCAATCTACAGTATTGCAAATGGATGATTTAAAAAAATTATTTGAGAGAGAGAGAGAGAGAGAGAGAGAGAGACCCTAGTTAGAGTGTTGGGTTCATCCAACTAACATGATTTTTGCCTCATGGCTTACCGATGGTGGTGTGGAGAAAATGGACAGCCAAGACAGATTGGCTATCACATGCAAATGGGTCTGTGGACATGAGTATGGAAAATGTTGATCGACCTTACTGTAAGTGGGCCACACAACAATTGACTGAGCGAAAATCCAGCTGGACATATGACTTAGGTGGACCTCGTAACAAGAAACAGTTGAGAGTGGATGCCTACTCAGTAAAATTTTCGTGATTGTTTGTAAGGCTGTCAAGATGTGGTTCAGACATCCAAGTCATCCACCAAATTTCAGGTCATTGCAAGACACGAGTGGGCCCATCAAGTGATTTTATATGTTTCAGGAATGATTTCTCAAGTTTAAAATGTTGTTTTAAATGGTATGGTGCACGTGATTTTCAGATACGGCTGATTTTTGGGACATTCCTTCACTTAGATTTTATGTGGGGCACCTGATTTTCAGATACAGCTCAGTTTTGGGACATCCCTTCACTTAGATTTTATATATTTTAGGAACAATTTCTCACTATTTTGGATGATGTGACACACCCGATTTTTGGTATCGGCTTGTTTTTGGGACATTCAGTCAGTCATTTGGAAGAGAGTCACCAGATGCAGACACACATCATGGTGAGGCCCACCAAGATAGGAACATAAATATAAATAACCTACAAAGCAATAGGAAAGTGTTAAAAAGAAAAAAGAAATTTTTCCTTATAAACACCTACTTTTTAAACTATGATCCAATAAACGCATACTTTCAAAATATTTAAAGCAAAAGGTTCAAGTTTATGCTTAAGTTTTATAAATGGAGAGAGAGAGAGAGAGAGAGAGAGAGAGAGAGAGAGAGAGAGAGAGAGAGAGAGAGAGAGAGAGAGAAAACTGCCTCTTTTACCTTAATTAATTGTGAACAGGAGGATTATGCTTTTAACTTGTCTAAATGATGGATTTTCCCATATACATACATATATATATATATATATATATATATATATATATATATATATATATATATATATATATACACACACACAAATTATTACATTCATACCCATTGTAAGGGGCAGGCCTGTGAAGGATTCCACAGGGCCCACTTTTATGTATGTATATGATCAATGTCATTCAACCATTTTGCAATCTCATTTTAAGCCATCAGCCCAAAAATGAGCCAAATTTGAAGTGCAGTTGAACCCTGCCGCAGGAAACACTGGTTAAGAAATGCCTATCATTAAAAATATATTAGGGCCAGGGAAGCTTGAATCAAGGTGATTTTGTGTCTTCTCTTTGTCCATGTTTGTGTGGCCTTGTCAACAGGTTGGATGGCCCTGATGAACATCAGGGTTGGCCATATATAGGAAGTTTGGTAGGATCATGGGATGCAGCTTGCATACTTGTGGGGGTAAAAAGAAGGGATGCCCAATGCCTGGTGTGGGTTGGTGGGATCCCTGAATGTGAGGCCCACCTTGATGTATATGCCTTATATCCATGCCGTCCATCCTTTTTGAAAACTCGTTTTAGGGCATGATCTAAAAAATAAAGCATGTCCAATCTCAAATAAACCATAGTACATGAAAGAGTGGTAATCAACTTCCAAAGTTTTGGATCAAGCTGAAATTTTGTGGTCTCTTCATCCAGGTTTAAGTGACCTTATCAACAAGTTGGATGGAAAATAAATACTTCAGTGGCCCTATGAATTTTTTAATAGTGGAGACTCAATAAGGACTGCTTCGTGTGGTGTCGTCTGCGTTAGATTTGGATATGTTTCATTTTTCGTATCATTTTATAAAATGAGCTCTTAAAATGGATGGACGGCGTGGATGTAAGGAACATACATCATAATGGCCCCACAGTGATACAGCAGCATGGATTGATCCGGGGCTTCACCTAAACCGTGCTCCGGATTGGGCATGACGCTGCCGGGAGAACGGATTGGCTACTCCCCCTGCCACCGGCCGCGGGGCTGATGGTCTGTGCTTTGTGGGCCCGACCATGATGTATGTATTTGGTGCTTTATCCCAAAAATGAGAGGGATATAAATCTCAGGTGGACCACACCACAGGAAAACAATAGTGATTGGATATCCACCATTAAAATCTTTCTAAGGCCGAATATACTGTTTATTTGACTTCCAATCTTTTGAATGGGTCATAAAGACCCAAATAAAGGGAAAAAACAAAGATCAGCTTGATCCAAAACTTTTATGGGCTCCAAAAAGTTTTCAATGGTCGACGTTCATTCAACACTGTTTCCTGTAACGTGGTCCACTTGAGAAAGGGATATACCTAATTTTTGGTCTCATACTCTAAAATGATCTATAAAAATAGATGGACGGAATGGATGAAAATCATGGTGAAGCCGACAGAGCATGAGCACCGACCATCATAATGGCTAGTGGCAGGGGAAGTAGCCAATCCGTATCCCGCTGGCTGAGTGGCTGTAGCGGAAGCGGGAGCTGGTTATGTGAGACCAGAGGATCCACTAAGGTGGGTGGGACACCTGACTGTGGGGCACTGTGATATATGTGAGTACATCCACGCCGTCCATCTATATTAAAATATCATTTTAGCACTTAATCCAAAAAAGGAAGCAGATTCAAATATCAGGTGGACCATAATACAGGAAATAGTGGTAATTGACCATTAAAAACTTCTCCTGAGGCACAAAAGTTTTGAAGCAGGCTGATATTTGTGCGGTCTCTTCATTCTAGTGGATGTAAAATAAACATTCCAGTAGGCCATGAAGTTTTTAATGGTGGGGATTCAATCACTATTGTTCCCTGTGCTATGGTTCACCTAAGATTTGGATTTCCTTGGTTTCTTTGGATCATGCCTTAAAATGAGCTTTCAAAAGTGTTGGACGAGCTAGATTTAAAGCACATATCACTGTGAGCCCCACAGTAAGGGGATCCCGGGGTCTCACCTAATCCGCTCCCAGTACCTCACCAAGTTAGGTAGGTGCCACCATGATGTATTTGTTATATCAAAGCCATCTATCCATTTTAAAATATTATTTTAGCGCATGAGAATAAAACCGAACAGGATGAAATACCCAAGTGATCCACACAAGAGAAAACAACAGAGACTAAACAACCACCATTGATTTGATGGCTCTTATCATGGATGGACCACTCCCCGAAATTCACCCAAATTACATGGTCCAAGCCTCACTCTTTTTTTCTTTTTTTTCCCCTGTTGAATTTGTATTTTCGTTGGTCTGTTTCTTATTAACCAATTAAAAGTAACTGTCCAATTGAGGAAATTTTCATTGGGTATGATCCATCCGTGGTGGGACCCAAGCTCAATGGTCTGGATCCCCAAAACTTCTCGTTTTTAGCCAAATGTTACTCAGTTTGCATGAATTTTTAGAGAAGATATTTCATGTGTTGAAACATATACTGAATGGGCCCACCATCGATTGACATTTTGGTTAGATGATCCAAACCATCCAAATGGATGATTATAACAAATTGACCCTGATAAGAGGATCAGGATCATCCAACCGACATGATTTTTTCCTCGTAGCTTGTTGATGGTGTTGTGGAGAAAATGGAAAGTCGAGACAGATTGGCTATCACGTGCAAATGGGTGTGTGGACGTGAGTATGGAAACTGTTCATATAAGGTCGACCTTAATATAAGTGGGCCATTCAACAATAATTAATTTAGATGAAATCCAGTGGAATCTATGACTCAAGTGGACCACGTGACAAGAAAGAGTTGAGAGTAGCCACTGGATAAAAGCTTTGTGTTGTTTGTGAGGCTATCAAGATGTGGTTCAGACATCCAATTCATTCACCAAATTTCAGTCCATTACAAGACTCAAGTGGGCCTACCAAGTGATTTTATACGTTTCAGGAATGATTTGTCTGCTTTAAATGGTGCGGTGCACCTGATTTTTGGGATACGGTCGTTTTTTGAGACATTTCTTTATTTAGATTTTACATGGAAACCGATTTTCAGATATAGCTAATTTTTGGGACATCCCTTCACTTAGATTTTATATATTTTACGAACAATTTCTCACTGTTCTAGATGGTGTGGTGCACCTGATTTTTGGATACGGTTGATTTTTGGGACATTTCATCTCTTAGAGAGACTCACAGATATAGTTCAAGTAACAGACACACATCATGGTGGGGCTGACGCAGGGATGAACGTGATGAGGTCGATCACCGTCTTCCTCAAGGATAACTACTCCGAATCCACGGAGCTTCTCTGGACTCCTCACAGAGACTTCTCGAATCCACGAGTAAAGAAAGCAGGAAGATAGAAATAAATTCTAATAAATTCGAAATTAATTGATGAAAAAATAAAAATGAGTTTACACCTCTTTAAATAAGGGAACCAAGCAACATGAAAGAAACCAGACTCATACTACAACTAAAACTCCTAAAATTCGCAACTTACCATAAATAGTAAACTTACTATTTATAGACGGTCATGATGTCTACTAGTGTGTAAGGTTTTCGGCCAAAAATAGTAAGTGTCCTATTTGGCTTCACCAAACCGTTCTCCTAATTATCCTAAGCACTTTTCATGTTGGACACAACTCCTAAAGCCCAACGGATGAAAAGTTATACTCAAACTAAAACTTACTATTTATAGTAAAAATAAAATTAAAACGAGGAAACGACCGTCGATCAGGGAGTTTTTTGCAAATCCGGGCTGCGCAACCCGGCATAGCGGGGTTGGTTGGCTAAAGTAGCTCGTTCTATCCCAAAATCATATATTTTACGTCGGATAACTCATTCCGGATTGTGAGATACGCCTGATCTAAGGTCCGATGGTCCGGATCACTTCTGTCGCCGACCGTGCCTTTTCTGATCCATCTTAGCCATGAAATTGTCCGCGACCCGCTCTACATCAGGGGCCCACAGAAATACGAACTTAAATATAAAAAAACCTACAAAGTAATGGAAAAGTGTGGAAAAAAAAGAAGAAGAAGAAGAAGAAGCTGACTAGGCACAGAACCATCTAAAGAAATTGGACACCGTCACATTAATACTTTAACTTTCTATGTGCAAACTCGAAATTGTGTGTTCGATGGTTGGGTTATCCAAGCCGTTCATTTGATGGCTCTCATCATGGATGGATCACTCCCTGAAATTTGCCGAAATTACATGATCCAAGCCTCACCCTCTTTCTTTGTTTCCGTTGAATGTGTACTTTGTTGGTCTATTTCTTTTTAACCTATTAAATGTTTAACTGTCCAATTGAGGAGATTTTCTTTGAGTATGATCTATCCATTGTGGGACCCAAGCCCAGTTGTCTGGAACACTAAACCTCCTCGTTAGAAAGGTAATGTTACTTACGTGTGCATGAATTTCAGAGAAGATATCTCATGATCTAATACGGTAGTGTGTGTATATGAGTAGTGGTCTCTTGTGCACTGTATTATAAGGAAGTTATATGCAAGCCTTTATATAAGCCATGAGATGATGAGAACGGCTAGAATTCAGTCACATTGAGAGAGTCTTTAAAAAATATATAAAAAAAATCTTCTCCTACACTCAGGTTCCAAGGGATGCCAGCTGCGTATAGCGAGATTTGAAGTGACGTCACCAAGTTCCGTGGGCCCACCTCGATGCATTTGTTGTATCCACACTGTTCATTCATTTTTAGAAATCATTTTAGGACATAAGAAAAAAGAATGAGCGGATTAAAAGCTAGAGTGGACTTGTTCTTATTTGGACTTGTTTGGACTTGTTCTTATCTAGAACCGGTAGGATGGTTGATCACCAATGTTTCTTATATATGGTATGGTTCACCTGATAATTGGATCTGCTTTATTTTTAGGATAATACCCTAAAAATGGTTTATAAAAATGAATAGAAAACATGAATATATAATACATACATAAAGGTGGGCCCTATGTTGACCCCACGGCAAGGGCCCCACCGTTTTGGGTGAGGCCGGGTGTCACCTAATCTACTCTCCCATGGAGGTACCCACGTATCAACCTGGTTCCCAGGCTATAAAGGAAAGTTTCAAAATTAATTTCTTTGTAAAGACTTTTAAAAAATAAAATAAGTTAATTATTATAATGGAACGGGTGAAATGTGATAACATGACGCATCTGGCATAATGTCTGATCATGATGGTCTATGATCTGACAGGTAAATGGCTGGCCCACTAACTATTAAGAAGACATGAATGAAGTCTATATGGTTTGTAAAAGAAAATGTCTCGCCCATTCAAGGCCAGATGCTGTACAAATATTTCTAGAATACGCTCAAAGTACAAATCAATGTGTGTGGCCCACTGTGATGCTTTAATGACATTTAGTCCGTCCATCATGTGGCCTACAATTCAGTTTGATACAAAGTTCATGTGGGCCATACCACGTAAAATCACTCCTAAGACCTCTAAATCACGTGTGTGGCCCATCTGCATGTGCTTTTGAATGATCTGATTTTTGGGTGTCCGTTCATCCTGGTCGGATGCATCTTCCGTATGAATTAAAATAGCATGTACAAAACCTAATGGTAGGTGTCCCCATCCCAATTGTTACCTGTGGAGTGGTCCGCCTGAATTTTGAATAGGAGGTGGTGCATGTAATGGATGGATTGGATGTCATAAAACATTTATGGGGGGCCCAACATGTGGATTTATACTAAAAACGAAAAACTTATTGTAGAAATATTTGTATTAGATGGACCGCATCACCAAAATCAATGGAAAGCCCACGGGATGTCTGGGTATATCCGAGTACAGCCCACCTAATGAATGTTCAGACAGATTTTCACATAAAATTATTAACGAGTGGTCCCTTTTTTGGTTGATGGAGTGCCTTTAATCCTTTGTAGTGTTGTTTGGCTGATCGAAGCACGTTGTGATGTTTTCGGTTGACCGATATCTATATCGGTTGATCAAGAGACTCTGTTAATATCTTGGTCGAACGAGTGGAATGCGTAAGTGTGAGTTTTTGTTTCTAATTTCATATGGAAGTGTATAAATAGGCTTCTAATTATACAATTTCAATGGTTTTGAGGTAGAAGCTAAGGTTTCTCATATGTAAATTGTTCTATCTCTTGTAATCTTCTGTCCGTAGTTGATTGTTTATCGGTTAGTGTCGTGTTTTTTCTTATAAGGATTTTTCACATAAAATTTGTGTCTTTTTTGTGGTTGCTTGAATTTTTCTTTTCCTATTGTATTGTATGATTATGTTTGAGGTCGCTTCCACGCCAGACAAGTAGTGTTAGGGCTTGTTGCGTCCCCAACAAGTGGTATCAGAGAATAGGCTTTATGTTGGGTTGTTTAAATTGAATATAAGATGTGGGTTCAAAGGGATCAAATGTGAAATAAGTGATAGAGAAATTTATAAGTAAAATAACTTTCAATTGTAGATGTTGAAGATAAAAGCTCTCCTGATTCAGCAAGGGTTGTAGTAGGCACTCCTTGGCAAAGAGAGATATCTTGAAACTATGAATGAAGAAGATTTGGACAACTTCTATCAGAGGGTAATTAGTGTGATTCAATTATTTTTGGCTATAATGTCTTATACAATGTCATTAATGAGACGACTACTACAGGATTGTGGGCGCAGTTGAAGAACATCTACATGACGAAATCGCTCTCCAATCGCATATATGTAGAGAAACAATTGTACACTCTAAAGATGGTGGATGAGTTGGATTTTTTTAAATACATCAGCACTTTTAACAAACTAGTTTGCAAACTGACAAGTGTGGATGTAAAGATTAACGAAGAAAAAAAAAAAATAAAACTTAATCTTCCCTTTCAGATTCCTAAAAGAATCTGGTGGACTTTCTGTGCTATGGCAGGAATATATTAGACCTTGATACTGCTATCGCAACCCTTTAGTCGAAGTAGTTGAGAAGGAATAACATTGACGAAGGTACCTCTACGAGTGCACTGGTTATTAAGGAGAGATCATCTAAATAAGAGAAGCAGATCTCGCGATTAATGTCCAAGTCGAAAGATTAAGGAAAGTTGAAATGTGATAATTGTGGAAAGACGAAATATATGAATGACTACACAAACCCTGAAAATCAGAAGGAGAAGAAATCAAATACTTCAATAAAGGAGGCCAATTCATCGAAATCTAGCAAAGAGATGAGCGGTTGTGATGTATTATCTATATCTAAGGTCGGACACTTATATAAATCGATACGGGAGCATTGTATCACATTTCTCTTCACCGAAGTTGGTTCGCCACATACAATGAGTATGATAATGGCATGATGCTTATGAGTAATGATCATGCCTATAAGATGATTAAAATTGTTTCGATTCATATGCGAATATTCGATAGGGTGGAGAATACTCTAATAGATCTTAGGCATATTCCTAATTTGAAGAAAATTTTGATATATTTAGCAGATCTTGATGCCCTCAGATGTTAGTTCTCTTGCTATGATGGTGTCCTGAAGGTTTTTAATGAGGCACTCACTATAATAAAGGTATAAAGAAGTGGAAACCTTTACAAAATGATTGGGAACACTGTATCGGGTGGAGTTGCAGTGTCCGTAGTGGAATCCACTTCCCTCATTACATGTGAGGGGGATCTGTCTACTTTCCAAGAAGCATTGGATGACATAGTTGCTGAGAAGTGAATGACGGTAAAATGGTTACTTCAATACACGTCAAATATGACGAACTACATCTTGACATTCGAAAATTAAATCTAAGGAGAAACTTGTAAGCTATATGGATGTGGATTATGCTGATAATGTGGACAATAAAAGGTTGACTTTTGGTTAGTTATTTGTGTTAGCGGGTGGAGTGATCAATTGAATGTTGAAGCTTCAATTTTTTGTTATTTTTTTCACAACTGAAATGCAATATATGATGGTGACCGAAGCATTCAAAAAAGTTGTTTAGCTGAGCGGGATGATGAATGAGTTGGGACTTCTACAATAAGTTGTGAATGTGCATTGTGACAGCTAGAGCTGTACACGAGCAGAGTTAGCTCGGTAACTCGCTCGACTCGACTCGAAAAAGCTCAATGTGACTTGGCTCGAAGTTGAGTTCGAACCGAGTCGAGTTGATTTTTGGAGCTCGAAATGAGTTCGAACCGAGCTCGAGCTTGAGCCAGCTTGACTTTTCTCAACTCGAAAAATACTCAAACTCGGCTCGACTCGGACTTCACTCGTATAGTATATATACCCACTTTAAAAAAAAAAAACCCTAGTTACGTCCCTACCCCTTTTAAAAACTCAACCCATGCACCTCTCTCCCAGTCCTCCCTGTCATCGGGCAGCCCTCCCTCTCTCTCCCTCTCTACACTCTCCCTCATCCACTCATCCTCATTCCTCACCTACCCTCTCTCTCTCTCTCTCTACTCTCTCCCTCACCCTCAGCCTTCTCCCTACATAGCACGGCCGCCCTTGTCGGCTTCTCCCTGCATCGCACGGCCACCCGCCCCTGTTGGCTTCTGCCTGCACCGCACGGCCACCCACCCCTGTCGGCTATTACCCACATCGCATGGCCACCCACCCCTGCCGGCTTCTCCCTGCACTTACCCTCTCTCTACTTTCTTCGGTAAGTGTTTTTTCAATTTCAAACTGAAATCCAATTTCCTCATTATTGATCTGTGAAATATGTTACCTCTAAGGCTCCAAAATCAGGTTGCTTTGTGAAACATTCTGATGTTATTAGAACTCAACTTGAAAATTCTATTCGAACTCAGCTAGATGTTGAGATATGTTTTAAATTTGAACGTTCACGACCAGTCGTGGGTCAGGTTCAACCGATCGTGAGAGCGGCTCGACTAGTCGTGGCCCGCTTAACTCAAAGTCTAGCGAGCATAAAATTTTGGGGTCCGAGGTACTCGATCGATCGTGGGCCATGCTAGACCGGTCATGGGAGGCGCTCGACCGGTCGTGGTTACGCAGATTTGTTCCACGATTTTGTGTGGATTGCGAATTTTGAGTTCTTTCGCAACTGGGATGCGAAAGGGAAGTTACCTAAACTATAAGTAGGTGTTCCTAGGGCTTTTCTAGGGTATGAGAAATAATTCTAAGGCTTTCTAAAGGGATTTTAGGGAAATCAAAGGGTGTAGCAAGGGTGAGATTCAAGGTTGTTCGAATTGGGTAAGTCATCTCTCTTTGTAATTTCTTTTTTTATAGTGGAGATCTGTCGCTTTGTGCCGTGATTTTTTCCTGAAAGGATTTTCCACGTTAAATCTGTGTGTTTTCTTATATGTGCTTGGTGACATTGAATTGTTATCCTAGAGCTAGATCTATGTGATTCCGCAGACAAAATCCCTAATAAGTGGTATTAGAGCTATCGTTGGGGTACAGATTTGAATCTAAGGGATTAGCAATGATGACGAGCACTAAGTATGAGATTGAGAAGTACTCAGGAAAAAACAATTTTGAGTTATGAAAAATCAAGATGATGAGTTCCTTAATCAAGTAAGGCGAAGATGGTGCTCTTGAGGAGTGGAAGTCTACTATAACTGATGACAAGTGGAATGCTCTTAATAAGAAGGCTTTATCATCAATCCGTCTATGTCTCACAGATGAGATTCTCTACAACGTCATGAGGGAGAAAACTGCGGCTAAGTTATGGGCGAAGT
Source organism: Magnolia kwangsiensis (assembly GCA_037074715.1). Lineage (NCBI taxonomy): Eukaryota > Viridiplantae > Streptophyta > Magnoliopsida > Magnoliales > Magnoliaceae > Magnolia > Magnolia kwangsiensis. Next base: position 139,297,620 of record CM073576.1, on the reverse strand, counting down.
TACAGGATGTCTATGCGAAAAAATTCTCTGAAAATCGCCTGCACTTGAAGCGACAGTGGTGTAACTTCAAGATGACAGAGGGTAGAGATCTGGAAGCTCACATCAGCAACTTTAATAAATTAGTTTATAAATTGTTGGATATGGAGGAAGTAATGAAAGATAAAGAACAAGCATGTATGTTGCTGAATTTTCTTCCGGCATCGTATGAGTCATTCAAGGACATTATGTGCAGCATGAATAAAATCTTGAGTGTCGACACCGTTATCTCAGCCCTTCAAGGGAAGGCTATGAGATAACTAAATAATGACATGGGACATCTTTTGATGCACTATTTACAATGGGTAGGAATTCTGGATAAGGTACAGGTTCTTCTGGTTCTAGATCCAAATCCAAGGGTAAGGGCAAAGGAAAGGTAAAGTGCTAGAACTGTGAGAAGGAAGGACATGTGAAGAAGGATTGTGAAAATCCTAAATCGAAGAGGAAAGATTCTGAGGCTTCATGCAAAGAGGTCAACGTTGTCACGTCAGATGAATGTGATGGTGATGTTTTATCTGTGTCTTCGCTCAGGCGACCATACGATGATCGTAAGGATGAGTGGATGCTAGACACAGGGGCATCTTTTCACATGACTCCTCATCGGAGTTGGTTCACCAGCTACAGAGAGTGCGATAGTGGACAGGTATTTATGGGCAATGAAATTGCCTGTAATGTTGTGGCTATTGGTTCGATGCATATCAGGATGTTGATGGGGTGGAGTGTACCTTGACAGATGTGAGGCACATTCCTAATTTGAAGAAGAATCTGATTTTTCTTGGTGTACTTGAGGCAAAAGGATGCAAGTACACAGGTATTAATGGTGCTCTTAAAGTATCTAAGGGGGCACGGGTAATCATGAAAACGCAACGACTCGGTAACTTGTACAGGTTGATCGAGAGCACTTCAAAAGGTGGAGCTGCAATGGATGTAACGGATTTCACCTCTATGCGTGTGTAGCATGTTGGGCATAGCCACATGAGCGAGCAGGGCTGGAAGGGCTGAGACGCGCGACTGGGATACAGAGCAGGTGGCGTAGTCACCTGTAAGAAGAATCACATGGCATAATCGCAGGATATAGATGAAGTACATGGACGACTTCAATATCACAAGGAATTCATCTTTTATTTCAAATGGCTCTAGGTGAGCCTAGTGCTTAGAAGTGAAAAGTAACGATGTGATGGATTCGTTATACTAAACTGACATATGGGAGCGGGTGGAGCTTTCAGTGAATCGAAAAGTGGTTGGATGCAGGTGGATCTTCAGGAGGATACAACATAGATACAGGGTGAGGTTAGTAGCGAAGGGTTATGCTAAGAGACAATGGATCGACTTCTTAGAGATATTCGTGCCGACGGTATAACAAGTATCTATTAGATCCGTGATTGGCGCTGGTTGACCAATATGATTTTGAGCTAGAAAAATGGATGTGGAGTCTACACTTCTCCAAGGAAAAGTGAAGAATGGATCTACATGAAGCAACCAGAGTAGTTCAAAGTTAAAGGGGCTGAGAAAAGACTTTGCAGGAGGTCGTGATTCGACCTGTTGCCTAGGCAGTAGTTTAATTCCTTCATGGATAAAGGATCGGGGGGCCGCAAAGATGGTTCTTGGCATTGAGACTGAATGAGGAGTAGGCTTGGGTAATCACAGGAAGAATACCTTATGTGTACGTATTGATCAAGGATGTGATGGGCTAGGTAAAGTCAGAGAGCATTCCCTACGCGTCTCTCCTCAAGTTTTCATCAGGATATGTCCGAAAACAGATGAGAAAAAGCAGGATATCTCATGAACCTTATTCGAATGCGGTTGGCAGTGTATGTCATGGTTTGGATTAGACCGGTTATTTCACAGGCTATCAGTGTTGTGAGCAAGTACCCCGACAAGCAATATTGGGTAATGGTGAGATGGTAAAAAGACTACGTCTTTCGTTTTGAGAAGACGAGCAAAGGTGGTTGAGCTTGTGGATTTTGATCCAGCAGATATGCTCACCTAGATCATTCCTACATGAAAGTTCAAGTTCGGTGTAACTTCTCTGGGCTTGATAATGGCATAAAAGAAAGATGGAGTGTGCACAAGAAACTATGATGTGATACAAAAATATGAGAAGAGATCAAGATGCTACATAGTTCAAGATTGAAGACATAGTGGAGATTGTTGAGATATATCTTAAATTTGAATGTTCATGACCAGTCGTGGATCAGGTTCGACTGGTCATGGGAGCGGCTTGACTAATTGTAGTTCGCTCGACTTAAAGTCCAGCGAGCATAAAATTTTGGGGTCTGAGGTGCTCGACCGGTCGTAGGCCATGCTAGACCGGTCATGGGTAGCGCTCAATCGGTCATTCAATCCGCTCGACCAGTCGTGGTTATGCAGATTCGTTCAACGATTTTGTGCGAATTGTGAATTTTGAGTCCTTTCACAACTGGGATGCGGAAGGAAAGTTGCCTAAACTATAAGTAGGTGTTTCTAGGGCTTTTCTAGTTTATGAAAAATAATTTTAAGGCTTTCTAAAGGGGTTCTAAGGAAATCAAAGGATGTAGCAAGGGTGAAATTCGAGGTTGTTCGAATCGGGTAAGTCCTCTCTCTTTATAATTTCTATTTTCACAGTGGAGATCTGTCGCTTTGTGCCATGATTTTTTTCCGAAAGGGTTTTTCACATTAAATCTGTATGTTTTCTTGTATGTGCTTGGTGCCATTGAATTGTTATCCTAGATCTAGATCTGTGTGATTCCACAGACAAAATCCCCAACATTAGAAATCTGCTTGAACTCAGCTCTAACTCGAACGAGCCGAGCAAGAGCTGTTTTCCTAGTTCGAAGGCCGAGCCGAGCCAAGCACGAGCTGAGACTCGAGCAGTCCAAGCCAAGCACGAGCTGGACAAAGCTCGGTTCGACTCCACTCATGTACACCTCTAATGATAGCGAAAGCGCGATCAATTTGGTAAAGAACTCGATGTACCATTCTCAAACTAAGAACATTCATGTTCATCATCATTTTATCTGACATATACTAGAGGAAGGCAGTGTTAATCTTGAGAATATTCACACAAGTGAGAATTTAATGGACATGCTTACGAAAGTAGATCCCGCAGAGAAGTTCAGGTTTTGCTCAATTTCTCTGAGCTTGGCAAATAATTAATGAAAATAGAGTATGCACGAAAAGCGATGATGATGGTGCCGCTATGAACAAGAATAAAGATGGTGATGATACCTTGAAACATGGAACTAGAAGATTAAAGTCATGGTGGAAATCGTTGATTGAATGCCTTCAATCTGGTGCAATATTGTTCGATCGACTGAGGAATTCTTGGGTAGATTGAAGCACATCATAATGTTCCTGATTGATCAAGATATATCTCGATTGACCTAGAGACTCTATTGATGTTTCAATCAACCGAAAGTGCGACCAAGTGGAATGCATAAGTGCAGGTTTTTGTTTCTAATTTCATATGAAAGTATATAAATAGGCTTCTAATTATACAATTAGGGTTGAGTTTAACATGTTTTTAAGGGTTTTGAGGGAGAAGTTAGGATTTTTCATCTGTAAATTATTCCATCTCTCGTAGCTTTCTATTTATAGTAGAGTTTTTATAGCTTAGAGCCATGATTTTATCCGCGAAAGGATCTTTACACGTAAAATTCATGTGTTCTAGTAGTTACTTAAATTTTTTTTCCTTCCCTGTTACCTGGAAGTTGCTTCCATGTCAGACAAATGGTGTCAGGGCTTGTTGGGTCCCCAACATTTTTGCATGGATCAAATATTCTATAAATGCAGCTTTGCTAGGCAGCACATATGTACACTGAAGCTCTTGGACACGCCACACATGAATGTGCTAGCATGTCACGATGGGTCTAAGATCCAATCAACCCATCCGAACGGCACCACCATATTAATGCCCTTGGCTAAGAATCAAGTTGATCCACTTATCACGTGGACCACAGTTAGCAAAACAAATGTACTGCTCTAAAAAAAAAAACTTAGCTGAACTTTTCCAACCCGTCCACATTCCAAAACTGGGACCCACATGGTGAATGGACCAGACATATTTTTGGGAAACCATGCAGAAGGACAGAGCAACCTGATGGATGGATGGATTGGATCTTTCATTGTGTACCATGCTGGCACATGTGTGAAAAGAATGGTTGTTGTGAAAATCACATACATTTGTAGTACGATCGTTAGGATACAATCAACTATACACCAGCTGTATGTACTATGAGAAATTGATGGAGATTTATTCCCACCGCTCCACATGTTTCACGGATATTCGTCTTGTATATTTTGTAGTCTTGGTCTTGGGTGAAATACAAGAACATGTCTCCGATACACGCATAGACCGACGCGCGTATGTGTATGTGTATATATATATATATATAGACACAGACGAATACTCGCGATTGTACTTCTTACGTGAGTACCTATGCGCACCTTTACACACATATCAAGCACAAAATCTAAACGGTCAACGTAATGCAGCACCCATTGAATCCTCAAAAGCTCAATTTTCAGCCTGATACAAAAATCTAGTGGGCCATGAAAATGGAAATAATTTCCTCTCTTGATTTGTATTTCTCTTTTCTATGTCCCATTAGAGTTTTGGATGATGCTGAAAATTAAGATTATATAGTTTAAAGGAGTGCTGCATCACTTGGATCGTTCAGATTTTGTTCCCATGACAAGTGTAAAAATGTGTGCATAAGTATTCATACAAAAATTTTTTATTTTTTATTTTTTATTTTTAAATGTTAGCGTGTTAGAACAAGCGTAGTCCGTTCACACTTCGGTGTTAGCCACCTCCTATGTGGAATCAATATTAAAACCTCAGTGTTGAAACGAGGTACCTTCCAATCAGGCTCCCACTTGAATTAGGGCAGGTGAGCATTCCTGGTATGTACGTGCCAAAGCCGGTTGTGACTAGTTATCATGACGACTTTTTGAGAACTCATTCCACGTGATGTGAACCCGGTCCATGTGACGTGGAACCGTGAAACTCTCATGCCCAACTCTCAATTTAATCCAAAACTTTGGTCGGTGGTCAAAGAAAACAGTTGATTTGCATCTCTCTTTGCTATAGCTTATCAAAATTTTGAATCAGATTGAAAATTGATCTTTTGAGGTTTCATGAGATGCCTCATCACATGGACCATTTGGATTTTGGTCCCAAGACACGTGTGCAATTTTATGCACATACACGGGTGCGCATCTCTCTTTATATATAGAAAGAGATAATATCTCTTTCAGGTCTCCTGCCCGTTACTCGAAGTGGTAGAGACATATCCCCATTAAGAAAACGACCAGTTTCTTGTTGAATCCCTTCATCCAGGACATACGTTTTATATCAATGAGCTGGATAGCATATATGCCAAGTTCAGTGGGGCCATCCATGAAATCAAGGGTGGGCGTCCCTCACAGTTGGATGATAAATTAGCATCGAAACGGTGGATAAGTACAAACCTTTCATATATATGTGAAATTTAACACATTCAATAGCTTGACCCACTAAGGATTGACGGTGAAAAAATAACTCATTCCACAAGTTAAGTGGGGCCACAATGAATACGTGTTAATACAATAAAGAATTGTTACAGTGTCTGCGTAGCTGGACCGCTTTGAACTCACCATGCAATCTCAAACTTACGTAGCTATGGCTAACATGCACTGGGACTACGTCGCTCAGACGGCTGGCGGCAGATTACGACATGGTCCGTTCTAATGTTGACTTTTATGGGACCCACCTTGATGTATGAGGGTTATCTATCCCATTAATCATATGCGTTCTTTCACGGTGAATCATAAGCCTAGCATCAGGCCAATTCATGACTTATATGGGCCACACCACAAACAACAATTGAGAGTGAATGCCCATCCATTGAAACTTTTCTGATTATATATGGAGCTTTGTGAGAAGTAGATTAGACATTCAGCCCATTCATTATGTGTTTCTCACGTGGATTAGGGATAACACAGGCCATTCTAAAATTCAGGTGGCCCTCTAAGTGCTTTTAAATGTTTTAGAGGTAATATTCCATGATTTCATATGGTATGTCCCACCTATTCTTCAGCTGACTTTTGGCACCTCTCACAACCTAGAAGGGACGTGTCAAATCCACAGCTTGGATATCTATCACACATCATGGTGGCCCGTTCAGATCCACCCCAGGAGAAGCTTCCCATATATATATATATATATATATAGTAGAAGGTCCGTTGATGCCATCAAACGATTGTGTAGAGTAGCATATCTGCAAGATTTGTTTCCGATTTTGATTGTGATTTTTCTTAAGGCTATATATAGGGGTGTAATCGAGATTAGCATGTCTCTCAAGGCTTTCTAATTCGTTCATAGGGTTTTTAAGTGTGATTTGAGGTTTGTTTGAATTGGGTATTCTCTCTCCCTTGTAATTCCTACTTTCATAGTGATAATTGTCACTTTGTGCCGTATTTTTTTTCCTGAATGGGTTTTTCTATGTTAAATTTGAAGTCTTTGTGCTTATGCTTGATTTTTTCTATTGGAATACTTTAATTGATTCATCTTTGTATGCTTCTGCGACCCCTCAAGAAGTGGTAGTAGAGAAAATATTGGGGCGCAGGTTGAATCTAAAAGTAGAGTATCAATGACATATAATCCTAAGTTTGATGTTGAAAAGTACTCTAAGAAAAATAATGTTGAATTATGGAAGGTCAAGATAATTTGCCTATTAGTTCAACAATGATTAGACGAGTTCCTTAAGAAGCGAACGGAATCTATGGAAGATGATGAATGGAACAAGTTGGATAAGAAAGCAAGAACCTCCATCAAATTGTGCCTAAATGATAATGTCCTCTACAATGTCATGAAAGAGAAAACTATAGAAAGTTTATGGCTGAAGTTAGAGGACATCTATGGAAAGAAATCTCTGAAAAATCACCTATACTTGAAGTTGCAGTATAAAGATGTCAGAGAGAGGAGATGTTGAGGCTCACATTAGCAACTTTAATAAGATTATTCGTAAGTTACTGGATGTGGAGGAAACGGTTAAAGCAGGAAGATTAGACAAGTATCTGTTGGATTTGGATCTCGATCGAGAAGACCTACTGTCTCGATTAGAACTCCACCCCCTCGTAAACAATGCACTAGTAGAGACCCATATGTTACTGTTTTTTCTTTCTCATCGCCTTTCCTTGAAGGGCTGAGATAACAGTATCAACACTAAGAGACGTTTTACCAGTGCACAATGTATCAATGGTCGGACACTTATACGATGATTATAGGGAGGAATGAGTTTTGAACACCGGGGCTTCATATCACGTACTCCTTATTGGAGTTGGTTCATTAGTTACTGAGAGTGCGATGGTGGTCAGGTATTTATGGGTAATGATAATGTCTGTAATGTGATGGGTATTAGATCGGTGCACATCAATATGTTTAATATCATAGAGTGTACCTTGACCGAGATGAGACACATTCCTAACACAAGGAAGAGCTTGGTATCTCTCAGAGCACTCAAGGTGCTTGGGTGCAAATTCACCAACTTCAATCATGTCCTTAAAGTTTCAGAAGGGGCACTCGTTATTATAAAGTCACGGAGGAGCGAAAATCATTATCGATTGATCGATAACACTTCATTAGGTGGAGCTGCAATGATTGTAACAGATTCCATGTCTACACGTATGTGGTATGCATGTATGGGCCACATGAGCGAACGGGATATGAAGGTACTTTTTAATTGATTTTTAATTCTAGTTTTTAAAGTTTTTGTTTTAAATATATGTGAGCATTATATATATGGTAAACAATCAAGGTTATCTTTTAAGTCTGGCAAACATGTATATAAGGGTGTTCTTGATTATGTGCATTCTAATGTATTGGAGTCGTCGCCCTTGGTTTTCGCCAGAGAGTCGTCTTGGTTTGTCACATTCATTGACAACTACTTTAGGAAAGTGTGAGTTTATTTCATAAAAAATAAATATGATATTTTCACCAATTTCAAGCAATGGAAAGTGATGGTAGAAAAGCAATCTGGGTGAAAAGTGAAAGTTCTAAGAACAAATAATAATGAAGAATTTACTTTAGGTAAATTTAATCAATACTGCAAGGGTGAAGGGATTGTGGGGTATAACAAAATGCGTCACACACCAAAATCGAACAGTGTGACTGAGTAGATAAATAAGACTCTCTTGGAGAGGGCTCGATGCATGCTTAGTAATGCTGGATGGGTAAGAAATTGTGCACCGAAGCCGTTAATACAACTTGTTACTTAGTGAGTTAGTCCCCTTCTATGGCCATTGATTGTAAAATTTCAGAGAAAGTATATAGCGGTTAGAAGGTAGACTACTCAGGATTACGTGTGTTTAGTTGTGAGGCTTACTCTCATATACCATCAATTGAGAGATAAGCTAAACCAAATAGCCAAAAAGTATATCTTTGTTAGCTATGGTGGTGGTGTGAACAGGTACAGGCTGTATAACAAGGTCACATGAAAAATCATCATTAGCTGCGATGTCAAATTCAACGAAGGGTTCTTATTTAGTAAGGATGAGTAAGAGGAAACAGAAGGATTGGTTGTCGACGTTCAGGTTGACACAAGTGATACTTAGGTTGAGATAGATATACAAACAGATGTACAAGAGCAGGTGAAGCGGCCACCTATGAGAAGGAATCCGTCATGAGATCGCATGTTGCCAACAAAATACAAGGATGACTCAAATGTCGCATATGCCCTCATTATGAATGAGGAGGATCCTTCTACTCTTGAGGAGGTTATTGATGAGCTTGATGCAGAAAAGTATAAACTTGTGATGGATGATGAGATGAACTCTTCTACAAAAATGAGACATGGGAGCTGATGGAGCTTTCTATTGGTCAAAAAGTGATCGGGAGCAAGTGGATTTTCAAGAAGAAATGGGATAGGCATAAGGCAATGTTGATAGTAAGGGGATATGCTCAAAGGGAAGGCATCGACTTCACTGAGATATTCGCGCTGGTTGTGAAGCAAGTAATTATCAGATTTGTGCTAACGCTGGTTGCCCAATACAATTTCTAGCTAGAACAAATGGATACGAAGACTGTCTTCCTGCATGGAGAAATGGAAGAGCAGATCTACATGAAAAAACTAAAAGACTTTGAAATAAAAAGGGGCATAAAACAAAGTTTACGAGTTAAAGAAGTCATTGTACATCCTAAAACAGTCGCGTAGGTAATGGTACAAAAAGTTTGATTCTTTCATGTTGAGTCAAAAGTTCACTATGAGTAAATATGATCACTACGTCTATTACAAGATACTAAGTGATGAAAAATTCATAATCCTAGTATTGTATGTTGATGACATATTAATCATCAATCATATCATGTCTAAAATCAATGTACTGAAGACTCAGTTATTAGGGACATTCGAGATGAAAGATCTAGGAGTTGCAAGGAAGGTTCTCAACATATCATGTAAGACCTATATCCTAGCCCATACCGTTCTGTAGGCTTTTGCGGTCCTCCCAGTCGAATTTTGATGACCTGTGATCTATTATCGACATTTGCGCTTGATCCTGAGACGTATCCCATATATCAGAGTCGGCTCGACCCGAGACTTGTACCAGTGTGATCGCACCGTCGCCGTAGTTCCGACGCCGCATCTCGTGCAGTGAGATGATGCTCGGGCCAGGAGATGTGGGCCTGCATTCAATTCGAGGAAAGCACTATGCTTTACAAATTCTGATAAAATCTCTACGATATGTCCCATCAATCACATCAATCATAAGTCAAGTACATCTCATCACAAGCCATCACTCACCCTTACCTCTCCTTACCCAAAGCCAATGCAACCCATGCTTAGCCCATTCTTTTCTTACAAAAGTCAAAAGAACCCATCCCTTTCCACTCTCTCTCTCTCTCTCTCTCTCTCTCTCTCTCTCTCTCTCTCTCTCTCTCTCTCTCTCTCTCTCTCTCATTTCTCACTCTCCCAAGCAACTCCCAAGGAGAGAAAACGTCCAAGCTCTCCATGAGAAGAGCCATGTGTGGCCCACTCCCTACCACCCTATCTCCCAGCACTTTTAGAGAATTGGAAGGCTAGGGAGGAAGAAGAAGGATAAGTGGGTGCTTCTTTCTCTCTCTCTCTCCCTCTCTCTTTCAATATTTTGGTGTGATGATGTGGCCATGTGGCCCACTCGGATGTACCCCACCTTGATGTATGTGATGTCCAAGCCGTCCATCAAATATACCCCACGGCCATTCAAGCCATGTGGGCCTTACTTAACGATGATGGGAAAACACAAAGATCAATTGATCAAGTGGGCCACGACCATGTGGGACCCACCTTGAAGAACATTCCAACTGCCTAGCGTCCAGGGACATTGGACGTATTTCATGAAGAGTGAATGGACAATGAGATGTACTCACGTTGTTTTTTTTTAGCTTTTGGGTGGGCCACTGATATAGGCCACACCTTGATGTATGGATTTAATCCACGCCGTCCATCCCGTTCCTTAGATCATTTTAGGTGTTGAGCTAAAAAATGAAGCTAATCCGACTCTCTAGCGGGTCATAACATAGAAAATGGTTTTGTCTGCCATTGAAATTTTCTACGATGTTTTTTACTGCAAAATATGTCAAATATTGGTCTGGATGGGTTTGTCTTGGGCCATAAAAACTAATGGCTGGGTCGGATTCCCATGATGCGGGCCCTACCCAAGCAAAACCGTAGAAAAACTCTTTTTTAAAAAATAAAAAAATAAAAAGGAAGGTAGCAGATGCTGCTGTTAGCACCGGAGGACGCTACGCAGTGTCCTGCTGCCTACTGCGCTCCTTCATAGGCGAGATGGGTAGGGACCGTTGGGTCCCAACCATGGGCCGCACTGTGATGTATGTAGAACATCAACACCATACGTTTTAATGGGGCCCTTAGGGTAGTGGGCCCTCCAAGAATCAGTCGTTTGTGGAGCTCAGGTAGCCCATATGGCAGGAAACAGTGTAATTGAACGTCTGTCATTGAAACCCTTTTTGGATAACAGAAGTTTTGGATCTACATGAAATTCATTTCTCCCCTTGATTTAGGTCTCTGTGACCTTATGAATGGATCAGATGGAGAATAAACATTATGGTGGGCCCCACGTGGGACCCACCCTTTTTGGAAGTGGATTGGCTGACGTACCTATACAGCTAAATAGCTACTGTATTGATGTCTATTGTACGTTGTACCTTAACCGTTGATGTGGGGCCACCTTGATGGTCTATCTAAACCATCCGTACATGGCCCCACATGATATAGTGTGTGTGTGTGTGTGTGTGTGTGTGTGTGTGTGTGTGTGTGTGTGTATATATATATATATATATATATAATTTAATATTATATTATATGAGCCCCACGTGGGACCCACTTGATGAGAAATGGATTGGCTGGTTCGTTCACACCAGCTTATTACTGCTATATTGTAACCGCAGGTCCCGTGGACCCCATGATATATGTGATTCATCCATGGTGGAGAGCAGTTGTGGGACGCACGCATGTGTGGACTCCACATGCATGTGCTTATCAATGTCGCCCATTTGTTTTACATCCACCGTCCAGAGGACTGGACGGTGGTGCATCCCGTGATGTATGTGTTTTATTCCACCGTCCGGATGGCTAGACAGTAGACACTACCACGATGCTCGTGTTTTGGCCTCATTGTCCATATGCTTTGCCAGCTATGGGACCCACCTTATCAGTATGTGTTATATTCAGATCTTCCAAGGACTGGACGTGACCCACCTAGTTGCATTTACTCTATATCCAGACCATCTGTTTGCTGCATGCAGCATATAACTGCAATGTTGCCGTTAACAGGTGGGGTCCAAATCATGAGGTATGTGCTATATATCCAGACCATCCATCCACCGGCCTTGCAGCTGTTGGGTTACCGCCAGCAAGTGTTGTGGACTCCACTATGAGGTATGGGTTTTATCCAAGTCGTTTCACTTGGGGACTCCACCATGATGTATGCTTTAATCCACACCGACCCACTATGATATATGTGTTTAATCCACACCGTCCAGACAGTACTGGATGGTACTGGACCTGTTTAGATGGTGCCATGTGGCGCCCTGATATGGTGGATGTGTTGTGTCCCCGCGTCCAGCATCTGGGTGGTGGACCACCTTGTTATAAGTATTCTATCCACACCATTCAGTTATCTAGAGGGTGGGCCCCACTATGAGGTATGTTTTGATCCCACACCGTCCATTTAGACGTGGGATGGTGGGACACCACCATGATGTATGTGTTTCTCCCACACCGTCCAGTGTTGTCGTGGGCCACACCTTAATGTATTTATTGTATCCACATCGTCCATCCTTGGACGTGGGACCCTATTGGTGATGTATCTGTCGCACCATCCAGCATAGGACAGTGGGCCTACCATGATGCATGTGTTTCATTCCATGTTTTCCATCTGTTTGATAGGTGGGAACCCACCTTGACGGATGTGTTTCATTCCATGTCGTCCGTGGGACGTGGACCTCACGTGATGTATGTGTTTGATCCAAACGGCCCAATCTGATTTGCATAAGGCCCTACGTGATATGTGAGGCCCGATGTGATGTATGTATAGCCCATGGGATGCGGCCTACTTAATGTGTATATAGGCCACGTAATGCAGCCCATTGTGATGTATTCGTAGCCTATGGGTAAGGCCCATCATGATAGGTATTAGGCCCATGATACATGGCCGATTTGATGTATTCGAGATCCATGTGCAGGGCCCACATGTCATGTATTTAAGGCCCATGAGCAGAGCCCACCTATTGTGTATATGTGACTCTTGAGTAAGGCTCGTTGTGTTGTATATTTCGCTTTTGTATGAGGCCGTAGGCCCAATTTAGGTTTAACTCTATGTGGACCATTGCTTAGGAGCAATGTTGGTTAAATGGCCACATTGATGGGCAATGATGGTTAAATGTCCACATCGTGACGTCCCCTTAGGCCTTGTTAGGCCATTCTCATCGATGTCAATTTCTGATTCCAATCATCGAGGTCGAGTATTGATCGATTCCGATTGTTGTGGTCAATTGTCGATTCTGATTATCGATCGATTCTGATTGTCGATGCCAAGTATCGAGGCCGATTCCGATTTGTCGAGGGCGATTGTATAAGCCGATTCTGATTGTCGAGGTCTAGTATCCAGGCAGATTCTGATTTTTCTAGGTCAATTATATAGGCCGATTCTGATTATTGAGGCCGAGTATCGAGGTCGATTTTAATTTGTTGAGGCCAATTATATAGGCCGATTCTGATTGTCGATGTCGATTTCGATTGTCGAGGCCGATTGTCAAGACCCATATGATGTATATGCGGCCCGTAGTTGAGGCCCATTGTGATATGTATTCGACCTGTGCGATGTATAAGCGGCCCGTGTTTGAGGCCTAATGTGATATATATGCGACCCATATTTAAGGCCTATTGTGATGTGTATTCAGCCCGTGTTTAAGGCCAAAATCATGTTTTTATAGCCCACCTTGATATATTAGTGTGACCCATTGATGCAGCCCACTTGATGTGAATGAGGCCCATGTGCAAGGCCCACCTGTGAAATGTATATTAGGACCATGTGAACGGTCCATAGTGATGTATTTGCCGCCCAGTTGATAAGGCCCATTGTGATGTATTTGTGGCCCGTATGGTGAGGCCTATCATAATGTATATGTAACCCCTGTATGAGGCCCATGTGAGAGGCCTATTGTGATGTGTATTAAGCTCTTGAGTGAGGCCCATGGTATTGTATATTTGACCCTTGTGTGAGGTCATGGGTCCACTATATGTTAGGCTCTATTTGGGTTATTCCTTGGGGGAAATGTTGGTTAAATCTCCACACTATCGAGGTCGATTGTCGATGCCGGTTATGGATATTGATTATGAGTACATGACAGCATAACATCATGATACATGCTCTTCGCATCATCTACATGTTTGTTATGAGATGTGGTTGACCATTGCATATGTCATTGGGCAAGTTGTTATGAGACTCCCTGATAGGCGGAGACTATCTCACATGAGCGCATGGTATACGTAGGATTGATGTATGTCTAGATTGTATAACTCATGCATCTTATGTCACACCCCAAACTCGGAAACCGGGCTCACAAAATTTTTGATCGTTGAATCCGGCGCCGACAGCCTCCGTAGAACCCCATTCTCGGCTCCTAGCTCCCATTTGCCAGGTTCTGATCCTGGGATGCTACGAGGAGGATTTTCAACGTCAGTTTGATTCGTAATAAGCATAACCAATGGCATAACCCACAAACAACAACCAAGAACTCCATTACATTTTCACTATTATTAAAAACTTTACAAGTACAATGAGCATAAAGGGAAATACAATGGTAAAGAACAAAAACTCCAAAATGATCTGCAACGTGCTCCTGCCTCAGCGCTGCTGCGAACCAACGTCACCTGTACGCAACAGTCGTGCATAAGTTTATACAAAGCTTAGAGGGTGGTGAAAGTGTGTGTGCAAGGTAGTAATATGAACATGCAATGTCAAAGTAATGCAGAATATGCAGATGGATCCATAATATCATGAGCCGTACCAAGGCTATGCGATGCAAGACATGAATGGTATCAGCCATCCCAAGGCCATGCGATGTGCAATGCAACTCAAGCATACAGATCCTCATCTATGTCCATACGTCAATACAGCTCAAATATGGGATATCACCGGGGTCTAGTACACTCTAAACCAGATTGCTACCACATTGCACGCAATAAGGTAAGTGGAAGAGACCTCACTATCCGTCTGCCAATATCGGGCGCGACTCGCCGATAGTAGATCCATTCCTCGAGCTTGTCATACTCAGCCTAGCATTGCCCCCTACTCTCGGGCGGGTAAGGCCGCACCCCCTTCCAACCGACCACGACACAGTGGAGAGCACAGTTAACTGGTAATCGACACTCAGTGCTCATCTACCCACTCGGTCTAGACGTTGGAGCAACCTCTTGGTACCATAAGGGTTTAGGGACTTTCACCCAGGGATATCTATAGCACCCCATGTAGAATGAGATTTTCGGTATCCAATCCTGCCAACCACAATCTGCCTGTGGAGGCTACGGCCCCGATGTAGCTAGGGCGTACAACAACCATGTCACACAATGCGAAATGCATGAGTCACACTATCCAATCATGCAGTAAATCCTGCGCGTATCGTGCGCTCATGCAGGGCAACACCGCCTAATCGGGAGCCCATAAACAACCTGGCCGAAGGCATATGCTATGATCAGACAATTCTCACGTCAAGCATACATATGATGCGTATGATCATGAGTCATGGAACTGTACTAAACATGTTATAATAAAATGAACTATTTTACAATACAGATAGACCTGGACAGCCTATACACAATAAGTACGGGCCTAACAATGGGCTCTAAGGAGAGTCGTAATGTGGACATCCAACCAGCATTACACTCGCAATGTGGACGTCAAACCAACATTGCTCCCAAGGCACGATCGTCGTAAACATCGTACATAATCTGTGTTGAGATCACTCATTGCAATGGACCTTAGGTAAATCCCATTGGGCCTCAAATACATCAAATGCGCCATGTCATATGGGCCTTTTTATTCATCAAATGGGCCACATAAATGGGCCTTATGTGCATTGCAATGGGTCATAACCGGTGGGCCTTAGATTGCATCAAATGGGCCTAATCTCATGAGCCATATACATATCAAATGGGCCTAATCCTATAGGCCTTATATAAATCAAATGGCCTAAATCATAGGCCTTACATCCACGTCAAAGTGGGCCCCAACGAATTACCACAAATACATAAATATGGGTCTCAAAACATACCAAGATGGGGTCCACTTAGACTATGGATCTGGCTCATTTTCTAGCCCATACAATAAAATGAGCTTTCAAAGTGGAAGGACGGATTGGACGCAACAATGCATCGTGGTGGTTCCCATGTGGGGCCCACCATAATGTTACCTGACATCCAATCGGCTCATAAGGTCACCCTGACCAGGGAAATAAAAAGAAATAAATAGATAAAATTTAATATTGAACCAAAACTTCTACCAAACCAAAAGTGTTCCAACAGTGGACTTTAACCAACACTGTTTTCCTGCTGGATGGCCACCCTATCAACAGCTGGATGGAGTGGATAGGACACATACATCATGGTGGGTCCCACCGTCCAAATAGTGGACGGTGCGGATCAAACACACAAATCCTGGTGGGATCCCCTGGCCGTCCAACTGCTGCTGGACGGCGTAAATAAAGTACGTACATAGGGGTGGGCTCCACCGTCCGTCTGGACGGTGGGTGTAAAGCACATGCTTCACTGTGGGACCCATGTGGGGCCCACCATAGCATATATTTTTCATCCAACCAGTTGACCAGGTCACACGTACCTGAGAGAAAGGAAGACACAAATTTCATCTTGATACAAGACTTCTGTGGCCCACAAAAGAGTTCAATGGTAGACACTCAATTCACATTGTTTCCTATGATGTGGGCCACCTGAGCGTTGGATTTGGTTGAAACTTGGAGGGGGGCCCACCTGAGGAGGGGACCACCTCATGAACGGCGTGGATTCACATATACATCATGGTGGGGCCCACGGCAGCAGCCGTGGGAGGTTGCTCGACCGTCCGCCTGTTGACGCTGCACGCAGCAGCGTGCAGCTGCTCCTTGTCAGAGAGGCAGAGGCAGCGCCTCTTGCAAAAATGGGAAAAACCTGATTTTTTAGGGTTTTCGTCGTGTGGGGTCCACATCATGAGAATCCACTCCGCCCATTAGTTTCCCTGGCTCAAGACGAGCCCAAAAAGTCTAGAGTTTGAATTTTTTTTGATGATTAGAAAGTAAAATAAAATAAAATAATGATCTTGAATGATAAGGGTGCAACTCTCTAATGCTATGGCCCACCAGACCTTCCAACCAGCCCCATCACTTGGCTCAACGCCTAAAACAGGATGGGTAAGAGGATGGATGGCTTGGATTAGAACTATACATCAAGGTGGGGCGTAAGCAAGTGAACCACTCCAAAAGTCCCTTTTTTTTTCTTTTTTTTTTTTTTGTGCAGGGACGTCCAGCGTCCCAGACGCTGGACGGTTTAGCCTTTAAAAAAAATACATTGTGGTGGGCCTATTGAAGTGGGCCACCACTGATGGATGATGGGGGTACAACATGCAAGGTGGGCCACACTTAAGGGACACTTGAACAAAATAAATACCTCAAGGTGGGGTCCATTCAAGTGGGCCACACAACCCTATTACATAAAATAGAATAAAACAAAATAAAAAGAAATAAAAAAAAAAAGAGAGAAACATGGAGAGTGGGACACGCTTTGTAATGGAGGGCTCCGCCACTATGAGCCCTCCCTTGAAGAAATTATACAATCGGATGGGTCCTTTAACACATGGGACTACTAAAATTTAAAATCAATGGTGGGGATCATTTTTTCACCAATATAGATGGTCTAGATGACCTTTTCTAAGAAATAAACATCATGATGGGGTCCATGGAGAACGGCCCCATCATGGAACGATCATGATGATCCAAGTGGTCCATCGGCCACAACTTAG
The DNA here is from genome assembly GCA_037074715.1 of Magnolia kwangsiensis. NCBI lineage: Eukaryota > Viridiplantae > Streptophyta > Magnoliopsida > Magnoliales > Magnoliaceae > Magnolia > Magnolia kwangsiensis. Next base: position 139,280,055 of record CM073576.1, on the reverse strand, counting down.
GGTCCCAAGTGAGATCCACACCATGGATTGGTGGGCCTCACTTGGCCCATCATAAAAATAAGAAAAACTATCCTATAGAGGCACCCACCGTCCGATCTTCTTGCTCCTAGGGGTTCCTTGGCACCTTAACTTCAACTTCAATGGATGAGATGAGGAATGGAGGGTTGAGATGGGAGATGGTGGGGTAAGAAAGTGGGCCACTTGGAGCTTAGGAATGTTTGGAGAATTCCATATGTGGGATTTTCTTTTGCTTGGAGATTTTTGCAAATGAGAAAGAGAGGAGTTGTAAAGGGGGAGAGAGAGTGATGGATGGATGTGGTGAGTGATGGTTGTGTAAGAAATCCTTAACTTTTGAGCCCTTTTGTGTAAGAGAGGTATGGGTTTGGAAGACTTTTGTGGTCTTTATGTAAGAAAGGTATGGGTTTGGAAGACTTTTGTTGCTTGCTTGGGAAAAGGGGGTGAGAGTGATGTGTACTTGACATGTACTTGATATGTGATGGATTGATGGATGATTGATTGATGGGATTGATGTGATTGATGTGACACATCGTAGAGATTCCCTTGAGTTTTGCAACGCACGACGTTTTCTCACACCGAACGTCGGTCTACAACTCTCGACAAGGGTATCGCCTCGGCGCGTGAGTCGCGGCACTGGAACCAAAGGCGACGGCGCGGTCGCTATGGTATTGGTCTCGGGTTGAGTCGACTCAGGTTGACGGCGAAAGAATCAGGGTCGCGCGTGACTATCGGTTAAGGGTGGAAGGTTCCCGAAATTCGACCGGTAAGACCGCGAAAGTCTATGGAATGGTACGGACTAAGATACGGGTCTTACATCTTACATTGTGTGTTGTGATTACTGTACGCCCTAGCGACATCAGGGTCGCAGCCTCTACAGGCATATCGTGGATGGCTAAAGAAATCTGTTCTAGCATCGGGTTACCATAGATGGCCCTAGGTGAAAATTCTTAAACCCTCTTGGTACCAAAGGATTCCCTAACATCGAGACCGAGTGGATACATGAGCACCCGAGTATCAAATACCAGGGGGCCGTGTCTCCCACTGTGTCATGGTCGGTTGGGAGGGGGTGTGGCCTTACCTGCCCGAGGGTAGGGGCATTACTATGCTGAGTTTGACTAGTTCGTGAATGAGTCTGCTATCGACGTGCTAGATAGGTATTGGTAGACTATTGGTCAGGAGAATAGTGAGGTTTCTTACGCTTACTTGGACTGTACTGTTGGGAGAGGGGAATTCCATTTGGAGTGTATTAAACCCGGTGATGATCCTAGAGAGGAACTGTACTGATATGTGGACTTATTGATCAGGAGTTGTATACTCATTCATTCATTCATTATCCACTCGGTTAGTGGTGCGAAACTATTTGTTACATGTACCTTCGCAATGGCTAGGATTTCGGTTGAAGCACATGACTAACCTGAGATCAGGAGTTTTACCACATTGAGTCAGACTATCCAAATTAGGTATAAGACTAGTTTGGATAGAAGTCCATTGTGATGGACCCCATAGCCTGTGATACTACATACTATCATCCTGACTTCACACTCCAACATGGTCATTCCATTCGCACTGCATGTTGCATTACATCCACGGCATATGGTACGGCTGACGTTATTTTTATTATTCATCAGAAATTTATATTGCATTGCATCCTCTGTATCTAATATTTGGCTCTTTATGACTCCTTATTTGCATAGTTGTTCTATATTCCATATTCTGATATTGATTGACTCATGAACATGTTTGTATTTCCTCTTACTCTATTACTATATGATTTATGATCTTGTCAGTAATTCTGCTTATTCTGATAATTCATGATCTTGTCAGTATTTCTGCCTATTCTGATATTGTTCGATTTATGGATTACTAGTATTTTCGGTATTGTATGATCATGGCATTGTATTGAATACTTGGCACTTACCTTATGCACACACTTACACTACCCTCTAAGATTTCTATAAGCTTATGCATGATAAATGCGTGCAGGTGATGTTAGGTTGCAGTAATGTTGACCTTGGAGCGTGCAACAGTCTTCTAGAGCTTGATTTTCAATTTATGTATTTCCCTTTTAGCATTGTACTCGAATGATTATATTAGTGGATACGTGATGATGATGTTGCCCTTGTGAATTGGGTAATCTTGTGGTTATGCTTATTACGAGTTAAATGTATAAAAAAAATCCTCCTTGTAGGATCATAGGATTAGAATCTGGCGTATGGAGCTAGGAGCCGAGAATGGGGTACTATAGAGGCTGTCGGCATCGGATTCGGCGATCAAGATTCCTGTGAATCCGATTTCTAGGTTCGAGGCATGACATAGCATGTCTGAAATCAATGTACTTTGATGCCATTGAGAAAAATCAGATAAAATGATTATTTCTTACTAGTCATGTCTGACTTACCTGTTCGATGTCATCTAGTGATCTTCGATACCATCAAGGTGGCTCTTTGATGCCAATGAAGGTGACCTCGATGCCATCGAGAAAATCAGATAAAACGATCAATTCTTTTTGGATATATCTAACTTACCTATTTGATGTCGTTGAGGAGATCTTTGATGTCACCAAAAACCCCTTGAGGTTTGCTCAATGGGATCAACCAATGCTAAGAAACTATTTTTTATTAAGTATGTTTTCACAACAGCTTCGCTCCTCTTTTAGACTTACTTATCATGTTCTAATTTGATTTCTAAGGCTAAGGGATGATCAACAAGGTTTATTAAGCAAAGATCATCTAGAGGTTCAAGTGTTGTTTTGAGTTATGCACCTTATTTAAATTTTCTTTGCACCTTGATGCTCTTGTTCACTTGTGTCTTCAACTTTCAGAGGCTCAACTGACTAATGACACAAGGACTCACATTGTTGACAAACAAGATGCACAAATGAGTGCACTAACAATCTCCCCCTTTTTTGTATTTTTTTTTAAAAAAAAAAAACTAATAATTTCATTTCACGTATAATGTTGTACATTACCTTGGACATATAGAGCTTCCCCTGGGAGAAATAAAACCTGAGGAAGCCTATCATAAAGCATATATTCAACAAGCTATCTATGAGACCTAGCTTAAGAAGTCATCGGGGATTTCCTAATGATACCCAGCCCCACTTTTTCTAGCAAAATCAGACCTCGAATCTGAGGAGGGAGGTCTGAAACCTACTTGAGAAGGAAAATGTTCTAAAGCTCACTTCCTAGGTGGGTCATTCCGTCTGCCGAAGGATTCCCTTCTCTCAAGACATGGCCAAAAGTAATCTGCCCTCTTTGCTTCAACTTTCCAATCCTGGTTGACAAGTACCTCTAGTGCTAGGCTGGTTGGGACTTACCAATGAGCAGGTTCGCCAAAAACTTAGAGTCGAACTCTACCTCTACCATGGTCAACCCCAGTTTTAGGTAAAGAGTAAGACCGTCACAAACTGCATGCAGCTCTGCTCTATTATTGGAGCCCACTCAGTATCCCGCCGAGAATGCGAATATGAAATTCCCCTTGTCCCCTCTGCAAATTTCACCTCCTCCCGACAAACCTGGGTTTCCTCTGGCTGACCAGCCATGGGTCGAGGTTTGGGCACCTGCATGCCTATACTCAGCGCATTGATCCACCACTGCACATGAGCAATTGTAGCCACAACTGAGATGTTTTTCCAGCTAAATGAATCAGATCACATTTCTAGTGTGCCAGATCTCCCAGAGAACCAAGCTGGGGATGAACCTGCGCAGGATGGTAATACTGTATCATGGGGGTGAAGCGAGCCACCACTAACTTAACCTCCCTTACACCGTTTGGTCCTACATGAGAGGAATCTCAAAAATTATTCCAAAGTGATGTCAAATTTTCTTTGCTAGGTTACCTTAGAGGAAAAGGTGCTTCAACAATTCGACAGAGGGCCACTAATCCTAGGCACCCTCGTAGCAAACGCACCTAGATACCATCATGATCCCTTTAAATTGGACTCTTTCATCCACCAGAATGGCTCCCTACAGCAGTCTCCACACGAAGGTAGAGATCTTGGGAGGCATTTTTACGTGTCACACCCAGTTCTCCTAGCCCCTGCGCTGATTACTTTCTCTACAAAGTTCCCATGTTGATTTCACTATGAATATGCATGACGGATCAAGGGGCCAAAAATAGGGGTCCCTTTCCTCCGAAGTAGCAAATCCACTCTAGAAGATGAAGTCCACCACCTCCTGGGGAGAAGAGAAAATTGAGGATGAGGGGAGAGGCATTGCCTTGCCTAACAAGTCTCTAACTTTCATTGAGAGGACTTCCGCGATGGGCTGGTAACCCGTTGCTCCAAGGCTCCCAAACGAGTCCAATTATCACGCCACAGTCTACAGTCCCCATGACCCATGAACCACTATACTTTCTCCTCCAACAAAGGGAACAGTGCTCTAATGCTTATCCAGAGAGGGGAGGGAGAATTCGATGCTCGGCCCCTATCTGACGGCTCCATGTCAAGATGATGTTTCGGTCTCACTACCACTAACCATGGGCTTACTCCATCACCAAACTTTGTAGCCCAAGCCATCTTATACTAGAGGGCCTTCATTACCTCTTTCAAATTTCTGATCCCTAGCCCACCTTCACTTCTCGACTTTGAGATTTTCTTCCAATAGACCTAATGAAGCTTCCTTTTTCCTTCTACCCACCCCCAAAAGAAGTTAGCAAATCTCTTCTCCAATGCCACTAGAACTTGAACTGGGATATGCGAGGCCGCCATGGCATGAATTGGGATGCTTACCAAGACGTGTTGAATTAATGTAACCCTTCCTGCTTATGACGGATATCTCACATTCCAACCACTAATCCATTTCTCTTTCTTATCCAATAGAATTTGATAATTTGATTGTTTCACCCTTCCCCTTCCAATCGGCACTCTCAGGTAGTGGACCCCTGATCTGGACCTCGCGATCCCCATAATGCATTCTATGTTTCAAACCCTGCTTGGTGGCAACTTGTCGGAGCAGAGGAAGGATCTCTTACTGTAGTTAACCTTCTGCCCAGTTGCTACTTGGAAGAAATCTAAGAAGTCATCACTGCCTGGAGCGATGCTCGTCCCCTGTTCAGAAACAAGAGGGTGTCGTTGGCGTAAAGAAGATGGGTGACCAGCAAGCATCCTTGTTGGAGTTTGAAGGGCTAACAGAAACCTCGTTCCACTAACAACTTGAATCCCCTACTGAAGGCTTCTACTACCAGAATGAATAGACTGGGAGAAAGTGGGTTGCCCTAACGAAGTCCACTCGAGGACTAGAAGTAGCCTGCCACTTCTCCGTTAATGAGCACAGAAAACCAGTTATTACCCCAGCAATTTTCCATCAAGCTTATCCATCTGTTGCTGAACCCAAAACTCCTTGGGACCTGCTTAAGGAATCCTCATTCCACCCTATCATACGCCTTGTCCATGTCTAGCTTGAGCACTATATTACCCCCACGAACCTTTCTATTGATTTCCCTGACCATCTCCTGCGCAAGAGCAATAATGTTCACTATAGAGAGTGTAATACCCCGAACTTTTCAATACCTGAGTATTGAAAGTTCTTGAATATTACCATAAAATTTAACTTATTATATACATGTGTATAGTACCAAACTAATCGTCCTAACTGATGTTTTATTTAAACCAATCTGATTTAAATGATTTTAAACTCATAAGTATACGAATCAGATGTAGATACGATACATATTACGAGATCGTTCCTACGAGGACTGGTTGTCACAATTCAAAATTTACAATTCTTCTTAACTAATCCAACAAAGGGTTTAACGAACTATTAAGTAAACTATTACAAATATATGAAAAATAACTGAAAGTAATAAGGAAAATTCAATCAAGGAGAAGACTAGGACTTTCGAATCCACCCCTAATTATCCTGACGCTTGTTTTACCTGTTGATTCACCCTAATTCAGATTGATATAAAGTTAATAAATAAAGCACACTCTATGTCCTTGGTCGGGCACACAGAATGTATAATCCCTTAAATCATATGGATCACATCTTTCCATCCATGGTCAGGCATGGAGAGACGTAGATTCCTGTTTCTTCCTCTATAGGAATCCTATTCATGTTCAGACACAAGCACTTAGATAAGATTTCAAACAACATCCATATCTAGACTCTGGTTAAGCTCATAGAATGGAGAAGTACAGAAATTTCAGTTAAGCACACTAGAGAAAGAAACAAATCAATTAAATTCAAGATGAAATCAACAAAGAAAAATAAGCATCATTCAAATTAGGGGCTTCATCTCAGCCCTAGCAAAAAAAAAAAATAGCAATCCATGAATTCAAATAGAAAGAAGAAAAAATAAGATTGAAGAAAGAAAAAAACATAAATATCTCCCTTCGTTCTTCCTCTCTCTCTCTCTCTCTTCTTTCTTCTCTTTCTTCTCTCTCTCCTCTGGCGTGGATCTGCCCTCGTCCTTTTCTCTCCTCCTTTTCTCCTCTTATAGCTTGCTAAGAGCGGTGGAGAGGCTGGGCTTGGAGCACTGACCTTGCTGGAGTCGGTTTCACAGTAGCAACACACGAGCAATAGCAAACTGCATGAAGTCTTGCTTTTGGGCCCACATTTTGGAGTTCTTGACCGTCCATCGATGCAGTCAGACTTCTTGGGTGTGGTCTAGACCCCCTTCTCTATCATGTGAATGGTTTGGATCACGGATCAGACCGTGATTATGATCACGGAATGGCCCAGCGTCTGCATGTAAAATAGAGTCTACGCATCCTTTGGCATCGCTGACTGATTGGTGGAGTCCCTGATCATAATTATTTGAGAAATCCAGCCCATCCATTAGCTTATTCATGAAAAATCGGTCGGACATAAATGGTTTTGGTTGTTCGTTAATGCGGTCCACCTGATTTCTGCTCTGCAGTCCGTCCTGTGCTTGAACGGTTAAAAACCATTATTCGCTATCTCATTCCATTCTATCACCTAGGCGTAGATGAGAGGGATCTAGGGACTTTAATGGACGGTATGGATTGTACATTTGGAAAATGGATGGGTCCCACAACTGCGAACCGACCATCTCTGTGCGAACGCTGAAAATGGAAGTTTCCGTTTTTAAATGTGAGTCGGTGGGGTGCACATACTTGTTATCTTAAAAATCCAATACGTCCATTAGTTTCTCTTCAGAAAACCATTTTGAGACGGTTGGTTTTTGGATTATGTTGAGTGTGGAAAATTGGATTTTAAACCTACCGTCCGTTAAATGTAGTCACGCTGTGTTCATGCGTACATGTGCATGGGTCTAAAAGACTCCATGTGTACAGCCGGTTTGGCGTCTTGGGATGAATGGACGGTCTGGATTGAGTACATGGCCGAAGGTGGTGGCCCACTTATCACCTCAGCGTCCGCAGTTTTTTTTCTTTCTTTCTAAATAGGTCGGGTCAAAGTCGGTTTGACCCGACTATTCGTCCAACGCACGTCAAGTGCGCAAGTACTGTGCATATGCATAATTACATGTAGAGTCCATAGATATGTGTATGCCAAATCTTCTTCGTCCAATCATTTTTTTTCACCTCAATTAAGCTGTTGAGATCAATTTTGAGGCATATCCCGAGACCAGGTGGGCCCCACTTAAGGAATAAAGGGGCTGATCTAACCGTTGGCCCACTTTTCGAGATATCCAATGGCTGAAATTTTATTTTTATGGTTAATTTATGGCCCCCACGTCATGTATGAAGTTTCGAACCGAATAGATGTTTAGAACCATATGATCTTGCATTCTGGAGTATTTTCGGGCCTCTTGAAGATAAACGGCTTAATTTTCTTAGATCCTTTGTCACGCCCCAAACCCAGAAATCGAATTCACCGGAATCCCGATCGCTGAATCCGGCGCCGACAGCCTCCGTAGTACCCCATTCTCGGATCCCGGCACTCGCATGCCAGATTTCGATCCTGGCATCCTACAAGGAGGATTTTCAGTAAAAAAAAAAAAATTGTAATGGAGCATAACTGCAAGTATACCCAATTCACAAAGGCAACATCATCATCACATATCCACTAATATAATCATGTGAATACAATGCTGAAAGAGAAATACATGTATCGAAATCAAGCTCCAGAAGACAGCTGCACGCTCCAAGCTCAACGCTGTTGCAACCTAACACTACCTACACGCATCTATCATGCATAAGCTTATAGAAAGCTTAGAGGGTGGTGAAAGTGTGTGCACAAGATAAGTATCAAGTATACCATAAGGCTGATAAATCATACAAAATTGGAATAAGCAGAAATACTGGCAAGATCATGAATCCTACGATATCAGAGTGATGCAGAAATATACGGTGAGTCCATGAATACAATTAGCTGTACCAAAGCTATGTGATGCAAGGCATGAATGCTATCGGCCATACCAAGGCCATGTAATGCAAAAACTTAATAAGATAATAACATATGCTGAGGATGCAATGCAATATACAAATCCAGATGAGCCATAAATATCATCAATCTCATCCAGGCCATATAAGTGCAAAACATCGTAACCCATAATACTAAGTACTGTGAATACAATGTAATATGCGATGCGAATGAAATGACTATGCTGAAATGTGAAGTCGGGATGATAGTACGAAGTATTGCAAGCTATGGGGTCTATCACAAGGGAATTCTATCCAAACCAATCCCATACCTAAATTTGGATAGTCAGACACAATATGATAAACTCCTGATCTCAGGTTATTCGCACGCCCAACTGAAATCCTGGCTATGTGAAAGTACACATAACAAATAGTTACACACCACCAGCCCCAGTGGATAGTGAATGGATGAATGAATGACTGCACAACTCTTGCTCAGTAGCCTGTCAGCATAGTAGCCTGCCAACCACTGGTAGCTCACCCAGTGTGGTAGCTCGCTTAGGCCTCAGCCCCGCCCACATTACACCCGTCCACATCAGCGTCCGCCCACGTGCGCCCGTCCACATGTGCAACAGTGATGGGGTATCACACTATTATGTCTGTCCTCATATCAAGTCCACGTATCAATACGGTTACTCTTTGGGATCATCACCGGGGTCTATTACACTCCACACCGACTGCCTCCTCCCTGGCTGCACAGCCCTGCGAGTGGAAAAGACCTCACTATCCGCCTAGCCAATAGTCTACCAATACCTACCCGGCTCATCGATAGCAGACCCATTTACGAGCTGGTCATACTCAGCCTAGCTTATAGCCTCCTCCCTCTGGCAGGTAAGGCCACACCCCCTCCCAACCGACCACGACACAGTGGGAGACGCGGCCTACTGGTATTCGGCACTCGGACGCTCATGTTCCACTCGATCTAGACGTTGGGGCTACTCCTGGCCTCGGTGGTTCTGAGTTTTCACCCAAGGACATCCTACGTGCCCCATAATGCTGGAACCAAATATTTTTTATGTCCTATCTAGCCATCCACGATGTGCCTGTGGAGGTCATAGCCCTGATGTCGCTAGGGCGTGCAATGATCAAGTCACACATATGCGAGATGCATGAATCACACCGTCAAATCATGTAGCAATCCAGGGCGTACTGCGCGATCATGTGGGCACTCAGTCTCATAACGAGTCCCGTAAATGGTCTGCCCAATGGCGTATGCTATGATCAGTCACTACTCATATCAAGCATACATATGATACGTATGAGCATGAGTCATGGGATTATACTAAGCATGTTATAAAGCGATGAATATCAACGAGTATGGGCCTATCAATGGGCCATAAGGAGAGTTACAATGCGGACATTTAACCAACATTGTACATACAATGTGGATGTCAAACCAACATTGCTCCCAAGGCTCGGCCCGTCATAAATATCATTTACATAAATCATGGTGGAATCACATTCAATGGGCCTCATATACATCCCATTGGGCCTCGACCCATGGGCCTTAGATACATCAAATGGGCCGCATCACATAGGCCTTAGAATACATCACAATGGGCCTCAACCCATGGGCCCTAGAATACATCCAAAATGGACCTAATCATATGGTCCTCATATATGTCAAGGTGGCCCCAACAACGAGCCTCATACACATGACGGTGGGCCCAAATAGCAGGCCCTTATACACATCGAGGTAGGCTGCATAATGGGCCGCACTAATATATCAAGGTGGGCCACAAAGACATCATATTGGGCCTCGACAAAGACCACATATACATAACATGTGGGCCCTGCTCATGGGCCCTCAAATACACCACATAGACGGCCATAAATATATCAAAATGGGCTTCATCATATAGGCCAGAAATATATCAAAGTGGGCCTTACCAATTGGTTGAAAATACATCACAATGGGCTTCAACCCACGGGCCCTAATATATCACAATGGGCCTTAACCCATGACCCTAATATATCATAATGGGCCTTAACCCATGGGCCTTAATATATCAAATGGGCTAATCCCATGGGCCTTATACATGTCAAATGGGCCTAATGGACGACCACAATTAAATCAAGATAAGCCTCATCCATGTACCAAGGTGGGGTCCTTTTGAACTGTAGATCTATCTCATTCCTTAGCTCATACCATAAAATGAGCTTTTAAAAAGAATGGACGATTTGGATGCAACACATGCATCATGGTGGGGGTCCACATAAAGGCCCACCATCATACATATATACATATATAGTATATATAATATATACAATATTATATATAATATAATATATATATACATATATATATATATATAGACACACATCCACACAGACGTGGACAAAGTGGATAGAACATATAAATCATGGTGGGTCCCACTGTCCAAACAGTGGACAGTGAGGATAAAACACATAAATCATGGTGGCTTGCCACCGCATACATCATAGAGGGTTCCACCATCCAGTGGACGGTGTGGTGTATAACACATACACATACATGCTAGTGGGTCCAACCGTCCACTGCCTGTGGACGGTATGAATAAAACACGTACATTATTGTGGGATCGTGGAAATAAAATCCACACATCACTATGGGCCCCATGTGGGGCCCACCATAATGTTTATTTTCCATCCAACATGTTGACAAGGTCACTCGGACCTGAATGAATAGGAAAAAAAAATTTCACCTTGATCTGAAACTTCTGTGGGCCTCAAAAAGGATTTCGATGGTACACGTTCAATCCCACTGTTTCCAACAGTGTGAGCCACCTGAGTCTTAAATGAACCTGATTTTTAGAGGGGGGCTACGTCAGGATGTGGGCCACCTGATGAACGGTGTGGATACAAAATATACATCATGGTGGGGACCGCATGTGGAGCCGTGGGCTGCCTGGCGTCCGCCTGCCAGCAGGCCACAGGCGCTGCCTGCACCGTCTGCAGCAGCAGACGCTGCTCCTTCTTTCTTCCTTTTTTTTTAATTTGGGGTATATTTAGGGATTTTCATAGGTGGGTCCCGCATCGTGAGGATCCGACCCTGCCATAGGTTGTCAGGGCTCAAGACGAGCTAAACGAGCCCAATATCTGGTATTTTTTTTAGCGTATAGAAACGGCGGGTGGATTTTCAACGGTAGGGACCATGGTTTTATGCACTGTGGCCCACCAGAAGATCGGATGAACATCATTTTTCGGCTCAATGCCTAAAATGATCTGAGGGAAGGGATGGATGGCTTGGATTAAAAATGTACATCAAGGTGGGGCTTACATGAGCGGCCCTCCCCATTGGCTTGGAACCAAGTTAATGTTTGTGTTTTCCAAGCACGTCCAGCGTCCCTGGACGGTCTAGACCTAACACTTGTACAAGGTGGGCCCTGCTTAGGTGGGCCACCCAATGATGGATGGTGTGGGTACAATACATATAAGGTGGGCCCCACTTCTAGATGACTTAGGTCAATACATACCTAATGGTGGGGTCCATCCAAGTGGGCCGCACGGCCACATCAATCATACAAAGAAAATAAATAAAAAGGAGAGGGAGAGAGAGAGAGAGATAGAATGGGACACGCATGATGGAGGGTCCCCGGCATTATGGGCCCTCCCTTTCATGATCTACAACATAAATCTTTGCATATAGGCCCACCTAATCAAGAATTAATGGTGGAGATTCATTCTCCATGAAAATAAATGGTCTAGATGACCTTATTTACAAGCTAGGAAAGGTAAACATCATGATGGGGTCCATGGAGAATGGCCCCATCATGGAATGATATGAATAATCAAGGTGGGCCATCGGTCACATCTTAGGGTCTAAAGTGAGATCCACACCATTGATCGGTGGACCTCACTTGGCTCATCATAAAAATAAGTAAACTACCCTATAGAAGCACCCACCTATCGATCTTCTCGGTCCGTTGGAAAGCCACTCTCCTTATGCTTCACTTTGATGGTGAAGATGAGAAATGGATGGCTAGGATGATGGGTTATGGAGTGGGAAGTGGGCCTCACAAATGCACTTTTCTCTCATGAAAAACCTTGGACGTTGGAGCCTCTTACTTGGCTTTGAAAATGTTGAGAAATGAGAGAGAGATGGGATGTAAAGAGTGATGGAGTGATGGGAAGTGAGTGATGGGTGAGGTGAGTGATGGGTGAGGTGAAAGGTTGGTTGACTTTGGAGTTTGCTTGACTTGTGGAGAAAGAAAGCATGGGTGCTTTGTACTAGACATGAGAGGTGATTGATGTGATTGATTGATGGGATTGATGGGACATGTTGTAGAGATTCTCTTGGGATTGCCAACGCGCGGCGTTTTCTCGAAATAAACGCCGACTCACATCTCTTAGTCAGGGTATCGGATCGGTACATGAGTCGCGGCGTTAGAACCGCGGCGACTGTGCGGTTACAATGATACAAGTCTCGGATTAAGCTGACTCAAATGTATAGGATATGTTTTACGGTCATGCACAATGTCGATTACAGGTCGCGGATTGCCGGAATTCGACGGGAAGGATCGCGGGAAGCGACGGAACAGTACGGATTAGGATATGGGTCTTACATCCTTGGCATATAAATCCTTCAATATTGGTCCTCTGGAGTCTGTCCCTTGCTTTGGTGACTCCGGAGCACTAAATCCATGCTTGTAATATCCTTTTTCAGTCAACGCTCCTAATTACACCCTGTAACAAAAACACGATTAAAATATGGTATTAAGCATTATCATGTACTTAAAATCAGGCAATAATCGGGGTCTGATATGCAATATTTGACCTTTATCACTAACCTTACGTCTATTCTCCAACACGAACCCGAACCGTTGGGAATAAATTTCCATTCATAGATCAAGCAATCCAACTGTTAGTTTTAAAGATAAACCACTACATCATCAAGAAACTCAAATTTTAGGACTCCAACCACCTTAATAGACCAACCGCATTAACCAAACTATTCATTGTCAACATCAAACCCCTAATCATCGAATCCACTGTTTATCAGGTCGCGTCACTCCATGTTGAAACCCATTACGTAATCAGAAAATCCAACCATCGCATTATAATAACAACTAATATGTCTTCTAGGATTGACTAAGAACCATTAGGAAATGTGAAGGTCGAATCCGAAAATAACACAACCATTGTATTGATGAGGATATGCGAATAAGAACCGAATCAGCGGACCCACCATTCACAAGGTCTAGGACACCCAATGTCTAAATCTTTTAACTGATCAACTCAATTAGGCCATCACATCACTAAAACCACCATTGGTTCCCACTTCAATAGGCCCTTAGACTATTTAGATTGCTGACGCTCAGATTTAGAATCAATCCAACCGTCAAATTGATGGTGATCAACAATGGAACTTAAGTTAACTGAGGGTGGCCCACCTGAGTTTTAAACGTAGCTGATCTTTGGCCAAGGACTAAAATTAGTGTCACGCCCCAAACTCAAAAATCGGATTCACATGAATCCCGATTGCCGAATCCGGTGCTGACAGCCTCCGTAGTGCCCCATTCTCGGCTCCTGACAATTAAATGCCAGATTCCGATCCTGGGATCCCACAAGGAGGATTTTCAGAATGATTTTTTTTTAATAGAGCATAACCAAGTCACAAAACAACATCACCACATATCCACTATATCAAAAAATTTTAAATACAATGCAGAAAGGGAAATACAAGATGATTAAAAAGCTCCAAAATGGCCTTATATGTGCTCCTGCCTCAGCGTTATTGTTGTCCAACGACACCTGCACGCAACGGTCGTGCATAAGCTTAATGCAAGGCATGAATGCCATCGGCCATACCAAGGCCATGCAATGCGAGATATGAATGTCATCGGGCACACCGATACAATGCAAGGCGTACATAACCGAATGTCATATGCGAAATGCAATCCAAGCAAGTCAGTACTCATCAAGTACACATATCAGTACAGTTCCTCTCTGGATATCACCGGGGTTTAATACACTTCGCAGAGACTGCCACATCCCTAGCTGCACAGTCAAGCAAGCGGAATAGACCTCACTATCCGCCTGACTAGTGGTCTATCAATACCTACCCGGCTCGTCGATAGCGGACTCATTTGCGAGCTGGTCAAACTCAGCCTAGCTTATAGCCCCCTCACTCAGGCGGATAAGGCCACACCCCCTTCCAACCGACCACGATACAGTGGGAGACGCGGCCTACTGGTATTTGGCACTTGGGCGCTCATGTATCCACTCGGTCTAGACGTTGGAGCATCTTGTAGTACCAAAAAGGTTCTGAGACTTTCACCCAAGGACATCCTAAGTGCCCACAGTGATAGAACCAAGTATTTTTGGTATTCGATACGGCCATCCACGATGTACCTGTGGAGCAATGGCCCTGATGTCGCTAGGGCGTGCAGTGATCAAGTCATACATATGCGAGATGCATGAATCACACCGTCAAATCATGCAGCAATCCAATGCGTACTACGCGATCATGTGGGGCACTCTGTCTCATAACGAGTCCCGAAAATGGTCTGCCTAATGACGTATGCTATGATCAGTCACTACTCATATCAAGCATACATATGATGCGTATGGGCATGAGTCATGGGATTATACTAAGCATATTATAAATCGATGAATAGTAATGAGTATGGGCCTATCAATGGGCTCTAAGGAGAGTTACAATACGGATATTTAACCAATATTGTACATACAATGTGGACGTCAAACCATCATTGCTCCTAAGGCACGGCCCATCATAAATATCATTACATGAACCATGGGAATTCATACATTGCAATGGACTCTAAGGACATCTCGTTGGGCCTCGACCCATGGGCCTTAGATACATTAAATGGGCCGCATCACATGGGCCTTACATTTATCAAATGGGCTGCATTAATGGGCCTCACCAATGAGCCTTATGTACATTGCAATGGTCCATGACCCATGGGCCTTGAAATACATCAAAGTGGGTCTCAAAACTTGGGCCTTATATGTATCAAATGAGCTTAATCTTATGGCCTTATCGAATGGGCCTAATCCCATAGGCCTTATATATGTCAAATGGGCCCGATCCCATGGACCTTATATATGTCAAATGGGCTTAGTCCCATAGGCCTTATACATGCAAAATGGGCTTAGTCCCATGGGCCTTATACATGCCAAATGCGCTTAATCCCATGGGCATTAGATATATACCAAGATAGGCCTCAATAAATGGTCACAGTTAAATCAATAAGAGCCCTATACACATGCCAGGGTGGCTCACTGAGCTGAGGGCCCACCATATGACTGGATTGGATGACAAATAAACATCAAGGTGGGGCCCACGGCTGGAGCTGTGGGTCTGCCCTTGTCCGCCCGCCCGCCAGCCGCTGGCGCGGCCAGCCTTCTGACACAGCAGCAGTTGTTGCTGCTTATATTATTTTTATTTTTTTTGAAAACCCATTTTTCTGGAATTTTTCTCATGTGGGGCCCACATCAGGTAAATCCACCCCATCCACTGGCTTCCATGGCCCTAGACAAGTCTATCAAGACCAATACTGGGCCTTTTTCAGCGTGTAAGAAAAATCTGGGTGGATTTCAATGGTAATGATACTATTTTCAACACTATGGCCCACCAAATACTCGGATCATCCTCATTTTTCGGCTCAACGCCTAAAATGAGTTAAGGAAGAGGATGAACGGCTTGGATTAGAATCATACATCAAGATGGGGCCTATATGAGTGGGCCACCCCATTAGCTTGGAAACAAGCTAACATTTATGTTGTTGCACAGTGATGTCCAGCGTCCCTGAACGCTGGACGTTTTGTCACAGCCCATGCATTGAGAGGTGGGCCTTGCTTAAGTGGGCCATCACATGATGGATTGTGTAGGTACAACCCATATAAGGTGGACCCCACATATAGATGGCTTGGATATAATACTTCATGGTGGGGGGGGGTCCATCCAAGTGGACCACATAATCAATGCATCTTACACAAAGAAAATAAATGAAAAAGAGAGGGAGAGAGAGGAAAAGGGAGTGGAACACGTGTGATAGAGGGCTCCCCCACTATGAGCCCTCCCTTGCATTCAATTGTACATCGAGTGGGCCCTAATATAAGTGGACCCACCAATTCAAAGATCAACGGTGGAGATCTTTCTCCACTAAAAATGGATGGTCTAGATGACCTCTTTAATGCAAGGAAAGTAAACATCATGATGGGGTCCATGGAGAATGGCCCCATTATGGAATGATATTGATGATCAAGATGGGTCATCGGCCACATCTTAGGGCCCCAAGTGAGATCCATACCATTGATTGGTAGGCCTCACTTGGCCTATCTTAAAAGCATGAAAACTAGCCTATAGAAGCACCCACCTAGCGATCTCCTTGGTTCCGTTGGAAATCCTATCTCCTTATGCTTCACTTTGATGGTGGAGATGGAAAATGAATGGCTAGGATTAGAGCTTTTGGGATGGGAAGTGGGCCACCAAAATCACATTTTCTCTCATGAAAAATCTTGGACATGGGAGTCTCTTGCTTGCTTGGGAATGTGTTGGAAAATGAGAAAGAGAGAGAGAGAGAGTTGTAAAAGAGATGAGGGATGGGTGTGATGGGTGAAAGGGTGAGGTGAGTGATGGATGTGGTACTTGACATGTAAGGTGGTGTAAGAGAGGGTGAGAAAGAGTTGACTTTGGTGGTTTCTTGGGGATGGGGTGAATGATGTGTACTTGACATAAAGTGATTGATGAATTGATGGAGTGATTGATTGATTGATGGATTGATGGGACATGTCGTAGAGATTCTCTTGGGATTGCAAACACGCGTCGTTTTCTCGAAATAAACGTCGGCTCACATCTCTTAGTCATGGTATCGGATCGGTACATGAGTCGCGGCGTTGGAACCGCGGCGACTGTGCAGTCGCAATGGTATAAGTCTCGGATTAAGCTGACTCAAATGTATAGGATACATTTTACGGTCGTGCGCAACGTCGATTATAGGTCACGGATTATCAAAATTCAATGGGAAGGATCGCGGGAGTCAACGGAATAGTACAGACTAGGATACAGGTCTTACAATTGGACCCGAGGAACCTAATGGTCAGAATAGATTTCCCACGGACATCACTGTGGACCTCATGCACATGATGCATGTGCACAACATATGCGCACCCAAGGAGCTCCGGACTGCATAACTCGATCAAATGTGCCTTGACCAAGAATATTTCTAAAAGAGAGAGACTCCTCTCTTCTTTTGAATTCCCGCCAGTAGTAATTTGAACAGACCGCATCCATTTACGAAATCGGTGGCCCACCACGATTGGATGACTAAAAGATCTAATCTGTCCATCTCATCAGCCATCCAAATTTGACCAAACCCTAACTCCTTCCACACCAAATCCAAGCAAGAGACAAAACCGATCCTCTTCCGCAGAAAATGCAATTAATGAGAAAATCAGACGCATCCCAGACTTTCAGCACGCAGGACGACCAGACCCTGGATCATGGCTCCGATCCTGACCATCCAAACATAAAGGAATGGGATTTCAACCCTACCCAAGCAGTCCAAAAGGGGCGTAAGGAAGAGGAAGCTATGGTACCACACCGTTTTTTCCTCACACAGATCGCATCTCCAGAAATTGCGCCCACAAGATCCTCAAAGATTACGTTGCAAGAAAATAATGTAATCAGATTAAGAAAAATATTTTGGGCTAGGGGTTATCAGGAAGAAATATCAAACTATCCAAAAAGGGCAGTCCCAAGCCAAGAAAGATGGAGAGTTGATCTGCTAGTAAAACGATGACCACCATCTACCCGATTAAACACTTAAACAACAGAACCAAAGAGGAAGTTCAAGGATGATCAAAGACATCCATTGGATGGACCTATTTAAGAAAATCTCCCCTAGCAATCAAGTGGAAACGATCACTGCGACCATTCTGCAAACTTGAGCTCACATGTAGGTTAACTGCGTAGTTTTCCCTATGCGTAAACAAAGCTGTGGGGACGAGATCTGTTCGACTGGAACTCCCCTTTCACTGGACCGACAACTATAAAAACCCAGCATGGGTTAGGAGAAGAGAAACATACGATCCAGGAGAGAAGAAGAAAAGAGAGAGAGAGAGAGAGAGAGAGAGAGAGAGAGAGAGAGAGTGAGGAATCCATATAGCAGTGAGAAGAAGAAAAAAAAGGGAGGCAGGAAAAGAGTGTGGTAACTCGCTGAGTGTCAAGTCGAGCTAGACTGGGGTAGGTCCATACCCATTCCTCCCTTCCTTCTAGATCCCCTCCCTTCTTCCCTTTCCAACCATTTGATTCAAGATAACCAGAGCCGAGTTAAAACAAGTCAACTCCATTAGAAAATGTGAGTGTAGACTCGAGTCGAATCAAATCAAGGTTAAACTCCTTAAACATCTAGCCATGCAATCACATTAGTATGACGTATCTTAACCCAAGACAAATTATAATACCTAATCATAAGGAAGATTATACAAAAATCTAATTGTTTAGATTGTAAAACGCTAGGTTAATACTTCAACCAACGACATCGAATCACACTCGAAGAGAGAACAAACATTAGAGGTGAGGGATTCCTTTAAGCTTGCATTAATTCAAGTTTATATGAATTATCTTGCCTTTCACCTATTCTCATGATACTATGATTCTCTCTATGCAATTGTTTAAATTACCATCAATAATCATTTACCATTTGGGATTATTGTATGATGTTAATTAAGAGTGATCTTCATTATTTTTATGTGAGGCAATGGATACAAGCCTTGCCCTTGCCTTTATCACTTTTGTTGAGTTAACCCTTGCTACTCTCCTCTTTGTTGAGTTGGTCATTGCCACTCTCCTCCTTACTTTATTAACCTTCTGCTATTTACTTTTAAGGCTTAAGCATGTGTCTTGGAATTTCAAAGCTCCCATAATTCAATTGATTTCCTCTTGGTGCAAGTACTACGTTGGAAATCTCACTTCTAGCGATCAAGTAAATATCGTGGACGTAATGCGGTTCGGGTAGCAGTCCCTGGGTCAACACGTAATTCCATGAATTTTGGGTAGTGGTGCATAAATCGATGTAAGTAATTTGTAGTGCATATTACATCACTTTCAGGATTATATGTCACAAATAATCACTCCATGAACAAATTATGTCACATAATTCATCCAAGTCATGCGTTGTTATCATCTTGAGATAACCTCATAAATCCATGTTAACGTAGGAACCATTGGCAAATCTCTATAGAATGGGATGCGGGGTGAGCTGAATAACTCTAAATCATTTTCCACAGTGTGGCGATCACTAAGTGTAATGAACCGCATATACTTTTCTAGGCATGCATCTCATGTTGGTTACTTGTGCATATTGATACCTCTCGTAGTTGTGGAGTACGGGATGCATCAAAACTCTTACATTACTTTTATGAATCTCTTGAATTATTATTAATTTTAAAGGATAGCCATCACTATGAGTAAGGCGTTAACCCTCTCCAACCATACAGATGATGCAGGTGATGTATAGACTGAAGACCTATAGGACCATCTTCTTATAGAAGATCATATTTAATGAATAAAAAGATAGTTTTATACTTCTGTTGTGAACTCGATAATGTAATAATCTCCCATTAAGAGGGCATTTAATAATTTTCTGAATTCTTTTACTCTGATGAAATAATAAATATAGTCAATTTTATTCTTGTGAATGGGTGGTTACCTTTATGAATGTGACTAGATGTGATCTATATATATATATATATATATATATATATATATATATATATATATATATATATATATATATATATATGTCGTCATTTTTAAAGCATCCAATTTATTTAATTATTAACACCTGGTTTTCTCGGACATGAGTATAAACTCTGGCCATGAACATTTGGGATGTTACAGAATGACCCTGGATGAAGGTTCCTTGCTCAGGAGATATAAGCTTCGGTAGAAATTTGCTTAATCTGGACGCTAAGATCTTCGAGAAGACTTTGTAAATACAGATGCAAAAGCGAAGGATTTTGGGACTAAGTAGATAAGGGATTATATGAATTCTCTTGGGAGGATTCCCCCTTCCAACAAGTACACCGCCGTCTTATGCAGATCATGTCCCACAATGTGCCAACAACTTACAAAAAATGCCCCTGAAATACCATCCGAGCCTGGTGCCCCATCCTTTGGAATAGCACATACAGCCTGGTGGACCTCAAGGATGGAGGTGGGGCTACTAAACTCTCATTATCCTAAGTTGTGAGAAGATGAGGAATGGAAAGACTGAGATCTGCCACTTGGGTGGTATCCTCCGACTTGAATAGAGCTTCAAAGAATTTCAACGCTTTTGCTTTGATGGTATCTTGTTCTGTTGCCATATGGCCTACCTATACTTCTATCAAGCTGATTTCTATTCTCCTAAGCCTTTCGTTTGTCGAGGAGTAGAAGAATTTTGTGTTTCTGTCCCCCTCTTCTAGTCAGGTGTTTCTAGCCTTTTGCTTCCAATAAACCTCTTCCATGAGCTGCATACAGGCTAGTTGCTGCCTAGCTACAGAGAACTCCTGGTGCAAGTCCTCACCTTCTGAGTTTTGCTTTCAATTCTCTATATCTTTTAGAGATTTTGCTCCCAGTTTAACTTATTGAAACACATTGCTGAACACGTCCTTATTCCAGACTTTTAGATTTTGTTTAACATTCCTTAGTTTCAATTAGACGTTAAGCATGGTTTAAGTCGAGAGCTCTCCCTCCTAGGCATCTTTTACCTCTTGAAGGAACGAGTTATGCAGTCTCCATATCCTCTAGAACCTAAATGGCATGGCTAAAGTGGGAGACTGTCTGGGGAAGACCAACAATAACAAAGAGTGGTCGAAGCTAACTCACGGTAGGTGCTCCACCCTGAAGTGCGGGAAGAGGTTGAGCCAATCTGCATTGAATAGCACCCTATCTAGTCTGGCCCAAACTCGCGTGTTACCCCCCTAATTATTACTCTAAGTAAATCTGTTCCCCGAGGAACCTATGTCTAGGAGACTCGAGTTATTGATTGCTTCAACAAATTCTACAGAGCTAGTAATATCAAGATTCCTGTTGCTCAATCTTTCCGAAGCTTTTGCCACTATATTGAAATCACCGCACATAACCCATCGACCTTGCGAGCTTCTGCTAATTGCTACCATTTCTTCCTACAACAATCTCCTTAGGATTCTTATGCATCGAGCATGCATTATAGATAACAGGATTGGATCCCAGGGGTTCTGCATACAAATTTTTAGAGAAATCATTTGGTTAGTGATAGAAAGGATGGAGATATTGAGATAGTTTTTGAAAAATACCCAAATTTACTCCCTCGTCTCTCCATTAGAGAGTGAGGAGTGGAAGCCAAGCTTGAGGCCAATGCCCACTCTTCTTTCCTCTCTCAGCATCAGTTCGAGGATCGCTACTATCCAAGGATTATAGCTTGTAATCATTCTCACAGTTAACCTTAGAGTAGGCGCATTTTCCACTCCTCGGGCATTCTACATGAGAATGTTATCCATTCATAACACAACCTGAGTTCACAGACCTTCTCTTCAGCCTTCACACTCTATAATACTATTCCCCCTCTTCTATTTTCTCTGTAACCTTTCTGAAGGTATGCTTCTTCCCTCTTCCTTGGATTTTCATAGGGGGTGCTTCCTCTATGTGGACCCTAGTTGGTTGTTGCTAAGTCGAGCTACTCATCCCTAGTTGACCCATTGGGTGTAGGCCTTAGTTGCTTCTTGTTATCTCCAAAAGCTCTTCATCTCTGGATGATGTGATGTTCTTACTCATTTCCTCCTGATCCTTGGAAGCTATTGATCGTTGTGCTTCTTTCGGGCTCTTATTTACTGAATCTTGGACAAAATATGGGGACAAGTCGATTGTTATCTCTAACTTATTGCTAATAGCCCTTCTCTCTATCGCTTGGGTAGAGGGGAGGGTACTCTTCCCCTAAGATTGGAACACTTGTTGTTTTCCAATTGGGGGCCACCTCTCTGCGCATGCTATTGTCTTGTGGCCTCAAAGGAGAATGGCTAATTGATTTGGACCTGCCTTCAATGTCCCAGCCTCCGACCACTTCCGTGGGTCTACATTTTGCTAGCAACGCTTGAGTGGCTCTCTTGAATTTGATGTTGTTCCACAAGGGCTTGAGCCCCTAAACTCTTAGAACGAGGATCTCTTCTATGTTCTGAGGGATGTGGAGGCCTGATTTCATACTTTGAAGCGAGGTGATCAATGTTTTCCCCTGATGTGGTGGTCCTGAGGTTGCTTGGGCTATGCAGTTGGTCCTGGTGTAGCTACCTTCTTTTATCTCTCTCCCTCAACATCTCCACTCTTGGTTGCAAGAGATTATAGGGATTTTCTATAGGGCTCATCTCTTATCTGCACCCGTCTGACCTCCTTCTGACAATTCAAGAAGAGATATTGTTAAGTATAGTGGCCTTGACATTTTCTCGAACATTTGAAGTGTCGTCTATCTTTTCTGCTACAGCATTACGAAAAACGGGTGGAGGGCAGTCCATCCTATGTTCTGAGTGTGGGATGAACCTCATGTCAACCCATTCTCTCGTGCCCTCTGAGGCTTCATCTAGCCTACCCTTGAGCTTGTGGTCATGATGGACGCCCCTTCCGATGAGGATGCTTATATCTCAGCATAAACTGGGAAGACCTTATCATCGACCACTAGTTTCAGGACCTTCTTCATATTCACCCCTGGGCAGAGTTTGATCCTGATCTTACCATACATCTGGAATAAACTATACCTACTACTTGTATCTATCTAAACCACCTTACTGAAGTAATTACCCAAATCCAAGATAACCGCATCTAGCCAGGCATGGGTCGGGATTCCGAATAGGCAAATCCAGGTGCTCTCTTCTCCTTCGGTTGCACTTGGAGACCACGAGTACACTGCCTCAAGCCCCCTTAGT
Organism: Magnolia kwangsiensis; assembly: GCA_037074715.1. Classification (NCBI taxonomy): domain Eukaryota; kingdom Viridiplantae; phylum Streptophyta; class Magnoliopsida; order Magnoliales; family Magnoliaceae; genus Magnolia; species Magnolia kwangsiensis. The sequence goes on along the minus strand of CM073576.1, from coordinate 139,256,807 downwards.
ATATTTAAGGAGGAATCTTCCTTAAAATCCTTTAGATCCTTCTTTCTCTTAAGGACTATTAGGAAGTGAACTGGGGACAATCTCGCCACGTCTATAGTTGATGCCACGAAGCTAGAAGCCCTGATAGCAGATACTAGATGCAAAATCGTGATTGATTTGTCTGAAGCTACACCCACCAATCCTAGGTGCTTGAGTCTGTTTACGACCACATCTGAATTTGTAACAGTAGTGATTCCTTCCTCGAGTCCCTTTGACATTCCTTCTCTATTTTGATGTAGCTGACCCAGTCTCTCATTTCGGACTACCCCTGCAAAGGATCTGGGTTATGATCGAGTCTGTTGGGGAGATGGGGCCTGATATTGGATCGTTTTATGCCGAATGTATGACTTAAGTTTCACCTCTTTTACCGTAACAACTTTGTCATCTAGTCTTTGTCCATCTACTATGCCCATGGCCGCTCTCCCTTCATTCTCATACAGGAATCTGATGAACGCAAAACCTCTCAAGCTTGGAGTCCAAGAAAAGTGGGATGCATATATCAATAACTTTCCCATATCTCTAGAAGATTTTTATTAAATCCTCTTGTGCGCAGTCGAAGGGGAGGTTTCCAACAAAGAGACTAAAACCTACTTATTTAGTTCCGCTTTCCAGTGCCCGTGTAGTTCTTGATCACCTTAGTAATCTCTCTCTCCTTTCCCACCTCCCCTGGATGGGGCCCTCTCTCTCTGCCTCATCTCGGTGTAGGTAATTCCCTCCTTGTTGTTTCCCTCCTCATTAGATATTGGTGTTGATGATGGTCTTGTTTCAATCTCTCCCTTTGTTAATTACATGAAAAAAACCTAACATAGACCATGTCATGATCCATACCAATGACATATCAAAACAACACAAAATATTACATGTCAAATATAAATGGTTTACAACTCAATATACTAAAACATGAAACACTTACAATACTCCCCCATAATTGCTTCCCTTACTTCATAATTCCTACAACAACAAGCAAACCCTACAAAAGAGAATTTATTATTTTGTTGAGACTTGATTTTTCTCTCCATTTTTGTCAATATTTGACAAAGACTTAGTTCTAATAAATATACAAATAAAATATAGCATGAAACTACTCTAGAAGTCATAGATTTACCAATTACAAGACACATAATAACAAAGGTTAAAGGTTACATATTATTATTAAAAACATGAAGCATGCTAAGTATGGTCATTCAAAGGATGTAACAATTAAAAATGAGAATGACCAATGATATTCTAAGCTAAAACATGTGATACTCAATTTTAGCAAGTTTAAAGCTCAAGCTATTAATGCAAATGAGGTTTAATCGTCATATTTACCAATGTACTCAGTATGAGGCTAAATCATCTGGTATAACTATAGAGCACTAAAATGAGGTTGAAATCCTCTGATCTTTAATGAGGCTCATAAATTAGACTTTAGTCCTCGAATTGATCAATTGAGCTCAAAGATTAGGCTTGATCCTCTTATTTAACTATTCAACCCAAGGGAACCTTATAAGGTCACCTTTTTGAGATGTTATGTCTCCCAAATCTCTAGGTAATAATGTTATGGAGTCGGCCGATAAGATACTAAGTGACTAAGGTCTTCAACACTAGAAGAGTCTTTTGAAGTATATTCAAACTCATCTGTATCATCTCATGTTGTTGCCAGGGCAATCAGGGGCATGATGTCCATAACCCTCACAGTTGTAACATTTGACTTTCTTAGGTGGTTTAACAAATTTACCTTTACACTTATAACCATCTTATTCTTCTTGTCACAACTCTTCCATCTACCAAACTTTAGAAATTTTTTAAATTTCTTAAATAATTTCTCCTCCTCATCATCATCATCACTATCATTTTCAGATTTAATTTTTTTTATGCTTATGTGAATGCATATGAGATATTTTGAGGATGCTAATTTCTTTCCACTAGAGGAGGCCTTAAAGTGTAGTTCGAATGTTTGTAAGGAATCTAAGAGTTACTTTTACTTTCATCTCATATATATTCATTCACTCCTTTCAAAGTTATCTTAGGAGTAAACATATTTGGTAAGGATCTAAGTATTTTCATACATATAAGCTCTTCTAGAATCCTCTATCCTAAACCCCCCATGGAATTGTAAATATCATTTAGTTTAAAGTAGAATTCCATGAAAATTTCAAACTCTTCCATTATAATGTTTTCAAAGTAGGATGTGGATAACGAATGGAGAGATAAGAGGGGATGTGGAGAGAAGAGACAAACCCTACAGATCTCTTTCTTTATTTCAAATCTTAAACTAAAATTTTAATTTTCAATATTTTTCTCTGAAAAATTTGGGTGTTACAATAAAATTTTTGGTTACTTTTTGCTATTGTAAAGCAACATTAATAACTAATTTTTGAAAAAAAAAAAAAAAAGAATTTTTACCTTTCACATAAGATGCAAGTGAAGAATGGCATGATTTGGTGCATACCCAACAAAGTACACTTAAGTGAGGTCCATTTACAAAAGGGCAAGTGATAATAGAGGTAGCAATAAGCTGGTATGTCGAATTAGTACTTGAACCCATCCCGCTATGGGGCCTAGTATGGGTGTAACTAAATAGGTGTGGGTGCATATATGAGTATTAATTTCAAGATGATTAATAACTAGACTGGTGTAAATGCACCCTTTCTCCTGGCTAGAACTGAATTATGTATGTGTGTGTGTATCCAATATTTCAATTAACTCACAATTAGTATTTCTTATTAGTAAGAACAATTTTCACATTTTAAATTCATAAATCTATAAATAAAAATAAAATTTTATGACTTCCTCTACAATGTTTCATTATAAGATTATTGCACAACACTTTACATGTGGGATCTTCCATGGTGTATAGAATATGCATCCAGCTTATTAAACAAGGCTCCCCACAATGAAGTGGACCTCCAAAGTTCAAGCCAATCCAACCAACATGTGAGTCACGAAGCGAGTTTGGATATTTTTGTTCGATTAATTCCCCATTATTTTCTATGGCATAACCCACTTGATGATTGGATTTTCTTTATTTTTGGGGCCTTTTAACATCATGTTGAGGCTTGATGTGTGGTATGGTTGGCATGCACACACAACCATGGCCCCACTTAAAAGAAATTAGAAAGTGAAATAGAAAAACTTTAAAACTCTAGCAAAGCGTGATGGACTATGTGTAATACAAGTTCATGGTGATGGAGGTATGTATTAATATAGGTATTGTTCTTCTTCTCTTCTTTTTTTTCAAATTTCTAATCACAAATAGATACCCAATATCCTAATGGGCATCCCATGACCTAATGGATATAGGTACAAGTGCCCATTTCAAGCCTGACACGTGTATGCATATAGGTTGTTGGTAAGTATGGGCACCCTTGTCCCTGACCAAAACTGGCCCAATGTCACCCCTAAATGAAAGAGGCAAATATATATATTAATGAGGAATCCTTCATTAAAGAGGGCCATCAGTCAATGTTTGGATCACGTAATGGTGAGCCCTACATGTAGTTAGGGTAACAATGGCTCGAGTTGGAGAAAGAAAGAGAACTACATATAGAAAGGAGTGAGAGAGGGATCCAAGGTTAGAATATTTTGAGAGAAATAATATTTTCACATTAACAATCCTTTAGTTACAAGTTAACCTTTTAACAGAAGTGGTTTTCATAATTATGTAAAAGTTAGGGGAATTATTTAAAAATACGGGATAGTAAAGGGTTTGTTTGGAGGGAAGCAACCTCAGAATCAAATCATACAACAATAGATAAATGCAAACAAAACAACCACAGAGAACACACGATTTTACTTGAAAAAACCTTGTGAGAAAAAATCACAAAATAAATTGACAAGTAATCCACTATGAAAATGAATTATAAGAGAGTAAATCAACTTACAAATGCGAAAATCCAATAGAAAATCCTTTCAAAACCCTAGCCCTCCTTTATAACAAGTTCTTCGTATCCTAATCAAGTGTTACAAACTCTTATATAGAGTTACACCCAAATTAGAAAATAAACCATGCAATTAAACAAAACCATGCATGTCATTGATCTAGCCATCAATCGAAGATCCCTCAATCAATCGAGCCTCCACATTCAATAAATTAAACATGATCGAAAGTACCCAAAGAGTTAACATGATATTTTGGATTAATCTCAATCGATCGATCCTCCATATTTGATCAACCAAACATGTCCAAATTTGTCCAAAGAGATAATTAAGAAATTCAAGATTTGCTTGATTGATCGAGTTTAGAGTTCAATCGATCAAACTCCCATGTTTTCACCATATTGAAGGCACCAATTTTCAAAATCTCCATTATGGCTTCAATCTCCATGCACTATTATTTCAAGCTGTTTCATCTATCTCTAATGTCTCCATTATAGCTTTATTATCGCTTCTTGTACACTGCATCTCTATTCTATCTTTGTCAAACCCAAATAAGTCGAGAAAAAACTGAACTTCTCTATATGAACCACCTCTGTAAACATGTTGGATGGATTCACGTTGGTGTGAATTTTCTTAAGAGTAACACCGCCTTTCTCAATTACCTATCAGATAAAATGATGACAAGTATCAATATGTTTAGTACGAGAATGTTATACCAAGTTTTTTGTCAAATTGATAACACTTTTGCTGTCACAATTCACAGGCACGGTTTCCTGCTCAAGCCTCTACTCATTCATTATGCCCCTCAACCAAATTGTATCCTTGAATACTTATGTCACCACTGTTGAGGGTCAAATATTGCATATTAGACCCCAGTTATTGCTTGATTTTACGTACATGATAATGTTTAATGCTTTATTTTAATCGTGTTTGTGTTGCAAGGTGAATTTAAGAGCTTGGACTAAAAAAGGGTATTAAGGGCATGGATTCAATGCTCAAGAATCACCAAGGTAATGGATGGATCTTAGGAGACCGAGATTGAAGAATTCACATGCCAAAGATCTGAGAAAATCAAGTGATCAACGATAAAGAGAACTGAAAGTCGTCCTGAATGCAAGATCGCAGGGTTCCCACCATCTGTTTAGCTGGAAACTGTATATCTAGCTTGAAAACCATAAAGTAACCATACACGTAAAATATCAACCATTGGATCCTTATAAAAGTGGCCCAATGGACAAATTAGCTCATAAATCACTCATCTAGGGCCCACCTGATATTTGGATATGCTTCAAATTTGGTCTCAACCCTTTAAATGGGATGAAAAAATGGATGGACGGAGAGGATTTCTCACGAACATCACGATGAACCCCATAGAGGGACATGTGAGTGCATAGGCGGTGCACTCCTGCACCAGACCGAGAGTCCGGTCAACATAAGGCTGACCCAACCCTTCTAGGCTTTACGTCCAGCGAGCGGACATGGGTTCTGTTGTGACGCTCTGTGGGCCACCACCATCACCCATTTGGACGATCTGAACTGTCCAACATGTTTAAGGGGTGGGGCTAATCGTACCCATTGTGGCCTTTTAGTCCCATGCATGTGTACATACGCAAATCACCGCCAAACGCAGGAAGAAAAGAGGGGTGATTTAATACTATGGGCTGCACCAAAAATCAACCAAAACCACTCCTTTTCGACTAAAATTTCACCAGAAATCTAATGAACCGGGTAGATTTCTCCGAAAACATCACTATGGGGCCCACCGAGCATCTCATCGCAATAAATTTCGTAATTATGCATGTCGAAAAAACTTGACATTCTGGGGCATTATACGTGCATGATCATGGTGGGATGGCTGATCCAAACCGTCTAAAATCTTCAGAGGGTGGTCACGACACCAACCATGAAGACCAAAAGGGGTTTGGGATGATCAGCGTCCCAAAACGTTTATCCCAACATAACTTATTTGTGTTTTGTTATCGCTGCACACGTTGTTGCTGCGTAACCTGTATTCCCACTGACTTGTCCGACCTAGCCTCCTTTTTTCTATAAAAGGGAGAGAGAGAAAGAGAATGGATCAATCATCTTGGACGCGTGGATCACGAGAGAGAGGAAGAAAGAGAGGGCATGGGACGGCTCGGGTTCTTTCTTTCTTTTCTTCTTTCATTGTTTTGTTTATATCCTTCCTTTAAGAGATTAATTTAATCATCATTATGACAGGCTAAACCTCTTAGCTAGGGCTAAGAGGTGAAGCTTGTAGCGTAATGGGGTGTTTTCTACGGCTTTGATTCATGTTTATTAAACTCTCTTTAATTATAGTTTGATTATATGGAATATTCATAGTTTTTAATGATTTGTTGTGACTTAAATTACAATGGATCTACGATAGCTTTGAGTATTTTTTATACATGTATAGAGGTTGTGAGCGTAGGAACCCTGTTATTCACCATCGTCTCTTGGACATGGTTGGATGATAGAATCCTTCCTTACGTTCATAACTCTCTCAGATATAATGTGAATTGGTTAAATTCTATTGTTTACTTTGTCTCATAAGTATAGTGTTATGATGGAATCAATTCTAATTCTTATACCTCTCATCTCTTGAAAACTGGATCAAAGGAAGTTCAAATTTGATTTTTAATATTATATCCTCCAACTGGATGATGATGGGACTTTAAATCCAGTTGTGTTCATGAATCAAGCATAGATTTCTCTAATCTCTATAAGTGGATACTTAGAAATCCTAGTTTGCCACCTTTGAATTTTACAAGTTTTAGTTTAATATTTCAACATTATTCTCTTAAATTTTCCTAATTGAGATTATATCTTAGTCTAGTTCTAGTTCGAGTTACTTTCAAAATACGTACAAGGTTCAGTCCCTGTGGATTTGACCTCAGTCTTACCGAGATTATTACTACATTGCAACCCTATACATGGGGTGGTGAACAAGTTTTTGGCGTCGTTGTCGAGGATTGATGGTTATGTTTTTTCTGAGATTAACTAGTTTTAGAATTAAGATAAGATTAGAGTTTTTCCATTTTTTAATTCTAGGTTTAAGTTTTTCATTTTGATTTCTAGAAACTAACCTAACTTTTCTATTTTCTAGGACCTTGAGTTAGACTTTTTAAATTGGTAGTATCTTTCTAATCTTTCTATTTTTAGGATTATGTCTTATTTTCTATCTATAGAAGTTTTTTATTTTTAAGATTTCTTTTATTTTTAGAAACTAACTTACTTTCTAATTTAGGTTTAGAACTTTCCTAATTTGTTTTTAGAAACTTTCTATTTTCCTTTTTTAGGAATTTTTCCTTTTTAGAAATTAGTTTACTTTTTATTTTATAAAAAAAAATTATTTTTTCCTTTATTAGGAATTTTCCCTTTTAAGAAACTAGTTTACTTTCTATTTTTTAGGAACTTTCTATTTTTAAAAACTGACTTGTTTTATTTTATTTTGCAGGTTTTTTATTTAGGAATTTCTTCTAATTTGGTAACCTCTTTTCTACTCTTCTTTCTCTTTATTTCTAAATTTCTATTTTTTTTCTTCTTTAGGTTTAGATTAGAATTTGATACTGAGGGCTATGAGTGTTTCATGCCCAAGTAGGTACGTGACAACACTCGACGTCTCTTGACTGAAGGAGGATTGGTTGAGGGGTTAACTATCCATCGCATGACTAGACACCGCTCGAGATTCCCAGAGTTAATTGAGGTTATGGTTGCAAATCAACTAGCCAATTTACTAAAAGGACTACCTCAACCTAGGGTTGAGGAAGTACAGGATGAGAGTGAGGTGCATCAAGCACCTCTGCCTCATACTTTACGAGATTATTGACAACCGGCAGGGGTGAGCATGCCCTCATGCATGATTTTTCCAAAGAATATAGGACACATGGATATCAAGCCAAGGGTAATCCAACTCCTTCCAAAATTTCATGGGCTTGAGTAAGAAAATGTATACTTGCACTTGAAAGAGTTTGATGAGATCATAACCACTTTATATTTTCCAAACGTGTCTAAGAACACAGTCAGGCTAAAACTCTTTTCCTTTTCTTTGAAAAAGAAAGCTAAGACGTAGTTGCATTCACTACGTCCTAGATCTATTGGCACATGGAATGATATGATAAAGGAGTTCATAAAAAAATTATTTCCACATCATAAAATAAACTCTTAGAAAGTCAATCATGAACTTTGCCCAAAAGGAGGATAAAACATTCTTCCAATGTTGGGAGTGGTTCAAGGATCTTGTCAGTTCATGCCCACAACACAAATTTGAAACGTGACGCATTACATACTTCTTTTATGATGGTATGACATCTTCTATGTTCCAATTGGTCGAGACAATGTGCAATGGGGAATTCGTGAATAAAATTGTCGAGACAGACTTTCTAAAAATGCACAATCATGGGACACTTACCCAAAATCAAGCACCACTTCTAAGCTAACTCAATCTAAGGAGGGGAGTAGAATGTATCTCTTGAAAAAGGACAACGATATCAATTCTAAAGTGACTAATCTCATAAGAAAATTCGAGACCATGGAATTAAAGAAGGACAAGATTAATGAAACTGTTTGTGGTATTTGTGATTGTAACATTCACACAACTAAAAATTGTCCAACAATACTTACCTTTCAAAGGGTGCTTAATGAGGAATCTAATGTTGTGAACAATTATCAAAGACCTTTCAATGGACCTACCTCCAATACATAAAATCCTAATTGGAGAAATCATCCAAATCTCAGTTGAATGAATGGACAAACTTCTATTCCTCAAGGTTTCTTTAATTAAATTGCAAATCAAGTGAAACCTCAAGAGGATTCAGTTCTAAAACATATTCAAAACCAAAAAGTTATCACTTGGGGTATATTGCAAACCCTTTTAGACATTTCAAAGGCCATACAAGGGCATGAGACAAAAAAATCAATTAAGAAAAAAGGAATTCTTCCAGCCCAACCTTTCCCCAATCCTAAACCACAGTATAAGATAAGTAATTCAAGCTCTTCAAATCAGATTGGAGCAAGCTAAGTCTATCACTACTCTTACGAGTGTGAAAGTAATTGACAAATCTATTCTGGTAAGGGCTAAAAATCCTAAGGACCCAGAAGAGGACAACAATGATAGACCTAGCACTGCTTCACAAGAATTGGAACTGGAACTTCAGGGCAGGCCGATTGCTCTGTTCCCCCAACGATTGGTTGCACCAAAACATCTCTTTAACTCTCAGGACATTATAGAGGTGTCGAAACAAGTGAAGGTTAATATTCTTCTACTTGATGTCGTAAAATAAATACCTTCATATGCTAAATTCCTAAAAGACTTGTGTATGACCAAAAGACGGTAAAATATTCAAAAGAAAATCTTCTTGACTGAGAAAGTGAGTCTCATCCTAAAACAAGATGTGTCGCAGAAATTTAAGGATCCTGGTAGTCCAACCATTCCTTGTGTAATTTGAAATTATCGCATTGAGCACGCACTTCTTGATTTAGGAGCGAGCATAAATCTAATTTCCTACTCGGTGTACAAACAATTAGGTTTAGGTGAATTAAAACCCACCCTAACCATATTACAACTTGCATATCGCTCAGTTTGTGTACCGAGAGAGATAATTGAGGATGTGTTGCTCCAGGTTGACAGATTCTATTACCCAGTAGATTTTATCATCCTGGATACCGAACCCATGAGTAACATAAACACGCAGATTTCCATCATTCTTGGTCACCCATTCCTCGCCACTTCAAACACAATTATCAATTGAAGGAATGGAGTCATGAGTATGTCTTTTGGGAATATGACATGGGAGTTATATATCTTTTTTAATATAGTCATACGGTTAAAGGATGACAATGATTTCCATGACATTAACATGATTGACTTTTTCGTGAAAGATAAAACACCTTTGACCGTATCTCTGACCCTCTGGAGACGTGCCTGGCCCACTCCCATGATTTTGATGATGACATGATTAGGGATATGGTTATCATGCTTGATACTGTGCTAGTACTTGAAGTTAAGGTGGAGGCTAAAATTTAAAGAATTGCCCCAAACCAAAGAAGTTCATCTGCCGTCTAACCTCAAGGCACCGAAGCTTGACCTAAAACCTTTGCTCTTTGATTTGAAATATGTTTATTTAAGTTAAGATGAAACATACCCGATGGTGATCTCATCCCACCTTGAGCAAGAACAGGAGAGTGTGATCATATCTACTCTCATTGAGCATAAGGGAGCCCTTGGATGGACGATTGCGGACCTCAAGGGAATTGACCCTTCGATTTGTACTCATTGCATTTATCTTGAGGATAATTTGAAGACTTCTCAGTAATCACAACGTAGACTAAATCTAAACATGAAAGAAGTAGTTAAAGCTGAGGTTCTTAAACTATTGGATGTGGGCATCATATACCCTATATCCGATACTCAATGGGTGAGTCTAACTCAGGTAGTTCCTAAGAAGTACAGAATCATCATTGTAGCCAATGCCAATAACGAACTCGTTCCAACTAAAGTTACTACTAGTTGAAGAATATGTATTAACTGTTAGAAGTTGAATACCGTCACAAGGACCACTTTCATTTACCCTTCATTAATCAGATCTTGGAAAGGCTAGCTGGTCATTCCTATTACTGTTTCCTTGACGAGTATTCATATTACAATCAGATAGAGATAGCCCCTGAAGATCAGGAAAAGACTACATTTACATGTCCTTAGGGCACCTTTGCTTACCGAAGGATGTCATTCTCACTATGTAATGCCCCCGTCACTTTTCAGCAATGCATGATGAGTATTTTTTCTGATATGGTGGGGCAATATCTAAAGGTCTTCATGGACGATTTCTCTATCTTTGGACCATCTTTTAGCGATTGCATAAAGAATCTTAAATGTGTGCTGAAAAGATGTGAAGAAAAGAATTTGGTACTCAATTGAGAGAAGTGTCATTTCATGATTCGTAAGAGAATTATCCTTGGACATATCATCTTGTCCAAAAGAATCGAGGTAGATAAGGCAAAAATTGATCTTATCTCTAACCTACCTCCACCCAAAAATATATGAGACGTGCTATCCTTCTTAGGACATATTAATTTTTATAGACGATTCATAAAAGATTTTAGCCTCCTCTCTCGTCCTCTATGTAATCTACTTTAAAAGAATGCACCATACAAGTGGACTGAGCAATGTCAGGAAGCTTTCACTAAGCTTAAGAGCATGTTGACCACTGCACCTATCATGAGCCACTCGACAGGAGCCTTCCTTTTGAACTTATGTGTGAAGCGTCTAATTATGCTCTTAGGGTGGTTTTAGGCCAGAGAAAAGAAAAGAAGCACTAAGTTATCCATTACACAAGTAGAACTCTAAATCCTGCCTAAGTGAACTACTACGGACTACGAAAAAGAAACTCTTGGCCGTAGTGTTTGCTTTAGATAAATTTAGGTCCTACTTGATTGGATCCAAGATCATAGTTTACACAGATCATGCGGCGCTCAAGTATGTTCTTTATAAGAATGATTTTAAGCCCTTCCTGATAGGATGGATCCTCTTACTCTAAGAATTTGATTTAGAAATAAAGGATAAAAAGGGAGTAGAGAACGTAGTGGCTGACCATCTTTCCAGCCTTAATTCCTCTGATTCCCTTGAGATGGCACATATTAATGACATGTTTTCTGACGAACAATTGTTCAAAGTCTCCCATTCACCTTGGTTCGCTGATATTGTTAATTATCTTGCCACAAGTTTCACATAGACACATTAGACTATGCAAGATAAGAAGAAATTTTTCACTGAGGTGCGCAAATTCTTCTAGGATGATCCGTATCTGTTTAAATATTATCCAGACCAAATCTTAAAGAGATTTGTGTCAGACGATGAGCATTAGAGCATCATCTCCTTCTGTCACTCTTAAGCCTGTGGTGGTCACTTTTCTACTAAAAAAATCACGGCCAAAATTCTGCAGTGTGGCTTTTACTGGCCCACTATGTTCAAGGACACTCATGAGTTTTGCAAAGCTTGTGAGAGTTCTCAAAAATTAGGAGCATTGTCCCGTCAAAATATGATTCCCTTAAACCCCATTCTTATCATAGAAGCATTTGATTGTTGGGGCATCGATTTCAGGGGACCATTCCCCCAATCCTTTGGAAATCTATATATTTTGCTTGTCATAGACTATGTTACTAAATGGATTAAATCGATTCCGTGCCAAAATAATGACCATTGAACAATCATTAAATTCTTAAAAGAGAACATCCTTTCTTGGTTCGAAACGCCTCAAGCCATCATTAGTGATAGGGACTCACATTTTTGTAATATACCATTCGAGAATTTAATAAAGAAATATGGTATTTCTCATAAAGTGAGCACTCCATACCACTCACAAACAAGCGGGTAAGTTGAGATTTCTAATAGGGAGATCAAACAAAATTTGGAAAAGACGGTTAACCCTGACCGTAAGGATTGGTCAATCCGATTGACCGATGCCTTATGGGCTTACTGTACTATATTTAAAACTCCTATTAGAATGTCTCCCTTTAGACTTGTTTATGGGAAGGCTTGCCACTTGCTTATAAAGTTGGAACATGAGCCTACTAGGAAGTCAAAAATCGAAACTTAAATCTGGACAACGCTGGCTTGCTACGCAAACTTCAGTTGAATGAACTCGAAGAAATTCAGAACGATGCGTACGAGAACTCAAGAATTTACAAGGATAGGATGAATATGCTTCATGACCAACACGTTCTGTAAAAATTATTCACACCAGGTCAGAAAGTCCTTTTGTATAATTCTCGGTTACATCTCTTTTCAGGTAAGCTTCGATCTCATTGGACCTGCCTGTTCACTGTTATCAATGTTTATCATCATGGGGCTATCGAGATTCAAAATCCAGACAATGGAAATGGGTTTAAAGTAAATGGACATTGATTAAATCTATTTGTTAAGAAATTTGATTCAGACGACATGTCCATGCCTCTGAATGATCCTGTTTACTAGGACTGATCTCCTAGTCTAATGGAAGTATAGGTAGGTTTATAGCTTTCATAAGATTAGGGTAGTTTACTTTTTGTCATTCTAGGATAGTCAGCTTTATACTGTTAGGATAGTTTGTTTTCCATAGTTTTCTTTTTGTTGGTTTAACTCTTGTGCTGAGCCACCTTCACACTAAGATCTCTTTGGAAACGTCGTTCAATTTCCTCGTCAAGTACTACCTTTCCACCACTTCTCCTTTACTTTCATTGTCTCATGTGTGTTGCATGCCTAAATCTTTTACATTGAGGACAATGTAGACTTTAGGTTGGCGATGGGAGATTAGGTTACTTAATCAGTATTTTCTTAATCTTGAACAAAATTTTCTGAAAATTCTTATGAATTCGAGTGATTTTGAAGGATAGTCTTGATTTAAGAATAAAAGGTACTAATGGTGGTGATTTATAACTCTTGGATTCAGTTATCTATTAGATTTCACAGTTAAGTTCAAATTATTAATCAATTATTAGAAGTTTTAAACATTGATTGAGTCATGATTTCACATGTCAAACCTAGCTTACATACTAAGGCTTCAGTTCAATATTGAATTGTTAACTTGGTAATCATTAAAGCATGGAAGGAACCAGCCTGGTGAATTTATCCATCATGTTCTTTGGAAAAAAATGAGAGAAGAATATCTAACTAAAAAAACAATTGTGTTCGAAAATGGCTACTTGTTAAAGATCTTTAAAAAGGTTGACACAGTATGAAGCCACTGATGGAAAAATTAAAAGCTGAAAGAGTAAAAAGGTTGAACTGTAAGGCAAGTTTTAGTTTGGGTTGGGTTATCCGGAATGCACTTTTTTTGTTACCAATGTTATCATGAAAATTAACGATTAGATCTTTAATTGTGATAAGTAGAAATTACACTATACACCCAAGGAACTCAATGTTTAGAATTTTTTTAATTGATGGATTAATACTTTGAACTTGACCATGAAGTTTACCATGTACTTGAGTCTAGGAGAAAGTAATACCCAACATTCATGAATCTTAGAATTCTATTAACTGAATTGTTTCTCAAAAATCACTCGGGTTTATAGAAATTATCTCGTAATTCTTATTTGCTGTAACATCTCGAAAAAATCTGTATAAAGACCCGAATACCACCTCAGGCAGAAATCACCAACGATCAAATCCCTTAGAAATTAGGCGAGAATTAATTAAGTTCTAAACTAGATTACCTATAAAATTAGTACTAATCACTTTAAATGCAATCTGTAAGACCCAAAATGCATAGAACCGTTAATGTTACATTACCTAAAAACCTAGGATTAATCTCAAAACCCGGTTGCTCTTGGAAGCGTCATGAAACTTCGTATCGGACCTGGACCACGCGTAGAAAGTCCAATTACCCCAAAACTATACGGTTATGACCACCTTGCTGGACATGACAACCATCTCAGAAATTAAGTCCAAATGATATCCATAAATGCACAACTTAAGCCCGGAGTGAAGTGTGTGAGAAACGTGAATATCTTTAGGAAATGAACAGAAACTTAAGTGAATTGAGTTGTTTGCCTGCAGGACAAATCTAAGGATTCAGACCATCAGAATCTAACCCAATTACACCCTTAGATCAGGAAAATTTTCTAACACATGTCAATGTACTTGTGGCCCTGATCAAGTATCGGTGACCATTGAACTAAAACTGGTCATCCGCGGCCGATCCACTGAACCGATTGGACTAAGATCTTAGCCTGAAGTAGATCTGATATCAAGGAGCTTACTCCCGACCGCATGAAGAAAATGGGCCTCCAGATGTGCTCAATTGGATCGAAACGGCCACTCCTTGGCTATAACCTAAGTATACCATGGCCTTGGGGCCATTTCTATCAGTTTAAGCCTATATAAGGGCCTTAAACCCTCTCTCTCCCTTCACATACGAATTTTTAAAACCCTAAGAGAGAGGAGAGAGAAAAGAATAGAAGAAAGTGAGGAGAAGAGAGAGAGAGAGTTGGCGAGTGTTCCTGGGATTCGATCACATCGCTCTGCGTGCTTAACCACTGCTTCTGTATCGCCATACTTGTGATTCCAATCCTGTTCTTGGGTAAAAAAATCTAACCCTAATCTGTTTTAAGAATTTAAATAGAGTAGACGATGAAATAGCTAACTTAATTCATGATATAGGTTGTCATTACACCGTATACAAAGACTTAATGTTTAAACTAAGTTCGTTACGAGTCTACCAGCGAAAGGTGTAAACTATAAACTTTTACGTTATGGTTTTCAAGGATTTAAATGTCAGTAATGATTTATGACTGGCTTGATTTCTATCACATGTACTTAGATACGAGGTTTTCTGTATATTATGCATATATATAAACTAAGTTGATTTATAATACATTCAGGGTGTTTGTTGAAATGTTTGGATGAATATGGAATTTGGATTTGTGCTTAGCATGATTATTAACTGTAAATATATAATTGTTCTTCATGTGGCAACTCCTATGTGAAAGGGGTTACTATAATATGCGTTTTACTAATTTATTATATGTGTGGGATATGTGTAGTCTAAGTGTTTGCTAAAATGCCTGGATGAGAAAATACTTGTTTAAACGTATGTAATGAGGGTGTTGAGATAGGATTCTTAATTCCCTTATCTATGGTTACGGATTTCTCTATGTAACTTATCTTATTACTATGTGATTATGAAGGAAATGCATATGTATGGTAACATGTGTAGTATATGTTGGTTAAAATGCTTAAGGTTTATATGTAGTTTAGTTATCACATGCTATCTTTGGCTATTACATATAAATACTATTGTTTGGAGTGTATTTGGGGATACGATGTAGTCCAGACAATCGGTAATAGTTTACGATCGGTGGCCAAACGGTTTAGCCACGACGGATGCGCCCGTTGAGTCTGAACCATATGCTGCTTGTCGACAGTGGTTAGGCCACGTGGAATGCTTATGCACTTCATGTCGATCAACTCGACGTACGCTCGTACCAGTAAAGCTTATCAAGTAACCCGATTGGCCCATTGTATGTTCACCATGTATGGACGCTACTGCTCGAATCTTAAGGTACCAACTTACTAGTGAAAATCTCATTTAATCTTGGTACCTCAATCTACTAAGACTCATGAGTTGGATATGGTGGTGTATGGGACACCGTGGTTGAGCTGTCGGCCTACGCTGGGGCGACAAGCCTCCCCATTGTGACTAGTAAGCAACTCAAACTCATGAGCCCAATATGGTGGTATATGGGACACTATATGTGAGCTGTCGGCCTACGATCAGGTGACGAGCCCATAATGACCTCGAGTATACACTAGGTCTGCGTAGAGGTGATGAGCCTTTCTGTAGTAAACTAGAGTATAAACCAGTCCTGCATTGAGGTGACGAGCCTCTCCGTAGCAACCTGAAAATGTCTATCGTATGTGACTACTAGGACTGACGACCCTAGATGGATTAATGTTTGGGTCAATGATATAAAGGGAGGTACTTTAGCTTCCCAATACTACTGTATGAAAAAGTATAATTAAGAACTTAGTTAATCACGCACATGCACTACATTGCATGTGCCTTTGGTATTGGAGTTAAGCACAGTGGGAGTGTTGCATGCCACGATCGTGAGATGATGTTGCAGAGGGAGTGTAGGCGAGGGCATGCATCATTATTGCATATCATCCTTGCATTAACAAGAGTACTTAGGACATGAGTATTGTACTGCTTTATCATTTCTGCTCGACTGAATTGATAACATGTTAACCTTTGCTTTATAGCTCCACTAAGTTGATCACTCACTCCCACATTTTGAGATGGTGCTTTAAATACCAACCAGACCCTATTGTAATTGTAGATGAGGGCGATACTTATGAAGCAGAGCCGGACTTTTGTGATGACGAGGAGTTCTCCTACATGCAACTCTCTGGCGGGTCTATGTACACCTGGAGCTGCGCCAACGGGGCTACAGGGATATGGATTAGCAGACATTACATTTTTTATTTTGTTATTTTGGAAATTATACATGTAATTATTTGACCTAGTAACATGTTCATACTCTAGGGACTCATAACTACTTATATGCTCTATATCACTATCACAGTCTTCCACTTGCATAATTTAACTGTCTCTAGAGTATGATATGTTGTCACTCATGTTTAATGTACTAATATGGACAACATTTAACCATTATTATCTATGTTGCATAAGTGATGTGTTGGAACTCGGGAGTTAGGCTCCTGATCGACCCTCAATTTTTAGGGTGTTACATTTAGGGCCCACCTAATATCTAGATATGCTTTAAATTTAGTGTCAACCCTTTAAATGGGATGGAAAAATGGATGGATGGAGAGGATTTCTCACAAACATCACGATGAACACCACAAGGGGATGTGCGAGTGCATAGATGGTACACTCCCGCACCGCACCGAACAGAGAGTCCGGTCAACACAAGGCCGACCCAACCCTTCTTGGCTTTACATCTCGCGAATAGACGTGGGTTCCGCTATGACGCTCAGTGGGCCACCACAATCACCCATTTGGACAATCTGAACCGTCTAACGTGTTCAGGGGGTGAGGCCGACCATGCCCATGGTGGCCTTTTGGTCCCATGCAAGTGTACATACGTAAATCACCGTCAAAAGTAGGATGAATGGCGGAGTGATTTGATACTATGGGTCGCACCAAAAATTGACCAAAACTACTCCTTTCCGACCAAAATTTCTCCAGAAATCCAATGAACGAGGTGAATTTCTCTGAAAACATCACAATGGGGCCCACTGAGCATCTCATCGCAATAAATTTCACAATTACGCACGTCCAGAAAAACTAGATGTTTCAGGACGTTGTACATGCATGATCATGGTCAGATGGCTGATCCAAACCATCCAAAATCTTCAGAGGGGGGCCACGACCCCAACCATGAGACTAAAAGGGGTTTGGGACGGTCAGTGTCCCAAAACGTTCATCTAAACGTAACTTGTTTGTGTTTTACTATCCCTACGCACGTTATTGCTACGTAACCTGTATTCCCACTTACTTATCCGACCTCGCCTCCTTTTTTCTATAAAAGGGAGAGAGAAAGAGAGAGAATGGATTAATTATCTTAGACGTGTGGAGCATGAGAGAGAGGAAGAAAGAGAGGGTGTGGGACTGCTCAGGTTCCTTCTTTCTTTTCTTCTTTCATTGTTTTTTTTATATCCTTCCTTTAAGAGATTAATTTAATCATCATTATGATAGGCTAAACCTCTTAGCTAGGACTAAGAGGTGAATCTTGTAGCGTGATGGGGTGTTTTCTATGGCTTCGATTCATGTTTATTGAACTCTCATTGATTATAGTTTGATTATATGGAATATTCATAGTTTTTAATAGTTTGTTGTGACTTAAATTACAATGGATCTACGATAGTTTGAGTATTTTCTATGCATGTATAGAGGTTGTGAGCGTAAGAACCCTGTTGTTCACCATCGTCTCCTGAACATGGTTGGATGATGGAATCCTTCCTTACGTTCATAACTCTCTCAGATATAATGTGGATTGGTTAAATTCTATTGTTTACTTTGTCTCATGGGCATGGTGTTATGATGAAATTAATTATAATTCTCATACCTCTCATCTCTTGAAAACTGGATTAAAGGAAGTTCAGATTTGATTTTTAATGTTACATCCTTCAACTGGATGAAGATGGGACTCTAAATCCAATTGTGTTCATGAATCAAGCATAGATTTCCCTGATATCTACAAGTGGATCCTTGGAAACCCTAGTTTGTCAACTTTGAATTTTACTAGTTTTAGTTAAAATTTCACCATTATTCTCTTAAATTTCTTGATTTAGATTACATCTTAGTTTAGTCCTAGTTCGAGTTACTTTCAGAATACGTACAAGTTTCAATCCCTATGGATTCGACCTCGGTCTTATCAAAATTATTACTACATTGCAACCCTATACTTGGGGTGGTGAACAATGACCATATACTCAGCTCCAATTGTGGAAAGAATAATCATAAAATAAAGCTTTAACATCCAAATGATCGCTACACTTGTTAATACAAACGAATACCAGAAAGTTTATCTTTTGTTATCCATGTTTACAGCATAATCGATGTCCACATAGCCTATTAATTTCTCATCAAACTTACTTAATGTCAAGACATAGCCAATCATACCTTATATTTAATGAAGTACTCATTTCACTGCCTCTCATTGTTACTTGTCGATCTTATACATGTATCTCTCACAACTCCCACTGCATGTGACATGCCTAGTCTAGCACAGACCATAGCGTATATTAAATTATCAACTACACTCGAGTAGGGCACATAAGTCATATGCTTCTTTTCTTCATCTATAGTATGACATTGTTATGAAGAAAGTCAAAAGTGAGCAACGTAGGGAGTGCTAACCATTCGCTACTAGTCTGACCTGTACCTATTATGTTTCTTTCAATAAATTCACTTGCAATCAATCACTTTACATCCAACGAAAAGCTATATTAGCTTTCAGTCTCATTCTTTTACAAAGAATCCATATCACTTGGCATCACTGCCATCCGCTTCTCAATATCTACATCATTAAGAGCCTCCTGAAAAGTAGACAAATCCCCCTCATCTGTAATGAGAATGAATGTAACATTTGAGTCAACTTTACATCGTGCTGATAACTTAAGTCTCGTGGTGGATTTCTCTAGAAATGTGGCAACTTTACCTGCTCATATACCTCTTCCTTCAGCTTAGTTTATTTAAGTATTTTAGCCTCGTTTATTTTGAAATCAATCACCACTGAATTTTACATTGTATTATGTTCATTCTTGCAGAACAAGTACTCCTCATCAACCTTAAAGTCCTAACTCATTGTGATTTTCCATGTGACCTAGTCATCCGGCCAGTATCCCTCAACACCATCAATCTATATGGTTTATGAGCTTATCAAGACCCAACTATGCAAAGATCGTAGGAATCATACCAATTTGAACCCTTAAATGGACCACATTTATCATTGATCGATCAAAAGTTATTATTTGAAGTAATTAGAATTAATACTAAAAAAGTATAATTCTCTATGCAAGTTACAACTTGGCGCAGAGAATCGTACTGATATATTCTAAAGCATGTGATTAGATTCAGACTGTTTAGTGAATTTTTATAAGATTTAAATCTATCAGAACCCTAAATCTCAAGTTGATTGAACCATTGGAAGGGCTATATCGATCTGAGGGCATCTTAAGTAAAGAATTATGTATGAATCTCTTGTGTCAATCCATCAAATGGTTGAGATCTAATTTGATTTGGACCAATTATCAAAATTCAGATATCAAACTATGCTAACGTCCAGGGTTTGAAGATCGATCTAACCATCTGGTGGGCCGCATTGATTCATAAAGGATGATTGTTAGAATTGTGTAACTTTTAATAATGTATGTTATGGTTTGAATCAAGTTGATCATCGGTCGTCTTCTAAAATTGATCAAGAGACAATCGATTGTTGATTTTGATCCATCTATCAAATATAATTAGACCATGAATCATAAAATAGATGAATCCTCAATTATTCTATTAAAATCATCACAAACTGATCAAATTCAGCTTTCTTTAATGCAAGCTTAGATCAATATTCAATTCAATCGAAAGTGTTAAAAATAGTCCTGTAACTAAAATTGTTTAAAATTCAAGTTTTTCAATTAGATCGAAGGATGTTTGATTCGATCAATAAATCTTTGAATGAAGTCGATCGATCGAAAAAGTCATTTCGATTCGATCGACAACTCCGTCGATTCGATTAACAGACACCTAGACAATTTGTTAACTTATGAACTTTAATAATTGGATTAATAAACTCATGATACATGTGATTTAATGTACATTGGACCATTAATGAGTTGTTTTAAAGGTGGCTAGCCACTTTTAATTGATCACGTAGATGCTACATCAACCAATGAGGATTAAGAACCCTATCTCAAGGGTTAAGTCCAAAAAGATTTATTCTGATTCTTTTGTTAACCTCGTTATGAGAACTAGATCAATCAAAGGTAGGCCCCTCCATGTGAATTAGTAAGATCAGTTGATAATTTCATTTATATAATTTTACAGAATTCTAATTCAAATCGATATGATTGCTATACAGAATCATCTCTACCAAACTAAGGTAGGTGATCTTAATATGTTCGACCTCTATTAAGTTAAAATAGATTGATTGTCTAATGTGTTTGTATGCTTACTTTGATATTGTTATTATGTTTTCTTACTTGATTTTATTGGACATATGATTTGATTATGGTATTGATAATGATGATTGAATTCATGATTTACTTTAACGTATTGATATAATTCATTATCTAATTTTCTATATGAATTCATCTCATTATCTGATTTGTTGAATAGATATATAACTATAAATTTATGGTTGTAATGATGTTATTAATAAGCATCAAAATTATATTAATCATAATCTAATAATCAGATCGATCTATATAATTCATGGTTTATAACTGTGTTGCTATAATTGTGCATTCATTTCCTATATACACAATATGTGCCTGAATTCCAAGGGGATCTCCCTATATTGTGTACCTAGTTGAATCATTACTGGACGCCTACTATTACTAGTGAAAGCCTACTCAATGAATAGATACGGGCCTTGCCCTTGCCTGCCAAGTGGTAAAAGCCTTACAAGGGACAGATGTGGGTTGATAGGTTTCCACCTCAAGCAAGTGGACGATTTTCCACTTGATGCATTCACATAATCATGCATTACATAACATTTGCATTTTTTACATTGCATATAATTGTTGTTGCTCTATTTAAATTTGATATGAACAACCATGTTGGGAATTCTCACTAAGTCTAGCCAGCTTACCCTATATCGATGCAAAATTGTATAGATGTGATCGACGTTGAGCCATTGGCTCAAGAATAAGAGGTTGTAGTCGAGCCAAAAAAGGACCTACGGGACACATGGCCCTACTTGACAGTGAAAGAATTTGCTGCTTTGGACTAGACATGATTATTATTTCTAGTTTCCATCTGATATCTTAAGATGTTATTTGATTCTTTAAAATCTTTGGGACATGATTTAATTTGTTGATAAAATTGACCGGTTAGTTTCTTAAGACCCCAAATGGAAGGGTCCTTAGATTAATAACAATTGATTGGGATGGATAGTTGATTTTGAATATATGAAATGTGTTTGTGTGTGAGTAGAACCTAGATTCTATGTAGGTGTCATTAGTTATGTGATTTTATCTAAACATAGTGATTAAACAATGTAAGCTTAGTGTACAAGTCACGATACAAATCGCGAGTCCAGAATGTATGTTAGGTACCTAAAATTCGTGTTATGACATTTAACGTATGTATACAATAAGAGCCACGCTCCAGTGGTATCGTATCATCCAATCATCACATAACCTCCCGGTGGTACTAGTCCACATGATGCATTCACACCATCTAATCATCACATTACCTCATAAAACTACTAAGGACAAATACTCATTCTGGTATAAACTAAAGTGGGCCACAAGAAAAGAAACAAGTTAGGACAGAACTACCCTTAAATTTTAAATGAACATACCTCAGTCATATTATAGACTGACTTTTGCTTGATACTTCGTCTGGCATAGATAAAAGTCTAATTATACAATGGCCTATTGAGTTTTGGATCAAGTTAACTTTTTTTATTATTATTGATGATTTTCTTCGATGAATCATCTAATGGACAAGTTAGATTCAAAGAATACATCACAAATGCCTACATTTGACTTGTATCACTATAATATTAGGATGGTATCTACACCTATACAACAAAGAACAATAAACCTATATAATTCCTACAATCCATTTTACAAGTCATTCCTCAAAAGTAGTTTGCCACATACCTCCTTCAATACATTCGAAAAAATACCATTATAGAAAAACACATACAAACAAATGATTAATGCAAGCAATGCAAAATTGAAACAAAAAAAGGAGTCAAACCAAGAGCCCAAACCCAAAGTAAGAACAAGAGACATAAGGCATAAATATTTAAGTATTTCAATAATAAACCTACGTACATGAAATAGCAATATAGAGCTTTCATTTTCATTGAAATAAGAGAAATCATTAATATATGGCTCTCTCTCTCTCTCTCTCTCTCTCTCTCTCTCTCTCTCTCTCTCTCTCTCTCCCCCTCTATATATATATATATATATATATATATATATAAGAACTCTTTCACTAAAAAATATCCAAAAGAATATATTTTTTCGCATGTTACAGTTTTGTAGACAACACCACAAGGGGAGCAATTATTAGAACTTAATGGAACTAGGCTTCACATGACCATACACATGTACGTGGGTACGTACACATAGAGGAAAGAGGTCTCCTAACATTGCTTCCACCATCTTAACATTCACCCACTTGAAGACTAGTTTTTCTAATTGTGCAAAAAAACTACCCAATAGCAGTTGCCCAAAGTAACAACAAATCCAAGAAAAGTCATGCACTAATAAATTTCTTCATTCCAATAGGCTTCATCAACATTACCAATATGTTATCATTGGTGTGAATTTTCTACAATGAGATATATGCATCTTCCACCATGTCACGAACAAAGTAATACTGAACATCAATATGCTTGGTCTGAGTATGAAGTATCAAATTCTTAGCCAAATATAATGCACTCTGACTGTCATAGTGAATCACCACCACTTTTACTTAATTTTCAATTCTTCTACCAACCTTTTTAGCCAAATCCCTACTTGCATAGTTATGTAGATAAAATATACTATGCTTACATGGTAAACAATACCACTATATATATATATATATATATATATATATATATATATAGAGAGAGAGAGAGAGAGAGAGGCATGCTCCCCTATGCACCTAAGCACGTGCACACCTTTGCACACGTGTCATGGGAGTCGAATTCGAACGGTCCATAGGATGCAGAATCCCATGGAACCCTAGGAGGTGAACTTTCACCCTGATCTAAGATTCTGGTGGGCCATAGCAAAGAGAAATGCAAATCAAGGGAGGAAACTATTTCATTTTTCATGGCCCATCAAAGTTTTAGATCAAAGTAAAACTTGGGCCCGGGGGGTTTCACAAGGTGCTGCTTCACATGAACAGTTCAAATTTTGGATCCACATCACGTATGATGGGTTTTCAAAAAAGTTCGTACGTAGTACGTATGAACTGGTTTGCAGGTGAGCGTTTCTCTATGTGTGTGTGTGTGTGTATGTGTGTGTGTGTAAAAAAAAAAAAACTTATGATATATTTTATGTTGTCTCAATTTCATGTATAATATGCATTTATGAATCCAACTAACTATATTTTTTTGTCATTATAGCAAATAGTCACCCTAAAAGTACCTTTCAAGTAATGAATGATCCACTTCACAACACTCTAATGTATTTACCCTACTCACCATGTAGTTATTGACTACTCCTAATACTTGTGCAATGTTAGGTCTAGTGCATACCATGGCAAACTTAAGACTTCCTACAACCGATGAATATGGTACTTGAGACATATCTACCTTTTCTGTTTCTGTGCTAAGAAATTGATCCAAAGACAACTTGTAACTAGTAGGAAATTAAATATAATTATATTAGAATTCTAAATATTGAAGTGGCATCAAACTCTTCCAACATAACCCTTTTGAGTTATATAGACTCTTTTATTCTCCATCTCTTTAAATATGTTCATCAAAATAATCTGATTAATAGTACTAAAATCCTTCATACCAAACTTCATGGCCAAAGTAGCTTTTAATGCTATAAAAGTATCTTTACTAGTACATGCAACTAGTATAAGATCCACACATATAATAACATAATAATGAAGTCATAATTATCATAGTTATAAATATAAACATAATAATTTGCCCCACATCTCTCAAATTCTAAGATAATTGTTTAACCAACAAACTAGATTCTTCTTATTTTCTTCAATAAAAAATTTAAATTGAATTGTATAAATTTCTTCATCAAAATTCTCATACAAAATGGTAAATTTTTACATCCAATTATTCAAGCTCTAAGTCAAGCATCACTGTCATACTTAATACGATACGAATAGTAGTCAATCAAACAACTTAAGAGAAATATTATCAAATTCAATATTTAATTTATGAGCATACCCATTTACCTCTAATTAAATTGTATATCTTTCAACATTCTCATTAATATATTTTTTCAACTTGTAAATTCATTCACAATGAATAGCCTTTTTATTCCTCAGCTAGTTCAACCAGTTCATAAGTCTTTTTATGTAGAGCTTTTATCTCCTCTTTCTTGGATACTCTTCACTAACTAGCATTAGAAAATTTACACACCTCTCAGTATGAACAGGGCTTACTCTCTTCAATCACATCGATCTCTTTTATGAATTATTCATTCTTTTGTAGTTTTCTTCAAATGACATTGATCACTTTGCATTTTAACACCTAATATTCCATCCGCATGCTCTTTATCAACTTTATCTTCAACAATATCTTTAACTTTTGGATCTTCAAAGTCAGTAAGCTAATTTTAAACATTGCTGAAATATTTTAATTCGATTATCTCTTACAACTCTAAGTTATGAAGTTTATTGTCTTTATATATTGAATCTTCATTAAAAACAATATTCGGCTAATCATTAAGTTGTGAGCAGTAGGGTTCTATAATCTATATACATTTGTTTCATCTACGTATGTAAGAAAATGCACTTTTTAAACCTCGCATATAGCTTACTCATTCACTCTTTATAAATCAACACATAAACACGATAAGTAAGTATAAAAGAATGAATAATTAATAGATTTTTTAGACTATACTTCTTAAGGAATATTATACTATAGTGCATTGATAGGAGAACGATTTACCAAGTAAAAGTCGTGTGAATGACGTTCGTCCAAAACTTATACTCGAGCCTAGTGAAACTCAACATGCTCCTAACATGTTTATAAGCGTATAATTCATATGTTCAGTGACTTTATTATGTTGTGGAGTACCAGGAATAGCGTAGTGTATCTCAATGTTATATTCACTGTAAAAATTCTTGAATTCTTTCAAAGTATATTGTACTCTCTTGTTGGTTCTCAAACACATAATCTTCTTTTCCTTTTAATTTTGAACTAATGCTTTATAATTAATGAAATAAGTAAAAGCATCACTTTTTCTCTTAAATATATAAACTCATACTTACATGGAGATATCATTAATAAAAGAAAAAAAAAAAATCAAAGCCTCTTAACTGTCAGGTTAAATTAGATTAAAGATGTCCTTACTTTTAACAATATAAAAGGAAAAATGAGTTCTGTGAAGCTTTTAAATAAATATAATCCTCATAAAAATTTAATTAAATTAATATATTTTAAACAATAAAGTAAATTTTAATCAAGAAGTGTGTGTGTGTGTGTGTGTGTGTGTGCGTGTATGTATGTATGTGTGTGTGTGTGTGTGTGTGTGTGTGCGCGCGCGCGCTTTATAACTACCATTATCTCTTTTATAATTTTCAATTACCTCTTTTTTTGCCAAAAAAACTTATAGCAATCTTTACTGAACTTATCCAATAATAAAAGTTTTTTCTAAGGGTCTGGTATGTGTCGTACACCTTAAGTTATACATGTGATATCATCAAACAAAATAATTGTAACATCTCCAATCCACATAATTTTTCATGTGCCATCATCAGCCTGTAAATTATGTTGCCATTATATAATTGATATATGCAAAAATAATTTTTGTGTGGTGTTATATGGAATGAAGCGCTTGAATCCAAGATTCAGTGATGGCTCATACTCTCTTGTGCATCCACAAACGACAACACTACCCCATCATTAAATTAATCATATTTCTCAACTGAGTTTACTTGAAAAACTTTTAAATTTGATACTTAATCATATGAATTGGGATTGAAATTTTTCTAAATTTATAATTTTTTCCGAAGTAGTCATTCTTTCTACAATTCCAATACTTTCATGTTTTGTGCTCTTTCATCTCATATCTCGTCTGATCTCTCCCACTGGTACTTTCTCAGTAGATTTTCCTTTAACCATCCTATTATTATAAATAAAAAAAAAAATCTCTCAAGTGTTTTTCTGAGAAACTCCTCAATAAGCAACATAAATATGACCAACTTCACATTGAGATCTAGACTGTTATTGAGATTCATAATTAAACCATCTCATGAATATAGCATCGAACAAAGCAAAAGTGCAATTTTCTTTATCATCAATCTTCATATTGGTTGTTGTCAATATGTTAATTGGGTCGTTAAACTCATTCAAGTATTTTTGCAAAGAGGACACTTAATGTCTTTGTTAATGCTGAAAAAAATTACTTAATGCGGAATCTAGACAGTTCTTGGCATTAAGTGTTGTTTGTTAACACCGAACATTGAAAGTGCTCCGTTATTTTTGCTGAATTTTTTTTTCTACTGAGGTCTAGCTTAATGGTGAATATAGAATATGCTCCACGGATTATTCTAAAACAATATTTTTTTTTTTCCAAAATTGCCCCTACACACATTGTCATTGAGATTTTCTCTCTCCCTAAGACACTACACAACCTTTAATGTGTGAAACATCTCTGGCCCCACCATAATTTGTGTTAGATCAACACCATCCATCAACTTCTCCAGACTATTCTAGAGCATAACCCAAAAAATGAGGCACATGCAAAGCTTAAGTGGACCACACCACAGAAAGCAGTGGGAATTGAATAACTACCATTGAAACCTTCCCAGGGTCCACTATGAGGTTTATTTGTCATCTAACCTCTTTAGAAGGTCACAAAAATTTGGATGAAGAGAAAACACAAATATCGGCTTGATTAGAGTCCTCTATGGCCCCAAAAAGTTTTCAACGGTTGGCGCTTAATTCCCATTGTTTCTTATAGTGTGTCCCACGTGAGCCTTAGATTTTCCTTGCATTTTATCTTATGGCTTAGAATGGTATGAAAAAATGGATGGACGGTGTGGATAAAATATACACATCAAGGTGGGCCCCACAGAACCCCTAACAAGATCATCCATCTCAGTAGCTCCCAACGGGGTAGTACCCAATCCCCACTGGAATATCGCTTGGTGTGTTGCACACCACCAACCTACCGGGTGTGTTGACATTATCCAGTTATGTTGGCCCCACTATGATATATGTATTATATCCATATCGTCAACCCATTTTACACGATATTTTTAAGGCATGGGCTCAAAAATGAGGCAGATCTGAAGTTCAAATGGACCACACCATAGAAAGCAAGAGGGATTGAACGTCTACCATTGAAAAATTCTTTGGGGCATCAAAGTTTTGAATCAATATGATATTTGTTTTTTCCCTTCATTCATGTATGTGTGACCTCATGAACATGTTGGATGACAAATAAACATCATGGTGGGCCCTAAGAAGGTTTCAACAGTAGAAATCATTGTCCCCACTACTTTCTATTTTGTGGTCTACTCAAGCTTAATTTGGATTTGCCTCATTTTCTAGCTCATGACCTAAATTGATGTCACCAAATGGATGTACGTGTGGATGCAACACATATATCATAATGGGGCCCACAGAACTTAAACGTGTCAACACACCACCGAGCACACACATAATCCGTTTCCTGAATTTTTTGCATGAAATTGTTGAATCCTAATCTAACTCAGATTGCCTACTAACGCTGCCACTAGCACGATGGCTACCAGAATGTGCTCTGTGGGCCCACCATTATATATGTGTTTTATCCACATTGTCCATCTATTTTTATATATCATTTTATAGTATGAGCCCAATAATGAGACATATCCAAGTCTCAAGTGGACCACACCACAAGAAAATAGTGGTAATTGAATACCCACCATTAAAAACTTCATAAGGCCTGCTATAATGTTTATTTACCATCCAACCTATTGATTACGTCACATAGACCAGGACGAAGGTGAAACACAAATATTAGCTTAATCCATAACTTTTGAAGTCCTCGGAAAGCTTTTAATGATGGGCATTTAATCACCATCGTTTCATGTGGTGTGGTCCACATAAGATTTGGATCTTCCTCATTTTTGGGATCATTCCCTGAGATGATCTAGAAAAATGGATGTACTATGTGGATAAAACACATACATCATGGTGGGAACACATAGCATCGATCCACTAAGGTGGGTAACACCCCTGATCATGGGACCCACCATGATGTATGCGACTACATCCATGCTGCCCATCCGTATTGAAAGCTCATTTTAAGGCATGATTCAAAAATTGAAGCAGATCCAAATTAATATCAGGTGGATCATAGTGTAGAAAATAGTAGTAATTAACTACTAAAAATTGCTTGTGGGCCACACAAATTTGGATCAAGATGATATTTGTATGATATCTTTATCTAAGTGTTTATGACCTATCAACAAGTTGGATGATAAGTAAACATTCCAATGTAATCTGATGGAGTTTTCCTCCTCAGTTGAGAGGAGAGGAAGTGTATCCCGTTGAAATACAGATGTTTTATAGTGCTGCTCGACCGGTCGAGGGTTCCTCGACTCAAAGTCCAGCTAGCAATTGGTTTTAAAAGTCCATGATGCTCGACCAGTCGAGGAGTCTGCTCGACCGGTCGAGGGTCCGCTCGATCGGTCGAGGACTTTACTCGACCGGTCGAGGACTTTACTCGACTGGTCGAGGTTACGCAAATTCATGTCCAAATCTTGTGCGGACTACATAAATTTGATGCGATTTTCAAAGATGTTCGGAAGCAATTTGCCTAAAATATAAATAGGGGTGACTAGGGCTTTTCTAGGGCATTGAGAAGGCTTTCTAAAGCTATTGTGTTAAGAGTTTTCTTGATAGCCAAGGTGAGAGAGAGAGAGAGAGAGAGAAAAAAAAAAAAAGAGAGAGAGAGGAAGCTTGTGGAAGGGAGATTCTACTCATAGATGTGATCTACTTCGCAGTCAATGTCTTAGCACTTCTATGTCCTCGTGATCAGTGAGATCTCTCCATTTTCTTTTATTCTCTTATTGTTTATCCACTCCTGTGAGAGTGAAGAAGGTTTGATCCAAGAAGTGTATACTTATGATCACTTGTAACATTCTACTTCATAGTGGATTGTTAATCTGGACGAGGTCTCATGGTTTTTACCTCTTTGAAGGTTTTCCACGTAAAAATTCCTTGTATGTGTGGTTTGTGTTTTGCTTTATTTCATTGCTTTATTATCCCATAATTCTGGTATTTTTTGGGAGGCTAAATCCTAAGGTTTTGTGCAAAGGCCCCCAACAAAGTGGTATTAGAGCGTCTAAGTTGGTTGAACAGCATGGGATTGGATCTGAATTTTGGAAGGTAGCTCATCAAGGATGATCAGTCTCAATGGTTCTAACTAGACCATATAGAAGGCTAAGATGGAGGACTTGCTTTATTGTAAGGACTTATTTTCCACAATTCAAGACATATCAGCAAAGTCAAAGGATATGTTAGATGATGATTGGAAGAAATTGGACTGGAAGGCGGTGGGGTTAATTAGATCACGGTTGGACGATTCCGTATTCCACCATGTGTCTAGGGAGACCCCAACCACTAGCCTATAACTGAAATTGGAATGGTTATATGAGAGGAAGACAGCCGGCAATAAGATTTTTTGATAAGACGACTTGTGAATCTCAAGTTCAAAAATGGTGGTTTTGTGGCTGAGCACATGAATGAAGTCAGCAATATCTTGAACCAGCCCTTCGTTATGAAGATGGTCCTGGACAATGAATTATAGGCTCTGCTATTGCTTAGCTCATTGCTTGATAGTTGGGAGACATTGGTGGTGTCTCTGAGTAACTCCACGCCAGACAAAAAGATATTCATGAAATAGGTACCCAGTTGTCTTTTCAATGAGGAGACAAGGAGGAAGTCTCAGGGGTTGTTCACACCCCAAGTATAGGGTTGTGATGTAGTAATAAACTCGATAAGATCGAGGTCGAATCCACAGGGACTGAACCTTGTACGTAATCTGAAAATAACTTGGACTATAACTAAGATAAGATTAAATCTAAATCAAGTAAAAGGAAGGGAATAATTATGAATTTATTTAACAAAAACTTGTGAAATTCAAGGGTAGGAAACTAGGGTGCCAAGGATCCACTTGTAGAGATTAGGGAGATCTATGCTTAATTTAAGAACACAACTGGACTTAGAGTCTCATTTTCATTTAGTCGGAAGATAATCCATTAAAACACAAATATGAACTTCCTTTTAATCTAGTTATCAAATAGAAGATAAGTATGAGAATTAAAATTGATTCCATTACAAAACCATACTCATGAGACAAAGCAAACAACAGAATTTAACCAATCCATAACCAATTTAAGGGATATATGAATGTTATGAAGGATTTCATCATCCAACCATGCCCAGGAGACGATAATGAACAATAGGGTTCCCAAATTCACAAACCCTATAATGCTAAGAACATGCTCAAAGTTATCACAGATCCATTGTAATTTAAGCAACAACAAACATTAAAAACTGAAAGCATTTCTTAATATCAAACTATAATCAAAGAGAGTTCAATGTAACATAAATCAAAGCAAAAGAAAACTACCCATCAAACTACAAGCTTCACCTCTTAGCCTTAGTTAACAGTTTTAACCGATCATAGGCATGATCATGCTAAAAACTCTATAAAAATAAAGGAAGAAAAACTAAGAGAGAAAAAGAAGAACTTTTGGCTATCTCCACCTTGCCTCCACACGAGCAACAATGAATCCCTTTGCTCTCTCTTCTCTTCTCCTTTATACAGGCAGGGAGTCGATGGAATGGAGTTGTAAGGAGAGAAGGCGGTGGGAAACTTCCACACAAAAACAAAGTTACGCAGCAACAGCAGCAACTGATTGCATTTTTTTGGCATTGTCGGCCCCTAGTCGTCTCATATTCAAGATTCGAGCCATTCAGGCTCCTTGGCTTTGGTCGGCCACCCTATGGAGTGAATTTAGACCGTTCGGATTGATCAGATGGGCCATCCCGGTGGGCCACAACATCAAATTTACGTCCGATTTTGCCGTAAGAAGGAAAATGAAAACTTCTATTTTCATGGCTGAGGTCGGTGAGGTCCACTTAGACTAACTTATGGTGCATCAAATCCAATCTTCGAGCTTCTACATCAGCTCAGGATCACAGGCCCAAGTTTGGCGTGAATCCGGGCCACACCATCACTGGACATAAGCCTCCATCGTGCCAACTCGCCACTCGGCGTCCACATTCACGCCACTCGGCGTCCACGAGCTCAGTCACTCGCCACTCGGCGGCCACGATAACGTAAGCCCCCATCCGTGCCAACTCGCCACTCGGCGTCCGCATCATCACTGGCCTGCTCTCGAAGCTCAGTGAGATGCGCATCATCCCTCTGCGCCTCAATGACCCGGTCATCGATCTGAGATCGCACCTACACATGTGCTATGAACTCATACGGCTCCTCTACAGTGAGTTTCTGCTCAAAGTCTAGCAAAAACTCAACCATATCCCACTCAGCAACCATCAGCGGAGCCGCAAACTCTATCGCCTTTTTGCGGCTCAACACGTCAGCCACAAGGTTCGCCTTCCCAGGATGGTAAGAGACTTCGAACTTGAAGTCCTTCAAAGTCTCCATCCATCGCCGCTGCCTCATATTCAAGTCTCGCTGCGTGAATATGTACTTGAGGCTCTTGTGGTCGTAAAAGAACTCGAACTCCTCTCCATAGAGGTAATGTCTCCAGAGTCTCAGTGCGAATATGACGGCTGCCAACTCTAGGTCGTGTGTAGGGTAATTCTCCTCGTGCTTCCTTAATTATCTCGAGGCATACGAAATTACCCTGTCCTTCTGCATAAGGACACAACCCAGACCAACGCTAGACGCGTCAGTGTATATAGTGTACCTAACCCCTTGCTCTGGCAATACTAGCATAGGGGCGGACGTAAGTCTGTCCTTCAGCTCCTGAAAAGCTGACTCCGCCTTGTCATTCCATGCAAACTTCACGTCCTTCCATGTCAACTGAGATAAAGGTCTCGCGATCTTCGAGAAATCCCGAATGAAGCGTCGATAATAGCCAGCGAGACCTAAGAAACTCCTCACCTCAGTGACAGAACCAGGCTGCTCCCAGTCCTGAACTTCAGCTACCTTAGACAGGTCAACTGTCATGCCATCCTTGGACACCACGTGTCCCAGGAACTTCACTTCCTGCTTCCAGAAGTCGCACTTCTTGTACTGTGCGAACAACTGATGCTGTCTGAGGGTACCCAGGACCAAGCGCAAGTGCTCCTCATGCTCCTCTCGACTCCTGGAGTATACCAAAATGTCGTCAATGAACACAATGATGAATTGATAGAGGAAAGGCTGAAATACCCGGTTCATCAGATCCATGAACATGGCTGGTGCGTTCGTGAGATCGAACGATATCACAAGGAACTCATAGTGGCCAAAGCTGGTCCTGAATGCTGTCTTCTACACGTCCTCATCCCTGACACGCAACTGATGATATCCTGACTGAAGATCAATCTTCGAGAAGTAATGCACTCCTCTCAACTGATCAAACAAGTCATCGATCCTGGGTAAAGGATACTTGTTCTTCACCGTGATCTGGTTCAGCCTGCGATAATCAATACAGCATCGAACCATCCTTCTTCCTTACAAACAGGACTGGTGCTCCCCAAGGAGACACACTAGGTCAAATAAGGCCAAGCTCCAATAGACCATCAATCTGCATCCTCAACTCCTCCATCTCACACGGTGCCATGCGATACGTCAGCAGTGAGACGGGCGTGGAACCAGGCACCAGATCGATAGTGAAATCAATCTCTCGTCGAGGCGGCAAACCAGGGATCTTCCTGAACAGATTTCCAAAATCACAAACGACTGGCGTATGCTCAAGCATCTGGGCACCAGTGTCCCGTAGTAAAGTAGCGTAGCTAAATATGCGGAAGGGGAGATTTACCCACACTGAAAATGTAAAGGATGCGCCTTCTGGCTTGTAGGCAGTCACTATACGAGTCTCGCAGTCAATCTCTGCCCTCGCTGCAGTCAACCAGTCTATGCCAAGAATGACGTCGAGATAAACAAGAGAGGGATCGACGACAAGATCAAGAGCCATCGTCCTGGCCCCCAGATCCACCAAATAGCCCTCACACATCAGGGTGGCATCTGTAAAGGACCCGTGAGCTGTATAAACTCGCACCTCATCCATCCTAATAGTCAGTAGCCCAATGCGCCTGACTATGGCATGTGATATCAATGAAATCATGGATCCTGTGTCGACCATCACAAGAATAGGAATACCTCCGATGTGGGCAGTGACCTCAAAGGCTGAATGCTGAGAAGTCTCTGTCGCAGCTGCCTCAGCTGTCAAGGCATGCACCCGCGCCTGTTGTGGCCGGTTCGGCCGCTGTGCCGTGGGCCGTAGAGGTGGCCTGAACTGAGATACCGAAGGTCTGAAGGAAGGGTGTGCAGGAGCCAATGGTAAAGGCGGTGCTGATATAGCCTGTGGGCGTGTACGGTCGATCTTCTGCGGCGGTAAAAACCTACTATACCGCATCCGAGCGAAACAACTCTGTGCCGAATGGCCCGATCTCCCACAATAAGTACATGATAAATTGGGGCACCGCATCAGGAGTACTGGCGCTGTAGCCATAGGAGGAGGGTCAACGCGAGGCCTCTTGCCAGCAAAGGGTCTGTCCTGCAACTCTGGTGTGGCCTAGGAGCAATAGGACCACGAGATCGCGTAAGTCGATCCACATCCTTCTTTGCCCCCATGGACATGTGAATCAGCTCTGCGTAGGAGGGAATGCTCACGCAACACATCTTCGACCGAATATCCGGTCGTAAATCCTCTGAAAAGCGCCGTATGCTCATCTGCTCATTTGCCAGTATAGTCGGGACGTATCTGCCCAACTCAGTGAACTGATGCTCATACTCAGTGACCGCGCAGAAACTCGTTCTCCCGGTCATGCCTATACGTCTGGGGATAGTATTTCTCATGGAAACGGAACTCGAACACTGCCCAGGTCCATATGTAGTCAACGGCAACGGTCCGCAACACACTGTCCCACCATAAGCTGGCCTCCCGCTCAAACAAGAACGTAGTCAACTCGACCTGCTCAGTCTCTGAACAATGCAGCATCTGTAGTATCTTCGACACACGGTCGAGCCAATACTCAGCCTCCTCGGGTCTATGAGAATCCGTAAAAGTGGGAGGCCATAAGCGCTGAAATCGCTCTAATAAGCTCTGTGTGTCTACGGCATTTCCCGCAGGGTAAGCAGGTGGTACAGGATGAGTCATGCCCTCATCCTGAGCATATGTATCGGCATCCTCAGCTGGATGCGCAGGTGGTGCAGGTGGAGGCACACTCCCACCCTGGGCTAGAGCCCCCACTATAGTAGTCAGGAGCTGCTGCTGCTGCAGCATCATAGCCATCATCTGCTCAAATCTATCTGGAGGTAGAGCAGGCTGTGGCATGTACTACGTCGAAGAAGACACACGGTATTGCTCTCTGACGGGCAGTGTGAAAGGCGGTGGTCCAACTGCAGGACCAGTAGGAGGCTGAGACGCACGTGCTGTCTCAGGAATCGGGCCCACAGCAGGGTCCGCATGAGCATCAGACTGAAAAGGAACCTGATCCATAGGCTCACCCAATGTAAGCCGAGCTGTGCTCCGTGTAGCCTTCCCCGGCATTCCCTATATTCAAAATAGGGCGCAACCTTGTCAGTCTCAATAGCACAAACACACCACAATCATTCACATAAAGAGTCAAAGACATTCCATGCATTTCATTTAATCAAAATTATCACAATACAAGGGATATCTCCTTACAGGCATCATGACAGGAAGTACATGGGAACTAAGACAGTTAAAGCTACAACAGCAATACAAGTAAACTACTAGCCTTAACAGACTTACAAAACATAAAGCAGAAAATGACAACTGCTACCAAACGACAACTAAAATCTCATCGCTAGTCTGAGTCGAGTGACGGAGGAGGAGCACCCTTATCCTGCAAGCAGCACAGGATCGCCTTCAAGATGCGAGTCACCTTACCGAATTTTCTCTTCATAATGGCCTTGGTATCCTCGACCTCAGCCCGAAGTTCCTGAACTTTCCTTCGCAAGGAGACCTGGCTCTCCTCAATTCGGGCAATGCGATCATCACTAGTAGCCTGAGCAGAAGGAGGGCTCTCATCTGTATCCTGAGCCTCCTCTTTTACCTCTTCCTGGACTTCTTCCGCTACTTCCGCTCCAGGTTCTTCTTCACTTGGATACTCTTCGTGTAACATCCCGAAAATCGGGGGGTCGAGCAAAAACCCAACTCTCGAGTTCCAAAATGTTATTTATGCAACATAGACATGTATGATTGAATGTTGTCTATGATAACGCATTAAACATGAATGAGACTAAGCTAGAACAGCATATCATACTCCAGAGACAGTTAAATTAACAAGCGGAAGACTGTGATAGTATGTATAACATATATAAACCGTTGTATGCCTCCAGAGTGTGGATATGTTACCAGGTTATATACATACATGTATACTCCAAAAGTAGACAAAACGAATATACATGAGTGCGCTAAAAATATAAAATGACAAGTGTCAAAGTATCTAATCAACCTCCCTATAATCCCGTCAATCAGAACACGCATAAAGGAGGGATCCTCCTCATCATCATCAAGTCCAGCTCCGCCTCGCAGGCCGCGCCATCATCTGCAATCACAAAAGGGTCTGGTGGGTGTCCAGGAACATCGTCCCGTAACGTGGGAGTGAGTAGCTAACTCAGTGGAATAATAGAGCAAGGATTAACATGTTCTCAAATCAATCACGCGATAATAGTAAAGCAATAAATCAAACAATCCTAATACTGTTGTTAATGCAATTATGACATGACGTGATGTATGCCCTCACCGACGATCACCCTCATGCGGCAACATCTTACGACCGCGGCATGCCACACTCCCTAGAGTGCTCCACATCTTTCAGGCACATGCAATGTAATGGTGATATGATTTTTGAGTTGTTATTAGTCCATTCAAACAGCAGGATTGGGAAACTAAGGTACCTCCCTTGTATCAATCCCAACACAGATCCTGTCTAGGGTCGTCACTCCTAGTAATCTCATACGATGTATATTTTGTAGGTCGCTGCAAGGGCTGCCAGGGCTGTTGCTCGCACTCGTTGCACCGCTCCCCCATCACCTTATCAATACAGGCCTACCGTACTCTACCGCAACGGAAGGGTCGTCGCCTCCCGTGGACTCAGAATACGCTCGCGGTCACTACAAAGGGCTCGTCGCCTGATCAGTGTAGGCCGACAGCTAGAATATAGTGTCCCATACCACCATAATCTGCTCACGAGTCTAGGTGCTCACTGGTCACTACGGGGAGGTTTGTGGCCACAGCGTAGGCCGACAGCTCGACCACGGTGTCCCATACCACCATGCCCGGCTCATGAGTCTTTATGGATCAAGGTACCATGGTTAACAGGGTTTACAATGGTAAGTTCAGTACCCTAAGTTCAAGCAGATATGACTCATGCAGGGTGAACATACAATGGCTAGTCGGGTTACTTGACGGGCTCGACTAGCGCGATCGCATCTCAAGTTGACAACATGAAGTGCGTAAAACACTTCGTGTGGCCTAACCACTGCCACCAACTCCAGAATACGGCTCGCGTTCATCGACGCGTCGTTCGTGGCGAAGATAAACTAACCACGAATTCGCTCGGTTACCGACTGCCTGGACTAAGTATAGTCCCAAACAATCATGGAATCATGTCAGCATTCATGTAAGAGTAATGGAAATGAAATACAACCATGTGAGCATGTTAACACCTGTTATAACGTACAACTTAAGTAAATCATCCTACACATGTCTTTCACACATATAATGAAATCATGCATATCGCCAACATATAGGAAATCCTCTCCATTAGCCTATTAATTGAGAATTCAATCTCAACTAAACCATAATGAAATCATTAAGTACATGTTATAGCATACCACTTAAGTGCAACATCGAACATATACATTTCATACATATAATGAAATCGTACATACGGCTAACATGTAGGAAATTATTTACATCAGCATATAAATTGAGAAATCAATCTCAAATTAATTCATAACACCATTTAATTCAATACATACTAATACAGCATTTATACAAACACTTACACTACACACTTGAGTCTACATATAGTATGTCGACCCGAAATGCGTATTTAGGCGAATCTCTTCGCCAAACTAATTATGCACGCATTCCTAACATTCTAATGCGACAACAATTCATGTCAATCACATCAGCAAACTATGAATGAAAACAGTACTTCCTACAAATGACTAAAATGCCCTAAATCTCATATTCTTCGTTAATTTACGAAACAGGAAACGGAGAGCATGTTGTACATGTCAAACGGCGTTGCCGTCAAGAATCTACTATTAAACGACATTGAAAGCTTTGGAAACAGTCAATCAAAGCGTCTAATATCCGCACCTTGTCTCTTATGGATGTTGAAATTCGAACGGAGCGTATACGCTTCGTCTACGGCGAATAGAGAACCTAATACACGAGTTATATCAGTTTACATGCTATGGAACGGAACGAATGCCAAATCAGCAACTTCTAGGGCTATTTCTTACCTGAAAACGTGGAGGAATCGCAGGGAAAGTGCTTGGATCGCGTGGCTTAAACACGTGTAGCAGGTAGCACCAGCGGCAGGAAATTCTCTCCCACCTCTCTCAAAATCTCTCACCTTCTGTCTCCCTCAATCTAGGGCTTTTCCCAAATTCAGATGGGAGAGATATGAGAGGGTTTCAACCCCTTTTATAAGCTTAAAAATGCCCGGAATAGGCTCGGGAACAAAGTTCACTTGATGCTTAACCAAAGCGGGGCTGTTTCGGTCCAAAAGATGATTTCTGGTGGTCCCCTGGTCGAATGCGATCGGACTTAAGCTCATGTGTACCAGATCTAGCACACATTAAGTTTTCAGTCCGGCAGGGTTCGCAGATCGTACGTGGCGGACCAGTTTCAGTTCAGCGGTCACCGCACGTAGATCAGGACTGGAAGTCTCATAATAATAAATAGAAATTTTTCCTGATCCGAGGGTGTAATCTGGATGAATTCTGACGGTCAGAACGCTTAATACTGACGCGTCAAGTCGTGTGCCAGATTTGAATTTGAAATTCCAAATCTGTCCCTATTCGCGGTCTCTTCAGTTCGGGTTCAACGAAATAGTCTGTGATTATCGGTTTGACTTGATTTTTGAGATGATTGTCAAGTCCAGCTGGGCAGTTCTAACGGTCTAAGATAGGAGGTATCGGACCTTCGACGCGCGGTCTAAATCCAATATAAAATTTCAATGTGGTCCAGAGAACAAACCGGTTTAGAGTTTGATCCCAGGTTATAGAGTATTATAGAGTCATTGGTTCTACTCGATTTGGGTCTTGTAGAACGTATTTAAAGTGATCAGGGACTGTTTCCAAGCTACTCTAGCATTGCACTAGCTAACTTACGCTTAGTTTCTAAAGAAATTAATCCTAAGTGGTTTCTTTGGCTATGGAATTGGGTTCTGAACGATTTTTCAGATGTTTTAATTGACCCACTGCCTAAGGACGTCAAATCCCAGATTAGCCAAAATTCGGGGTGTTACACTTCGTCATCAAAATCGCCCTCGCTATCCTCATCAAGCTGAGTCTCACGGTATTAAGATTCAATCTTCATCTTGACCATGGTAGACTCATCAATGCAGTAAATCAGAACTGGTAACTCCGGCCCAAGTCTGTAAGCAAACTCAAGCGCGATCTTGCATATAAGTCGGCCAAAAGGAAGCGACTCAGACGTTCTTCTTGATTTCGCTATGAGGATAATCTGTCGCAACACAAAAGTGGCCATACACACATTTTCTTCCTAGGCCACCTGATACAAGAAATCAACCTTAAGGCGTGTACATTCAATGCGATTTGTCGACCTGGGATACACGTTGAACGTGTAAATGTGGTGCAGCAGGCGCAAATCATCAGACATATGAGACGCCTTGAGGCTATTGTTAGACTGCCATGGAACTAGACTACCGCATAGGAACCTGGTACGGCGATCTCGCTCATGCCTACTCCTCAAATTCTTCGCACTGGGATGAACATCACCAAGGAGCACGTTCAGAAGTCGCGCTATCAACCGAACATCAATCGTAGTCATCCGGTCTCTACCAAAAGGAATCTTGAACTACAATGGCTCCAATGTAGGACTCTGGATACGAGCGTAGAAGGCACGAACAGTGCTCATATTAGCACCAGAACGGGCTTCAAAGAGCAGACCCCAATGTGTAGCTTCAATGCACTCAAACAATAGGAATTCACCGAAGAGTTGTCCTTCCACGTCCACCTCAAACAACACCTTACGGTCAGTATATTCGCCGTGAGGCATCTCTCCTAATATCACTCGCCCAATTTGAGCATGGGGATTGAAATCCTGCTTTGTATGAAACTCTCGAGCTGTGCTTGGATTTGCGGCGGCGCTTGAGCTAGCGGCGCCACCCCTCGGTCTTCTGGATTGCGTAGGGTGACTAGGCCCAGTCTCATCCGCTGTGGTCTTTCTCTTTCCCATCAAAGAGAGGATGGTGGAGAAAGAGAAAAAACCCAAAATGGCTTCAACTATAGCCATGAAAAGTAAGAAAAATGGGGAGAAATGACTGCCTAAACGGACAGAATGAAATCTAGGCATTGTAGAGGGATGCTTCAAGCTCCCAAAGGCTGAAATTTCAAAAAGAAAAGAGAAGGAAAAAGGGGATTAAAGCTCCACACGATTTCAGCCACAAATGGAGGTTGTAGGAGCTCCAACGGACGAGATCGGAGAGGGAGAGGGTTGCTAATCACGTTGAAGGTATGGGATAGGGTCGTTTTTAGCAATGGGAGGATTTTGGAGTGATTTGGAGTCACGATTTTAAGAGGGGCAGCAAGAAAAATGAGCAAGGGAGCTTGGGAGGGGGCTATTTATGAAGAAAGTACCCTTTTTAGGAGTTTTCGACGGACGGACCACACATGGGAGGGATGTACTAACCACATAAGGGCGTGCGCCCAAATTTTACAGCAAGTGGGCCCCACTCATCGACGATGGCATCGCTGGCCGGTCGCCCATCCGACCGGTGGGACCACATGGGTTGGGTCCCCCCTGCCTCAGGGACCCCAAATATATATGAGCCCCACCTTCGTTCATTCTAGATTGGCCTAGGGAGGCCCAAACATCCATTCAGGGCTTTCTATGGCCAATCTGTAAATCTGAATATAATCCCCTATCATGCAGCATATGATTTTGTAGTAGAATGAGCTAATACATCCATCTAACCTATTATTTGCTAAAGATTGTAAACTCAGAATGGCCTAATGGCTAGTTTTCATGAAATTTTACTATTCACTATAAAATTTTATTGAAGTATGATTTTATATCATTTTCACATTATGATCAATGCCTAACATGAAAATTCAGAGAAAGAATTGAAGAATGGAGCGGTGAGAGGAAGAATTTTGAAGAAATTAAGTGAAACGAGGTTTTTAAGCCCTAGCGATTGAATGTAAGGGTTGTGGTTGTCCCACAGCCTAAGGATTCACATTTATGGGTTTAGAACTGTTCAAAGAGCATCTCAACCCACATACCTACAACCTAGGAGCTACTTAGGTCACTTCACGCGACCCTAGATGTGTTACGGACTCAATCGCGCGATCGATAGAATAGACTTCGCCTATTGTCGAATCTGTGATCCTATAAGTATTTCTATACCTTTCTCACACCCACCTAAGTCAAAGGAAGCGACAGCGTACGTCGTGACCATAACCCAAGCCCGGTATAATCTCATTCATGCTCTGATACCAACTTGTAACACCCTGAAAATCGGGGGTCGTGTATAAACCCAACTCCCGAGTTCCAGACTGTCACTTATG
Organism: Magnolia kwangsiensis; assembly: GCA_037074715.1. Taxonomy (NCBI): domain Eukaryota; kingdom Viridiplantae; phylum Streptophyta; class Magnoliopsida; order Magnoliales; family Magnoliaceae; genus Magnolia; species Magnolia kwangsiensis. The sequence continues at coordinate 139,215,073 of CM073576.1, read as the reverse complement.
CAACAAAAATGATTATGATTCAATGTTGTCTGCGTTAAAGCATTCACATGAGTAAAAGTATACTAAAACTGCAATTCATACTCCAGATCCAGTGATAAAAGCAAGCGGAAGACTAAAGAATATATATATCACTGTATGAAAAACAAAGTAGATCTCGACTGTCTCCAAAGTATGAATACATCTCTGAGTCTCATATACATGTAAATAAACAGAAATCAAATGTCAAAATAGTCCCACTAAGTAATCCCGCCAATCTAGGCCACCTAAGCAAAGCCGTCGTGGTACTGCATATATGAGAACTCGTCCTGGTCCTCATCATAGTCCGGCTCTGCCTCCTGAATCGCTGCCTCACCTGCATCTAAGACAGGATCTGGTGGGTGTTGAAAACACCATCCCGTAACGTGGGAGTGAGTAGCTAACTCAGTGGAATAATAGAGCAAAGATTAGCATGTTCTCAAATCAATCATACGATAATAGTAAAGCAGTAAATCAAACATTCCTAATACTGTTGTTAATGCAATATGACATGACATGATGGATGCCCTCACCGACATTCGCCCTCATACAGCACCATCTGCGTCCTTGGCATGCTTGCGTACCGCTCAGTGCTCCACATCTTCTAGGCACATGCAATGTGATGTTGATATGATTACTGAGTTATTATTAGTCCTTTTCATACAGTAATATTGGGAAACTAAGGTACTTCCCTTATATCAATCCCAACACAGATCCTGTCTAGGGTCGTCACTCCTAGTAATCTCATACGATGTATATTTTGTAGGTTGCTACAAGGGCTGTCAGGGCTGTTGCTCGCACTCGTTGCACCGTTCCCCCATCACCTTATCAATACAGGTCTACTGTACTCTCACTGCTACGGAAGGGTCGTCGCCTCCCGTAGACTCAAAATATGCTCGCGGTCACTACAAAGGACTCGTCGCCTGATCAGTGTAGGTCGACAGCAAGAATATAGTGTCCCATACCACCATAATCTGCTCACGAGTCATAGGTGCTCACTGGTCACTACGGGGAGGTTTGTGGCCCCAGCGTAGGCCGAAAGCTCGACCACGGTGTCCCATACCACCATGCCCGGCCCATGAGTCTTTATGGATCAAGGTACCATGGTTGACAGGGTTTACAATGGTAAGTTCAGTACCCTAGGTTCAAGCAGTTATGACTCATACAGGGTGAAAATACAATGGCCAATCGGGTTACTTGACGGGCTCGACTAGCACGAGCGCATCTCAAGTCGAACGACATGAAGTGCATAAAACACCTCGTGTGGCCTAACCACTGCCGCCAACTCCAAAACACGGCTCGCGTTCATCGACGTGTCGTTCGTGGCAAAGATAAGCCAACCACGAATTTACTCAGTTACCAACTGCCTGGACTAGGTATAGTCCCAAACATTTATGAATTCACATCAGCAATCATGTAAGAGTAATAGAAATGAAATACAACAATGTGAGCATATTAACACATGTTATAACATACAACTTAAGTAAATCATCTAACACAGGCATTTCATACATATAATGAAATCATGCATATAGCCAACATATAGGAAATCATTTACATCAGCATATTAATTGAGAATTCAACCTCAAACTAATTCATAACACCATTTAATTCAATACATACTAATACAAGCATTTATACAAACACTTAAACTACACACTTAAGTCTACATATAGTATGTCGACTCAAAGTGCGCATTTAGGCGAATCTCTTCGCCAAACTAATTATGCACGCATTCCTAGTATCCTAATATGACAAGAAGCCATGTCAATCACATCAGAAAAATATGGATGAAAACAGTATTTCCTACAAATGACTAAAATGCCCTAAATCTCATATTTTTCGTCTGCTTACGAAACAGGAAATGGACAGCATGTTGTACATGTCAAACGGCATTGCCGTTGATAATCTACTATTAAACGACATTGAAAGCGTTGAAAACAGTCAATCAAAGCGTCTAAAATCCGCACCTTTTATCCTAGGAGTGTATTGATTTGAACGGAGCGTATACGCTTCGTCTACGGCGAACTGGGAACCTAATACATAAGATTTATAAGCTACCATGCTAAGAAAATGAAGGAACCTTAAATCAGCAAGTGTTTGGGATATTTTCTTACCTAGAAATGCGGCGAAATCACCGAAAAAGTGATTGAGGCGCGTTGCTTAAGCACGTGCAACACGTAGTGCAAGCAGTAGAAAATTCTCTCCCACTCTCTCTCACAATCTCTCACCTTTTCTCTCACACTAGCTAGGGTTTCTAGCAAATTCGGATGGGTGAGAGAAGTGAGGGTTTAAGCCCCTTTTATAACTTAAAACTTGCCCAAAACAGGCTTGGAAACAATGTTTACTTGATGCCTAACCAAATCAGGGCTGTTTCGGTCCAAAAAGACATTTCTGGTGGTCCCCTGGCCGAACGCGATCGGACTTAAGTTCATGCACGTCGGATGTCACTCACATCCCATTTTCAGACCAATAGTGTTCATAGATCGTACGTAGCGGTCCAGTTTCAATTCAGCGGTCATCGCACGTAAATCGGGTCTATAAGTCTCATGATATGACATAGAAATTTTTTCTGATTCGAGGGTGTAATTTGGCTGAATTCTGATGGTCAGAACGCTTAATAATAACGCGTCAAGTCGTGTGACAGATTTGAATTTCAAATTCCAAATCTAACCTTATTCTCACTCTCTTCACTCCATGCTCAATGAAATAGCCTCTGAATATCGGTTGGACATGATTTTCAAAATGATTGTCAAGTCCAGCTAGGCAGTTATAACGATCTAAGATTGTAGGTATCAGACTTTCGACGCGCGGTCTAGATCCAATACAAAGTTTCAAAGAGGTCCTGAGAACAAACCGGTTTAGAGTTTGATCCGAGGCTTTAGAGTATTATAGCGTTATTGGTTCTACTCGCTTTGGGTCTTGTAGAATGTATTTAAAGTGATCAGGGACTATTTCCCAGCTACTCTAGCGTTGTGCTGGCTAACTTACACTTATTTTCTAAAGGAATTAATCCTACACAATTTCTGGTCGCGTTGATACTCGAGTCCAAGTGCGAATTTTTTCAGGGCGTTATAACAAGTTCAAGTCGGGTAGCTTTAGGACCATGAAGATGAAAATTTCTGTCATATCGAAGATTGTAGGGGTCGGTGATATTTATGTGAAGACCGATGTGGGCTACACATTGGTTCTCAGGGATGTGAGGCATATCCTAGACCTTCGCCTCAACTTGATGTCGACAGGAAGGATGGATGATGATGAATATGAAAGCTAAATTGTTGGTGGGCACTAGAAGCTCATCAAAGATTCATTGATCACAGCCAAAGGAAAGAAGTGTTGCACCCTATACAAGGCAAGTGTCAGTGTGTGCAAGGGTGGGTTGAATGTTCACTCCCCAAGGGTAGGGTTATGATGTAGTAACAAACTCAGTAAGACCGAGGTCGAATCCCAAGGGACTGAAACTTATATGTAATCTGAAACTAAGTAGAACTAAAACTAAACTAAGATGAAATCTAAACTGAATGAAATTTAGGAAATAATGGTGGAATAATTATCTAAAACGTAGAAAAATTCAGGAAAAGGAAACTAGGGATTCAAAGGATCCACCTGTAGAGATCAGAGAGATCTTATACCTGCATCAAAAACTCAACTTAGACTTAGAGTCCATCTTCATCCAGTTGAAGGGTGTAACCATAGAAATCAAAACTGAACCTCCTTTGATGTAATTTTTAAGAGATGAAAGGTATATGAATTAGAATGGATTCCATCACCAAACCATGCCCAGGAGACAAAGTTAACAACAGAACTAAACTAATTACCAACCAATCAACAATGTATGAAGGTTAGGAAGGGTACCGTCATCTAACCATACCCAGGAGACGATGGTGAACAACAGGGCTTCCGACATCATAAACATAAAAAGAAAAAGAACATGCTCAAAGCTATCGCAGACCCATTGTAATTTCAGTCACAACAGACCATTAAAAACTAAAAATTTTCTCTAAATTAAATGACAATCAACATCAGTACAGTACAAACAAAAGGCATAAGCAAAGTCTCCCCATCAGACTACAAGCTTTACCTCTTAGCTCTAGCTAAGAGGTTTAGCCACACATATACATGATGAAGCTAAAACTCCTTAGGAAAAGAAAGTATAAAGGAAGAAAAGAAAGAAAAGAATTTAATAAAAAGGAATAAGAAATTGTTGAAGCCTTCCCCTATCTCTCTCTCTCTTCCACGTCCAAGCCCCAGCAACTGATGGATCCCTCTCACATTCTCTCTCTCTCTCCCTTTTATAAGAGCAGGAAGGCAGTGTGAGCTGCATGCGTAGCAGTTATGCATCCGAAAACAAACTACGTAAATATCTTATGTTGATGTACTAGTGGAATCCACTTATGAGCATCGTATCATAAACCATACCATTCCATAGACTTCCGAGGTCTTTCCGGTCGAATTTCGGCAACCTTCAACGCTTAACTGGTATTTACGCGTGACTCTGATTCACACACCGTCAACCCAAGTTGACTCAACCCGAGACTTGTACCCTAGTGACCGCACCGTCACAGCGATTTCGATGCCGTGACTCGCAGCCAAGGCGATACCCTGGTCAGGAGATGTGGGCCAGCGTTCGATGCGTGGAAAACGTCGCACGTTACAAAACCCAAGAAAATCTTTATGACTTGTCACATCAATCCATCAATTCATCAATATTAACATGTCAAGTACACATCACCTCACACCCATCCCCAAGTAACCTCCAAAGTCAAAAGTTTTCTTACACTACTCATACCTTTCTTACACCAAAAATCTTGAAAGTCAAAAAGGCTCTTACACACCCATCCCTCTCTCTCCCATCCATCACTCTATCACATCTCTCTCTTTACAACCCTCTCTCTCTCATTTCCCAACACAACTCCAAGCAACCAAGAGGTGCTCACGTCCAAGCCCTCCCATGGAGAGAAAAATGCATGTGTGAGGCCCACCTTTCCATCCCAAGATCTTCCATCCTAGCCATCTATTTCTCATTTTCCTCCATCAAAGGGAAGCACAAGGAGACCGGCATTCCATCGGACAAAGAAGATCAAGTGATGATGATGCGGTCGTATGGCCCACTTGGATGGACCCCACCATAAGTATGTAGTTTATCCAAGCCATGTATAAGTGGGGCCCACTCTATATGTATTGTACCCACACCATCCATCATTTGGTGGTCCACCTAAGCAAGGCCTACCTCAATGTGCATGCAATGCCCAAACCGTCCAGTGTCCAGGGACACTGGACATCATAGAGAGACATAAATATTATCTTGGTTCACAAACCCTTTTGGGGTGGTCACTTATATAGGCCCCACATGGATGTATAAATTCAATCCACACCGTTCATTCCCTTGCACGGCTTATTTTAGGCGTTGAGCTGAAAAATGAGGTCTATCCGATCTTCAGGTGGGCCATAGCTGTAAAATAGTGGTTTCTACCGTTGAAAGTCGCCTTGGCATTTTTATGCGTCGGAAAAACATCGAATATTGGACTCGTTTGGATGGTCTTGAGCCACAGAGTGTAATGGATGGGTTACATTTACTTGATGTGGGCCCCACCTGTGAAAAACCACAGGAAATCTGATTTTTTTCAAAAAATAATTTACATAAGGGGGGCAACGCCTGCTGCCCCTGACAGCAGCAGCAGCACGCTGCTGCGTATGGATGAACGAGCCAGGGACCACAACCCTACATGTGGGCCCCATCATGATGTATATTTTACATCCACACCATTCATGAGGTGGGCCACTCCCAGCAGTGGGCCCCCTCCAAATTTCAGCTCCATCCACAGCTCAGGTGGCCCACATCAGAGGAAATAGTGGGATTAAATGTCTACCCTTGAAACCCTTTTTCAGGCCACAGAAGTTTTGGATCAAGATGAAATTTATTTTTCCTCCTCATCTAGGTCCGTGCGACCTTATCAATGGCTTGGATGGAAAATAAATGTTATGGTGGGACCCATGTGGGACCCACAGTGATGCATGTGTTTTGCTACACCGTCCACAACAGTGGACGGTGGAATCCCACCATGATTTATGTGTCTTACTCGCATCGTCCAGCGGACGATGGAGCCCACGGTGATATATGTGTTTTATGCACACTGTCAACGACAGTGGGACCCACCATGACACGGGTGTTGCGTCCAAACCGTCCATCCACATAAAAAGCTCATTTTATGGTTTAAGACTAAGAATGATTCGGATCCAAGGTTCAAGTGGACCTCACCATCTATGTGGACAATGACATCCACCATTCTAAACTTTTAAGGGCCACCTGTGATGTATAAAGGCCCATGTGTAGAGCTCCCCTGTTACATATTTATGGCCCATTTAGAAGGCCCATTGTGATGTATTAGGGCCCATGGATTGAGGCCCATCTTGATTTATTTGTGGCCGTCCATTGAGGCCCACCTTGGCATTTTTAAGGCCCATGAGATGGGGCTCATATTCATGTATTTGTGGCCGTTGGTGTGGCCCATCTAATATATATATAAGGCCCACATTACGGGGCCCATTTTGATGCATTCTAAAGCCCATGGGTTATTGCCCATTGTAATGTACATAAGGCCCATTGGCGCGGCCCATTGATGTGGCCCACTTGATGAATATAAGGCCCAATGGGATGTACCTAAGGTCCATTGCAATGTGTGATCCCAACATGGTTTATGTAATGATGTTTAGGATGGGATATGCCTTAGGAGAAATGATGGTTTGACGTCCACATTGCAAGTTTAAAATGTTAGTTAAACGTCCACATTACGACTCTCCCTAGGGCCCATTGATAGGCCCATACTTGTTGTGTGTAGGTCGTCTAGGCCATCTGCATTGTAAGGATAGTGCATTACTTTATAACATGTTTAGTATAGTTTCATCATTCATAATCATACCCATCATATGTATGCTTGATATGAGAAGTGACTGATCATAGCATATGCCTTCAGGTAGATTGTTTAAAGGCTCCCGGATAGGCGGTATTGTCATACATGAGCACACGATATGCACAAGATTGCTGCATGACTAGATAGTGTGATTCATGCATTCGCATTGTGTGACATGGTTACTGTACGTCCTAGCGACATAAGGGTCGTAGCCTCCACAGGCATATCGTGGTTGGCAGTATTGAATATCAAAAATCTTGCTCTACATGGGATGCTATAGATATCCCTGGGTGAAAGTTTCTAAACCCTTATGGTACCAAGAGGTTTCTCTAACGTCTAGACCGAGTGGGTGCAGGAGCGCCAAGTGCCAATTACCAGAAAGCCACACTTTACACTATGTCGTGATCAGTTAGAAGGGGATGCGGCCTTACCTGCCTGAGAGTAGGGGGCAAAGCTAGGCTGAGTCTAACCAGCTCGAGGAATGGGTCCGCTATCGACGAGCCGAGCTCGATATTGGCAGGCGGATAGTGAGGTCTCTTCCACTTACCTTATTACATGCGATGGGGCAGCGATCTGGTTTATAGTGTATTAGACCCCGGTGATATTCCAGATTTGAGCTATATTGATATGTGGAATTAGATGAGGATTCATATGCTTAAGTTGCATCTCACATCGCATGGTCTTGGTATGGCCAACATCATGTCTTACATCGCATAGCCTTGGTGCGGCTAATAGTATTCATGGATCTATTAGCATATTCCGCATTACTCTGATATTGCATGGTCATATTACTACCTTGCGCACACACTTTCACCACCCTCTAAACTTTCCATAAGCTTATGCACGACTATTGTATGCAGGTGACGTTGAAGCGCAGCAGCGCTGAGACAGGAGCGCTTTGCAGATCATTTTGGAGTTATCATCCACGATTATTGTATTTCCCTTTATGCTCGTTGTACTTGTAAAGTTTTTGATCATAATGAAAATGTAATAAAGTTTTTGGTTGTTGTTTGTGGGTTATGTCTTTGGTTATACTTATTATGAATCAAACTAATATTGAAAATTCTCCTCGTAACATTCCAGGATCAGAACCTGGTGAATGGGTGCTGGGAGCCCAGAATGGGGTTCTACAGAGGCTATCGGTGCCAGATTCGATGATCAGAAATTTTGTGAGCCTGGTTTACGAGTTTAGGGTGTGACACCACTCCTTCCGGTGTTAATGAAATCCACTATGTCCATTGCATTCACCTCAAAAAACCAAGTGAGAATCATTATTTTCATATCAACTTCAGTGTGGCCCACGGATGTTTTCGTTGCACCGTCAATCCGACGTTCAAACGGCTAAGATCCCATATTCTTAAATTCTACAAATTCCGTCAGCTAGGCCTTAGTAAGCTGGGTCGTGGGAACTTAATGGACGGTCCAGATCCAACCATTGATTCCTAATGGTGGCCCACAACATTTTTCTATAAGCTCTGTTACGAAACAGAGCTTGCACAAAGGCGCTGTGATGCTCGGTCGACACAGATTCAGTGTTAGACGGGAAATCCACCCCGTCCATTAAATTGCTGGCGAAAAACCAGTCAGGAATGGATGGTTTTTGAGTGTTTTTTACGTGGTCCACTAACATTTTTCTTCCGCCGTCCATCTTATGTTTGAACACTGATCTACCTGTTTGTACTGCGTGAGACCAAAAGGAAAGCTAGGGTGGGGTTATTCCCACCCTCAGGATAGTATGAACGGTTCGTATCATCCAATTGGATGATGGGTGGGGCCCACGGAGGTCTACTGACAGTGGCAGCGTTGGACATTGTCACATGGAGAGGACGGGTCGGGTCGAGGCAGTAAAAACTGCCTTGATGTTTTGGTGCAGCGCAGGAGTGCACTGCACCGTGCACTCTCTCACAAAACAGGTGGGGTCCACTATAATATATATCTGAAATCCGCTCCATCCATTCCTTTCCTCATCCCCTTTAATGCATTGAGACCAAGATTAAAGCATATCCAGATAGCAGGTGGTCCCCAAAATCAATGGTTTGTGAGCTGATCTGTCCGCTGGGCCACTTCCATAGGGATTGAACGGATGAAATTCGACATGTACGGTTAATTTATAGTCCTCAAGCCATGTATGAAGTTTCGAGCTGAACGGATAGTGGTAACCCTGTGATCTTGCATTCTAGACGTCTTTCAGGCCACTTGAGCTTCAGTTTCTCAGTTTTATCAAATTTACGACATGTATATCCATTGATCTTAGTCCCCTGGGGTGTAACCCTTGCCTTGACATCATCGGAGCATTAATTCCATACTTTTAGTACCATTTTCTAGTCCAGGCTCCTAAAGTCACCTTGCAGCACAAACACGATTAAATCAGACCGTTAAACAGTACAATGTACGTAAATCTAGGCAATAACTGGGGTATGATATGCAATATTCGACCCTCAACACAATCCTCAACTAGCATCTTGCTAGTCCCGAGCAAAGCATGCGAAAAATAAGTGAAGAATTACAGGACGATTTCCATAAACTCGAGTGATTTATGAAAAACAATCCAAATCCTAGAATTTTAAGATTCATGAATGTTGGGCATGAATTTTTCCTAGAATCAAGTGCATGGTACACTTCATAATCAAGTTCCAAGTATTAATCCATTAATTAGAAAAATTCTAAATATCGAGTTCCATGAGTGTAGTGTAATCTCGACTTATTATCATTAAAATTCACTTCTCTATTTCAAGATATCATTGGTAACCAACAAGAGGATTCATAACAACCAAAATCTGAACTAAATCTTACCTCACAGATCATTTTTTCATTCTTCTCGCTTTTAATTTTTCCATTAAAAGTAATACCCAGAAGGGGAATCAAATCCTCACCCATAGGGAGCAAACATATATTGAAGATTATTCGCCACCTTTAATTTTTGAACGTCAACCTTGGGGAATCAAACCTTCACCTGTAGGGAGCAAACCTATGGTGGAGACCATTTGCCTAATCCTTTCAATTCTTCTTTATAAGCTCATGCTAAATATTTGCAGGCTAGTTTCTTTCATGCTTAGTGATTACCAAGTTAACCTTTCAATATTAAACTGAAACCTTAATGTGAAGTAAGAGATGACATGTGAAATCATGACTCCATCAATGTTTACAACTTCTAATTCTGGATTAATAATTCAAACTTAACTGTGAAATCTAAAATAATAGATAACTGAATCTAAGAGTCATAAATCCAACATTACATATCTTATAATTCTGATTCAAAGATGGCCATCAAAATCACTTCGAATTCATAAGAAAGTCCAAAAAAATTTAAAAATTTTCACAATTTTTGCTTAAGATTAAGAAAATACTGATTAGGCAACCTAATCTCCCACCCCCAACCTAAAATCTACATTGTCCTCAATGTAAAAAATGTAAGCATGTAATGCACAAGGGACAACGAAAGTAAAGAAAAAGTGATGGAAAGATAGTACTTGGATGAAGAAATTAAGAGAGAGACTTTCCAAGAGATCGCAGCATGGAAGCCGGTCAACACGAGAGAGAAAGTAAAACAAAATAATAAAAATAAAATCCTACCTATTCCACTTTCGTAGGTGCTCTCGATTTCATTTAGCATATGCAACAAGCCTTTAAACCCCTAGGTTACCCCTAGTGGAGGAGTTGTAGTCTCATGAGAGTTTGCAGCAATGTTACCTATAAACATTAAACTAGAAAAATGAAATAGAATAAAAAAACTGGGTTGCCTCCCAGGAGCGCTAAGTTTACCATCTTCAGCCAGCCAAATAAAGTAAACTACCCTAGTCCTATGAAAGTGCTAAACTTACTTATACCTCCATCAGACTAGGAGATCAATTCTGGTAAACAGGAGCAGTCAAAGGCATGGACATGTCCTCTGAATCAAATTTCATGAAAAATGATTTTAATCGATGTCCATTTACTTTAAACTCCTTACCATTGTCGGGATCTCTTATCTCAACGACCCCATGAGGATAAGTAGTAACAATAATGTAAAGGCCGGTCCAACAAGATCGAAGCTTACCCAGAAAGAGATGTAGTCGAGAGTCGTACAAAAGGACTTTCTGACCTGGCGTGAATGATTTCTATAGAATATGTTGATCATGAAACGCCTTCATCCTGTCCTTATAAATTCTCGAGTTCTCGTATGCATCGTTCCAAATTTCTTCAAATTCATTCAACTGAAATTTGCGTAGCAATCTGACGTTGTCCAGATTAAAATTCAGATTTTTGATCACCCAATACGCTTAATGTTCCAACTCCACAGGCAAGTGACAAGCCTTCCCATAGACAAGTCTAAAAGGAGACATTCCAATAGGAGTTTTAAAAGCAGTACAGTATGTCCATAAGGCATCAGTCAATCGGGTTGACTAATCCTTACGATCAGGGTTAACCGTTTTCTCTAGGATATGTTTGATCTCCCTATTGGAAATCTCAGCTTGTCCACTTATCTGTGGATGGTATGGGGTACTTACCTTATGAGAGATACCATATTTCTTCATTAAGCTCTCGAATGGTCTATTATAAAAGTTTGAGCCCCCGTCATTAATGATGGCTCGAGGCGTTCCGAACCGCAAAAGGATGTTCTCTTTTAAAAATTTAATGACCATGCGATGGTCATTGTTTCGGCACGAAATTACTTCAACCTATTTAGTGACATAATCTACGGTGAGCAAAATATACATATTTCCAAAGGATTGGGGGAATGGTCCCATGAAATCAATGCCCTAGCAATCAAATGCTTTAATGATAAGGATGGAATTCAAAGGCATCATATTTCAATGGGACAATGCTCCCAATTTCTAACAATACTCATGGGCTTTGCAAAACTCATGTGTGTCCCTGAACATAGTCGGCCAATAAAAGCCACACTACTGAATCTTGGCCATGGTCTTTTTAGTAGAAAAGTGACCACCACTGGCCTGTGAGTGGCAAAAGGAGATACACTCTGATGCTCATCGTCTGGCACACATCTCCTTAGGATTTCGTCTGGGCAATATTTAAACAAATATGAATCGTCCCAGAAAAATTTACGCACCTTGGTAAAGAATTTCTTCTTATCTTGTGCAGTCCAATGTGTCGGTATAGAACCTGTGCTAAGATAATTAGTAATATCAGCAAACCAAGGTGAATGGAAAACTCTGAACAGTTGTTCATTAGGGAACATGTCATTGATATGGGTCGCCTCAAGGGAATCAAAGGTATTAAGGTGAGAAAGGTGATCGGCCACTACATTCTCTACTCCCTTTTTATCTTTAATTTCTAAATTAAATTCTTGGAGTAGAAGGATCCATCATATCAGGCGGGGCTTGGAATCATTCTTAAAAAGAAGATACTTAAGTGTCGCATGATCTGTGTAGATAATGATCTTGGATCCGATCAGGTAAGACCTAAATTTGTCCAAGGTGAACACTACAGCTAAGAGTTTCTTTTCGGTAGTCGAGCAGTTCACTTGGGCAGGATTTAAAGTCCTACTTGCATAATGAATGGCATAAGACCTCTTATCTTTTCTTTGGCCTAGAACCGCTCCAAGAGCATAATCAGAAGTGTCGCACATAAGCTCAAAAGGCAGGCTCCAATCGGGTGGCTGCATAATAGGTGCAGTGGTTAACATGACCTTAAGCTTGGTGAAAACTTCCTGACATTTCTCAGTCCACTCGTATGGTGCATTCTTTTGAAGAAGATTACATAAAGGACGAGAGAGGAGACTAAAGTCCTTTACAAATCGACTATACAATCCTGCATGTCCTAAGAAGGATCGCACGTCTTTGATGTTCTTGGGTGGAAGTAGGTTAGAGAGAAGATCGATTTTTACCTTATCTACCTCGATTCCCTTGGACGAGATGATATGCCCAAAGACAATTCCCTTCTGAACCATGAAATGGCACTTCTCCCAATTAAGTACGAGATTCTTTTCTTCACATCTTTTCAGCACACATTTAAGACTCTCTAAGCACTCACTGAAAGATGAACCGAAAACAGAGAAATTATCCATGAATACCTCTAGATATTTTTCCACCATATCAGAAAAAATACACATCATACATTGTTAAAAGGTGGCAGGGACATTACATAATCCGAATGACATCCTTGTGTAAGCAAAGGTGCAGTAGGGACATGTAAATGTGGTCTTTTCCTGGTCCTCAAGGGCGATTTCAATCTGATTGTAGCCCGAATACCCTTCAAGAAAATAATATTAGGAATGACCAGCTAGCCTTTTCAAGATTTGATCGATGAAGGGTAAAGAAAAGTGGTCCTTCCTTGTGATGGTATTTAGCTTTCTATAGTCAATGCACATTCTCCAACCAGTAGTAACTCTAGTTGGCATGAGTTCATTATTGGCATTGGCTACGACGGTGATCTCGAACTTCTTAGGAACCACCTGAGTTGGACTTAACCATTAACTATCAGATATGGGGTATATAATACACATATCCAATAGTTTAAGAACCTCGGCCTTAACCACTTCCTTCATGTTTGGATTTATCTATGTTGTGATTGTCGAGCAGTCTTTGCATTATCCTCAAGATATATGCGGTGAGTACAAACGATGAGTCAATTCCCTTAAGGTCCGCTATCATCCATCTAAGAGCTCCCTTATACTCAATGAGAGTAGATATGAGCATACTCTCTTATTCTTTCTCCAGGTGGATAGAGATCACCACTGAATATGTTTAATCTTGACTTAAATAGACATATTTCAAATCAGAGGGCAAAGGTTTTAGGTCAAGCTTCGACGGCTTAAGGTTAGACGGTAGAGGCACTACATCATTTTGGGGTAATTCTTCAAATTGTGGCCTCCACCGGTTAACTTCAAGTACCGGTGTAGTATCAAGCATGGCACACATCTCCCTAATCATGTCATCATCAAAATCATGAGAGTGGGCTAGGCATGTCTATAAAGGATCAGAGGATAAGATAAGAGGTATTCTATCTTATATGAAAGAATCAATCATGTTAATGTCATGAAAATCGTCATCATCCTCTGAGTTGCTGCCATTATTGAAAAAGATGTTTAACTCCAATGTTAAATTTTTAAAATACATAGTCATGACACCATTCCTGTAATTGATAATTGTATTTGAAGTGGTAAGGAATCGGCGACCAAGAATGACGGGAATCTAAGTGCTCATGTTATTGATGGGTTCAGTATCCAGGATGATAAAATCTACAGGGTAGTAAAATCTATCAACCTGGACCAACACATCCTCGATTATCCCTCTTGGTACATGAATAGTGCGATCAGCAAGTTGTAGTGTGATCCGGGTGGGTTTTAATTCACTCAAACCTAACTATTTGTATACTGAGTAGGGAATCAGATTGACTCTCGCTCCTAAGTCAAGAAGTGCGTGATCAATTCGATAGTTTTCGATTACACATGATATGGTTGGGCTACCAGGATCTTTAAATTTCTACGGCACATCTTATTTTAGGATGGCACTCACTTTTTTAGTTAAAAAAATCTTCTTTTGAACACTTTACTGTTATTTGGTCGTGCATAAGTCCTTTAGAAATTTGGCATATGAAGGTATCTGTTTTACGACATCAAGTAGAGGAATATTGACTTTCACTTATTTCAACACCTCTAGGATATCCTAAGAGTTAGAGAGAGGTTTTGGTGCAACCAACCGTTGGAGAAATAGAGCAACTGACTTTTCTAGAAGTTTCAGTTCTAATTTTTGTGGGGCATCACTAGATCCATCATTGTTATCCTTTTCTGGTTCTTGAGGCTTTTCGGGCCTAACCGGAAGAGTTTTATCAATAGTCTTCCCACTCCTAAGAGTGGTGATGGATTTAGCGTGCTCCATTTGATTAGAAGAGCTGGGATCACTTATCTGGTTTTGTGGTTTAGGATTGGGGAGTGGTTGTGTAGGAAGTATCCCCTTTTCTATAACCATCATACGTGAATCCATTTTTTGCATAAAATTTATAAATCCTCGCATTGCCTGAGCTAGCTCTTGTATGGAATTTTAAACCAATTCTTCTTAAGGTTTTCCCTGATTTGGATTTTAATTGAAGAAACCTTGAGGGGTAGCAGTTTGTCCATTCCTCCAACTAAAATTGGGATGATTTTTTCATCCAGGATTATATGTATTAGAGGTCGGTCTATTGAAAGGTCTCATTTACGGCATTAGATTGTTCATTCAATACTTCTCGAAAGGTAGGTATTGTAGAACAATTTTCAGTTGTAAGAATGTTGCAATCACAGATGCCGCAAACACTTTCATTAACCTTATCCTTCTTTCCTTCCATAACCTCAAATTTTCTTATGAGTGTAGTTACTTTATACTTGAGATCATCTTCTTTTTTCAAGAGATGCAATCCACATTTCTCCTTAGATTGAATCGGCTTAGACGTGGTGTTCAACTTTGGGTAATAGTCCCATGATTGTATTTTTTTATCAAGACTATCGAGATTATCTCATACCTCGTCAATATTTTTATTAATGAATTCTCCATTACACATTGTCTCGACCATTTGGCGCATGGAAGATGTCAGTCCATCGTAGAAAAATTTTGTAATGCACCATGTTTCAAATCCGTGTTATGGGCATGAACTGACCAAATCCTTGAACCTTTTCCAACATTAGAAGAATGTTTCATCTTCCTTTTGGACAAAGTTCATGATTATTTTTCTGAGGGTAATCATTTTATGATTTGGAAAAATTTTCTTTATGAATTCCCTCTGCATATCATTCCATGTGCCAATGAATCTAGGACGTGGTGAATGTAACCACGTCTTGGCCTTCTCTTTCAAGGAAAATGGAAAGAGTTTCAACCTGACTGTATCCTAAGATACATTAGGGAAGTATAAAGTGGCTACGTTCTCATCGAACTCTTTCAGATGTACGTATGGTTCTTCAGACTCAAGCTCATGGAACTTAGGAAGGAGTTGAATAACCCCTGGCTTGATGTCCATATGTCCTGTATTCTCAGAAAAAATCATACAAGAGGGCATACTCACCCCCGCCAGTTGTAAATAATCTCATAAAGTATGAGGCGGGGGTGCTTGATGCACCTCATTCTCAGCTTGAGTGTCCTCCACCCTTGGTGGAGGTAATGCATCAGGTTGATTTGCAGCCATTACTTCAATTAACTCTGGGGATCTCGAGTGGTGTCTAATCCAGCGATGAACAGTCAGCCCCTCAACTAATCTTCCTTCAGTCAAGAGACGTCGAGTGTTATCACGAGCCCACTTAGGCATGAAACACTCGTATCCCACAATCAAATTCTAAACCTAATCCTAAGAAAGGAAGTAAAAATCTTAAAAAAAAAAAAAAAAAAAAGAGAGGGTTGGAAGGAAGTTACCAATTTGGAGTCCCTAAGTTAAAAACCTGCAAAACAAAACAAGTTAGTTTCTAAAAAAGAAGAAATTCCTAAAAAGAAGGACAAAGAAAATTTCTACAATAAATTAGAAAATTCTTAGACTAGAAAGTAACTTAATAAAAGAGATCTGACAAATAGACAGTAGAGGTTAGAAAGAGCTTACCGAATTAGAAGTTCTATCTTAAAAGCCTATAAAACAGGAAGATTAGTTTCTAAATAGAAAGTCTATAAATAGAAAATTTCTAGAAATAAAACAGAAAACAAGTTAGAAAAATTCTAATCTTAACCTAATTTCGAAACCTATTAATTTTAAAAAATACAACCGTCAGTCCCAGGAAACGGTGCCAAAAACTTGTTCACTCCCCAAGTACAGGGTTGTGATGTAGTAACAAACTCGGTAAGACCGAGGTCGAATCATAAGGGACTGAAACTTGTACGTAAACTGAAACTAAGTGGAACTAGAATTAAATTAAGATGAAATCTAAACTAAATGAAATTTAGGAAATAATGGTGGAATAATTATCTAAAACGTAAAAGAATTCGGGAAAAGAAAACTAGGGATTCAGAGGATCCACTTGTAGAGATCAGGGAGATCTTATGCCTGTATCAAAAACTCAACTTGGACTTAGAGTCCATCTTCATCCAGTTGAAGGGTGTAACCATGGAAATCAAAACTGAACCTCCTTTGATGTAGTTTTCAAGAGATGAAAGGTATATGAATTAGAATGGATTCCATCACCAAACCATGCCCAGGAGACAAAGTAAACAACAGAATTAAACTAATTACCAACCAATCAACAATGTATGAAGGTTAGGAAGGGTACCGTCATCCAACCATACCCAGGAGACGATAGTGAACAACAGGGCTTTCTGACGTCATAAACATAAAAAGAAAAAGAACATGCTCCAAGCTATCGCAGACCCATTGTAATTTCAGTCACAACAGACCATTAAAAACTAAAAACATTCTCTTAATTAAACGACAATCAACATCAATTCAACACAAACAAAAGACATAAGCAAAGTCTCTCCATCACACTACAAGCTTCACCTCTTAGCCCTAGCTAAGAGGTTTAGCCACACATATACATGATGAAGTGATTGCTTGCCTCTAAGTGCAGAGGTTCGTAAGTAGTATCCTGTGAATACGGGGTCGATCCCACAGGAAGATGAATTGTGAGAAGAAAAAAATCAAATGAAAAATAAACTAAGTAATAAAAACTAAACCAATGATTTGATTTTGAGATTTTTGAATGGATGTAATTCAATGAATTAAAATAACACCCAAGCTTCAAAGTTTCACACATAGGTTAATGTTTCAAAATCATTATGACTTGGATAACACAATTAGGATCTGAGCACTATGGTCAGCCTAATCGAAAAATAAAACAGTTTAAATATCTTAATAAATTATATAAAATATTAGAAAATAATGGATCTGCATCATTGACATATATTCTCAAGCGTCAGTGATTCTAAGTATTCAATATCTATAGGATAATGAATATCAAAGAAATATAACAGGTTGAGAACCTCTCCTATCTAGGAAATCTGATTGATCTAGGGTAAGTCTATCCATCAATGTGGATCTCATATGATGGAAACATATGGATCTCACAAGAGGATCAAAAATAAAACCTAAATAATAGATAACATGCATATATCATTCTTCTCAACATTAAAACAATCAATCATCATAATCTTAAAGAAATATTAAACCCATGTGCTTCCCTTCGAGCTTGGGCTAGAAGGAACTTAGAAAAACATAATTAAATTACAGAAATAAAAAGCAATAAGAAAGAAAAAAATACAAATGGAAAAGATCTAAAATAAAAAAAAAATTAAAAAAAAAAACTTATAAAGCTTTAATATAAAAAAAAAAATCTTTAAAAACCCTAAATTTTATTTTGGGATGCCTTGAATGATCTTTTAGAATGCCCTAAGAGGCCCTATTTATAAGTAGGGAACTCCAATTTTCGCACAAAGTTGAAAACCTTAAAAACTGCCTCAAATATACGTATTTTTTCAAAATAGACTTCTAGCTGCATAGTTCATTTAAAACAGACTTCCTGCTGTGCAATTTCTCAAAATAAACTTCACAGCTTCAAAATACACTTTTTCATGACGATTTTAGGATTCTTCACTTCAAATCTTCAATTCTCTTCATTCGTCACTTGGTTTTCTTAGATCTTTGGCATGTGAATTCTTCAATCTTGGTCTCCTAAGATCCATCATTTTTCTTGATAAATCTTAAGCATCAAATTCATACTTTTTAGCACCCTTTTTCAATCCAAGCACTTAAATTCACCTTGCAACACATGCATGAGTAAAATAGAATATTAAGATGATTTATGTTCATAAAATCAAGAGATAAATGGGAAAAATTATACAATATTTGAGTCTCAACACACCCCCCAACTAGCATTTTGCTAGTCCCGAGCAAAATAAGCGAAGAAAAATAAAAATAAGAATAAAAAGTAATTCTAGAAACAAAATTAAAATGAAAACAAAGTTCTAACTACACCACTTTCGCAGGTAATCTCGATTGCATTTAGCATATGCAACAAGCCTTTAAACCCCTAGGTTTCCCCTAGTGGACGAGTTATAGTCTCGTGAGGATTTTTAGAAATGTTACCCACAAACAATGAAAATATGAAAAATAGTTCAACACTCAGAAATTTATACAATTATGCCTCCATTCATCATATAAATTTCAAAACAAAACAATACTTTCCCTAAGTCTAAAGTTAATTAGAATCTCAATTTTCTAATCCATTACATCCTTGAGTTCAGAGACCTAATCAAAATTTAGAATAATTATGATCCAATATCCTTATGTGCTCTGTGACACTAATCTAACTTTGAGAAATATGCATGTTCTCTATCCTAACTCATTTCAATCATTCCACGAATATGAAATCTCTAGTTATCTCATTTTCTTCATGTCATTTCTTCTTTTATCATCATATCCTCATTTTTATAGACCACCCTTAGATGAAGATTCCCACCAGGTTTGCTTCATAACCTAAGGTATCGTACTTGTAATGGTAACAGTAATGAATACTTAGGTATCCTTACTCCAAAATTACTGACACGATTGTTATGGTCATTGCATTCATGCTCTATAATAAAATTTTCTTTTTCCACCACTCTTTTTTTCCTTCAATATTCTCTCTTTTAAGTATATATCAATGGTACTAGTTCATTCAAACTTATTTGAATCAAAAGTTGTTATTCTAGTTCACATATCATATTCCTCACTTAGTTAGCTAGGGTGTATTGTGAATTCAGTATATCAAATTACAACTCACTTTAAACTAGTGATTAGATAATTGAACTCAAGTATATAATTTTCAGTTGTCAGAATTCTGATTACTATCGACCGAGAATAAATAGTAACTTTGCCTTTGGAATTCGCATATTATCATGTTTACATTCTTGTATATAAACATATTATTTTGAAAATGTTGAAAAAAAATAAAATATTCTCCATAAACTTTAAAAAAACTGAAACCTAAAAAAAAAAAAAATAAATAAAATAAACCAAAACCAAAAAAAAAAAAAAAAACCTCATATGGATGACTATCCACCCCCCCAACCTAAAATCTACATTGTCCCCAATGTAATGATAATGTAATGCAGAGAACAATAAAAATAAAAGAAATGATGGATAGTACCTACCATGAAAAACTCACCTGTTATGTGACACTAAAAAGAATTGAATATGATACAAATCCTACAGAAATGCTCCGTCAAACTAGGAGCATCAATCTGAATATTATCGCTCATGAAGAGGGACAAACTCCTCTCCCAAATGAAAGTTTTCCACATAAGGCTTCAATCTCTGACCATTAACCTTGTACACATTACCATTACGTGGATTCTCAATTTCAACAGCCCCATGAGTATAAACATTCTTCACAATGAAGGGGCCTGTCCATCTTGATTTTAACTTTTTCGGAAAGAACTGGAGATGGGAATTGTACAATAGGACCTTTTGTTGAGGTTCAAAATTCTTTCTCAGGATGTTTTTGTCATGAAAAGCTTTGTTCCTCTCTTTGTAGATTTTAGAATTTTCATAGGAGTCTCTCTTCAGCTGCTCTAATTCATTCAACTCTAATTTCCTTTGTCCACTTGCTTGGTCCATATTAAAGTTTAATTTCTTTATTACCCAGTAGGCTCTATGTTTCAATTTCACAGGTAAGTGGCAAGCCTTCCCATATACCAATCTATATGGAGACATTCTAATCGGAGTCTTATAAGCAGTCCTATAAGCCCATAAAGTATCTGATAGTCTGAGGGACCAATCCTTCCTATCTCGCCTTATAGTTTTCTCTAAAATGTGTTTGATTTTTCGATTAGAAACTTAGCTTGCCCACTCGTTTGTGGGTGATATGGGGTGCTCATTTTATGCTTGATGTCATATTTCTTCATCAAAGCCTCAAATATCTTATTGCAAAAGTGAGACCCACCATCACTAATGATGGCCTTTGGAGTTCCAAATTCAAAAAAATTATTTTTCTTGAGGAATCGTATGACCACTTTGTTGTCATTGGTCATACTTGGAACTGCCTTAATCCACTTTGAAACATAGTCCACACCAACCAATATATAAAGAAATTCAAAAGAAGATGGAAATGGTCCCATAAAATCAATACCCCAACAATCAAATATCTCCAATGGTAAAATTGGAGATAAACGCATCATGTTACGCCGGGACACTCTTTCCAACCTTTGACATCTATCACAAGTAGCACAGAAAGCATGGGTGTCTTTAAACATGGTAGGCCAGTAAAAACCCCACTATAGGATTTTTACAGCGATTTTTATAGCAGAAAAATGGCCACCACATGCTTCCAGTGATAAAAGAAAATAACACTTAGAACTTCGTCCTCTATGACACAACGTCTAAAAATTTAATCAGTCTCATATTTATATAAATACGGGTCATTCCAGAAGCATTTTCTAACCTCGGTTTCAAAATACTTCCTATCTTGTGACTTCCAATGATATGGCATTTTTTTCGTTATAAGATAGTTCACTATATCCGCATACCAAGGCAATTTGGAGATTGCAAATAATTGTTCATCAGGAAAAGTGTCCTGGATATGCATCTCCTCAATGGAATCATCTAACACCAATTTGGAAAGGTGATCGGCCACTACGTTTTCTACTCCTTTCTTATCTTTTATTTCTAAGTCAAATTCTTGGAGTAGGAGGATCCATCTCAAAAGTTTTGGCTTTGCATCTTTCTTAGATAGCAAATATTTCAAAGCCGAGTGGTCTGTGAAAATGACCACTTTGGATCCCATCAAGTAGGACCTAAACTTATCCAAAGCAAAAACTACTGCAAGTAACTCTTTTTCAGTTGTTGAGTAGTTCACTTAGGCCGAGTTTAGAGTTCTACTCACATGGTGAATAACGTAGGGCCGTTTATCTTTCCTTTGGCCCAAAATAGCCCCTATGGCATAATCGCTTACATCGCACATTAGTTCAAAAGGAAGTGTCCAATCTGGTGGACGCATAATAGGTGCAGTGGTAAGGGATGATTTAATTTTATTAAAAGCACTTGCACACTCATCTGTCCACTTAAATGGAACATCCTTTTGAAGAAGATTAGTCAAGGGTCTAGTAATGGCACTAAAGTCCTTGATGAATCTTCTATAGAAACCAGCATGCCCTATAAGTGATCTAATATCTCTAACAGTTCGGTGGATAGGTAGATTAGCTATAATGTCGAGTTTTGAACGATCTACCTTTATTCCATTTTTAGAGATAACATGGCCTAAAACAATTCCCTTTTGAACCATAAAATGACATTTCTCTCAATTTAAGACAAGGTGTTTCTCTTCACACCTATACAAGACAAGAGATAAATTGTTGAGGCACTCCTCAAAACTATTTCTAAATACAGAGAAGTCGTCCATGAAAACCTCAAGAAACTTTCCAACCATATTTGAAAAAATACTTAACATACACCATTGGAAAGTTGTCGGAGCGTTACACAATCCAAACGGCATCCGTTTGAAAGAAAACGTGCCAAATGGACAAGTGAACGTGGTTTTCTCTTGGTCTTCCAAGGCTATCTCTATTTAGTTATATCCAGAATATCCATCAAGAAAACTATAGGAGTGACTTGCTACCCTCTCTAAAACTTGATCAATGGATGGTAGAGGGAAATGGTCCTTTGTGACCTGGTTCAATTTTCTATAGTCAATGCAAACACGCCAACTTGTGGTGACACGTGTTGGTATGAGTTCATTATTAGAATTCTGCACAATAGTTATTCTGAATTTCTTTGGGACTACTTGAGTTGGACTCACCCAAACACTATCGGATATTGGGTAGATGATTCCCACATCCAACAATTTGATCACCTCATTTTTTATAACTTTCATTATGTTTGGATTGAGACGCCTTTGAAGTTGTCTAATTAGTTTAGCGTCCTCATCGAGGTGGATCCGATGAGTGCATATGGAAGGGCTTATACCCTTGATGTCAGAAATGGTCCAGCCCAAGGCTCCTTTATGGTCCCTTAAAACTTTCAACAATTTAATCTCTTAATCATTGTCTTAAAATGAAGAGATCACTATAAAATAAGTTTTATTTTCACCTAAGTATACATACTTAAGCTCATTTGGTAGTGGTTTTAAATCAAGCTTTAGAACATTAGTTGGTGATGACAGAGGTTGCGAGTCCTCAATAGATAGGATTTGAGTGCGCGGTCTCCATTGGTACATACCAATGTCCTCGGTGGTAATTCTCTCATTATCATCAGAAATTTCAGCAAGCAATTTTTCTAAATCAGAATTTTTTAAGTCCCCAATGACTTGAATCAATTCCTCAGTCAGACTAGGTTTCAATTCCTCTTCTTCTATCAAGCAGTCCATGAAATTCAACTCATGGATTTTATTATTATCAATGGGCTGGTTACATAGATTGAAAATATTAGCTCTAGAGTCATGTTACCAAAAGACAAGTTCATCATTCCATTCCTACAATTTATGATTGCATTTGAAGTTGCTAGGAATGGGCGGCCTAAAATGATGGAAACTTGAGCGTTAGTATTTACACATGGTTCAGTGTCTAGTATAATAAAATCCACGGAGAAGTAGAATTTCTCCACTTGGACTAGTACGTCCTCTAAAATTTTCCTTGGTACCTTAATGGAGCGGTCAGCGAGTTGGAGTATAATCGTAGTTGGTTTAAGCTCGCCTAACCCCATTTGTTTGTAAACTGAATAAGGTACTAAGTTGACACTTGCACCCAAATCTAGCAAAGCATGCTCAATTTGAAAATTCTCAATAATACAAGGAATAGTGGGACTTCCCGGGTTTTTGTATTTGGGTACAGCCCTTTATTGAATGATAGCGCTCACTTTCTACGTAAGAAAAGTCTTTTTGTGCACATTTAATTTTCTCTTTACAGTGCACAAGTCCTTGAGATATTTAGCATATGATGAAATTTTTCTAATGGCATCAAGTAGAGGAATATTGACAGTAACCTTTTAAAGCACATCCAACACCTCTTGATATTTCATGGGGACAATCGGATTCTGAAGTCTAGATGGGAATGAAACTGGAGGTTCATATGACTTAGTCTCTTTATCCTTTTATTATTGCGGCTCTTGAACCATAGCCGGATCATCATTTTTTTGAGATAGTGGCTCATCTTCCGGTATTTCTACTGGTTGCATTATCTTATTATCAACCTCTTTTTCACTTCTTAAGATAATGATGGCCTTAGCTTGTTCATGCTGTAGCTCATATGGATTTGAGTCTCCAATGAAATGTGTGTTTCTAGGGTTTGGCACAAGTTGAGAAGGAAGGGTACATTTTTCCCTAGCATTTAGTTGAGTCTCAATCCTAGCCACAGCTGTCTTTAATTCCTGATTTGATTGGATTAGAGACTGATTCATTTGAGCTTGAGAGTTCATGAAGGTGGTCAATGCATCCTCCACGGATGATCGCTTTGCTGGGGGCACATATGGTGCATTGTTAAATGCCCTAAAGAAGTTGTTTTGTGGAGGCATATGAGGTACATTAGGCGTATTAATTTGTGGTCTATTCCTCCAACTAAGATTAGGATGGTTATGACAATTTGGATTATACGTGTTTCTCATTGGTTGCATAACTGACCTTTGGTAGTTATTTATAGCATTTGCTTGATCATGCTCATGCGTGATATTTTGTTCAACTGAGATTATTGGACAATCCTTTGTGTCATAGTCTGTACCACCAAAAATACTACAAAAATTACCTAAGGAAGTGTTTGCTTTAACCATATCAACCTTCATAATTTCTAAGGCTTCGACCTTTCTAGCCAATGCAACGAATTTTACATTAAGGTTGTCTTCCTCTCTTAGGACATACATCCCCGCTTTCTCTCTAGGACTAGGTCTAGTTTAGTCTGATTTAGCAGAGACATCCCATGTCTGTGTATTCTCTGCTAACATATCTAGAAAATCCCAAGCCTCATTATGATCTTTGTCTAAAAAGGTTCCACCACACATCATCTCTATGAACTGACGAGTATCCATGGTGAGCCCTTTTCGGAAAGTATCAATCACGTGTCATGATTCATAACCATGATGTAGACAAGTAATTAGAAGGTCTTCGAAGCGCTCCCAAGCTTAAAAAAATAGTTCATTCCCCTTTTGAGAGAATGACATGATTTCTTGTTTTAATACATTTATTTTGTGATCGGGAAAGAACTTTTTCAAAAACTCTCTACTTAAGGCTTGCCATGAAGTGATGGTATTAGGTCTTAGAGAGTTGAATCTTGCTTTGGCCCGATCTTTTAGAGAAAATGAGAATAACCTAAGCTTAAGTACATCCCTATTGCCATTGTTTACTTGTAACGTTACAATTACTTCCTCAAAGTCCTTGAGGTGCAAGTATGGGCTTTTAGAATCCAAGCCATAAAATTTAAGAATTAATTGAATCACACCTAGTTTAAAATCAATGTTCCCTGTGTGAGCAGGGAATACTATACAAGATGGTAAAGTTGATCTCTCAGGGTATAAATGTTCACGTAAAGTCCGTGGTTGGTTTATCACATTCGTATGAACTTCATTTTTATCCTCAAGAGGAGGATTGGGTTGATTTTCTCTGTTTTGATTTATAGTTGGATCTGGCAGATTTGGATTTGGATTATCAACTGGGTCTGCCATTGAATCCAAGTGATGTTGAGTGCCTCTTCTAAGTGAATGATCAAGGCCTGGAACTAATCCGCCTTTGGAGGAGAGTCGATTTTTTTGATCCCTACTCCAACGGGACATAAACCATCCACACCACACAACAAATACCACTAATTTAAATAACAAATATGATACTTAAAATAAAAATAAAAACTTAACCAATAACCCATGCGACAGGGCCGACCATAAGGGTTCAATCCACAAAATAAAATAAATCAACAACTTAGGCGGTAGGGTCGACCAAGAGGGTTCAGTCTACCAAAAAAATAAAAATAATAAATAAATAAAAATCAGCAAAAGAAAAAACTACTGCAGAAATTAAACTATGTTAATCTGAAAAATAGATTCAGCGGATGATCTTTGTGATCAAACAGCAACTGTATGACATCCGTATCACTTGGGTGATAAAATCCCAAGCAGGACAACCTTATGTCACAATCAGTACGTGAAAGACCCAACTGAATTTATTTTCAAAGAAAAAAAAAATCTACAAAAAATTTGAAGGGTTTAGAAGAGAACTTACTTTAGAAAAAACTTACCTTAGGTATCTTGCACAGATCTGATCTATCTTAGTCTCTCCCTGGCAACAGCGTCAAAAACTTGATTACTTGCCTCCAAGTGCAGAGGTTCGTAAGTAGTATCCCGTGAATACGGGGTCGATCCCACAGGAAGATGAATTGTGAGAAGAAAAAAATCAAATGCAAAACAAACTAAGTAATAAAAACTAAACCAATGATTTGATTTTAGGATTTTTGAATGGATGTAATTCAATGAATAAAAATAACACC
Source organism: Magnolia kwangsiensis (assembly GCA_037074715.1). Lineage (NCBI taxonomy): Eukaryota > Viridiplantae > Streptophyta > Magnoliopsida > Magnoliales > Magnoliaceae > Magnolia > Magnolia kwangsiensis. The sequence goes on along the minus strand of CM073576.1, from coordinate 139,188,822 downwards.
CAAGCTTCAAAGTTTCACACATAGGTTAATGTTCCAAAATCATTATGACTTGGATAACACAACTAGGATCTGAGCACTATGGTCAGCCTAATCAAAAAATAAAACAGTTTAAATATCTTAATAAATGATATAAAATATTAAAAAATAATGGATCTGCATCATTGACATATATTCTCAAGCGCCAGTGATTCTAAGTATTCAATATCTATAGGATAATGAATATCAAAGAAATATAACAGGTTGAGAACCTCTCCTATCTAGGAAATCTGATTGATCTAGGGTAAGTCTATCCATCAATGTGAATCTCATATGATGGAAACATATGGATCTACAAGAGGATCAAAAATAAAACCTAAATAATAGATAACATGCATATACCATTCTTCTCATCATTAAAACAATCAATCATCATAATCTTAAAGAAATATTAAACTCATGTACTTCCCTTCTAGCTTGGGCTAGAAAGAACTTAGAAAAACATAATTAAATCGTAGAAATAAAAAGCGACAAGAAAGAAAAAATCTAAAATAAAAAAAATAACTTATAAAGCTTTAATAAAATAAAAAAACTCTTTAAAAATTCTAAATTTTACTTTTGGATGCCTTGAATGATCTTTTGGAATGCCCTAGGAGGCTTATTTATAAGTAGGGAACTCCAATTTTCGCACAAAGTTGAAAACCCAAGAAATCGGCTCAAATATACGTATTTTTTCAAAATAGACTTCTCGCTGCATAGTTCGTTTAAAACAGATTTTCTGCTGCGCAGTTTTCCAAAATAAACTTCACAGCTTCAAAATACACTTTTTCAGGATGATTTTAAGATTCTTCACTTCAAATCTTCGATTCTCTTCATTCGTCACTTGGTTTTCTTGGATCTTTAGCATGTGAATTATTCAATCTTGGTCTCCTAAGATCCATCCTTTTCCTTGGTAAATCTTGAGCATCAAATTCATGCTTTTTAGCACCCTTTTTCAATCCAAGCACTTAATTTTACCTTGCAACACATGCATGAGTAAAATAGAATATTAAGATGATTTATGTTCATAAAACCAAGAGATAAATGAAAAAATTTATACAATATTTGAGTCACAACATGAAGCTAAAATCCCTTAGGAAAAGAAAGCATGAAGGAAGAAAAGAAAGAAAAGAATTTAAGAAAAAGGAATAAGAAACTGTTGAAGCCTTCCCCTGTCTCTCTTTCTCTCTTCCACGTCCAAGCCCCAGCAACTGATGGATCCCTCTCACATTCTCTCTCTCCCTTTTATAAGAGCAGGAAGGCGGTGTGAGCTGCATGCATAGCAGTTACGCATCCGAAAATAAATTACGTAAATCTCTTACGCTGATGTACTGGTGGGATCCACTCCTTCCGGTGTTGATGAAATTCACTCCGTCCACTGCATTCACCTCGAAAAACCGGGTGAGAATCACTATTTTCAGATCAACTACGGTGTGGTCCACGGATGTTTTCGTTACACCGTCAATCCGACTTTCGAACGGCTGAGATCCCATATTCTTGAATTCTGCAAATTCCGTCAACTAGGCCTTAATAAGCTGGGCCGTGGGAACCTAATGGATGGTCCAAATCCAACCATTAATTCCTGATGGTGACCTACAACATTTTTCCGCAAGCTTTATTTCACAACAGAGCTTACGCAAAGGCGCTGTGATGCTCGGTGGACCAAGAATCAGTGTCAGACGGGAAATCCACCCCGTCCATTAAATTACTGGCAAAAAATCAGTCAAGAATGAATGGTTTTAGAGTGTTTTTTACGTGGTCGACTAACATTTTGCTTCCATCGTCCATCTTATGTTTGAACGTTGATCTACCTGTCTATACTGCATGAGACAAAAAGGAAAGCTAGGGTGGGGTTATTCCCACCCTCAGGATAGTATGGATGGTTCGGATCATCCAATTGGATGATGGGTGGGACCCACTAAGGTCGAACGATGGTGGCAGCATTGGACGCTATCACATGGAGAGGACGGGTCGGGTTAAAGGTAGTCGAAACTGCCTTGATGTTTTGGTGCGGCGCGGGAGTGCAACGCACTATGCACTCTCTCACGAAATAGGTGGGGTCCACTACGATGTATATCTGAAATCCGTTCCGTCCATTCTTTTCCTCATCCCCTTTAACATGTTGAGACCAAGATTGAAGCATATCCAGATAGCAGGTGGTCCCCAAAATCAATGGTTTGTGAGCTGATCTGTCCGTTGGGCCACTTCTATAGGGATCGAATGGATGAAATTCGACATGTACGGTTAAGATATGGTCCTCAGGCCACTTGAGCTTCAATTTCTCAGTTTTATTAGATTTCTGTCATGTATATCCATTGATCTTAGTCCCCTGGGGTCTGTCCCTTGCCTTTGCATCATCGGAGCATTAATTCCATGCTTTTAGTACCATTTTCTAGTCCAGGCTCCTAAAGTCACCTTGCAGCACAAACACGATTAAATCGGACCGTTAGACAGTACAATGTACGTAAATCCAGGCAATAACTGGGGTATGATATGCAATATTCGACCATCAACATTGAATGCAGCAGAAGATTCAGCTATTGACATGTGGCATAGGCGTTTAGGCCACAGAGTGAAAAATGGCTTCAACTACTAGCAAAGAAGCAGCTCCTTCCTGACATGACAGGTATACCTCTCAAAACCTGTATTAATTGTTTATCAGGGAAACAGTATAGTATTTCATTTATTAAATCTGTTTCTCATGTTAATAAAGTACATGCATCATATTTGGTTTATTCTAATATTTATGGTCCTATGAGGACAAGAACCTTGGGTAGGGGCATTGTATTTTGTCACTTTCATAGATGATGTATCTAGGAGGGTTTGGGTTTATGCTTTGAAATTAAAGGACGAGGTCTTTAGTGTGTTTAAATTATTTCATGCTATGGTCGAGAGAGATATAGGAAAATCATTGAAGTGCATTCGCACTAATAATGGTGGTGAATACATCAGTGACTTTTATGAGTATTGTAAGTCTCTGGGTATACGGCATGAACAGACGGCTTTCAAGACCCCCCAGCATAATAGTGTAGTTGAGTAAATGAATCGTATCATTATAAAGAGAATCAAATGCATGTTATCTCATGCGAAGTTGCCCATGATGTTCTGGGAAGCAGTAATGCACACAGCAGTGTATTTGATAAACAGGTCTCCATTAGCCCCGTTGAATAGAGAAGTACCTGAGAAGGTGTGGACTGGACAGGATCCATCGTACAGTCATCTCGGGGTGTTTGGATGTAAGGCATTCGTTCACGTACTAAAGGACGAGAGGTCCAAGCTTGATATGAAGATCAGGTAGTGTGTGTTCTTGAGGTACAGTGATAAAAAGTTCAATTACAGATTGTAGGATCCGACCGAGAAGAAACTCGTCAGTAGCAGAGATATGGTATTCTTTGAAGATCAATGTATAGAAGACATTTGTAAGCCAGAGAAGAACCAGCTTAGTTCAGGTAAGCTAAAGTATATGGATTTGATTATTTCTCCTGTGGTGTCGGATGACGGGGGAGTACAGTAAGGTACAAAGGACAAACGAGTTCCTATAGAAGATGGACCAGGGGAGCAGCCCCCACTTGATCCACCTGTTGAGCCACAGGTGAGGAGGTCATCTAGGGACAGACAGCCGTCTAAGAGGTACTCGCCACATGAGTACATTATGCTCACTGATGGGGAGAGACAGAAGATTATTCTGAGGCCCTAGCCGATAAGCATAAGGGGGAGTGGTTAAAAGCTATGCAAGAGGAGATGGAATCCTTGCATAAGAACTATACCTATAATATAGTAAAACTGCCTAATGGAAAGAAAGCTCTGAGCAATAAGTAAGTGTTCAGAAAGAAGATTAAGCAAAAGAATTCACAAATGAGGTTCAAGGTCAGACTTGTGGTGAAAGGGTTTGGTTAGAGGAAAGGCATAGATTTCGAGGTGATATTCTTATCAGTGTTGAAGATAACATCCATACGGGTGTTGCTTGGGTTCGTGGCTAGCATGGACCTGAAGATAGAGCAGTTAAATGTTAAAACTGACTTTCTCTATGGTGACCTAGAAGAAGAGATCTACATGCACCAACCAGAGGGGTTCAAAGTCAAGGACAGAGAGCATATGGGGTATAAGCTGAGGAAGATCTTTTATGGGCTGAAATAAGCTCCAAGGCAATGGTACAAGAAGTTTGACTCATTCATGTTAAAACATAGGTATGACAGAATGGAGTTGGACCACTGTGTATTCACGCGTAAGTTCTCAGATGGTGATTTCTTAGCTCTGCTGTTATACATTGATTACATGCTCATCATGAAAAAAGACATCAAGAAGATCAATAGGCTGAAACAGGAGTTAGGCAAGTTGTTTGCGATGAAAGACTTAGGCCCAGCTAAACAGATCCAAGGAATGGAGATAACTCATAATAGAAGCAGCAGGAAGCTTTGTCTATCACAAGAGTGGTATATTGAGAAAGTCCTAAAGCAGTTCAATATGAATGCAGCGAAGTCGGTCAGTACTCCACTTGATGGTTACTTCAAATTGAGAAACAGGCAATGTCCTAAGACAATGGCAGAGGTGGATGAGATGCAAAAGATACTCTACGCGTAAGCAGTAGGAAGTTTAATGTATGCTATAGTGTGTATGTGCCCAGACATAGTATATGCGGTTGGTGTTGTCAACCGATATCTTGCCAATCCTGGCAAAGATCATTGGGTAGCGGTGAAATGGATACTGCGGTATCTAAGAGGCTCACCCAAGTTGAGCCTTTACTATTGTGATGAAAAACTTGTGTTAGAGGGCTACACAAATGCAGATATGGCAGGTGACATAGACCCCAGGAAGTCTACATTGGGGTTCATGTTCACGTTTGCAGGGTGAGCGGTCTCTTAGTAGAATAAGCTATAGAAGGTCGTAGCATTATCGACGACAGAGGCCGAGTACATTGTAGTTACAGAGGCATGTAAAGAAATGTTTTAGATGAAGAGGTTCTTACAAGAACTTAGTCTGAAGCAGGAGCAGCACGTGATCTATTGCGATAGTCAAAGTGTCATATACTTGAACAAAAATCCAAGTCAACACTCCTAGTCGAAGCACATATAAATTCAGTATCACTGGATCAGGGATACTTTGGACCAGAAGGTGTTACAGCTTGAGAAGGTCCACATGGACGGTAATGGGTTAAACATAATGACTAAGGCATTACTCAAGGGCAAGTTTGAAGTTTGTAAAAACCTAGCTGACTTAAAGAAGGTAAATTCTCTTGAGTCGAAAAGGGGGAGATTCGATGGGGTTTTTCTCCTCATTTTAGAGGAGGGGAAGTGTATCCTATTGAACTACGAATGTTTTACGGCGTTACCCGACCAATCGAGTGGGCTGCTCGACTGGTCGAGGGTTCGCTCGACTCAAAGTCCAGCGAGCAACTGGTTTTGGAAGTGTATGGTACTCAACCAATCGAGGAGTCTGCTCGACTGGTCGAGGGTCCGCTCGGCCGGTCGAGGACACTGCTCGACCAGTTGAGGTTACGTAAATTCATGTCCAGATCTTGTGTGAACTGTGTAAATATGAGGTGGTTTTCAAAAATGTGCGGAAGCAAGTTGCTTAAACTATAAATATGGGTCCCTAGGGCTTTTCTAAGGCATTGAAAATGCTTTCTAAAGCTATTGTGTTAAGGGTTTTCTTGACGTCCAAGGTGAGAGAGAGAGAGAAGAGAGAAGAGAGAGGAAGCTTGTAGAAGGGAGATTCTACTCATAGAGGTGATCTACTTCGTAGTTGACGTCTCAGCGCTTTTATATCCTCGTGATCGGTGAGATCTCTCCATTTTCTTTTATTCTCTTATTGTTTATCCACTCCTATGGGAGTAAAGAAGGTTTGATCCAAGCGGTGTGTACTTACGTTCTACTTCATTATAGATTGTTGATCTAGACAAGGTCTCGTGGTTTTTACCTTTTTGAGGGTTTTCCACGTAAAAATTCCTTGTGTCCTGTGGTTTGAGCTTTAATTTATTTCATTACTTTATTATCCCATAATTCTTATGTTTTTTGGGAAGCTGGATCCTAAGGTTTTGTACAAAGGCCCCCAACACAATCTTTGAAGTTTTTAGTGGTAGGAATTCAATCATAATTATTCCCGTGGAAACAAGGCCAAATGTGAGAAATTAACAGATTTCAAACATTTCAAATGTTTGTTAACATATAAGTCATTTCAGATTCAATACTTCATTTTCAGACTTCAGATACAAATTTCATATTAGATTTCATATTCAGGCTTTAGAGTTCAGATTAAACAAATAGACCCTTACTTTATCCTTAAGTTATACAGTTATCATTGGAAGAAGATTTTTATTTAATATTGATTTTTCTTCATATAAGTTTTCACGTTCTGTCCCGCAAACCTTTAGCAATGGAATTTGATCAGATACATTTGAACAAAATCGAAAAAAAAAAAAAAAAAAAAGGATCCATCATAACTAACTATTTTTTAACAATGCCTCATCTTTCAGATTTAAGGACTTTTATTCTTTTTTATTTCCTTATTTCTTCTAAAAATGATCTTGAAGATTGTCTAATGCTTACTCTCATTTACACAGTAGTGATATTCTTTGTTTCTCTCTTTCCTTCTCTTGCAGTTGCAAGGCCTTCTTTTACCAAACATTGCCTTTATCTTCAGTTTCCATAAAAAGTAATTGGATCTATCGAACTTCGATACCTCGTATTTGATAAAAATCGATTTAATCATCCAAAACACAATTACAATATGAACATCAATGCACCTTTAACTCTAATATCAATTATTGCAAAAACACTTACACACAATTGATGCAAGCAATACAAAATTATAAAAGAAAAATAGAATTATATGGTTTAATAATATACTTACATACACAGAACTTTTCACTTTACTAAAACAACAGAAATTATATAGAGAGAGAGGGGGAGAGAGGAATGGTCTCTACCGGAGGATACCTTCCTGCGGTTTAATACCTGCCGCAATGGGGACGGGATTTCCTAGGAAAGCCTTTTGCAAAGTTATTGCACAAGTACAGGATGTGGAACCCACCGTTATGTTTGTGAGAAATCTACTCCATCCATCTGTTTATTGAGCTCATTTCATGAGATACAACAAAAAATCAGGAGTATTCAAAACTCAAGTGGGTCACATTAGAGGAAATAGTGCGTTTTCAACGAACACTATTGAAACATTCTACTGGCCATAAAAGTATTGTTTCAGCCTAAATTTATCATGTTTTTACTTCATCCAAGTGGGACTAACCTTATAAGCGGTTTCGATGACATATAAACATCAAGGTGGAGCCCATAAAGGTTTCAACGGTAAGAATTTCTTTCCCCAATTTTCCATCTCGTGAGACCCACATGAGTTTTTAATTCCCCTGATTTTTTGTTGTATGTCACGAAATGAGCTTACCAAATGGATGGGCGGAGTGGATTTCTCACAAACATAGAGGTAGGTCCCACCCACCATCCTTGTGCAGGACCTCAGCGTCCCCGCAAGATGCCAATGTGCGAAAGCGGATTCGCTACTGACAGCGAGACTGCTGCCGAAGTTACATCATCAAATTCACCATGATGGATGTTTTGTATCTACACCGTCCATCTATCTGGAGAGATCATTTTAAGATAATATTTAAAAATGAGTCACATCCAAAGCTCCAGTAGAACCCACCACAGAAAACAGTGGGGAGAGTGACGAGACCATTAAAAATTTTTAAAGGCCACAAAAGTTTTCAATCAAGCTTATATTTTGCATTTTCCCTTCTTTTTAATGTCTTTGTTAACATTTGAACAGGTTGGATTTTAAAAATTTTCAACGTGGGCATCAATCTTTAGATACTATAATTGTATTTTCCAGATGGTGGGCCTTAGACAGGTTTTAATGTCGTCCGTCCATCCACGTGGAGAGATCAAGCTCATATTTGTATTTTCCAGATGTAGATACTCCAATGATGTGGCCCCACCAAGAGGATACGGAGGTGGAGTGCACAAGGGGAGGCAGATTATATATGAGACTCGCTATGGAAGTGACATCACCAAGTTATGTGGACCCCACTATGATGTATGTGTTGTATCCACAGCATCCATACATTCGGAGATATCATTTTAAGCCATGAGCTAGAGAACGAGGCAGATCCAAAGCTTTAGTGGACCCCACCAAAGAAAACAATGGGAAAATTGATGCCCACCATTGAAACCTTTCTAAGGCCCACCGTTATGTTTCTTCGAAATCCAACCTGGTCAAGAGTTAACAAAGACATTAAAGAAGGGAAAATACAAATATAAGCTTGATCGAAAACTTTTGTGGCCTTTAGAAGTTTTTAACGATGGAATCACTCTCTCGACTGTTTTCTGTGGTGGGGTCCACTGGAGCTTTGGATGTGATTCATTCTTTGCATATTTTTCTAAAATGATCTCTCCAGATAGATGGATGGTGTGGATGCAAAACATATTTCATGGCGGGGCCGCGCAAGAATGGTAGGTGGGACCCACTACTATGTTTGTGAGAAATCCACTCCGTCCATCCATTTTGCGAGCTCATTTTATGACATGTGATAAAAAATCGGAAGAACTAAAAACTCAAGTGGGTCTCACTAGATGGAAAATTGGGGAAAGAAATTCCTACGGTTAACACCTTTCTGGGCTCCGCCTTGATGTTTATATGTCATCCAAACCGCTTATAAGGTTATTCCCACTTGGATGAAGTAAAAAACCAATAAATTTAGGCTGATACGATACTTTTATGACCAATAGATTGTTTCAACTGTGCTCATTGAAAATCCACTATTTCCTCTAGTGTGACTCACTTGAGTTTTGAGTCCTTATTTTTTGTCGCATGTCATGAAATAAGCTAGAAAAACGGATGAATGAGGTGGATTTCTTACAAACATAGCACCTACCAACCTTGCACAAAAACTTCCTGCGGAAGGCTTTAGGAATCACGTTCCCATTGTAGTAGGAATTGGAATGGGATGGTTCACAGAAAACTATTTATATATATATATATATATATATATATATATATATGGATGTATAATTCTAAAAAATCTGAACGTTCACATAAAGCGAAACCTTATGAAAACATTAGAACCAATTTTTATTTTGAACCAAAACTTTGGTAGGCAATAAAAATGCAAATAGTTAATTTCTTTGATTTGAATTTCTCTTCACAATAACTCATTAGAATCTTAGATAAAGTGAAAATTCACCCCTTAGGGCTGTTTGGCCCGACCTAGGATGGGATTTAAAAAACATAATTATTACCGATGGTAGGGATTGTTCCATGTTACCACAGGATAAGCTTAATTCCCTACTTTATTTGTAATATAGTGGTACATTGATAGGATATATCTACCATCATTTGAAACTATTGAGAATAATATATGTGTCATGTCTAAAGCATTCATTTGTTTTGTAATCTTATTTTATGTCATGGGCTTAAAAATGAGACAAATCCAAAACTTAAGTGGCTACAAAGAAGTTTTCAATGGTAAGTATTCAATCCCTATTGCTTTCTATGGTGGGGTCCACTTGAGCTTTAGATCTACCTGATTTTTTGGCCCATGCTCTAAAATGATTTCGAAAAATGGGTGAACAGTGTGGATATAGCCCACTCATCATAGTGGAACCTACACAACTTGCTAACATTGAGTGCAATTGGCACGGGATCCAATAGGATTCCATCTAACCTGCTTCCAAGCTCTTCCACTCTTCCCGAAGATGGAGTGGAATTGGCACCGGACCGGATGCAATTCCATCCCACCTAGGCTCATCTATTCCAGCCGGACAAACAGGCCCTTAAAGTTTCATGGGATCCTGCGTCTTATGGACATTTCGGATTTGACACTCATGACATGTGTGAGCACGTGTATATAGGTGTATTGGAGAGCATGCCTCTATATATGTGTATATATAATTTACTTCTCTCTTATTTTTCTACTTATAAGAACTCTTGTATTAATATCAAGGTTTACCTTAAAGAATACAATTCTCTATTCATGCTCTTTTTATGTAAATAACACCACCGGACGTGAAACGTAATGAAATTAGGTTCACATGATCATACATCAGTATGTATGTCGGTAAGCACATATACAGGAGTGACATCTCCTGTTGAGAGACGTTTCTTCAACCGCCTTCAGACTGGAGACGTCATTGCTTCCGCCACCTTAACAGATGTTGATTTGATCAGGTTCATGTTCCAACGATCTAAACTGCTTATATGATTCAACGTTAATAAGTACAGGTTTGAACCGTCTTCTAAGCCGTTGTTTTGTGGGCCATTTAGGATCTCCAAGTCCTGGAAACATTGATGGCGGTCATCATCATCATCTGTGCATCCCTCGAGGTATCAACGGTTTGGATCCCCAGACATGATCCATCTTCATGATAAAATCAAACATTTATCTCTCCTTAGATCTGATGCAATGATTTCGAATACAAGCAAAATCATGCCTGTATTATCCGATCGAGTATTCACATGATCCTCGATCCCAAGATATCCACCGGATAAGGTTTCTGTTTATGCTAGAGGAGCCATGTCCTCGTGATCTGGACCACTCGTCTTAAGCGGTTTATTGGAACCCAAGTAAATGAGTCCACCATGTGTAAAATCCATTCCGTCTATCAAGCTTTATTTTCCATGATAGGCCCTAAGCTGAAAAATCAGTCAAATCCACAACTCAAATGGGCCACACCACATGGAATAATAAAGATAAGATGTCAACCATAGATTTGTGGGCGGGGCGTATATATCTCGTCAAATCAGTCACTCAGGTGCAGTTCATCAAGATGAAGAGAAGATATACACATCAGCCTTACAGAAAACTAAGGCTACGTGAATTTAGTAGTTTTGAGAGTAATTTTTCATTATTGCCATTGTTGTGGCCCATATAAATTTTTTAATAAACTTATAATTTCTGTACGTACGTTTGAAATGATATTTCTCACCTGATGAACGGAGTGGATTTTACATATACAATACGGTGGACCCTAGAGAGCCTGGGCCGATTTATCAGTTGAATGTTTACTCTCACTGTATTTCTCTTCTCAACCGTTCATTTTTCAAGTCACAAATTAAATGGTTAAGATCAGCCCAACATACCCAAATGATCTGGATCACTGAAAGTGGGCCCTACTTGTAAGAACTGAAAAAAAAAAAAAAAAAAAAGAGTAAATCCTTGGGCCGAGGACCATATAATTCCTCATTTCTAGAATCAAACCGTATTTCGGTGCGGCAAGAAAACGCCGGAAAACGACCTTTTTATTTTTATTTTTATTTTTACAGTGCTTTCTTTTAAACCTCTCACAGCACCTCCAACGCGCAGCGGCTTGTATATTAATATATCAGAAATGTTCAAACACAACTGTTGTATGTGAACTTTCCAGTACAATATTCCCCACCGACGTGTTGATTTTGTAGAACATCTGAACCATGAAAAAGGTGGGACATAGCATACGGATTTACTGGGACGAAAATCAGGATGGTCCACTCATAAAGCAGGCCACACCATCTAAATCAATATACAAACGATGGTTTGACTCCATGTATAGGTGGATTTCATTTAGTGGCACCAGAGATGTCTGTGGTAGCTGGAGTTGTGGAGAGCGCTGTTATGTATATGTTTTATTTTCAAGCCGACCATCTGTTTTGCCAGCTCTTTTTAGTACATGAGTCAAAAATTGAAGTAGTCCAAAGTTCAAATGGAGCAAACCAAAGTGCCACCCACACCTTCCCAGGGCCCACCATGATGTTTTATTGCCAAGGAAAAGGCCTAATCCAAAACTTTTGTAGTCAGTCCAGGAAGTTTTTAATGGCCGTTGTGGTTTTGGTCCACTTGAGCTTTGGATTTGCTTCATTTTTTGGCTCATGTCCTAAAGCAAGCTGATAAAATGGATGGACGATGGTGATATATAACAGTGGACCCCACATTTGCTTACTACTAGGGATATCCAGGGAGAGTACGTACGGGATTGCGTTCAGCAAAAGTTATTAAATCGTGGCTACTCAACCATTGGACATGTAGTATGCATGTCATGGAGATCGTTCAAATTGTGGGCCCCATTGGGGAACCGAGGATCAATCTGATCAGAACATCCTAGCCGTCTGATTGGCGGCCACAGAACGGACGGTTGAAGGAAAATAGCCCGGGCATAATTAGATGGTTAAAGCTGTTCAGGCAGTGTGATTATCGGCCACGTTCCATCTTGTGTGCGGCCCACGATTTGGTCGATCATGTCCATGTGTGATGGATGGCTGCTACCAACGAATGGAACCCTTCTTGTGCGAGTCGCTTGCCGTATATCATATGTCTCTACTCTCTAATTGAAGCCCATATTCCTCCATGTTAGGATGATCTCGACTGTCCATCTTGTGGGTACCGCCAGTAGATGGGCCACGGTCATAATATCAAGATGGCCACACATCTTACACCTCACATTAGCCAATAAAATGTGGACCAACTTTAGTTTAAACCGTCCATTGAAGGCCAAGAACCAGACTGTCAACTGTAGCCAAAGAGCACAAATTTCCTACACTAACCTATCCAAAGCATCTCCCACCAGATGGACGGTTCAGATCTTCGTAAAATGAATCCAGGTTGGCCCACTCGATCAATAAATGCTCAATTGACACTCATAATAAAATACTTACGCACACCTATCTTGCTCTCAAAAAAAAAAACATACACCTTCTTCCTGTCTCTCCCTTTATATACTTTTCTTGCATTATCAAACACCCAAGGACTCACAGAGAGAGAGGTTTTCCTCGAACAGTAGTTCTTGGAAAGCAGAGAGATCTTGGAAAGGATGAATTTCATGGAACCCACTTTCCATTTCCAGCAAGGAGAAGAGCTGTGTTTTCAAACCTCCATTCCCCACCAGCAGCAGCAGCAGATTCTCCAAGACATGTTCATCCATGGTCCTCCAGGGGCCGTCATCGATGACCACCAGAATCAATCCTTCAAGCTCCACACAGTCCAGCGAAGGAAGCCTGTTGCACTACCTGCCGGGGTGGCTCCTGCTGCGGGTGCTGATGTCGATGACGATAGCCGCAGCAGCAAGAAGAAGAAGATCGTCCATCGAGACGTTGAGAGGCAGCGCAGGCATGAGATGGCGATGCTCTATGCTTCTCTTCGTTCGCTCCTCCCTCTTGAATACCTCAAGGCAACAAAACCATGCAAACCTTTCCTTAATTCCTCTTCTTCTCTTCCCCTTCCATCTCTTATGTGTTCTTTTAGATGATAGAGATTGAGAATTTTCTTCAAAGATAATAGGAAATCAGGATCATTCATCAGGTGGGGCCCACTGTGTTTAGGCCTTGGCCCAAAATTTTGGCCCATCGAATCATCGTAGAAAATTTCGTTATCAATTTCCCCTAACCACCCATTTTCCTCACAGAAGCGGCCCACCATATGAGTGGACTAGCTTGAATTTTGGGCTGGGGCATGTTTTGTGTGGGCCCCAGGTCATGAACTGCTCATGGATATCAAGCATGTAGGACTAGCAGGGATTTTAAGAGGCTTTTATCGATGTTGTAGGGAAGGCGATCGATCTCTGACCACATGAACGAGGCGGCCAATTACATAAGGCACCAGCAGAAGAAGATCAAGGAGCTGACGGAGAAGCGAGACGGGCTGAGAAGGGTGGCATTGTCATCGTCCAGTTCGAGTTTGCTCCATGGGAAAGGAAGTTCGACTTCCCCTTGTGTGGTGGTCCGGCCTTGTTGGGCTGGAGTGGAAGTGGTCATTAGCAGTGGGCCATGTGATGGAGCGCCACTGCCGAAGGTACTCGCCGTGTTAGTTGGTGAAGGCCTTGATGTTGTTAGCTGTGTTTCAACTAATGTCGAGGACGGGTTGATTCACACCATCCAGTGTGAGGTATGATTTTATTTATTTATTTTTCAGTTGGCTGTGTGCTTGGAGTGTAAGTTTGGTGAGGGTTTTGATTTTTCAGTTCTATTCGGGAAATTTTTGTGGTTAGGTTGGCGATTTAAGAGAGGCTGATTTATGTGGTGTGGAGCAGAAATTGGCGGATTTGATTGGGCCTGGTTTGGATTCAAGGTAATTTTCTTCCTCAAATTGTTTTTTAGGATTAGGGTTAGGGTTCTCTCTCTCTCTCTCTCTCTCTCTCTCTCTCTCTCTCTCTCTCTCTCTCTCTCTCTCAATATACGAGCTTAAATTTTCCAAGGGTTAGGGTTAGGGTTTTCAAGTTACAAGCTTAAAATTTCCAAGGGTTAGGGTTAGGGTTTTCTAGTTACAAGCTTAAAATTTCCAAGGGTTATGATTAGGGTTTTCTTGTTGATAAACGGTTTTCTTGTTGATAAACAATACTCTCTCTCTCTCTCTCTCTCTCTCTCTCTCTCTCTCTCTCTCTCTCTCTCTCTCTCTCTCTCTCTACAAGCTTAAAATTTCTAAGGATTAGAGCTTTTTGTCTACCACTCAACTCCTTGCTTCTAAATTCATGGACACCTTTAGATAATGCTGTTTGAACGAGAGAGAGAGAGAGAGAGAGAGAGAGAGAGAGAGAGAGAGAGAGAGAGTTTGTGGTCGATGGGTATACATCTGTCTGGAGAGAGAGAGAGTTTGTGGTCGATGGGTATACATCTGTCTGGAACTCTGTTTAGTGCATGCACCTTCTTATCAATTCTTCGCTGTGTGTAATTAACATCTTTAATTTCTTCAAGTTTTGTTATTAAAAAAACACAGCTTTCAAAGCAACCTTATATAGTCTGGATTAAGCATAAAATAGCTATTTTAAGGATTTTCTTTATTAGGTTAGTATTTTTTTAATGAAGTTTTCGTCTTTATGGGTTCCATCAGGTATCAAACATGTATTTCCACAGGTATGCTTATTGGTATTGGTACACCTTAGATTGCGTTTGGATGGACTATTGAAATAAATTGCAATATTTAGTTCATAGAGAGGTAATGATCAATTGATAATTAGCTTCATTAGTAGTGATAATTTCCTTGGTGACAAATCTCATTCTCGGCAATTTCTTAGCATGCTAATTTCTGGGGAGATTTTTGTAGTTTGTCATTTTCCACCATATTATGAGGAAATTTCTTACTAAAACTATTAAAAATATTTATTGTAATTTAATAATTGTAAATATATGGTTATAGAATGAATTATTTTAACTTCTAGGTGGTTTTTTTAAAAAAAAAATGTGAACTGTGGTTTTAGTTAAAAATGCTATAATTCACAATAAAATGGGGAGAGATGAAAAAACTATAGAGATCAAAATATCATGATATTATCACAGTAATATGATTTGCTCATTTTTCCACATTTCTTTAAAAAACTCTCAAATCAAGGTTAATTAGAAGACCATCCATATTCCTACATTGTTCCATCAACCATAAGTTGTTCACCTTGGAGATCCGATGTGGTTATAAACCACCAGGCGTGAGAGGCACTCGGTCCTTCAAATTTTCAAGGGTCATCGGGGGTGTATTGGACACCACGCGACGTGCAGTAGTCATCCAACTATTAAACCCCACCTTTGATTGAGCTGTCCAGGGTGGGTAGGTTGTTAAATATAAAAGATACCTCTTCTCAAAGCTTATGCCGACGTATCTAGACTACCTAATGTTTCCATTAGCCACCATGTCCTAGTCCAAGAATTTTAACCCAATTCCATTTTGAAGTTCATTTGGTGCACGCTCTCTTACAGGCTTTTCCTGTCTCTTAGGATCTACTTAACTTATGTTCAAGTTTCGTTTGCATAGAATCATTTGCCTCTTCAACCTTTAAAATTCTCATTTGAATATTTGTTACTACCACTAAGATCTGCACCGATGGCCGCTCCACCCTAGCTCATGCCAAAGGTTTTGCAGCAGCCACCACCGCACTCTCCTACTTATCATGACATGTCAATCGCCCCAATAGCTGTGTACGGGTCGCGCGTTATAGCGTCATCCATTTTCAAAGCTAGTTGATTCAGCAGATGAGTTGTTACAAACTCCCTAGCAGATTCTGATTTTCATGACCACCGCCCTAGTGTCTTAATAGACCAACACATTTTTGTGAGTTCTAGATTTGCATGCAATTTGACATTGTAACCCACGATCTCTCTATTCATTTTTTAAGAGCTTTCTTGCAACTTTATATATATAGTAAAATTAGAATTTTACTGTGCAATCTATTTTCAAAATAAAAATTTATTTATTTTTAGAATAAGGAAATAAGCTACATAGAGATGCCTAACGCCCCCAAGAGTTTTTATTTTTTTAGTTATCCACCATCCATGATGAGCCCATCTTACGAACGTTTTGTATCATTGAAAGATCGCACCGTATCCAAATGCAGAGTCTCGCAGTATCCTAAAGCAAAACTTTGCTAAGCCCACACTTGTGTATTAAAAAACCCGCAATTGCGTATAAGTCAACTAATGCACACGCCCCTTTTTGTACCAGGGGTGGCCCGAAGTTCTGGGTAGATGTACAGTCCCTTTATGGAAATGAAATCTCCTTTCCCCCCCTCAAAAAAAAAAAAAAAAAAAAAACACTAATGCACACGCCACCGCATATGCTAGCATGGTGGACAGGTGTGATATCCAAGCCATCTATCAGAAGGGTACACTATGTCGATTCCCAATCCAAAGAATCAGATCAGTCCGCTAATCAGGAGAGCCATAATTAATTGCACAAATGTACGGTGCAAATATCAGATGTAGTTTTCTACCACATCGACTCATTTCAAATACCATGGCTCACCTATTAAATGGACCACCTTTTATCTTTGGGCAGTATCATCTACAAAGTGAGTTCCACCTGATGGAAGGCTTGGATACTTCACGTGTCTGCCATGCTGGTACATGTGGTGGCATGTGAACTTAGCAAAGCTCTATTGTAGCAATAGCTTGGGATGTGTTATAACAAAGCTTGTAATACAATTGCAATTTGGAGACTATTTCTTGGATATGAAATGCTAGGGGAGGCGATTGCAATTGTGGTGCATCCAAACGGAGCCTCTACGAGACAATCAAATGAAACTTGCTATAGTCTCAGCCACTCAGCCTCCTAACGTACAAGAAACAATAACCGAAAGGAATGCTAATACGCAGGTGATTTTTCTTTTCTTTTCCTTTCTTTTTTTTTAATTAATATGCAGGTGGTTGTATGAAAGTTCTATAAATTTCCCTGCACATGCACGTGAAATGCATGTAGGTCGGGATTGTTGTTCTAGTGGACCACCACCTACGTAGTCTATGCCCCAAAATCAAGAGGGTTGGATTGTGGTAGTCACAATATCAATGGCCAGATAAAAGGAACAGCCAGCGAAGAGATCTTCAATCAAAAATCATAAAATGGGTGGAACATGATTGTCCAATCACTCCTATTTTTTTGGCATCAGCCCATTCATGATGTGGTCCACCTGATCAATGTCTCCAATCACTCCTATGTTTTGCATTAGTCCATTTACGATGTGGTCCACCAGATCAATGTCTCTAATCACTCCTATTTTTCGGCATAAACCTGTTCATGACGTGGTCCACCAGATCAATGTCTCCAATCACTCCTATTTTTCGGCATAAGCCCGCTCATGACGTGGTCCACCAGATCAATGTCTCCAATGACTCCCATCTTTTGGCATAAGCCCATTTATGATGTGGTCCACCAGATCAATGTCTCCAATCACTCCTATTTTTCGGTGTAAGCCTATTCACGA
Source organism: Magnolia kwangsiensis (assembly GCA_037074715.1). Lineage (NCBI taxonomy): Eukaryota > Viridiplantae > Streptophyta > Magnoliopsida > Magnoliales > Magnoliaceae > Magnolia > Magnolia kwangsiensis. The sequence continues at coordinate 139,171,153 of CM073576.1, read as the reverse complement.
TGTGGTCCACCTGATCAATGTCTCCAATCACTCCTATTTTTTGCATAAGCCAATTCCCGAAATGGTCCAGACCAATGTCTCCAATGACTCCTATCTTTTTGGCATAAGCCATTCACGATGTGGTCCACCAGATAAATGTCTCCAATCACTCCTACTTTTTGGCATAAGCCCATTCACGATGTGGCCCACCAGATCAACGGCCCCCATCAGAAACTGTTTGTCACATGTAGCGGGAAGAGAGAACTGCATGCAACTTTCATGTGGGGATTTGCATATATACTAGTATTCCTCTTTCCCTGATCATAGTTATATGGGTGCTGGTGAAATATGTCACGCAACTAGTTGTAGATGAAAAGTTCAAGCAACTAGTGTGTGAGATCCACCGTGTTGTGTGGACGGCACACACTCCAACCATGGTGGGTGAGGCGGTCTCCACACGCATGTATGAATCTTTGTATATGTATACAAGCGTAGTGCCAGAATCCCACCTTCTTGTAGACGTTAGCAATGTTTCCAAAGCTTTTAATCGATGCGTGGAAGGGCTAAACATGAGTTAGAGAGTATTGGTTAATAACTGTGGTTGCGCAAATCATGGTGTAAAAAATTCATGTTAATCGGATGATTCTAACCGTCTAATCAATAGCATGAAAATGGAGACTCAAGATTGAGTGAAGAAACAAAATGGGTCATGTCGTCATCTTGAAATATCCATTCGATTGTCACGCCACCACGGATTGCAAATGATTTTAGAAGCACTTTGGTTCGATGATGCTAACCATCCCATTCATGTCTCTAAAAATAACAGACTTTTGTAAGAAATGGCCCACTTTAAAAAGATTAGAATCATCAACCGGTTTGATCTTTTGCACCATGGCTTGCTACTAGCGGTATGAAAGATGAACAGTTTGCTGGGCGTAAGTACCTCTGAATGTGCGCGGAAGTAACCTTATATATGAATAAAACAAGTAACACAGAAAAAAAATAATCCAAGCACACACAGTGAACACATAAATTTTACAAGGAAAACCCTTGTGGAAAAAAACTCACAGCACAAAGGCACAAAGGCACAAAGGCACAAAGTAACAAACAATCCACTATAATCAGAAAGTTACAGTAGATGAAACAACTTATAGATGAAAACTCTAGTTTCCTTCCATTAAAACCCTTAGCTCTCAAGCTTTCTCACGTTCAAAACATTTTCCCTTAACCTTGATTCTATATTAACAAAGCTATTTATAACCTATGTATAGAATTAGAAAAAAAACCCGCACTTATGCACCAATTGGACCTTCGGTTGACTAAAAACTTCACAGCGTGCTTCGGTTAACCCAACTGGATCTTTGGTTGACTGAAAACTTCGAAGCATGCTTCAGTAGACCCGACTGGACCTTTGGTTGATGGAAAACTTCACAGCATGCTTCGGTAGACCTAACTGGACCTTTGATTGACTAAAAACTTTACTGCATGCTTCAGTCGACCCAACTAGACCTCAGTTGACCGAAAACTTCATAGCATGCTTCGGTCGACCCGACTAGACCTTCAGTTGACCCAAGAAAGAAATATGTACCATATTAAAGGCAATCAATCAACAATCTCCATCGTAACTTTAATCCTCCATATCCACTACACCAAGTTGTTATCACCATATCTAATCATCTTCATATGAACACCATCATCATCGCTTCTTGTGCTCATTCCATCTTCATTTCTTCTTTGCATATCCATTAGATTCACACTCATGTGAATCTTCTCAAGAGAGACACCTACTTCCTCTAGTATCGACCGGATAAAATGATGACGAACATGAATGTGTTTAATCCAAGAATGATACACCAAGTTCTTTATTAAATTGATTATTCTCTCGTTGTCATAATGCACAAGCAAGATTTCATGTTGAAACCCCAATTCATTCATCATCCCTTTCAACCAAACAATTTCCTTGAATACTTGTGTCACTGCTTTATATTCGGTTTCGATTGTGAAAAGTGCAATCACAAAATGAAGCTTTAACAACCAACCGATAACTCCACCCGCTAATACAAAAGACTAATCGAAAGTCGATCTTTTATTATCTGCATTCCTTGTGCATTCCACATAGCCTATAAGTTTCTCCTTAGAATTTTTGAAAATCAAGACGTAGTCCGTCGTACCTCGTATGTAAATAAGTAACTATTCCACAGCTTCTCAATGCTGCTTGTCGAGATTTGACATATATCTGCTTATAACTCCTATCGCATGTAAAATATCCTATCTTATACAGACGAAGGCATACATAAGATTGTCAACCGCACTCAAATAAGGCACACGAGACATATACATCTTTTCTTCATCAGACATAGGATATAACTCTAAAGAAAATCAAAAGTGAGCAACATGGGGTGTGCTAATTTCGGTTTAGCCTTTTTCAGTCTAAATTTGATTAAGACCTTCTCAAGATATTCCTCTTGAGACAACCATATTCTGCTCCTTTCTCTGTCCCTATGTATATCGATGCCGATGATCCTCTTTGCATAACTGAGTCTTCAATATGTTAATTTCAGATATGGTATGCTTGGCGATAAGCATATCATCAACATACAATACCAAAATAATAAATTTTCCATCACTTAGTGCTTTAAAGAAAACACAATGATCAAATTCACTTCTGATAAAACATTGACTCAAGATGAAAGAATCAAATTTCTTATACCACTACCTAAGTGACTATTTCAGGCCATACAACGACCTTTGTAATCTTCAAACTAAATTCTCATTTTCCTGCACCTTAAACCCTTTAGGTTTCTTTATGTAGATCTTCTCTTTTAGTTCCCATGTAGAAACGCAATCACCAAATTTAAATGTTTCAGTTCCAAACTGTATTGGGCAACCAAATCTAATACAAATCTGATAGATACTTGTTTTACCACTGGTGCGAATATATCACCAAAGTCGACACCTTCCTTTCAAGTATAACCCTTTTGCTAGCAATTTGACCTTGTATCTATCAAGTTTCTTTCAATAAATTCACTTACAACCAATCGCTTCCCACCCAACGAGCAGCTCCATCAGCTCCCATATTTCATTCTTGTAGAGAGAGACAATCCCATCATGCATCATTGTCATCCACTTCTCTGCATCTTTGCCTTCAAAACTTCTTAAAAAGTATACGGATTCCCCTCATCTGTAATGAGAGTAAGTGCAACATTTAAGTCATTCTTGTATTTCAATGATAACTTGCAATCCCTTAGTGGATTTTTCCTAACAGGTGGTTACTCCACCTCATCATATATCTCTATATGTGGCTCAGCTTCTTCAAGTATTTTACATTTGTCTTGTTCAACATCAATTGTTGATTTTTCCATTTCTGTGTGCTCATACTTCTGAAGTAAGGAACCTTCATCAAACTTGACATCCTGACTAAATATGATTTTCATGAAACATGGTCATACAATTTGTATCATTTCACCTCATCACCATAGTTGACCAAAGTACACTTCTTATCCATTTGTTCTAGCTTATCTCTCTCAACTGACGGTACATGAGAGTAAGCATTACAACCAAATATCTGCATCCCCAAGTAATCAACTGCATAACCACTCCATATATACTTCCTCTGAAATTTTACAATCAATAATTGCAGAGGAAAATTGATTCACTAAATAGCCAGCCATATAGACAACTTCAATCCATAGCTCCTCCCAACTCAGAATTACTTAATATATTATCGGCTCTTTCCAAAAGAGTTTGGTTCATACGTTCAACCACACCATTCTTCTTTGGTGTATACCCCGTTAGTTATGCGTCACTAGCCCCTCATTCTCACAATAATGATTAAATTCTCCATAAGTAAACTCTTCATCATTATCTCTCTTAAGAATGTTTAATTTCGGCCCTTTATGTTTTTCAACCAATGCCTTTCAAGACTTGAAAGTGGTAAACACATTGGATTTATGTTTCAGAATATAAAACCAAACATTTATAGAGAAATTGTCAATAAATTTAACAAAGAATGATAACCCTCCACTAGAAACAACTAGTGACGGCCCCCACAAATCTGAATGCATATAGTAAAGCTAACCTTTATTAACATGTTCTTATTTTAAAGCTTAACCTTAATTATTTTTTATATATACAATGCTCACATATATTTAAATCAAAACTTTTAAAACTATGAATTAAATGACGATCAAGAAGTACCTTCATACCATACTCGCTCCTGTATCCTTGGCACACATACCACAAACATGTCGACATGAACTCCATTATATACATTGCAGCTCCACCTGATATAGTATTCCCGATCAACTTGTAAAGATTTTTGCTCATTTGTACTTTCATAACTATGAGTGCCCCTTTTAAAACCTTCAGGACACCTTTGTAACAAGCAAACTTGCACCTGAATACATCTTGAGTGCCCAGAGAGATCAAATTCTTCTCCAAATTTGGAATGTGTCTCACATCTGTCAAAGTACACTCCACCCCCTCAAACATCTTGATGTAAACTAAACTAATTCATACCATCTTAGAAGCATGGTCATTGCCTATAAGAATCAAGCCACCATTATACCCGCTATATGTGGTGAACCAACTTTGATGAGGACACATATAATATGATGTCTCCGTATCCAAAATCTACTCATGATTGAAGCAACTGGTCTTGAACACTGACAACACGTCACAACCATCTATTCCTTCACCAAATTCCGCTGAGTTGGCTTCCTTTGGTGAATCATCTAATTTTGCCTCCTTTTGCGTTTTGCAATATTTAATAGTCCTTTATATGTACAACTCTCTGATAATTCCAACATTTTAACTTGCTTTTATCTTTCAACTTAGATTTAAATTGTATATTCCCCTTCTCTCAGTCAAACGATCTGTTTCGAGTAAACAATGCATCCATAGAAGTACTTTCATCTCTGATCTTCCTTCTCAACTGCTTCGACTGAAGGGATGAAATAATGGTATCGACGTCCAAGGTATCCCTACCATAACATAGAATACCAATCAGATACTCATAAGACTCTAAAAAAGAGGTCAATAAATTTAGGGATTTGTCTTCTTCATCAATCTTCACATCTACGCGTGTCAACTTATAAATCAATTTATTGAAGATGTTGATGTGATCAGAGAGATCCGACCCTTCTGTCATCTTTAGAGTATAAAATTGTCTCTTCAAATATAAATGATTAGTGAGCGACTTTGTCATGTAGATCTCTTCAACTTCCTCCATAAACATGTGGTACTCATCTCATCAATGACATTATAAAGGGCTTCAATGGTCATGCATAATTAGATGATGTTAATTGCCCTCTGACCAAGTTCTTCCCAATCATCTTCCTTCATAAATTCTGAATGTTTCATTTTTCCGAGTATATGTTGTAGCGCTTGCTAAAATAGGAAGGCTTTCATCTTCGACCTTCAGGGTTTAAAAATATTTTTACTTGTGAACTTCTCTGTCTTGAACTTCACATTTGATCCCGTCAATGTCATGTTTTTATATTCAATCTAATCCCCAACCTTTAGCCTTGATATCACTTGTTGGGCACAAATATCCCTTAATGGGCATGGAAGTAACCTTAGATATGAAAGAAAAAATTCAAGGACATATAGAGAACACAGAGATTTTACGTGGAAAACCCTTGTGGGAAAAAAAAAACCATGCCATAAAACGATGAACAATCTAGTATAATTAAAAAGTTGAGAGATGGAACAACTTACAGATAGAAAACCTAGTTTCCTTCCTTCAAAACCCTTGGCTCTCAAGCTCTCTCATGTTCTCAAAATGTCTCACATTAACCCAACTCTGATATTAACAAGACTATTTATAAACCCCCATACAGAATTAGAAACATAACATGCACTTACATATAAAATGTACATGCCCATTCGATAAGGCTATCAATGAGCCGAGATTGGGAAAGGTCTTGGCCCAATTTTTAAACTGTTTCAAGCTAGGCCATTGGGTCATCCCTATTTAAAATTATAATTTTTAAGGCTTGAGCCCAGCCTATTGACCCCCCTACCGTTCAATCGACCCAACTAGACCTTCGGTTGACCGAAAACTTCACAGCGTGCTTCAAGCGACCCAACTAGGCCTTCGTTGGACTCAAGAAAGAAATTTACACCAGATTAAAGGCACTCGATCAACACAGTCCACCTTGATGATTGGTTGTCCCACATATCATTTAAAAGACTTTAAGATTCATACATCTACACACACACACATATGCATGTATGCAATGTGACAAATGTTGACGAGATTTTGAATATCTTATGATATTATCGTGAAAATATGGTAATATTTTTTAAATGTCAACTATTTTTTAAATTTTTTCATGATTTTATGGCAAAGCTATTATGAATTTAACAAATAAATAATTTAGATTTAGAAATTAAAATAATTCATTTTATACTAAAATATTTAATTCATAAATTTTATTTAATAATTTATAATAAATATTTTTAAATATTTTATTTTCAACTAGATTTCCTAAATAATATTGCGAGAGAAATGCAAAATTTAAAAATCTCCCAAGAAATTCCCAAGAAGAGAAATTGCATAAAACAAGATTTGCCACTATGTATGTATGTATTTGTGTATGTATCAAGAATTAAACACCAAAGCCACATGAGTGCCAGCGCTGACATGCATTTGAAACCCATGACATTCATAAGACATCCTCTTAGTGCATGTGTGACTAATGTTAAGTTTCAGGCCAACCACTTGTCAAGTGAGAAACACATGAACATTAAAAGTGGACCACCAATTATCGTTCTACCAACTGTTAATCCATTCCCACATATTTGATCCTAGAACTGGACACAAGTCGAACCAAGTCGAGCTTGGCACAGCTCGACTCAACAAGTAACCAACCCCAGCTCGAAATTGGCTCGGCTTAGTCCTTGAGCCTGATTGGCCAACTTAGCTCAATTCTATTAACAGCTTGGGCCAACTCGAGCTGAGTTTGAGCCAAGTTTGAACTTAAGCTTTTTTGTGGACAATGAAATAGGAGAGTAAGTGTTACCGAGCTGAACAGAAAAGCAAGGACAGCCTGGACGAATGGGTGTACAAGGCAGCGAGGGGCTCAAATGGAGGCAGGGACAACCTGACAAGCACATAGGGCAGTGAGCTACTCGAACAGGGGTAGGGAAAAGCTCGAGGGTCGAGGCTCACCAGCTTAGACAAAGAGATGAGAAATGAGAAAGGGAAAAGGAGATTAAGGCTCGCAGAGCTCGGCCACTCAATCAGGATGAGAGACAGGGAGAGAGAAAGGGGGTTAAGGCTCGGGGGCGGGGTTCCTCGCTCAAGCATTCGTTTAAAATGAGAAAAGGGGGTTAGGGTTTTAATTTTTAAAATTCTTAATTATATTAAATGACCGAGTCACCAAGCTAATTCAATCTAAGTCAAATCGAGCCAAGTTCGAGTAGGGGTTCAACTCGAGTCAAGTCAAACTCGCACTCAACTCAAAAATTTTTCAAGCTCCAAAAACTAGCTCGACTCAGGCAGAACCTACTTTCGAGCCAAGTTAAGTTAAGTGGATCGAGCTGATCGAGCTAACTCGATTTGTGTCCAGCTCTATTTGATCCAAACTAACTGGATGTATGGCTAAGTAGAATTTCCCCTTGCAGACCAATCTAAGAACACTCAAGGTCCCACATATGCCACATCAGCAATGTTAGGGGCATCTATGTTTAGTGCTTGATGATGGGGGTGTATATTAACAACCGTAAATCCAAAACAATGGGTAAGCAAGACCCTTGCTTGCTTAGTTTAATAATTAAAGAGAAATTACCTCGGTGGTGTATGGAAAACTTTCCATGCACATAATTAAATTTGGATTTGTTGGCATTGATATCACTTATCTAGACCGTCCATCAGATTCAAACCATTTGTGATGGGTTGCCTTAGATACTAATAGTATGATCCAAACCATCCCATCTGTGACTCGAAACAAAATGGATAGACAAGATCATTAACAAATGATAGGTCAGATGGGTGCATCCATTGGTGTAATTTTTTCACTACAACTAGAGAAGAGTGAGGTGGGCCTAATGGACAGTCTGGATTGATGATTGTGTTAAAAATCCACTACCTCGAAGAGATTCCTTAGATCCAACGGCAGCGGAAGGTAAACGCTCAGATGTCAAATCATTTTGGATGCATCTCACGTCACTGGAAGTAGGTCTACTACTTCACTGCTAAAGGAATGTGTCTAAAGGAACAACCTTCTTCTTGCCACGAATCCACACGGCGAATCATGTGGTTGATGGAACCCAAACTTCCTTCTCTTTGCTTGCTTTCTGTGATGATCAGTCTATTTTCATATGGGTTGAAAATCTCTCTTTTCAAGTGATCTCTCTGTGGTTATATACTCAAGAGAGGTTGTTGTACAGTTACATAACTACTTCAGCAACTGGGCAGGTAGTTACCATGTAACTGCCACACATATCTACCTCCACGGTAGGCGGGGCCCACTTGGACAAGTCAGGCATTAACCCAATTGGTGATTATATTACAAGCTGCAAAAGAAAAAGTTCTTATACCATGAAATGCATTGTACAACTAGTGAAGCACATAACCTCATAAGAGAACAACTATATCTAATTATCATCAACTAGCATAATGTATCTCATCTTCCACAATACTAACCTGCCCTAGCTTGTCTCAGTTACACCAAACTTGATATACTCTAACTTCTTAAGGATACTCTCAACCTGAGTAATTTTCTAGTACTTGTTTGCATCCATGAGTTTGAACATGCTGAGGGTCACATTGGCCAACCATGAACTCATCTTACCCGCGCACATAAACATGTAAGGTATAAAACTAGACAATCTTCTTATAATGTTCATATATATTGATATTGGCCTAACTACTTTTTTAGACATGCTCTATTATACCATTTTTTAGGTCTTTGGAAATGAGCTAGAGTAGCAACATTAAGCCTCCATTTCAAGGCATAGCCAACAATCATAAAGGCACAAGAGTCACCTACACACTGATTTTCTCACACAGAGGAGAAACTCAAATCGATTCTCCATCAGCAAGAGATGACAACACCTCCTAGTATAAAACAAGCTCGTCATCATCTAGGGAAGAAACCATGAATAATGCCCCTTCAACCTCAAAATGACGATGGGGTTTCGGTCCATGAATGCTCCTCCTCAATTCAAGTCCATGATCTAAGTCAGTCTTAGCATCATGTGGTATACTTCCACTAAGCAAAATATCCCTCCCAATGTCCTGATGATCAGTGGATCAGCTGGACCGACAGGTTGGTGATGAATATCCTCGCCTTCGTCGAGCGATAGCTGGGTGTAAGGAATAGTCAAGTGCCTACGGATTCCTTTCTCTTCATATAGCCTTGAAAAGTGCTCGGACAAATATTTGCATCTACGGTCTTGTCGTAAGGTCTTAATCCTTTTATCGGACTAGTTATCGACTTCAAGCATGTACTTTCTGAAGAATTCTAACACCTCAAATATATACAATATCAAGTACACATAACCATACCACGTGTAATCGTTTATAAATGTGATGAAAGAGGATTATCTGTAGTAAGTCCTAACATTAAAGTGTCCATAGATGTCGGAGTGGATTAGCTCTAAGGGAGTTGAAGCGTATATTGCTTTTTCAAATGGTTTTTTAAATGACTTCCCTTTCAAACAATTTTCACAGGTAGAAAGAACTATGTTTACGAGTAAACCTAAGAGGTCTTCACTAACAAGTCTATGCATTTTATCTTGATTTATATGACCTAAACTAGCATGTCAAATGCGTGAGTCATTGTCTGTTGAAGTAAAAAAAGGTATGTGCAAAACAATCATATGAATCATCATAATCAAGCATAAATCAACCATCATAAACATAACTGCATTCATAATAAGAAGATTCTAAAAATATGTCCACCACATCTAAACAGAAAACAAAAGAAAAATCAAGTCTAACTAATGAAAGCACATAAAGCAAATTGCACCAAACACCAGGTGCATGGAGTACATAATGGAGGAATAGAGTGTGTCATGTCCGCAAGTGAACTTGGAATGACCCAACTCCTAGTACATCTCAGAGAAAATATTTTCCATGTAGATTCTCCACTTACCAGCTGGGCACTTTCAGTACTTCATGATCGATCCCTAACTATGTGTTGGGTTACTTCTAAATCTACAACCTAGTTATGGTTAGATGTATGAGCAATCAAAACCTCAATGTATATAAAAGCATAAAGAAAAGGATCAGTGTCAGTTCATATCTTCCACATCTCAGAGCATTCTCAAGAGAAGTGACCAATATTCTCATAGTTGTAACATTTTAACTTCAACTTACCTTTCTTATTACCCATTTTTCTCACTTATGTTTGCCACCATGCGGCTTTTGTGCATGCGCTTATCCTTCTTGGTTGTTCCTTTGGGAGTTATAGCCCTTGCGTTTCCGCTGGAGTCTTTTACCCTTAACTTTGCTTAGCTTTGCCAGGAATGCGATGTCATGTTTACGCATAGATTGGTGTTCAACTTCCAACTGTAAATAATGTAATAATTGGAATGAGGTTTTTATGCCCTCATTGTGCGTCATAATGAGCTTCATTTGTTCTCAAAAATTTGGAAGAGAGCATAATACTGATAGGATATACTACTCATCTGTAAGCGCATTTCATACTACTTTTAGGTCATGAATCATTGCCGACATTCGCCTAAGATGCTCAACCATTGAGACGTTATTACCCATATTGTATGTGTTAAATTTAATATTTAAAGCTCTTAATTTAGTAGCGTTGGTGCCAATGTATGCAAGAGTTAAGACGTTCCACATTTTTTGAGCAATGGAATATCTCTCGAACTCACCAATGAGGTCATTGTGCATGTTACTTCGCATAGTAAAGCGCTTGCACCAATTCCTCTTTAGCCAATTTTAGAATTCTTCTTAATGGCGCTGATGATGAACAGCATCACCCTCTTCGAGCAGGTCCATGCTCACAGTTAGGGTTTCTAAAATCCCTTGTTCATCCAAAATCCCTTATTCAAGCCAGCTACGATGTTCTTGGATGTCATAATCACTACATTCAGAGATATAATTCATTACATTCAAGATCCAAACACCACATATTCGTGGCTCACAATAGCGCAAGATGATGTTTCCTTGATTTATTGTGCATCTTTAAATTGAAAGATAAAACAAAAGCATGCAATCATCTCCTCAGACACACTTAGGATTGAGGTTTTTCCATTCTCAATTTTATGTGCCTATGATGAGGAGCCCCAAAGCTTCCCCTCATCTCGCATAGATGTCATTGTTAGAATTTTATGATATCTTAAAGAAGCATCGGGCCTAAACACACGCACTACACATTTGTGAGAGAAATTTTGATAATGTCGAAGAATTAAAAATAGAGTATTATAGCCTAATAAAATATTGAAGAAGAACATATATAGGGTGATGGCTTACTAATTGTGAGCTCAAGAAACTATTCAGAAAATATATTTTTAATGGACCTACCAATGTTGTTATTTTGAAATAATCAAGCAACTTCACGTCTTATAAAAAAATTCAATTTATCATGAGAGGGCCAATCATATTGAAGTTGACTATCATTTCATAAGTGAAAAGGTTTCTACTTCTGAAATTTCTACACCATTTGTTTGGTTTCAAGATCAATTCATTGATGTATTCACCAAACCCCTTAGTTACAATCAGTCTACACGTATTTATCCCAAGCTAGGCATTGACGAGATCGATATGTAACTCTTTAATTAGTCTATTAGGTACACTTAAATTATACATGTCATATTATAAATTATTGACATGTATTTTTTTAGATATTTTATTTCTTCACTTAATATATAAAGGTAGAGATGAGGGGTGTGTAGTCCCAATTCACTCTCTCTATTCTCTTTTAATCTCTTTTCTTTTCTATTTCTTTCTCCTTTTACATAATTCTATAGTTATATTGTAGTCAGCAGAGTTGGAGTTACACCTGTGGACCTAAGTAAAGAAGAGAAGGCCTAAAACATATAGTGCTCGCTCTAGAATGAGTACCAAGTATAGCTTCTGAGACTCGTTTAGAAAGTTTTTTTTCCCCTATGAGCATCTCTAATGTGATGGTCTCAGATGTGGCATTCAGTTTCGACATTGTTACTGCATGACCAAAATAAGGCATAGGTTAAGGAGAATTATAATGCCAATACCCCCACAGAACTCATTTCATCATAAACATACACCTCATTGTGTGTCAATCGATCCATAATCACAAAGCATTAAACCATAATTAAATGTGTCGAAAGACATTCAAGGAACTATATTGTCTCATTTTTTCTATTACGGCACACAACCATGTGCAAAACCAGTTCACCCTCCGAGTTTCTAAGATTTTGATTACAATTCATGTCATACACATGGATAATCCTTTCTCTCCATTCCTCAGTCATACTATTCTCCAAGAACATGTATAAGTGATATCCATAATGTGTCTCTCGTCAAGTAATATGAAATCCAACCCGGTACTCATCTTAATGAACACATAACTGGAAAAGTGTTCCATATGCACTTACATAGGGAAACCCCAATCTTGGCCTTAGATCACTTGTCGTGGTGTGGCCAAGCCTGTAACTATACAATCAAGGAAAGATCTAACATCAATTTTCCATATACACAAACATAGGGATACTCTGTTGAGAATGTGGAGCCACAATTGGGCCACCTTCTACCGGTCGTAGGACGTCTACGACCGGTCGTGGGGCGTGTTCAACCGGTCGTGGGGGAGCCACGACTGGTCGTGGGAGGCGCTCGACCAGTCGTGGGTTCGAGCCCTGGCACGACTCAAAGTCTCGTAGGGGCCTAGGACCGGTCGTAGTGGAGCCAGGACCAGTCGTAGGTTATGCAATTTGTTCCGTGAAACTGCAGATTTGAGTCCTTTCGCAACCGGGATGCAGAAGGGAAGTTGCCTAAACTATAAATAGGGGTTCCTAGGATTTTTCTAGGGTATTCTAAGGAATAAGAAATATTAGAAAATATTTCTAAAGGCGTGGGCTCAGGGTTTTCTATTCTTCCAAGGGAGAGGTTAGTATTTTACCTTGTAATCTTTGTTTCTTCATAGTGGAAGTTTGCATCCATGATTTTTTACCCTAGTTTGGGATTTTTTCTACGTATATCTTGTCTTGTGGTTTGTTTGGATTGCTTTGATCTGTTTCTAGTTTATATTCCTTTCTGTTTATCATTTGTGGGTGAGGCCTGAGATTAGATCCTGGCCCACTGCGTTGTTGGCGTGCTGCGCAACAACTGGTATCAGAGCTATTGGTTTAGTTCTATTGGAAGCGATGGCGGAAGATGGAAAAACTAGAATTGAGAAGTTTGATGGTTCAAACTTTACCTTCTGGAAGATGCAGATGGAGGATTATCTGTATCAGAAGGACCTCTACATTCCTCTAGAAGGAAAAGAGAATAAACCAGAAAAGATGACAGATGATGAATGATTTTTACTGGATAGGAAGGCTTTAGGAACGATCCGACTCTCTTTGTCTAAGAGCGTCGCCTTTAATATATCCAAGATAAAAATGACAAAAGAATTAATGAAAGCCCTAACCACCATGTATGAAAAGCCCTCAGCATCTAACAAGGTTCATCTTATGAAACAGCTATTCAACATGAAGATGTCAGATGGTGGGAGCGTGGCTGAACATCTAAACAAGTTCAATACAGTCACGAGCCAGTTGGAATCCATTGGCATCGTTTTTAAGGATGAGGTCAAGGCACTATTGATCTTATCCAGTCTGCCAGACAGTTGGGATGGTTTGGTGATTGCTATGAGCAATTCTTTAGGATCGACAAAGCTAAAATTTGATGATGTGGCCGGTCTAATTCTCAGCGAAGAATCTAGAATAAAGGCATCAGGAGTTTCAGGGGATTCAAGGAATGCTCTAAACATTGAAGGAAGAGGAAGATCGCAGAACAGAGGAGGAAATAAACACGGGCATTCTAAGTCGAGGAAGAAGTCCAAGGGACCGAAAGACAAAGACGGGTGTTGGCATTGCGGCAAGAAGGGGCACATGAAACGTGATTGCGGGGCGCTCAAGAAACAAGAAGGAAGCTCTCAAAGCGGGAAGGATTCAGTGAATCTGTCTGAGGAGAGCGACACAGAGGCGTTGATCTTGTCTCTTAATGCAAGGAATGAGTCATGGATTATAGACTCGGGTGCTTCGTTTCATGCTACTTCATGTAAGGAAGTTCTGCGTGATTATATGTCAGGTGACTTTGGGAGAGTCTACCTGGGTGATGATGAGCCGTGCAGTATTGTTGGAAAGGGAAACGTTCACGTTAATTAGAAAGATGGAACGGTTTTGAAACTGAAGGATGTCAGACATGTACCGAGTTTGAGAAGGGATCTGATCTCAATGGGGCAGTTGGCCGATACCGGTTATGTGACGATATTCACCAGTGATTCTTGAAAGATCACAAAAGGTGCCTTGGTGATATCTCGAGGCAAAAAGGAAGGCACTTTGTACGTGACTTCAGGATCGTATAGTTCACTCGCAATCGCATCAACTGGAGTGAATGGCCAGTTATGGCATTAGAGGCCGGGACATATGAGTGAGAAAGGGATGAAATTGTTGTTGTCAAAAGGGAAGCTACCAGGGCTGAAGTCTCTTGACTTGAAATTCTGTGAGGACTGCATATATGGCAAGAAGAAGAAGGTAAGCTTCAAGAAGATAGGACGCGCTCCAAAGACGCATCTATTGGAGCTTGTACACACTGACATGTGGGGACCGGCACAGGTATCATCTCTTGGTGGCTCACGTTATTTTATTTCCTTTATTGATGATGCTAGTAGAAAACTGTGGATTTATTTCTTAAAGCATAAATCTGATGTATTTGATGGGTTTAAGAAGTGGAAAGTTATGGTAGAAAATGAGACAAGTAAAACAATAAAGTGTCTCAGATCTGATAATGGGGGAGAGTATCGTGATAAGGGGTTTGAGGAGTATTGTGCGACGAGTGGAATCAAACATCAGAAAATGATTCCAGGGACACCGCAGTAGAATGGTATAGCTGAGCGCATTAACAGGACCATCCTTGAGCGCGTTAGGAGCATGAGGTTACATGTAGGGTTGCCCAATACCTTTTGGGCAGATGCTGTAAATACTACCGTATATCTTATCAATAGAAGTCCTCAGTACCATTGGATGGTGGGCTACCAGAAGAAACGTGGACTAGGAAAGAAGTGAACCTTACACATCTCAGAGTGTTTGGTTGCACTTCATATGTTCACACTGATGCAAAGCACAGAAACAAGCTGGATGCAAAGTCCAGGAGGTGCACGTTTATAGGCTATGGGTAGGATGATTTTGGCTATAGGTTTTGGGATGCAGAAAATAGAAAAATCATCAGAAGCAAGGACGTAGTCTTCAACGAAAAAGTGATGCATAAGGACTGTATGCAGGAAAATAAGGCCGAGAAAAAAGAATTCGTAGAGTTGGAAGAGTTACCGGACATGGGTGTTACAGCGCCACAGGATGATCATGCACAGGAGCATCATGAGGCAGAGCCACAGACACCGGTTGTGAGGAGGTTTACTCGGGAGAGGAGACCAACGGTCCGATACTCACCCTCCTTACATTATCTACTGCTGACAGATAATGGTGAGCCAGAGTGTTTTGAAGAGGCATTACAGTCAGATACACGGGTTAAGTGGGAGCAGGCCATGGATGAGGAGATGGACTCTCTTGAGTCTAATCATACATGGGAGCTAGTCACTCTACCCAAGGGTAAGAAAGCTCTTCATAACAAGTGAGTTTACAGACTGAAGGAGGAGAATGATGGTTCGAAACGGTACAAGACTAGATTGGTTGTAAAAGGGTTTCAATAGAAGGCAGGTATCGATTTCACTGAAATATTTTGACCGGTAGTGAAAATGTCTACAATTCGCATGGTCTTGAGTATAGTGGCTAAAGAGAACTTACATCTACAGCAGCTAGATGTTAAGACAGTCTTTCTTCATGGGGATCTTGAAGAATAAATATATATGCATCAGCCGACAAGATACGTGGCACCAGGTAATGAGAACAAGGTGTGCAGACTAAAGAAAAGTCTATATGGCCTGAAGCAGGCCCCGAGGCAGTGGTATAAGAAGTTCGATAGTTTCATGTTGAGAAACGGTTTTAGGAGATGTCATGCAGACCACTGTTGTTACTTGAAGAAGTTTGATACGTCATACATCATCCTTCTTCTGTATGTTGATGATATGCTTGTTACCGGTTCAAGCATGAAGGACATCTCAGATCTCAAAAGACAACTGTCTAGAGAATTTGCCATGAAGGATTTAGGAGCTGCAAAACAAATCCTAGGTATGAGGATAAAGCGTGACAGGGAAAACAAGAAGTTGATTTTGTCACAGGCAGAGTACATAGCCAAGGTACTTGATCGATTCAATATAGGAGGTGCTAAGCCGGTTAGCACTCCATTAGCCAACCACTTCAAGCTATCTAAGGAGCAAGGTGCAAAGACGTGGGAGGAACGGGACTACATGGCCAAAGTCTCATATGCGTCAGCGATTAGGAGTCTCATGTATGCTATGGTAAGCACGAGGCCAGACATTGCTCAAGCAGTGGGAGTTGTTAGCAGGTTCATGAACAACCCCAGGAAGAAACATTGGGAAGCTGTGAAGTGGATCCTCAGATACCTGGTGGGTACTAAGGATGTAAGGCTGTGTTATGGTGGATCGGAAATCAAGCTACAAGGTTACGTGGATTCAGATTTGGCAGGAGATATCGACAGCAGAAGAAGCACTACAGGTTATGTGTTTACTCTGGGTAGTGCTGCAGTCAGTTGGGTCTCTCAGTTACAGAAGATAATATCTATCAGTACGACAGAAGAAGAATATGTTGCGACTACAAAAGCATGAAAGGAGATGGTGTGGATGCAAGGTTTTATGGAAGAGTTGGATAAGAAGCAAGTAGATTGCAAGCTGTACAGTGACAGTCAGAGTGCAATACACTTGGCTAAGAATTCAGTCTTTCATTCAAGGACCAAGCATATTGCCATCAGATATCACTTCATACGTTCGTTACTGGAAGATGGATCGATTATTCTGGAGAAGATTCATACAAGTGAGAATCCTTTAGATATGTTGACCAAGGCGGTCACAAGGGAGAAGCTGAAGCTCTGTTCAGCTTTGATTGGTCTTCAGGCTTGAAGACGGGGAGGTGGTGCACTCCGGATGAAGAAGACGAAGTTTTATGGCAATGTGTCTCCAAGTGGGAGATTGTTGAGAATGTGGAACCACAATTGGGCCGCCTTCTACCTGTCGTAGGACGTCTACAACCGGTCGTGGGGCGTGTTCGACCGATCGTGGGGGAGCCACGACTGGTCGTGGGAGGCGCTCGACCGGTTGTGGGTTCGAGCCCTGGCACGACTCAAAGTCCAGCGAGTTGTGCTGTTTTTTTCCCGGGACCTAAGACTGGTCGTAGGAGAGTTACGACTGGTCGTAGGGGCTTAGGACCGGTCGTAGCGGAGCCAGGACCGGTCGTAGGTTACGCAGTTTGTTCCGCGAAACTGCGAATTTGAGTCCTTTCGCAACCGTGATGCAGAAGGGAAGTTGCCTAAACTATAAATAGGGGTTCCTAGGGTTTTTCTAGGGTATTCTAAGAAATGAGAAATATTGAAAAATATTTCTAAAGGTGTGGGCTCAGGTTTTTCTATTCTTCCAAGAGAGAGGTTAGTATTTTGCCTTGTAATCTTTCTTTCTTCATAGTGAAAGTTTGCATCCGTGGTTTTTTATCCTAGTTTGGGATTTTTTCCACGTATATCTTGTCTTGTGGTTTGTTTGGATTGCTTTGATCTGTTTTTAGTTTATATTCCTTTCTGTTTATCGTTTGTGGGTGAGGCCTGAAATTGAATTCCGGCCCACTGCGTTGTTAGCGTGCTGCGCAACATACTCAATATTAGCCTTAAATTGCCTATCGTGGTATGGTCAAGCTCGTCACCATACAACCAAGGAAATATCTAATTCACCAGCAATTGCATTTTGTCAAAATCCTAATATAGCACCTTATGAGCAATGCCATACTCACAATCCATGCCTCATATCTCAGTTATTTGATGGACTTATGATCTCTTAGATCTACGACATAAAAATTAAGCTCATGGGAAACCCGTGGATTCCTTGTTAACTCATGCAAGAATCAATAAAGTAAATAAATATTTCCAATCATACCCACTTTTATTAGCCACTTAATGACCTTACAAGCCAAATTACATATAATCAAGACCTCGTACCTCATTCATCATCAAGTTTAAGGATTAATCATAATTCAATATACCCTCAAGTTAACCATCCAATCAAATGGCCCCCTAGACTAGAGACTTAGCCTTAATCTATCAATGCAAGTCCCCAATAGATCTAAACTATGATTTTATGTATATGACACACTCACACTCCCATGTAGGGTAGGGCAAAGGCACATTGACTCGAAGTCATGCTTGGTAGCGAAGACCTTCTATCCTACCCATCATCAGTATCTCGCACAAGATGACCATATCCATCATCATAGTGATGACAATAACCAAGGGTATGTCCTATAATCTACAAAATGATCATGGTAGGGTATTGAGATCCATTGGCCACAACTCTCCTAAGTTAGCGACCATCATGTCCAATCTCAAGGTTCTCAAAAGACAATCAAAGGAATCCCTCCTCTATAACTCATATTCATGTGCATTTAATGCACCTTCATATATAAAGGTATGATATAAACTATCCATCTATGACCCTTTGTCATCATCATTTACAATTGAGATCATCACATCACATCCACACCACTAATGGGCAAGGACTTATATTGGTCTTCTAGGGCACAACTCCAACACAGCTCAAGAGGATGGTGGGTGCGGACAAGTTACAAAGCAGGTGGGAGTAGGGAAATCAACAAGGAGCAAAAGAATGAATCTTGTAAGGGCAAGAAAAGACCTGGATCACCTATTTTGTTGTTCAAGGATTGAAACTGAGGTCCCAAATCACGTCGGCTAACTATTTAATGTGTAGATGGCTGAAAACTTGACAATGTAGCAACTAGTTTAGTAGTGATGTCATCTTGCCTGAAAATCATTGAAATTCAAGATGTTAAAGGGAATAGTGTTATGCTTCATTATATCAGAAATTTAGTTAGGAAGAAACAAAAGGAAGTGTGACGAAATGAGAATAAGTATAGAAGACATCATTAGGAAAATAAATGGCTAGATTCATGAGGTGGGGAACCTGGTGACTAAGTAGCAATCTCCTCATTCTTGAAAAGAGTTGGTCTGAGAGCTTCGGCTTTCAGTCACTCATTGGTGCCTACGATTAAAACTTTGAGTATAAGATGGGTTTGGCCGGATCAAATTAGGTTAAGCTCAATGTGGATGGGTCATCTGGAGAAAATCTAGGTGATAGTGGTGAGGGAGGAGCACAACAAAATCAGCAAGGGAACCCTCTATTTGCATTTCATCATTCATATGGGAGAGCATCAAGCATCGAACATAGTCATGGAGGTGAGAACGATCCTAGCTAGTGTCATATTGTGTAAGAGCCTTGGACTAACGAATGTCATTGTGGAGTCTGACTCCAAGATGATTCTAGATAGTCTTCTAAAACATATCACCTTGCCACAACAATCTTATTATGTTTAAGGTGAGATTAAGAGAGAGCCAACATGATGCAAGGAAGGATGTGAGGTCGAGCACCATCTTCCTCATGGGGATAACTGTTCTAAATCCACGGAACTTCTGTGGACTCCTCACAAAGAAACCTCGAATCCACAAAGAGAAGAAAATAGAAATAATTCTAAGAAATTCGAAATAATTTGATTGATAATTGTCTATTGTATGTGCCTCTCTTACATCACTAATAAAGAAAAACAAAAGAAAAATTTGTAATTATCAAAAATAGCAATATCCTAACTCTAATAAAAATCCTAATTCTAGTAAAACTTCTAAAGCCTAATTTCTAAAAATAAAAATTCTAAATATTATTTTTCCAAAAGAGTCCTAGCATGATTATAAATTGATTCTAAAAAAGAATAAAATCAAAAACTTTAAAAATAAGAAAATATTAAAAATTTGGAATTACTAAAATTAGTAACTTTCCTTAAAAAATCGTTTATAGCTGAAAGCACGCGTTTTCTGACGAAACGGACAGATGCGACACGCGTTGTGGGTCAGTTCACCTCAAATGGCCCATTTCAGTAAAAATTGAT
Organism: Magnolia kwangsiensis; assembly: GCA_037074715.1. NCBI lineage: Eukaryota > Viridiplantae > Streptophyta > Magnoliopsida > Magnoliales > Magnoliaceae > Magnolia > Magnolia kwangsiensis. The sequence goes on along the minus strand of CM073576.1, from coordinate 139,150,954 downwards.
AGGTTGTGCAGCCCGTAACGGTACCTGGATCAAAAGTTATAATCAAATTACGGTCCACCTTCTTTTGATCCAACCATGCTAGGGATGTATATGTGACGCGTTCTACATCACAACCACAAGATATGTCATATGAATTGGAAGAACAACTCAGTGGCTGATGGACTGGTTCGTTTAGAAGGAGGTAATAGGGTATAAAGAAATACAGTTGTGCTCCCAAAGGAAAATAAGAGGCCTCTTGGTGACAGATAATATTGGAGTGTAGAGTATTCAGATATGATGGTTGGCATCCCATATGGTAAAATAGAAGTAGAATAGTTGTGGTGCAATATCAATCAAGAATTCAAATTGTTTTCATGGTGAAAGAAGCTACAAGTTACAGTTACTGCCCTACTAATGAATTAATGAGTATCAAACTACCATGTGTGCGCAACATCTACCGCTCTAGTAGATCAGTCTCAACCCAAGGATCTATTAAATTTGTGTAGTTGTACAGAAAATATATGAAAAAAATAAATTATATTTAATGGAACCCACCTATAATGCAGATCATGATAGGCAGGCAACACAAACAACAATGGCAATCCTGAATCATTGCTAGGTCAAGGTGTGTATGATATCGCTATCTTTGAGATGGTCTACTACAAAATACTTTTAATGTGCTATCACCATAATACAATACTCAGAAAGTGGGTGTGTACAGCGCACACACTGCAAGAACCACAACACGACAATGGAGGGAGATTCCTTATGCCCAAGTAAATAAGACGTGACATACGAAGGATTCTATCAAATAGTACGGAGAGAGACATTTTTATTTTATTTTTTTGTCATGAAAACCATGAGAGCAAGAAAAAAGCCCTTCTATAAAACACAATGAAAGAAAAGATAAATGCATGTTGAGAAAAGTCATGACGTTTGAGATAAATTCAATTTAAGAGACACATTTTGCACAATGAAAACGGCCTTTAGTGGACCACATCCAACAATCATGATTAAAAGAAAAGGAACTAGTAAATTTGGGCAAAACGAATTCCCCTAGTTCTCAGGATAATTTTCCTCCTAGGCTAATCTTGTAGGTACCCACGTAAGGGTTTGGGTATAATGTCACATTTATTTAAAAGGTTTTACAAGAAAATGCTATCACCTTCTGGGCTAAAGTTGGGCACTTGGAGGAGTACAAAACAAAACAAGGATCCTTTTTCTTTTCTTTTCTTTTCTGTTTCTTGTATTTTTTTTAAAGTACTTCTGACAAGGTCTCCTAGTGCAAAAATCAGCATGACCCAATTCATGAGATATCCATTCCATAGATACCAATGGATAGCCATTGATACAAGAAAAATATATCGATGTGGCTTACCTTATGTGTGGATCAGCTGATTGATGCATAAGGTGATCCTTATGGTGATGCCAACCTTTTGCATGGACCGGATGTCTCTCAATGATAACAGGGTGGACAATATCCGCTGGTTGGATGAATAACTAGTGGTCCAATGGTTAGTATAAGCATCTCTCTAAAAAGCATCTCTAATCCTTTTTGTAAAAAAAAAAAAAAAAAAAACATCTCTCTAAAAATACTGCTTTTGTTTAAATACCTCGTTTCTGTATACTATGCAAATGCAAATTCATGATTATTGTTTCTCTAGCGAAATGCTTCGGTGTTCTCACAGTACTGCAAGTCATGGTACTCCTAGTTACATCGGTTCACCTGGACAGTCCAATCGATTGATCTGAACTGTCCATTAAGTCCAGAACACTTTCTATGGTCTTCTAACCAAATAAAAAAATAAAAAATCACACTGATCAGATGATCCAATCCATTCTTGATTAGGCTTTCTTTTCTATACCGATCTTTTTCCAAGCCATGGATGGTATGGTTATGATTGCCTTGCAAAGGTGATTCTTTAGAATCATAAGCAACCCATCATGATCCCTAACAAATTAATGGATCAAGCTGTTGACTAGGCCTATTTTTGTGAAGATCCGTCAATATTAAAGGCTATTGATCAAATGGTTAACATTTGTCTGATCAGAAAATCGCCAGGGAAATCTTCTTCTTTTTTTTTTTTACCAGGGAAATCTATATATTAATGATATATAACAATATAACGTGTTTCTGATAATTTCCTAATAAACATTTTCTATAACATGGCTACAACCTATATTTCCATAACACAAGGTTGGATTTTTATGTCATGAAGGAGTAAAACAGGTAACAGATCTTCTTCTTTTTCTTTTTTTTTTCTTTTTCTTTTTTCCTTCTTTTTGTGCATTGAAACCTATATTATGCTTCTTCCCTCATTTGTATTTAGCAATGTCAGGAATCGGGAATTTGAGAAGAGTAGTTATATGGTCTTTGGTCTATAGATGTGTAGTATCTTTGGGACTTTGGCTCTATACAAGTGAGGCCCATTGTTAATTTTATCCAAACCATTGATTTAATGGGCCACACCATGCATGGTCGTGGACTTCATCCACTGGCCATTGTTTTGATGGGTCGTGTCATTCGAACCATCAGGTTTTGAAGGGTTATTCTAGTCATTTTTTTGTATAATCGGTTATGGAATGTTGTAATTAGTTAGGAAAGTAATGTAGAGCGGGTCGCAGATAGTTTCATGGCCAAGATGGATCAGAAAAGGCCCGGTCGACGACAGAAGTGATCTGGACCGTTGGACCTTAGATTGGGCGTATCTCGCAATCTGGAATGAGTTATCTGACGTAAAATATATGATTTTGGAGTAGAACGAGCTACTTTAGCTAACCAACCCCGCTATTCTGGGTTGCACAGACCGGATTTGCAAAAAAACCCTGATCGACGGTCGTTTCCCTGTTTTATTTTCGTTTTTACTATAAATAATAAGTTTTAGTTTTATTATAACTCTTCATCCGTTGGGCTTTAGGAGTTGTGCCCAACACTTAGGATAATTAGGAGAACAGTTTGGTGAAGCCAAATAGGACACTTACTATTTTTGGCCAAATGCCTTGCGCACTAGTAAACATCACGACTGTCTATAAATAGTAAGTGTAAGTTTACTATATATAGTAAGTCACGGATTCTAGGAGTTTTAGTTGTAGTTTGATTCTGATTTCTTTCTTATTGCTTGGTTCGCTTATTTAAAGGGTTGTGAACTCATTTTTATTCATTCATTAATTAATTTTGAATTTTATTAGAATTTATTTCTATTCTCTTGCTTTCTTTCCTCGTGGATTCAAGAAGTCTCTGTGAGGAGTCCAGAAAAGCTTTGTGGATTCGGAATAGTTATCCTTGAGGAAGACGGTGATCAACCTCATCACGTTCATCCCTGCGTCAGAAAGCTGAGGTTAGCTGAGGATTAGTTGTGATTAGTACATTAGTCATTAGTTGGTGAGTAGCACAAGTACTGTGTTTTCTATAATTGTAGGTACTTTTTGAGTTTTGAGAACCTTAATTGAATAAAAGATAGATTTGAGTGTTTTCCAAGTGTCTTCTCCATCTTAGGTGATTTTGAAAGAGATGATCTTCTCTCAATTCCTTTGAATTTTCCATGATTTTCCTTCCCTACTTTAATCCCATGCTCAAGAGATTGGATTTCCCAGTTTTCATAGTGTTTGATCTTGGATTTACACAAGTTGGTATTACTAAAAAACCAGCTATTGGTTTCTTGGTATAAAATAAAGGTCTTGTAAGAGAGGTGTAATTTAAGTCTACACATGTTAGCCGTTGATGGAATGCTAGATATGAGCTGAAAATTTCCACAAAGGAAGCAGTTCAAGTGTCGCTTGCCAAAATCAAACCTCTCAAACCAATCTCAAGGAGATTTGAAGTAGATTTGAGATGATACCTCATGGAAGAGGTCACAGATAAATAGCAACAAAACAATGAGCTTACGAAAGATCCACAAGACAGAAGGTAGGTGAAACATCTATCTCAACACAATGCACAACTCTGTCGATCAAATCATGAGGATGTAGATCTGAAATCTTTTGATAGATCTATATCGTTTCCTTGATGTCAATCATCGTTGCATGATGCATGAGAGAGAAACAAAATCCATGGAAAACTCATTGAGGTGATGACTGACGATATGATCTCGGTACCAACATCAAAATCACAAAGTGCCATGGGGACATTAATCCATCAATTTCTTCAAGAAGATGTTTCTTCCCTTGAATTGCAAGTAGATAATGTATTGATGGTTGATGATCAAAGCACCTGAAATCAATGGTGATTATGATTCAGACAAGGAGCCAAGGTACAACTGATAAGATGATGAATGAGGGTGTCGTCTATGGTACTGATTAATCGAGGCCTTAGTGCTCTCCACCAGTCTTAATTCCAAAGCAATTTGGTCGAAAAGATTGGAGGCAAATTAGCATTTTGCACAACATGCACTGATGGAATCAAGGTGTTTAAGATATTATTGACTTCGGAAACTGAGAGAATGTTGCATCGCAAGAAGTTGAGAGGCTGGATTTGCCAATTGAAATCATCAGAGGATATAAACTCCCCTCAATCAGGTAGTTTTTTCGAAGTAATGTTTTGTTTCCTACTTCGACTGTCTGATGTAGTGGCCAGGGATGTATGTCACATACTTTTGGGTTGGTCATGGCAAAACAACCCTAGACCTATACAAGATGGTGGTTGAAGGTTATCTTGGGCTGATTGGAGAAGAGTTTAAACTGAATTGTTAGAATAGATTCGGGCAATCTTCTAAATTAGACTATCTCCTCTTTTACTAACATATGCATCTGTTAATATATCTATAGATCTCTCACCTCTTCTATATATTCCTCTTATTCTCGATGAAAAAGTTACAGATTCCACAATGTAGTCTCTTGTAGTTTAGCACACATAATATAAAATGTCAGGTGAAAGAGTCCTAGCATTGTGATCATCTTTGAGATCTGTTGGATCATCAAGTGGTTCTTGGTGTGTATGGTGGAGCATTAGCTCAATGAAGCTCCAATATTTGATGAGGAGCTTGGCGATTTTTCTGATTTTGATGCAGTGTCCACCAATTATCATGACATTGTATGAGATCTAGCCTTGAACCAGCAAAAGTCAAGAAAGCACACTGTGATGATTGTGTTACGGCCCAAGAGAGCAAGGTACCGACATTCTTTCCTCATCATAACTTTGTCGAGAAGAACGCCTTGTATGGTCCAATCTTAGATGATATGTGGGAAACTTTCAGCACCCTCAAATATGTAATTCTGTAATGTATGTGTCATGATGCATTTGATTTAGGTATGCGGTATTCAATGTCATAAGATGTAACACCAAACAGGCTAGAGGAGCTATTTTCGATTGGGGATTCTGGTCTAGAAACATGTGAGGGATTCAACCCAGGACTGCGAAGAGTACCATTTGCGAGTCCACAGACTGATAAACATCCACAAGAAAATGCTAAGCAGGATCAATGGACCATATGTGGCTCGATGAAACTCCTCCAGTGATTCCAATAATGGCTAGTGGAAATAGTATTTCCACCATGGTGGAATCTCAACCATCGATGGGTGCGGGACTCTTTTGATACTTAATCACATTGATTAGTTAGGATTACTTTAAGTTTGTTTAGTTACATGTTCAATCAGTGCTATTTTCTGCATTATAATAAATTCTTGTAGAATTTTAATGAAACATGAAAGATATTGAGAAAGCTGAAAGAACCTTCTCCTTCTTTGGGAAGTGTTTGTCTTGCAAATTACAACCTGTTGAGTCCTTCCTCATTTCCCTTTGTTCCTTCTTGTTGTGAGTGTGATTCAATAAAGTATTTTTCATCGATTTGGAATGATTGGGTTTTACATGATCACAAATGTACTATTTGGTTTCTCCTGTAATTTTAGAAGAACTGTTTGCATTTCCACTAACCTGTAATTGGTGGATTCTGGTAATTTAAAAATCGTTAAGGATGCACTTCATTGCACCAAATTTCATAATATTTAGTGCAACCAAACACGCCCTAATCCTCATTTGGATGTAGTATTTTCCATAATCAAGATTTGGCCAGAACTGCCCCCAACGAATCCTCATGCCCTGAAAATCAAGATTTTTGAAAATACTACATTCAAATGAAGCCTCATGTAGACATGATTCAAATAACTATAACATGACCTTCTCTTTCTTCTTCTTCATCAGTGAGAAATAAGTGTATTGAAGGAAGCAGATTCATGCATACATATATAAAGAGAGAGGGATAGAGAAAGACCCAACAAAGATATCTAAAGATCTGAAGCCTACTGAATGAAGAGCTTCAACTTCTATCTTCACACAAGATATGCCTTATTTCAGATGGACTCTGCTGCTTTGTAGCCTTTAAACTCTAACATAACCTTTCTCTTTCAAAAAACCATAGATGTGGACAGTTTATATTATCAACGACTTTTATTTCAAATAGTAGTGATGAAATAAATAAGGTGCTTGTAATTTATATTGATCAAATATCAAATACATATGCCTTGGATTGCAATGAAGAGTATTCATGCAGGGTGGTGATGGATCTGGATGTGAATGATGTCCTCATGCAGCCTGTTTTGTACAAGTGGAGCCCGCGATTTTGCGATGGCTACTGGTCGGTTCTCTGTGGGCCCCACCATGATGTATGTGTTCTATCCACTCCATCCATCCATTTTTTTCAGCTTAATTTAGCTCATGAAATCAAAAATGAGGCAGACCCAAATAACAGGTGGACCACAACACAGGAAAACAATGCTGGTTGAACGTCCACTGTTGAAAACTTCCTAGGGTCCACTGTAATGTTTATTTGCCATCCATCCTCTTGATAAGGTAAAAAAAAAGCTGGATGAAGGGACAATACAAATATCAACTTCATCCAAAACTTATGTGCGCCCCCCCCCCCTCCCCTCCAAAAAAGTTTTCAATGGTGAGCGTTAATCCCCACTTTTTCCTGTGGTGTGGTCCACCTGAGAGTTGGATCTGCCTCCTTTTTGCATTCCACTACTAAAATAATCTGGAAAAAATGGGTGGATGGCGTGGATGAAATGCATACATCTTGGTAGGGCCCACAGAGCACCTACTGGCAGCGTCGCTAGCCAATCCGCTTCCCTAGAGCATGGACCCATGTGGGCCACATTAAATTTTTTATAGATTGAATGATTGTAGACAACCAATATCCAACCCTTTTGGGAGGACCATTTGGTTTTTTTTTTTTTTGTTGACTATCGATATGTGGGCCATTGATCAAAGGTGTATGTTCTTCCGATCTCGGTTTCTTTTTGGGCATCCGTCATCCATGGCGTGTCCATCATATCAAACGGTCTGGATCACCAAATCATGGCCCTAATTTCCATGGTTTGACCTTATTCCGTAAACATGACTACACAGCATTTGTCTTTTTATTGCTATATCTGATCATCTGATGTCTTATCAATTTTATTTAAGCCTTTAAATGGGAGTTTATGCTATGTTGAGGCCAGATCCACTGTGAAGCTTTGCAGGTTAATTAAGCTCAAGCTACAAGATGACGTGTGGGGCCAACTATGATATGTGCATGACAATGAATCTGTCCATCACACACACGCCCCCTCATGTTGTCCTTGATGCCCAAAAATCAGGCCGATTCAAAATTCAGATGGACCGGCAGGGCTCCCACCATTAAAGACCTTCAAGATTGTGCATCGGGCCCACCGTTTTCTTTATATGCCATCCAATCCGTCCAGAAGATCCACCCCACCAGAATGGATAGACACCCCAAAATCCAGGCCATTCCAAAACTCAGGAGGCCACACAATGTATTTTAGAGGTGTTTAAGACATGACTTGATCGGATGTTTGGCCCACCTGATTTTTGGGAGCAAGGAGAACATGAATAGCTGCATATGATGGCTGAATTAGATGTCATGCGCACATCAAGTGGGCCCATTATCTAATGCTTAGTAGTCATGGTTTGAAAGTAGAGCTATATTAGAGTTGAGTTAGCTTGGTCAGCTCGCTCAACTTGTCTCAAAAAAGCTCAACTCACCTTGGCTCGAGATTGGATTCGGATTAATTCAAGCTGGTTTTTGGAGATTGGTAACTTGGATCGAACCTCAACTCAAATCTGCTTGGTGGCTTGATTATTTTGATATTGATGTTGTTCATCGAGTGTTTAATGAAATGACTCAATGAAATATTGTTTTGGGTGCATACATTCTCCGCGAGATCAGCCAGTAGCAAGGAATGAATGGATACAAAACAAAATGAAAAAAAAAACTTTAAATTATAAGACTGTCTTCATATCTTAATTTTGATGTTGCTCAGCAAGTGTTTGATGAAATACATATAAAGTACTATTACTAATTTGCTTTTTTTGAGATATTGAAGACGCACTTTATGTTTGAGAAAATGTCGGGCAGGCTAGAACTTGGTTCTATCTAGTCCGAGCTGTTGACTGAACTGAGGTAAGCTAGCCAGTCAAGCTCAAATACCAAGCCGAGCTACGTTCAAGCTGGGGTTAGTTACTTAGCCTATCCTAGCTAAGTTGTGCCAAGCTTGATTAGACTCAACTCGTGTAAAGCTCTATTTGAAAATTGTTTCTACCTGGCCGGAGTCAACTAGTTCAGTCGATCAGCCCCCCTCAAGCGTCCATATATTGTGGAGGAAAAAGATGACCAAATATTTTATGGCTAGGATCTTCTTGTGTAGAAGATTGATTTTTGGGGCATACATCAACAATCTAAATCATCAAACCATGCCCCAGTTGAACAGATGACCAAATGTTATTAGACCCTTCGGTCGAGAATCAGGTGGTAATAATATTAACGAACAAATTATTCAACATGCATGAAATCCAAGCCGTCCATAAGGTGCACCACCACTTGTTTTGTCTTAATCCAAAAAATCAGGCTGATTCAACACTCCAGTAAGCTCCCTAGTATAAATCACATGAAAACATGTTATGGCCCGCTTGAGTTTTGGAACAATGTTACTTTTGGATCATTGTCATTTTATTATTCTAGGGTGAACATGTGTCAGCATCCCTGGTGGACCGGGTGGATCTCATGAAAGTTCTACCCACCTGGCTCTTGGTCAGTTAAAAGTGAGTTCGCTAGATAGGCTAGCACGGTTTCTCTTCTAATGAGCCGGCCCATTTTAATGGCCAGCTCTAATTCAAGCTGGTCCAACCTTCTGGTTGTATAGACCATTGGGAAATGAGAAAGTTTCCATGCTCTAGTAAGAGTGTGGTGGATAATTGACGCAGGGATGATCGTGATGAGGTCGATCACCGTCTTCCTCAAGGATAACTACTCCGAATCCATGGAGCTTCTTTGGACTCCTCACAGAGACTTCTCGAATCCACGAGGAAAGAAAGCAGGAAGATAGAAATAAATTCTAATAAATTCGAAATTGATTGATGAATAATTGATAATTCTCTAATGTGTCTCCTTACACCATTAATATAGAAAAAAAAAAAAAAAAACTAAAATTCGTAATTACTAAAAATAGCAAAATTCTAACTCTAACACAAATTCTAATTCTAATAAAACTCTTCTAAGGCCTGATTTCTAAAAATAAAAATTACAAATAAACTTTCTCTGGAAGAGTCCTAGTATAACTAAAAGTTATTTCTAAAAGGAAAGAAAATTTAAAACTCTAAAAATATTAAAAAATCGGAATTACTAAAAATAGTAAAAATTTTCTAAAAATTTGTTTTTGAGCTGAAAGCGCACGTTTTCTGATAAAACGGACAGATGTGACCCACTTTGTGGGTCAGTTCACCTCAGATGGCCCGTTTCAATAAAGATTGATAGGTTGTACGCCCTGTAACGATACCCGGATCAAAAGTTATGGTCAATTCACGGTCCATCTCCTTATGGCTCATCCATGCTGGGAATATCTCTGTGACACGTTCTACATCAGACCCCTCCACTTGAAAAAAACTTGTCCTCGAGTTACGCAAGAAACTTAGCACATGAGTCTGAGATAACTTCTGACGCCGATGCTTATTATTCTTTTTTTTGTACTTGACATTAAGCTCTTGAGCTAACACAATACATGTACTCATGCTTTCTTTGACTTGACTAATATTGATCAGTTCCTCCACATTTGACACAATACATGTACTCATACTTTCCTTGCCTTGACTAATATTGGTCAGTTCCTTCACATCCGTCTTTAAGATTTTATATTTTTTCTGATAATGTGGGCAATTAGGCAGACTTGCCCCTGAGACGGGATCAACGTGATTTTGTACGTCTCGTATGAGAGGCAATTTATTAGAGGGTTCATCGAGCACAATCTCCTTAAACTCCTACAACATCGGCTTCAAATCTTTTGAGATATTCACAGGCTCCATATATTCTTTCTTTTCAACTAATGGATATATATCTCTTATTTCCTCAGATTGTTTAACAAAAGCCTGTTCAGTTGTGAGAGACTGTTCCTCAACTTTAGAAGTCTTGGGTTAGTTCTCCCTTCCTATAGGGGCGAGGATAATCTTTTTGCCATCTTTAATAAAGAAAATAAATAAGTTATTCCGATCCTTATGTGTAGCATTAATATTATTTTGCCAGGGTTGACTAAGTAACAGGTGACAAGCTTCCATGTCGACCACGTCACACATTACTTCATCGTTATAATATTTACCAATAGAAAAGGATATACGAAATCGTTCAGTTACCTCTGTTTTGTTGATCTCTTTGATCCATCCAATCGTGTATGGAGATGAGTGTCTTTCTGTCTTCAATTGTAGCTTCTCCACCATTATTTTTGACACGAAATTCTTATCGCTCCTTACATCGATGATCACATTGAAGACTTTTTTGTATGCAGTGCACCTTATTCGAAAGATGTTGTCTCTCTCTAATTCTATCTCTACCTTTGGCATGTATAACGGCTTCCTCATAATCGTAGTGGCCTGTGATGAACCATCATCTGATGGTGCCTTACAAAAATTGACATTGTGTCGTACAGCGGCCATAGGTGGTTGAGCATCACTTTTAGCTCGGGGCGGAATTAGCGCATCCGCAATACGGTTGAGGGTTTCCTGCAGCCCTTGCATGGTCAACTGACTCTCCCGGTGGAAAGCTTCCATTCTTTCCAAAAGATAACGAATCCTTGGATCACCGTCCACAGGATTTTGATTCATACCTTCATTATTTGTCATCGGCCCGAGGGAAATCCTTACTCTGATACCAAATTGACGCAGGGATGATCGTGATGAGGTCGATCACCTTCTTCCTCAAGGATAACTACTCCGAATCCACGGAGCTTCTCTGGACTCCTCACAGAGACTTCTCGAATCCACGAGGAAAGAAAGCAGGATGATAGAAATAAATTCTAATAAATTCGAAATTGATTGATGAATAATTGATAATTCTCTAATGTGTCTCCTTACACCATTAATATAGAAAAAAAAATAAACTAAAATTCATAATTACTAAAAATAGCAAAATTCTAACTCTAACACAAATCCTAATTCTAATAAAACTCTTCTAAGCCCTAATTTCTAAAAATAAAAATTACAAATAAACTTTCTCTGGAAGAGTCCTAGTATAACTAAAAGTTATTTCTAAAAGGAAAGAAAATCTAAAACTCTAAAAATATTAAAAAATCGGAATTACTAAAAATAGTAAAAAAATTTTAAAAATTCATTTTTTGAGCTGAAAGCGCACGTTTTCTGATGAAACGGACAGATGTGACCCACCTTGTGGGTCAGTTCACCTCAGATGGCCCATTTCAATAAAGATTGATAGGTTGTACGCCCCGTAACGATACCCGGATCAAAAGTTATGGTCAATTCACGGTCCATCTCATTATGGCTCATCCATGCCGGGAATATCTCTGTGACACGTTCTACATCAATAATGACTTCAAACCTTTAAAATCTTCCTATGGTCCACGTAATGTTTGTTGATCATCCCACCTGTTGATAAGGTGGGCTGGGGAATATCAGTAAAGTTCGCTAATGTGAGTCCCAAGTGGTGCAGTTTCTTCTCTGTTTCTTTATTTAAACTGGGGCTCTCCATGAAAATTTTCCCTAGCTCTTTATTTGAACTGAGGCTACCGAGACTACCGAAGAATAATGGTAGAAAGTGACTCTAAAGGTACTGTAAAAATGACGGCTAGGGGGCTTTGCAACTCGTCGCAGTTGTGGTATTGGAGCGCTCGGCTGCACTTGCTCCTTTAAAAGGCCAAGGTGAAAGTCCATCACACCGTCGGGAGGCTAATGGAGTGGTAATGGAGTGGCTGACTCCTTAGCAAGATTGGGGAGGGGCTCGCAGGAGGCTGTCATGTTCAGTAGCTTATCTCAGGTCCCTCCTCTCACTGGGGGGACATCTTCCTTGATAAGGTAGGGCTGAGGAATATCTAAAAAGCTCACTAATGTGACCCCCAGGCAGTGCTCTTTCTTCTCTAGCAGATTTTGATTTGTGTTTTTATCTCCTATTTTTCAGGGCGCTTTCATTGTAGCAAAATTATATGATAGGCAAGGGTTTTGTCCCGCTCAAAAATTCTTGTACAGCGTTGATGCCCAAAAAAAAAAAAAAAAAAAGTATTGATAAGGTCACGCAAATCTGAAAAAAATAATAATAATAATAATAATAAAGTAAAAATTAAAAAAATAAATCATTTTGATCCAAAACTTTTGTGGCTTACAAAACATTTTTAATAGCCAACATCTACTATTTCCTCTAGTGTAGTCCACTTGAAGCTTGTATCTGCTTCATTTCTCATACCATGTCTTAGGGCCTGTTTGGATGCCTGTAACTTTTTTAAGTTGTAAGTAAGTTACACGTAACTTACAGGTGTAAGTAAGTTACAGGTAAACCTGTTTAGATGTAAGTTGTAACTTAGTTACAGGTAATTTTGTTTTTGTGTTTGGGTAACTTGTAACTTTATTACAAGTAATAAGTTGGATATTCACGCTTGATAAAGTTTGAAATAGAGAATCGTTAAAAAATCAGATTGACACGTAAAAAATATTGGAATAAAATTAATCCATTTTATTAAGTCCATATAAATGAATAGTTTGACCGATTCTTAGGCTAAACTAATCAGCAGGTGGACCATAAAAGATACTATGCATGAGCACATATCAGAAAAATTTCTGCAGAAGTGCTTGTACAAGTTCTGCATCTCTATTAACGTCAAATCCGAAATGTGAATTACATAAACTGAATTTTAGAGTGTAATCCAAGTTCATGTAATTATAAGATACGAATTAGAGATCGACTAAAATGATGTGAATTCATTTTTAAGTGGAACCCAAACAGGTCCTTAGTATTTACATTCAAAAAATCCTCCAGTCTTTTTCCTATTGTGCAGGAGAACCATCTGTCCACATCAAAATTGTTGGAAACTATTTTTTTTTTTTTTTTCGTGTATTAAAATCCTCTTACCCCAAGAAGTGCAGCAGATGGGTAAACAAGACCTCAAGCTTCTGAATTCAGTCCCAATCCAAAGGCTCTCGAGCAGCAGCTGTGACAACTACATGGGCCATCAGGACTCAAGAAATCTTACTGGGATCAGTCATGAATATTTTGAGGGTGGACTTTTAATCGTTATTGTTTTCTGTGGTGTGGTCCACCTGAGATTTAGATATCCCTCATTTTTGGAATCAAGCCCTAAAACGATCCAAAAGAATGGATGGACAGCATGGATAAAACAAATACAATAAGGTAGGCCCCACAGATCATCTGCATTAGCCACACCACCTCACCCAATTGCCTCCGTCAACGCAAAAAGGAAAAAAATAGATAAAGGAAAGAAAAGAAAGAAAGGAAAATGCAGAAGAGAGAAGGGGTTTCGTACCTTACGGAAGCTCGATGGGAGAGGGATAAGTCGACTGAGAGAGTGAGAAGGAGACTTCTTCAATGCAGGTGTGATTCTTCCCAACCGATTTCATTTCAAAATTTTCGACCATTACCTATAACTTAGTTACAGGTAACTTGAAAAACGACTCCAACGCCTGTAAAATTTTCAGGCCTTTCTCCTGTAACTTAGTTACAGGTTGAGAGAAAGTCACAAGTGACTTTCCTCCCCCAAACGCCAACTGTAACTAAGTCACCTATAACTTACTTACATTTTAGAAAAGCTACAGGCATCCAAACAGGCCCTTAAAATAAGCTGAAAAACAGATGAACGGCATGGATATACATTACATGCATCAAAGTACACCCTACAATTAGGATCCCACCCACATTGCTGGTTTCGGGTGGCAGCCAAGTTGCTCTGCTAAGTGGGATACAAGTAATTCAAATTAAACTGTCCCAAATATGGGGCTAAGTTAAGATGTATAATGAAGTAGAATTTACACTTATTTGATTAGCTGATTATTACATTGGCAGACATTTATTGGATGCTGAAAAATTTAAAAACATCAACAGTCCTATCTCAGTAAACAAGTGTCACAGGATTGTTCAACTAATCTGATTTTGGGACTGATTTGGTCACATCAAATTCCATAGCCTTTTAGCGCTTGCGTGTTGAGCATCCTAAGCATCCAGAGTATCAAATGAATCATCCTGCCATAGTGATGATATACGTTGATCATAAGCCTTTTTGGGTTTCCAGCCCATGGGTGAATGGTAGGCGAGGTGTGTTTAATTTTATTTTTTTCTTTTTTAAAAGTAGAATCCCTTGTGATAGGATATCTGTTCTGGTCAATTCAATCAAACATCAGTTCATATATTTGAACGAGTGCCTATATTCGGATTATGATGCATGAGTATGCCCGAGTCTACTTGACTTAAAGTTTAATAATTGTTGGTGTTCTCTCATATTAACACAGATATATTGGAGATTGGACAAAGGATCCAAATATACTCTCAACAACTACAAATATACTCTTAACCAATAGTTGCACTCAGCATTCAATCCATTTGTGAAAAAGTTAGGTTAACCATTCTAAATAGATTCTTTTTACCTTATGTTAATAGACATGAGTTTATATACTTAAGCACTTTTTCTTTCAATATGAATCCCTACCATTGTTTAATAGTAAAAATAGAGAAAGAAGGTACTTAAGCACTTTTTCTTTCAGCACGATTCACTACCGTAATTCAACAGTAAAAATAGATAAAGAAAATATAAGCTAAAAGTGTTCTTTTATTAATGATTTTTACAATAATGGCACAATCGGCTTGAGGGATGATGATACATTCGTTACCCAATTGGGACTGAGATTCATAGTGGGATGATCATGATGTACAGGATGGTTATCTACCCGTTACTCAATTGAAAACTAGGCTTCAAGGCAATAGAGTTGATGGAGGGCGAATCTTCGACAATCTATTCGTTATTCAATCAAAATCGGGATCCATGGGAAGATGGCCGATGAGATGACATCATGTCCGTGGTCTTGGTAGGAACCGAGCATATAGCAAGACGGTCATAAATTGATTATCCGTTCATCGTCCTATGTGGACGAAAATTCGTGGCTAGATAGCCAACAAAATCACATAATATGTAGAATAAAAGCCTTATAGTTTTTCATTCAAAACTGAGTAATCTTCCCTATGGTCAAGCAGGATGTCGTGGATAAAAGGTGGAGAGATAAACTACTAATTAAAAACTATTGGTCAAATTAAACTAAAATAAAATAAAAGGATAAATGTTCATGGTGGATGGATAAATAAAAGTTGTTTGATTATATTGGCTTGAGGCATCGACTTCTTTGTGTAGTACTATTTATATAGGCTGCCAAGAGGCGATGACCTTGCTTAATCTTCAACATCATGAAAGATTTGGACAATCAATTGTTGAAATGTAACACCCTGAAAATCGGCACCCGATTACATAAACTCTGATCCCGAGTTTTTGGGCATTAAATAAATAAAAATGCACGTGTGACTTAGATTAGATTCACATTTATTCAACACATGAATAATCAGAGTTGCACAATTCAATTTAGTGGAACCAAAGCGAGGTAGAAATAATAAAAATCAATAAATATATGGCAACACAGTTAAAGTACAATTAAAAAGTGGTGTCTTCCTAAATGGAGATTATATAAGCCACAATATACATACCCAAGACGGTTGAAGTGTAAAGTTTTTAATTTATGTTAAATTCTCGTAACCATAAAGATGATGGCACAAGATGATCTAGGATACCGACATTATATCACGAATCCTTATCCAGATCACGTGACTCGTTGCGACACATAGCGGCTCCTCACTAGTGTCCATTGATCCAAATTTAGGTATCACCCGTTTATCTCACAAATCAATAATTTCAAAGGTATGGCATGATACCCAAAAGTATGAAAATCAACTTGGTATGGGTCATCACCCAAACACCAAGTATGATCACTTAGTTCTAAGGTATGGACTTATCACATAAAATAAAATCACCAGCCAAAAAAAAAGGCTCGTCACCCAATTCCATTCACGCTCGAGTCATTCAAACAGTACTCTGGCACGAAATCATCGGCCAGGTAACTTGAAGGGGTTCATTCGAACAATGATTCAGCTAGTGGACTAATTTGATTGACTTGGGAGAACCTCGACATAGCCGGCATTGGGTACAAGCATCCCATGTAGTTCAGCTACTGTCGATTATCCGTGTTCAACCCAGGTAGATCGAATAAGCCTAGGATAGTCGTCCTAACTCGGGTCACCCCTTTAGTTTGGACGGTTAGCCAATTGACCCAACATCGTATCATTCTTAAGTATCGATATGGACTAAAAACTATATCACACAATTATAGCATTTGTTCTAGTATACAACCACTTAGGTATTTCATTAAACATGTAAACATTCATAGTGTACTATGTTCATTAAGGCATTAAATCAAACATGTGAGCATGCATAAAGTAATATAATCACTTAAGCATTAAATCAAGCATATAAGCATCAACAAAGCAATACATTCCACTGCTTAGGCATTTCATCAAACATGTAAGTATTCGTATTCAACTAATATCTTATATTATAGTAAAAAATTAAAATGTTAACATATTAGCATGCACAAATTCATCTACAAGTATCTAATCATTGACTACGACCCTCAAGGGTTGATAAAAGATAACCTAGAGGTAATGGTCCGTACCTTATGATGATTCGCTCGACTCACAGATCTCTTAGGGTTAAGAGTGTTAGGGAAATATCATTGAAAAACCTAAATAAGCATATAAGCTTGTGAGATTGGGGACAAACACCTATTGAAGCCCTAAATTACAAGCAAGATTCAATACTTACCTCCAATCGGTGCCAGAAAAGCTCCAATGATGGCTTCGGTTATAGTGTGGTGATTAGAAAGGGGATGAGAGGGTGAAGGTGTACCAACACTCACACCCCAAGCTCTCTTGTTACTCATTTCTCATCTTTCTCTTCTCCCTTTCTCCCTTTTTTTATCTTTCTTTGCAAGGTAAAATTCATATGGGGAGGAAAGTTCCCAAATGAGGGTTTTATATAGTGTTAGAAAGTGTACAAATGGCCCCAATGGCCCTTTATTCATTATTCTAACCCTAAGGGAGGTTATTTCTCACTAATGGGACTCGACCGAAGGCATATGAGTCAATCTAAATCATGGAATAGGTGTCCAACAATGTGATCTTTGTTTGGACATAAATATACGATGATCGAGCGTGTCGATCAACCTATAAGGCCTTAACTTAGATCGATGGTCACCCCGAATTTGGTTGTGAATTGACGGTCCAAAAGTTATAATTTTGTGAAAAACAAAGAGACTAATTTCACTTAAGTTTCAGATTTACATATAAGGTATTCGCACAACTCAATCACTCGCCTTGCGAGTCCAAGTTGAATGATTTAAGACACAATCTTGGCTCGATGTCCCGTGATGGACATCAAGCCCACTAAGATGAATGTATTTCTATAGCCTCGAGTTTAGTGGTCCACTAACAAGTGGTCTAGATCTTGTTTGGATAATCATGACATTTCTGAAATGAATTAGGTAGCGAGATTTCTTGTACACAATGATTATGGTTTGGATTAGGTAAGTTCATAATGTGGCATATTCGCAACTAGTAAAAATGACGATTCAGTTATAATCACCCTAAGTCATTAGTTCTTAGGCTAAAAGGATAAGCGGGTCAGTTTAGTTTGTTAATTAAGATCTGACCACTAGTTATCTCTGATTTTAGTAGGTTTTTATTTAGTTGTGGTTATCTTGATTAGTTAGCAATAGGTTAGCTAGATTTGGGCTTAGAATGAGCAAATCACGTGACTAAACTTGATGTTTAAGTGATCAGTTGAAGTCGTTGGCTTCCTATAGCTGATTAATTATATTTATGCAGTTCTTTTAGTACCACCTTCGTATAGGCTAACATCGAGTATTAATGGTCAATAAATGACAACATAAGTTAATTATAATGAAAAAATTCAAGAGTTTTTAAAAATTTAAAATATCAAAAATCTAAGACGCTACATAAAATCTCTTTGATTCTTCCACATCAGCGTGACCTATTAACTACGACTACATAAACAAGAGATACTCTCGTATGCATCGACTAAGTCCTCACATCTTTGGACTCCCACATTGGAAAGATGTCGTGATACTTATGTTACTTAGCTTTGACATCCATGAGAGATTTGTTTTTGGTAAGTTTCTAGCATTTGCTGCTAGATAGAAATCTCCTTTAATGGAATTCTGATATTTGATGTTAAGAGAGGGACTTGCTTCAATGAGACTCTTACTTTTTGCAGAGAGAACTTTGTAATAAAATTCTATCATTTAATGCTCTCTCTCACATGCATGTCTCTACTTATTCCTCTTAAAGTCATCTACACCATATATAGAATAGTTGTCACGTGGCGTCTTTTGGATCGTTTGATTTATGCACATCAGATTGGGTGTAAACAATGATAAATAGTAAGAGTAGGATTTTACCCATCATTTAATGCGTAGTGTCGATATGTGGTGGCATTTCATCGGACCACATAAGTATGTAAAAAATGAGTTTAAACAATATCCATGTAGTAAACATATCCCTAGTGGCTCTAATTTTTTTAGCTCATTAGAAGGTATGAGCCCAAAAATGAAGTAGATCCAAAGCTCAACTGGACTACACGATGAGAAAAGGTGAGGATAATGACACCCATAATTGAAACTTTCTCAGGGCCCATTGCAATTTTTATTTCTCATCCAAATTGTTCAGAAGGTCACATATACTTGGATGAAGGGAACACGATCCAATGGTGTGATCTAGTTGATCTTTGGATTTGCTTCATTTTTAGGTTCATGTCCTAAAACAAGCTTGCTAAGCAGATAGATATGGTGTGGATATAACACACGGCATGGTGAACCCCACAACACCTTGCAAGCACATCAAGCAATTCATGTCCTTTTAGATAGGAAGTGGATTGGGTGGTGAACCCAATGCTATTGGGTAGGTGGTGTGGGGTGCTAAAGGGTCCACTATGATGTATATGTTTTATATCCATGCCATCCATTCGATTTTTCAACTCATTTTTAGAGGGAAGTGGATTGTGTACTAAGAACTCAATATATTGTAACATACTGAATAAACATTGAGGGGCCTATCATGATGTGTGTCTTATCTCCACACCATTCATTCATTTTACCAGTTCATTTTGGGCCCCACTAAATTCACATATCATAGCCCACCTACGGGGCTCTACAAATGTTTTAACGATTGACATCATTATCTTTACTGTTTCCTATGGTGTAGTCTTCCTGAGCTTTAGATATGCCTCATTTTTAGGTTGGTGCCCTTATGGTTAGCTAGTAAAAAGGGCAATACAAGACATACATTATGGTTAGTCCTATTTACACCTGTTTTGGTGCATCCATGTGGACCAATGAGATGTTTTCCTGTGTTAGCACTATTCACTCAATGATGGATGAAATCATATTCGCATGTTGAGGATATCTTTTGCCCACATCCTTTGACGGCACATCACCTGCCAAAAGTAGAAAGGCACAAAGTCGTATACATGTCTATAGAAAAGGTGTTGTGATGAATGACATGTAGCTCTAACACGAGCATCACATGTGGCCAAAGCAACGTGCTTGACAAAGTCTATAAAGACTTACTGGGATAGGGTCTTACTACAAATTTAGATATGTCAACAAAGTCGTTTCATACAATCTTACCAAATGGAAGATCCTCCTAGAGACTTTTGGTGCTCTCGCGATGATTATGAAGGTTCGAAAAGCATTCATCTTACAGTGGATGGAAATCAAAGATACCATGGTGAATTTAGATATAGTGAGACCGTCCTATAATGCGCACAGATATTTGTAGTAATGGCCGTAAGGATATTTGAAAACGGTTTGATACCGTGACTTGCGAAAATCTCTTTGGCCAAGTTGGAATGATTATAAAATAATTTCTCATCGTGATTGCCAATGATCATAAACCAATGACGAAACCTAGTGAGGGTTTACTACCATCCAAAAGCCTATATAAGGAGCACATGATGAAGAGCTCCAAGCCCACCCAAGCACAATCAATCTACACGGTGCAACATTGTGTATCTTAGTTTCTAGTTCCTTCACTTCTGCCTAGATCCACTTCCGTCTAGACATGCTACAAAATTTCTAAAGTTTATGTTAGCTTAAATCACTACTGTCCAGCACTATCGTCGCAATACACTTAAGGGTACATATAAATATCTACTACCTGTTATCATTGGATTCTTGACCAACCTAGTCCCTACTTGAAAGATTAGACAGCCGGTCTCATCCTATTGACCATCCACCTTAATTGTTTGTCCATACAGGTGATCGCATGTATTTATTTTACATTTATTTATTTACTTATTTTGGTTCATCCGCTAACTGTATTGAGCTTCAAATACAAATTAATAAAATTGACATTTTTAATTTTAAATTTTAAATATTTTATTCATCATTATTTTATTGAAAATTACAAAGTATTCTCATGAACACAGGGCAAAAAGAATATATTAAAGGATTAACCCTTACTTTTCTAAAGTCGCTTAATCAATATAACAATCGTAGCTGACGAAGGCAGCCAATCCCATGGATTTAATCTTAATGGGTTGATCTTAGACCTAGGATCACCCACGTTCAATTGAATTGTGTAAACAAGTCTTACAAAACTTTATTAGTGCATTTTTTTATACACACGTGTGCACACCCATCACACTCTCACACATTCACACCACAAGGAATGCTTGAACCCGTGACCTCGTGTTGAAACTCCAAAGAGTTTACCACCGAGGCACGGCAATGGTTGCAATACGCTTCTGATTTTGGGCTCTAGAAACCTTCATAGGGCCCATCGAATTCTTTATTTGCCATCCAATTTATTCATGAAATCTTATAGGCTTGGAGAAAGGTAAAACACAAATATCAGCTTGATCTAAAACTTGCGCTGTCCCTAAAAAGTTTTTAATGGTAGTTGTTCAATCACATACATTTCTTTGGTGTGCTTCATTAAAGCTGCTAATTTGCTTCATCTGGAACAATGCTTTAGAATGAGGTGGCAAAACAAATGATCTGCGTGGATAATACACATACATCACGGTTGCCCTCACAGCGTTAGGTGGTCCTGCGGTCACCAACCAATCCCGTGCGATTGGGTACTAACCTACCAAAATGAGAAATTTCCAACTGTACGAAGAGTATATGGCCCACAACTTTTTTAGGTCCACTCGCTTTTTAACTTCTACGAATACTCCCCAGCTGTACGGCCCCATTTCTCAGGTCGAAAATGCCCCTGCTTCTCTTTCTGAGGCGGATCGCCAGGTGCTCGAAGACGAGCGCTTACGCTCCTCGAACTCCGAGTTGTACGAACGGTTCAAAAGATATCAACGTTGCATGGGCCCACAGTTATGTATTTATTATATCCACAACGTTCATCCGTATTTCGAGATCATTTCGGAGCATTATCAAAAACAAAAAATCATGCCCAAAGATCAACTGGACCACACCACAGCGAGCAGCGGGAAAATAGATTTTCACCGTTAAAAATTTTGTAGGGCCCACTATTACATATATTTTCCATCCAATCTATTCATAAGGTCACAAAGACCTGGATGAAGAGGAAAAACAAATTTCAAAATGATCCAAAACTTCTATGACCCATGAAAGGATTTCAATGGTAGACGTTCAATCCTCCACTGCCTTTTACGGTGTGGTCCACTTGATAGCTAGATCTGACTTATTTTTCATCTCAATCCTTAATAAGAGTTCGCCAAATAGATGGACGGCTTGGATATAACACATACATTATAACGGGACTCATAAACAGTAATAAAATTATAACAGGAAAAAAAAAAAAAAAAACCAGCTTGGCCGGTCGACCGGGTCGTCGACCCGACTCGCTGTCCCACTCACCCGGTCAACCGGGTCTAAACCCGGTCGATCCCAACTCGCTGTTCCACCTTTGTATTTTTATTTAAAAAAAAAAAAAAATTTCTGAGGAGAATTTTTTGTCCCTTAAATTTTTCTCAAATACATAATTATGTAAATATGTATATATAAGTATATAAATTTTTTTTTCTCTCTCTTAATTCATTTCTTTGTATATTAATTTAACAAGCATATCTCCTAAACTATAATGAGTTACTTAACGTACCATATATGATTTTGGGGTAGGAGAAGCTAATTTAGCCAACCAATATAGTAATTTTCCAAGATTCTATTGGGTCGATGGTTAAAAATCCACTTCACAATTAATTCACTTCACTTCACGGCGATTTCCACGCACTTCGCGATTATTTCACTTCACTTCACCGTCATTTCCATGCATTTCACGGTCATTCCCGGTGATTCTATGTTGATTCACAGTCAATTCGACGCACTTCACAGTCAATTCACTTCACTTCACGGCCATTTCCATGCATTTCACGGTCATTCCCGGTGATTCTGTGTTGATTCACGGTCAATTCGACGCACTTCACGGTCAATTCACTTCACTTCATGGCCATTTCCACGCACTTCGCGGTCAATTCACTTCACTTCACCATCAGTTTCATGCATTTCACGGTCATTCTCAGTGATTCCGTGTTGATTTACGGTCAATTCGACGCACTTCACGGTCTATTCACTTCACTACACGGCCATTTTCATGCACTTCGCGGTCATTTCACTTAACTTCACCGTCATTTCCATGCATTTCACGGTCATTCCCGGCGATTCCGTGTTGATTCACGGTCAATTCGACGCACTTCACGGTCAATTCACTTCACTTCACGGCCATTTCCACGCACTTCGCGGTCATTTCACTTCACTTCACCGTCATTTCCATGCATTTCACGGTCATTCCCGGCGATTCCGTGTTGATTCATGGTCAAATCGACGCACTTCACGGTCATTTCACTTCACTTCACGACCATTTCCACACACTTCACGGTCATTTCACTTCACTTCACCGTCATTTCCATGTATTTCACGATCATTCCCGGCGATTTCGTGTTGATTCACAGTCAAATCGACGCACTTCATGGTCATTTCACGGCCATTTCCACGCACTTTGCGGTCATTTCACTTCACTTCACTGTCATTTCCATGCATTTCAAGGTCATTTCCGGCGATTCCATGTTGATTCACGGTCAATTCAACGCACTTCACGGTCAATTCACTTCACTTCACGGCCATTTCCACGCACTTCGTGGTCAATTCACTTAACTTCACGGTCATTTTCATGCATTTCACGGTCATTCCCGGCCATTCCGTGTTGATTCACGGTCAATTCGACGCACTTCACGACCAATTCACTTCACTTCATGGCCATTTCCACGCACTTCGCGGTCATTTCACTTCACTTCACCGTCATTTCCATGCATTTCATGATCATTCCTGGCAATTCTGTGTTGATTCACGGTCAATTCGACGCACTTCATGGTCAATTCACTTCACTTCACGGCTATTTTCACACACTTCGGGGTCAATTCACTTCACTTCACCTCACCATCATTTCACAGTCATTCCCGGCGATTCCATGTTGATTTACGGTCAATTCGACGCACTTCACAGTCAATTCACTTCACTTCACGGCCATTTCCACGCACTTCGCGGTCATTTCACTTCACTTCACCGTCATTTCCATGCATTTCACAGTCATTCCCGGCGATTCCGTGTTGATTCACGGTCAATTCGACGCACTTCACGGTCAATTCACTTCACTTCACGGCCATTTCCACGCACTTCGCGGTCATTTCACTTCACTTCACCGTCATTTTCATGCATTTCACGGTCATTCCCGGCGATTCTGTGTTGATTCACAGTCAATTCGACGCACTTTACGGTCAATTCACTTCACTTCACGGCCATTTCCACGCACTTAGCGGTCATTTCACTTCACTTCACTTCACAGCCATTTCCACGCACCGTGAAAGTGAAGGGAATTGACCGTGAAATGAAATGAATGAAATTGACCACGAACTGATTGAAATTGGCCACGAAGTGAATGAAATGAATTTTCGACCATCAACCTGATGGAATCTTGGCAAAATAAGTAGGTTATTTAGCTAAAGTAGCATCTCCTACCCCTAAATTCTGGTACGTCAAGTAGCTAATTGTGGTTTAAGAGATATATTTATTAAATGAATAAAGAACGAAATGAATAAAAAAAGAGAATTTTTTTTTATATGCTTATATATACATATTTATATATGTATTAGAGAAAATTGTAGGGGAGAAAAAGTTCTCCTTGTCAAAAATAAAAAGAAAAAAGAAAAAAAAGTACAAAGGAGAAAAAAAAGTACAGAGGTTTGCATGAATACATCCCAACATACTGCAATGTGATAAGTCAGGTCTTTTTTCCTTTAAATTTGTATTGTCTTCTAGTTGATCCAAACCATTTATATGATGAGTCCGGACTTAAGTTGCGGATAAGATATAAATAAAATATCATAAATTTAATCATTTCAACCATTTGAAATTTGGTTCTTTTGCTTTGAAAATGGACGGTCACAATCCTTTGTGTAATCAAAGGTCGAAAACATTCAATATAGAATTCCGTTTACGTTCACGGTCATTTCGATGCACTTCACGGTCAATGCACTTCACTTCACGGCCATTTCCATGCATTTCACGATCATATCCGGCAATTTCATTTACGTTCACGGTCATTTCGATGCACTTCACGGTCAATGCACTTCACTTCATGGCCATTTCGATGCACTTCACGATCAATTCTCTTCACTTCATGGCCATTTCCATGCATTTCACGATCATATCCAGCAATTTCGTTTACGTTCACGGTTATTTCGATGCACTTCACGGTCAATGCACTTCACTTCACGGCCATTTCGATGCACTTCACAATCAATTCTCTTCACTTCACCGCCATTTCCATACATTTTACGATCATATCCGGCAATTTTGTTTACGTTCACGGTCATTTCGATGCACTTCAAGGTCAATGCACTTCACTTCACGGCCATTTCGATGCACTTCACGATCAATTATCTTCACTTTACGGCCATTTTCATGCATTTCACGATCATATCCGACAATTTCGTTTACGTTCACGGTCATTTCGATGCACTTCAGGGTCAATGCACTTCACTTCACGGACATTTCGATGCACTTCACGATCAATTCTCTTCACTTCACGGCCATTTCCATGCATTTCATGATCATATCCGGCAATTCCGTTTACGTTCACGGTCATTTTGATGCACTTCACGGTCAATGCACTTCACTTCACGGCCATTTCAATGCACTTCACGATCAATTCTCTTCACTTCTCGGCCATTTTCATGCATTTCACGATCATATCTGACAATTCCGTTTACGTTCACGATCATTTCGATGCCCTTCACGGTTAATGCACTTCACTTCACGGCCATTTCGATTCACTTCACAATCAATTCTCTTCACTTCTCGGCCATTTCCATGCATTTCACGATCATATCCGGCAATTTCGTTTACGTTAACGGTCATTTCGATGCACTTCACGGTCAATGCACTTTACTTCACGGCCATTTCGATGCACTTCACGATCAATTCTCTTCACTTCAAGGCCATTTCCATGCATTTCACGATCATATCCGGCAATTTCGTTTACGTTCATGGTCATTTCGATACACTTCACGATCAATGCACTTCACTTCACGGCCATTTCGATGCATTTCACGATCAATTCTCTTCACTTCGAGGCCATTTCTATGCATTTCACGTTCATATTCGGCAATTCCGTTTACGTTCACGGTCATTTTGATGCACTTCACTTCACGGTCATTTCGATGCACTTCACAATTAATTCTCTTCACTTCTCGGCCATTTCCATGCATTTCACGATCATATCCGGCAATTCCGTTTACGTTCACGGTCATTTCGATGCACTTCACTTCACGGCCATTTCGATGCACTTCACGATCAATTCTCTTCACTTCACGGTCATTTCCATGCATTTCACGATCATATCCAGCAATTTCGTTCACGCTCACGGTCATTTCAATGCACTTCACGGTCAATGCACTTCACTTCATGGCCATTTCGATGCACTTCACGATCAATTCTCTTCACTTCACGGCCATTTTCATGCATTTCACGATCATATCCAGCAATTTCGTTTACGTTCACGGTCATTTCAATGCACTTTACGGTCAATGCACTTCACTTCATAGCCATTTCGATGCACTTCACGATCAATTCTCTTCACTTCACGGCCATTTCCATGCATTTCACGATCATATCCAGCAATTTCGTTTGCGTTCACGGTCATTTCGATGCACTTCACGGTCAATGCACTTCACTTCACGGCCATTTTGATGCACTTCACGATCAATTCTCTTCACTTCACGGCTATTTCCATGCATTTCATGATCATATCCGGCAATTTCGTTTACGTTCACGGTCATTTCGATGCACTTCAGGGTCAATGCACTTCACTTCACGGTCATTTCCAAGCACTTCACGATCAATTCTCTGCATATAACGCAATGACAATTTGAAACATGTATGAACAAAATGATGGTGATAAATTTATCAACTCAAACCTGCTCCTGTAGTGCTTCTTTCAACTGAGAAACAAGAGTGACCTTGGATTCTTCAATTGACTTTAGTGCTTCTTTCAACTGAGAAACCTGCTCCTGTAGTGCTTCTTTACCCACTGCATTTGCAGGGATTACAATCTTAAGGGTAGAGGGCAATCTGCAAAATGCACAACATAGAAGCAAATAAATAAACTGAAAAAGAGAACAAGAACATAAACAAAGATTATGATAGGAGATACTGACCCTGAATATGACTTTGATGAATCCGGAAAAATCAATCCATATCCATTCTCCCCACCCTTCATATAGTTCAAATTCCAGAAAAAGAAAATGAAAGTAAGCTCATCAAGGGATTGGAATATTTTATTGGAAAATATATATAAATGCAGCATTTCACATGCAGAAATAAAATCAGCCATAGTAGTTCTACTATTTATGACCACACTGAGTAGTCGTGTTTAAAGAAAATGTTGGAAATAGGCGTATCAATTTCTGAGCATGAATCAATTACTAAAATTTGTCAATTTTTGGGGAAAAAAGTTATAATGAATCCTTTTTTCTTCTTTTAAGAAAAAATTGGTGGTGTGTGTGTGTCATGTGTGTAAGTGATCCAGATTCCAGGGTTCAATCCCTGGTAGTGTTGCCTTTCCCGAAAAAAATAAAAAAAACATTGGTTGAGGAATGCTAGGCAGAACTGATGGCACAGAGAGATTGCCTGAGTACAGGGAATCAGCACTACGAGCACCTTCCCTGTCTTTTAAAACATAATCTCTAAGCCTCAAAACAATCTGAATAAGTGCAACTCTCATACAACCAACCTCTCCAATCACCTGAATGGGCAAGATCAAAAGCAAATTAAGTAATCATTAAATGCATGGAAATGGCCGTGAAGTGGAAACAGACCTCCACTAGTTCACCACCCTCTTCAGCACATCTTGGTTTTTCATGTTTTGAGATGAGAACATCAGCTTTTGTACTCATGCGCATCTCATTTGTAATAGCACCGTTCTTGCCAATGAGACAGTCAATAGTCTTGGATGAAACAAGAATGCGAATGTTGACAGTGTCATCATCATCATTATCATTGATCTTTCCTTGCAGCAGTAGAACAGCTTCAACAGCAGTAGATAAGCAACGTGATCAGCACAAATAATTTTTTAAAAAAAAAACTATGGAAAATAAATTTTTTTCTTAAAAAAAAAAACTATGGAAGTTTAAGTGGATAAGCTATTCACTTTTTAGAATCTGATGATAATTTTGCAAATACTCAAGGCATCAAGAAACCAAGTAAGCTATTCACCCAACTCAAAACTTATTGGATCAAGCACTTCATCCCAGATAGCCCACATACCTTCTAACATAATTGTATAACTCATTGACTCAACTCAAAACTTGTATGAGTTGAGTACAAGTGAACTTGACTCGGCAAAATTTCAAGCTGAGTCATTAGAAAACTCAATCATTAGAAAACCGTAGATTCATGAATGCCTACACAAGTGGGCCGCATGACAGAAAACAGTAGATATTGAATGCTTAAATAAAGATAAACAGTTGGGGTCGACCCCGACTCTCTGAACAGTTACCCGGTCGATCCCATTTTTTTGAATTTTAGTGAAATGGGGTGACCGGGAATGACCCGGTCGACCCCGACTGTTTACCTTGGCACCACTTGGCACCACATCATATATGGACTGTGGGTTGTAATTTCTCACAATTATCAATTGATAGTATCATCCAATTGAGAGTTTTTGAGGCATGCCCATCCAATGATTAGACCCAACAGGTGAATGAATTAGGTTGCCAAAGACAGCCCAGCCTGTACAATTGCTAGGTCAAAAAAAAATAAAAAACTATTTCTTTCAATCAAGCATCATCTGATACTTCATTCAATTAAACATGGTGAAATACAAAGAAGTAAAAGTTTTTTTTTAAAGAGTACCTTGGTGTGAAACACGTTCTTTGGAGACTAAGTCTTCAAGATCTCAAATTTATCAATGCATCCACGTCCTCTTAGAAAAAGAAAACCGCTCACCTTGAGTAATGGATGATAGAAGATGTAATGTGATGGCCGGATGGGGATTCTACGGAGATTTCATGGAGATTTCACGAAGAAAATGGGTGAAAATAGGGATTAGGGATGGTGGGGAGAGTTCGGATGTGTATTTGCGTGTAAGGGAGTAGATGCAGTCATATTTTAAGAGTACGGGCATTTTCGACATGTACAGAGGCGTCCGTACAGCAGAGACTTATTTTTGAAAGCTTAAAAAGCGGTGGGCTTCAAAAGGCTGGTGGGCCATATATGGGTCGTACAGTTAGAAATTTCTCTACCAAAATTTGGCCAGAGACGGACAATCTTATTAGGGGGATATATAGGGCTCACCATATGTTTTATCCACGCCATACATCTAATTTGATAGATCATCGAAAGCTAAATTAACCACACCGTAGGAAGTAGTGGGGATTGAATTCCTACCGTTAAAACTCCCTAATGCCCACCTTGATGTTTATTTACTATCCAACCTAACCATAAGGTTACATAGACCTTTATGAACGGAAAATACAAATATCAGCTTGATCCAAAAACTTTTGTGCACCTCAAGAAATTTTCAACGGTGAACTTTCAATCCCCACTGCTTATGTGGTGTGGTTCACTTGAATCTTCCATCCGCTTCTTTTTGGGCTCATGCAACGGAATGATCTCTCAAAATGGATAGCCAGTGATAAAACATATATATCCCGGTGGACCCCACAGGGCCCCGACAGGATCCTGGCTGGGGTAGTACCCAATCTGGGCCCGATCCAATCCGCATCCGGATGGATGACCCGTTGTCACACTCCGAAGAAATGCCGCTCCTCTGGAAACGGACTGGCTACTCCCCTTGCCACCAGCTCCCGTGGCTGGTGTTTGGAGATCCATGGGCCCATCATGATGTTTGTATTTCATCCATTTTTATATAGCATTTTAAGGCTTTATAAAAAATAATAGAAGGATATAAACCCCAGGTGGACCACATTACAGGAAAACAATAGTGATTGAATATCTTCCATTAAAATCCTCCTAAAGCCCACTATAATGTTTATTCAACATTCAATCTGTTGATTAGGTCATACAGTCCCAAATGGAAGTTAAAAACAAAGATCAGCTTGATCTAAAACTTTTATGACCTCAAAAAGTTTTTAATGGTCAATGGTCATTCACCACTGTTTTCTGTAATGTGGTCCACTTGAGATTAAGGATATACTTCATTTTTGGTCTTATGTATAAAATAATATAGAAAAATAGATGGGCAGAATGGATGAAACACATACATCATGGTGGGGCCCACAGAGAACCCACCACCAGCCATTGGCTGGTGGCAGGGGGAGTAGCCGATCCGTTTCCTGCTACTTAGCTATAACTGTTTGTTTGGCGCTACTTTTCAAATTTGAAATCAAAGGTCTTTTCAAGGTCCCACCAAAATGGACCTACTTAACACTAAAATGACAGTTTTGCCACTTGGGGCCATCAGCCACCTAATCCAGAATAGATGGGTTTTTCTGCATTCTCAGATCATAATCGAACCGTCCAAACAAAAAGTTTTTTTCCACCCTTTGAGAATGGTACTGATTCATCATTCTCATACGTGGAACTTGTACACATTCATCCAAACCATCCAAATTCCAGGGCATGTTTTGGACCGATAATACGTCAAAAATTGGGGTGATCAAATGACGGTAACCATCCAATTGATGGCTATCAAATGGATGGTCAAAATTAAAATAGCTAGTGGCCCAAAATTTATAACGGCGAAATCAGATGGGTAACAAACATCTTGTAAGTGTATATTTTGATTTATTATGCATCCAAAACTGGGCCATCACTTTGGACGGTCTGTAACTCTGTACAACTATGCCACGTGCACGTTTGAAGGGTCATCATTAGTTTTTGAACGGTGGTGAAGTAAGAGAAAATGACCGCTGTAGACAAAACCCTTTACCCAGCGGTTTTTATAAAGGAATACAAATTCAAGTGGCCAACTTAGACTATCATGCGTGGACGGCGACTCTGAGGACGAAACTACCCCTTCTTTTAACCGCGAAGCCGAGCGCTGACGCTCCTCCATCTGAGAGTTGTGCGAACGGCTTAAAAGAGATCAAAGTTACGTGGCCCCACAGTTATGTATTTATTATATCCACAACGTTCACCCATATTTCGATCATTTCGGAGCATTATCAAAAGAAAAAAATCATATCAAAAGATCAACTCGACCACACCACAAAGAGCAGCGGGGAAATCAATTTTCACTGTTAAAAAATTTGTAGGGTCCATCATAACATTTAAAAAAAATCACATGCGGGGCCCAATCCTAAGAAATCCACTCCGTCCATTAGATTCTAGGGCCCAAACATGCCTTAAAAATCTAATGTTTGGCATTTATTTGCCGTGTAGAAACAACAAGATGAGCCCTAATAGCCTTTGAAGGGTAAAAATACCGTTTTTTATGGTATGGCCCGCCTGATCATCGGATTGACCTCATTCTTTGACTCAACGCCTAAAATGAACTTGAAAACGGAATAGACGGCGTGGATTGAATACATTCATCAAGGTGAGGCCTAGGTGAGTGGGTCACCCAAAAGCTTGAAAACAAGCTTATATTTGTGTTTCCCAACCCACGTCTAGCGTGAGCTGGACGTGCATGAAACAAATACATTAGAGGTGGGCCCTGCTTAGGTGGGCCACCTCAAAGAGTATGGTGTGGATACCACACAACAAAATGGTCTCCACTAGTAGATGGTTGGATAGAATTCATGCCTCATGATGGAGTCCATTCAAGTGGGCCACACAACCATAACTTGATTCATAAGAGAAAAATGAAATAGAGAGGGAAAGAAAGAGATAGAGAGAAAATAGAGGGTGAGACACGCTTGAGATGGAGGGCTCCGCCACTATGAGCCCTCTCTTGAAGAAATCATACAATCAAATGGGTCTCTTACACATGGGATCACCTAAATCGAAAATTAACGGTGAGAATCCTTTCCCCACCAATATGGACGGTCTAGATGACCTTCCTAATGCAATAAAATAAACATCATGATGGGGTCCATAGAGAATGGCTCCATCATGGATGATCATGATGATCAAAGTGTCCATCGGCCATAACTTAGGGTCCCAAGTGAGATCCAAACCATTGATCGGTTGGCCTCACTTGGCTCATCTTAAAAACATGAAAAACTACTAACATCAAGCACCCACCGTTCGATCTTTGCTCCAATGGGTTCCTTAGCACCTTAGCTTCGATTTCAATGGAGGAGATGAGAAATGGATGGCTAGGATGGGAGATCTTGGGATGGAGAGGTGGGCCACACTTGGAGTTTTGAAAGAGAGGGAGAGGCTTGGAGAATTCTCATACGTGGAATTTTTGTTGCTTGAGAAAATGAGATGAGAAATGAGAAAGAGAGAGAGTTGCAAGGGAGAGAGAGATGGGTGATGGATGGATGTGGTGAGTGATGGGTGTAATAACTTTTTGACTTTGGTGGCCTTTTGTGTAAGAAAAACATGAACTTTATAAGAAACTTTTGACTTTTGAGGCTTGCTTGGGAAGGGTGAAAAAGTGATGTGTACTTGACATTGATGGATTGACGGATTGATGGATTGATGTGACACCTCATAGAGATTCTCTTGGGTTTCGCAACGTGCGGCGTTTTTCTCCCACCGAATGCCGGCCTACATCTCCTAACCATGGTATCGCCTCGGCGCGCGAGTCGCGGCATTGGAACCACATCGACGGCGCGGTCACTATAGTAATGGTCTTGAATTGAGTCGATACGGGTAGATGGCATATGAATCAGGGTTGCGCGTTAATATCGGTTAAGGGTCGAAGGTTGCCAGAATTCGACCGGTAAGACCGCGGAAGTCTACGGAATGGTACGGACTAAGATACAGGTCTTACACATAATGATCCAAAACTTTTGTAACCCCTAAAAGGGTTTCAATGGTAGGCGTTCAATTCCTTACTGCCTTTTACAGTGTGGTCCACTTGATAGTTGGATCTGTCTTATTTTTCATCTCAAGCCTTAATACGAGTTCTCCAAATAGATGGACGGTTTGGATATAACACATACCTCATAATGGGACCCACAAAAATCGGTGGGGATTACAAAAGGGGAAGGAAAAAAAATACACCAGTGTGTTGGGGTCGACCGGGTTGTGACTCGATTGACTGGGTCAAAGCTGAGCCTATGACTATGGATTATAACCGTAACAATATATATTTGGCTACGGATTACAACTATAATGCTATGCACTTCTCTCTCTCTCTCTCTCTCTCTCTCTCTCTCTCTCTCTCTCTCTCTCTCTCTCTTTTCATTTCTTTCTTTATTCATTTAACAAAAATGTAAGACCCGTATCTTGGTCCGTACCTTTCCGTACACTTCCGCGGTCGTACCGGTCGAATTCCGGCAACTTTCGACCCTTAAACAATATCGACGCGTGACCTGGATTCATGTACCGACAACCCGAGTCGACTCAACCCGAGACCAATACTATAGCGACCGCACCGTCGCCGCGGTTCCGATACCGCGACTCGCGCGCCAAGGCGATACCCTGATCAAGAGATATGGGCCAACGTTCGGTGCGAGAAAACGCCGCGCGTTGCGAAAATCAAGGGAATCTCAACGATGTGTCACATCAATCACATCAATCCCATCAATCAATCACCCATCAAGCCATCACATGTCAAGTACACATCACTTCCATCCCTTTTCCCAAGCAACCACAAAAGTCTCCCAAACCCATACCTCTCTTACACAAAAGCCAACAAAGTCTTCTCAACCCATACCTTTCTTACACAAAAAGCCACAAAAGTCAAATTTCTCTTACACCACCATCACTCACCCATCCATCCATCACTCTCTCTCTCTCCCTTTACATCACTCTCTCTCTTTCTCTCTTTCTCATTCCAAAAAAATGTCCAAGCAACAAAAATTCCAAGAGCTCCCACGTATGGAATTTCCCAAGTCCCTCTAAGCTTCAAGTGGCCCACCTTCCTACCCCAAAATCTCCCATCTCAACCCTCCATTCTTCATCTTAGCCATTGAAGTTGAAGACAAGGTGCCAAGGAACCCCTAGGAGCGAGAAGATCGGACGGTGGGTGCTTCTATATGGTAGATTTTCTTGATTTTATGGTGGACCAAGTGAGGCCCACCGATCCATGGTGTGGATCTCACTTGGGACCCTTAAATGTGGCCGATGGACCACTTGGATCATCATGATCGTTCCATGATGGGGCCATTCTCCATGGACCCCATCATGATGGTTATTTCATTATAAAAAGGTCATCTAGACCGTCCATAACGGTGGAGAATGGATCTCCACCGTTGATTTACAATTTTGATGGTCCCATGATCAAAAGGATCCATTTATTGTATGTTTCATTGCAAGGGAGGACCCATAATGACGGGGTCCCTCCATCACAAGCCGTGTCCCACTCTCCATGTCTCTCTCTTTTATTTCTTTCATTTTATTTTATTTTATTTTATTTCATTTTATGCTATGGAATTGTGTGGCCCACTTGAATGGATCCCATCTTGATGTACTTATTTTACTCAAGTGGGGCCCACCTTAGATGTTATTCCTATGCCGCTCACCATGTGGTGGCCACCTTCATCAGGCCCACCATAAATTTCTATGTAAGCCAGCCGTCCAGCGTCTGGGACGTTGGACGCTTCTAGGAAATGAGAACAAGAAAGAAAAAGAAAGGAAAAAGAAAGAAAAGGGAAAGGGATTGGGGTGTTTCCCTTGCATAGGCCCCACCCTGATGTTTCTATCTGATCCAAGCCGTCCATCCCTTTCACCATCTCATTTTAGGCGTTGAGCCAGAAAATGGGATTGAACGAAGCATCTGGTGGGCCATAGCACCAAATATTGTATTCTCACCATTCAAACGCTGATTTCCTATTTTATTCCACTTCCAAGCGTCAAAAAAATTCTAACTCTGGACTTATTTGGACGGCCTTGGGCCACTGAATGCTATGGCTGATGTGGATTTCTCGAAAGCGGGCCCCACACGTGATTTTTGTCAAAAGTGGGAATTGGAGGAGAGAGAGAGAAGGAGAGGCAGCAAGCTGCTGCCGCTGTGTCAGGCGCACGCAGGCAGCGCCTGCGTGCTGGCGGACGGGCGGACGGGCGGGCGGGCTGCCGTGCAGCCACCCACGGCTGCTGCCGTGGGCCCCACTTGATGCATATGTTTTATCTACACCGTCCATTAGGTGGGCCCCCTTCCCAGGTGGGCCCCCTCCAAATTTCAGGTTGATCCAAACCTCAGGTGGGCCACATCACACGAAATAGTGAGATTGAGCACCTACCATTAAAATTTTTCTAGTGCCCACCTTGATGTAAATTTTCTCCACCGTCCAGCGGACGGTGGGGCCCTCCCTTGATGCAGGCGCATGTCCAGGCCGTCCAGGGCCTGGACGTTTTATATTTTCTTTTTTAAAAAAAATAATAATAATAATAATTAATATATCTTGTTATATTAATGTACAATATAATATTACATGTTATATCATATGGGTTAGGCCCTTTTGGTTTGCAATAGGCCTATGGGCTAGGTCCATTTGAATTATAAAAGGCCTATGGGCTAGTCCCATTTAAATTATGAAATACTTATGGGCTAGGCCCATTTGATTCGTTTAAGGCCCAAGAACTTGGGCCCACTTGATATGTCCCAAGGCCATGTGTCTAGGCCCATTTGAATTAAATATGAGGCCTAGGGATTTAGACCCATCTGGCTCATAGGACGCCTATGGGCTAGGCCCATTCGAATTTCAAAAGGACTATGGGCTAGGCCCATTTGGGTTATGAAATTCTTATGGGCTAGGCCCATTGGTTTCATTCTAGGCCTAAGAACTTAGGCCCATTTGATATGTTCCAAATCCATGGGACTAGGCCCATTTGATGTACTTCAAGGCCCATGAAATTGGACCCATTGTTGCATTCTTAAAACCCATGGAAGGAGGACATTTGATATATGTAAGGCCTAGGGGTTAGGCCCACTTTGATATGTATACAAGGCCTACAGGTTTAGGCCATTTAATGAACCATAAGGCCTAGGGGTTAGGCCCATTTGAACCCATGTTTAGGTCTATGGGTTGAGGTCACTTGATCTACTTATAGGGTCCAATTGGTGTGGCCCATTGGTCAGATATAAGACCCATGTGACTAAGCTCATTTGATGTAATCTAAGGCCCACGGGTTTGACCCATTGCAATGCACATAAGACCCATTGGTGTGGCCCATTTATGTGGCCCATCTGATGAATAAAAGCCCATGGAATATGGCCCATTTGATATATATGTAAGGTCCAATGGGGACAACCTACGGTCCATTGCAATGTGTAAATCCATTATAGACTAAGTACGATGTTCACAACGATCGTGCCTTGGGAGCAATGTTGGTTTGACGTCCACATTGCGAGCGTAATGCTGGTTGGATGTCCACATTACGACTCTCCTTAGGGCCCATCACCAGGCCGTACTTGCCGTGTATAGGCCGTCCAGGCCCATCTGTATTGTAAGATAATTCATTTTATTATAACCTGTTTAGTATAGTTTCATGACCCATGATCATATGCATCATATGTATGCTTGATATGAGGATTGACTGATCATAGCATATGCCTTCGGGCAGGTTGTTTATGGGCTCCCGGTTAGGCAGTGTTGCCTTACATGAGCGCACAGTATGCGCAGGATTGGTTGCATGACTGGATAGCGTGATTCATGCATTCCGCATTTGTGTGACATGGTTGTTGTACGCCCTAGCGACATCAGGGCCGTAGCCTCCACAGACGCATCGTGGTTGGCAGGATTGGATACCGAAAATCTTGTTCTACATGGGGTACTATAGATATCCCTGGGTGAAAGTCCCTAAACCCTTATGGTACCAAGAGGTTGCTCCAACGTCTAGACCGAGTGGGTAGATGAGCGTTGAGTGCCGATTACCAGACGGTTACGCTCTCCACTGTGTCGTGGTCGGTTGGAAGGGGGTACGGCCTTACCCGCCCAAGTGTAGGGGGCAATGCTAGGCTGAGTCTGACCAGCTCGAGGAATGGGTCCGCTATCGACGAGTCGCGCCCGATATTGGCGGACGGATAGTGAGGTCTCTTCCACTTACCTTATTGTGCGCGATGTGGCGGCAATCTGGTTTAGAGTGTACTAGACCCCGGTGATATTCCATACTTTGAGCTGTATTGATGTGTGGACATTGATGAGTATCCGTATGCTTGAGTTGCATTATACATTGCATGGCCTTGGGATGGCCGATACCATTCATGTCTTGCATCGCATAAGCCTTGGTACGGCTCATGATATTATGTTTCCATTTGCATATTCCGCATCACTCTGACATTGCATGTACATATTACTACCTTGTGCACACACTTTCACCACCCTCTAAGCTTTCTGTAAGCTTATGCACGACCGTTGCGTGCAGGTGACGTTGGACTGCAGCAGCGCTGAGGCAGGAGCACGTTGCTGATCATTTTGGAGTTTTTCTGTTATTCACCCTTATATTTCCCTTTATGCCCATTGTACTTGTAAAGTTTTGATCATAGTGGAAATGTAATGGATTTCTTGGTTGTTGTTTGTGGGTTATGCCTTTAGTTATGCTTATTACGAAACAAACTGGTATTTAAAATCCTCCTCGTAGCATCCCAGGATCGGAACCTGGCGAATGGGAGCTAGGAGCCGAGAGTGGGGTTCTACGGAGGCTGTCGGCGCCGGATTCGGCGATCGAAAATTTTGTGAGCCCGGTTTCCGAGTTTGGGGCGTGACAAAAAATATCTTCTAAACTAAAATTAGTTACTTAACGTATCTCATATGATTTTGGGACAAGAGAAGATACTTTAGCCAACTAGCCTAATTATTTTTCAAGATTTCATCAGGTCGATGGTTGAAAATACATTTCATTCACTTCGCGGTCAATTTTAATCACTTCGCGGTCAAACTAGAAATTGAGCGGGGCAAACATGAAATTGAGTGAGCAAATTGAAAATTGAGCGGGGCAAGATAGGAATTGAGCGAAGGAACCTAGAAATTGCAGTTCAGCGAGGGAATCTAGAAATTGAGCGAGGGAAGGTAGAAATTGAGCGAGACAACGTAGAAATTGAGCGAGGGAACCTACAATTTGAGCTAGGCAACCTAGGAATTAAGCGAGGGAAGTTAGAATTTGAGTGGGGGAAGCTATAAATTGTGCGAGGGAACTTAGAATTTGAGCGAGACAACCTAAGATTTGAGCGAGGCAACATAAGAATTAAGCGAGGGAACTTAGGAAATGAGCGAGGCAACGTATAAATTCAACGAAGAATCCTAGGAATTGAGCGAGGGAAGCTAGAAATTCAGCGAGGCAACCTAGGATTTGAGCGAGGAAACTTGGGATTTGAGCAAGGGAACCTAGGAAATGAGCGAGGCAACGTAGAAATTCAGCGAGGAATCCTATAAATTAAGCGAGGAAACCTAGAAATTCAGCGAGGCAACGTAGGATTTGAGCGAGGGAACCTATAAATTGAGTGAAGGAACCTAAAAATTGAGCAAGGCAAGATAAAAATTCAACAAGGAAACCTAGAAATTAAGCGAGGCAACATAGGAATTGAGCGAGGGAAGTTAGAAATTGAGCGAGGGTGTGACGCCCCGGTCACTGCTTCATGTGGGCGGGCACATGTGGGCAGGCCCCAAGGAAGGCTGGCAGGCTACTGTGTTGGGCGAGCTACTGTTGCAGTTGACTGTATCGTAACTTGTCCCACATCGGAAGAGTTGTCTAGAGTTGTGGTGGTTATATGTAGGGTTCCTCCCTTAACAAACATGACGCGTTGGCCTTGTGCGCCAGGCAAAACCTCCGCTGTGCACTCTGATGACGGTTGGGTTGGATAATATCATGGACGGATAGGTGCTGATGTGGGCGGGACCACGGGAGCACTGGGTCTGGGCGAGCTACCAGTATCCTTACCCCAAATGACGCGTTTTAAAGCCGTGAGCCCACCGGGCAAAGCGAACAATATCATGTGCTTGTGGGGGTGGGACTTACAGAGGGAACCTAGAAATTCAGCAAGGCGACCTAGGATTTGAGCGAGAGAAGCTACAAGTTGTGCGAGGGAACCTAGAAATTGAAAGAGGCAACCTAGGATTTGATCGAAGCAACGTAGAAATTCAGCAAGGAATCCTAGGAATTGAGCGAGGGAAGCTAGAAATTAAGCGAGGAAATCTAGAAATTCAGCGAGACAACTTAGGATTTGAACGAGGGAAGCTACAAATTGAGGGAGGGAACCTAGAAATTGAGCGAGGTAAGATAGGAATTGAGCGAGGCAACCTTGAAATTGAGCGAGACAACCTAGCAATTGAGTGAGGGAACCTAAGAATTGAGCGAGACAACCTAGGATTTTACTGAGGCAACGTAGGAATTCAGCGAGGCAACGTAGGATTTGAGCGCGACAACTGAGGGAACTTAGGAATTGAGCAAGGAATGCTACAAATTGAGCAAGAGAAGTTAGAAATTGAGCGAAGGAACCTAGGAATTGAGCGAGACAACCTAACAATTGAGTGAGGCAACGTAAAAATTCAGCGAGGCAACCTACGAATTGAGCGAGCGAAACTAGAAATTTAGCAAGGGAAGCTAGAAATTCAGCGAGGGAACCTATGAATTGAGTGAGACAAACTAGAAATTGAGTGAGGGAAGCTAGAAATTCAGTGAGGCAACCTAAAAATTGAGCGAGAAACCTAGGAATTGAGTGAGGGAACCTAGGAATTGAGCGAGGCAATGTAGAAATTGAGCGAGATAACTTATGAATTGAGCGAGACAACCTAGGAATTGAGCGAGGGAAACTAGAAATTAAGCAAGGTAACATATAAATTGAGTGAGGGAACCTAGCAATTGAGCGAGGCAACTTAAATATTCAACGAGGCAACCTACGAATTGAACAAGCAACCTATAAATAGAGTGAGGCAAGACCTAGGAATTGAGCGAGGGAAGCTAGAAATTCAGCAAGGCAACGTATAAATTGAGCGAGGGAAACTAGAAATTGAGCGAGACAATGTATAAATTGAGGGAGTCTCCCTCGCTCAATTCATAGGTTGCCTCGCTCAATTTCTATCTTCCCTCGCTCAATTCCTAGGTTGACTCGTTCAATTGATAGGTTATCTCGCTTAATTTCTAGGTTCCCTCGTTCAATTTGTAGCGTTCCTCCCTCAATTCCTAGGTTCCCTCGGTTGCCTTGCTCAAATCCTACGTTGCCTGGCTGAATTCTTACGTTGCCTCACTCAAATCCTAAGTTGCCTTGCTCAATTCCTAGGTTCCCTCACTCAATTGCTAGGTTGTCTCACTCAATTCTTAGGTTGCCTCGCTCAATTTGTAGGTTACCTCGCTCAATTCCTAGGTTGCCTCGCTCAATTTCTAGCTTCCCCCGCTCAATTCATAGGTTACCTCGTTCAATTCCTAGGTTTCCCTACTAAATTCCTACCTTGCCTCACTCAATTTCTAGGTTCCCTCACTCAATTTCTAGCTTTCCTCACTCAAATCCTAGGTTGTCTTGCTGAATTTCTAGGTTCCCTCGCTCAATTCCTAGGATTCCACACTGAATTTCAATGTTGCCTTGATCATTTCCTAGGTTCCCTCGCTCAATTCCTACGTTGCCTCGCTCAAATCCTAGGTTGCCTCACACAATTTGTATCTTCCCTCGCTTAAATCCTAGGTTGCCTCATTCAATTTCTAGGTTCCCTCGCTCAATTTCTAACTTCCCTCGCTCAAATCCTAGGTTGCCTCGCTCAAATCATAGGTTTCCTCGCTGAATTTCTACATTGCCTCGCTCATTTCCTAGGTTCCCTTGCTCAAATCCTAGGTTACCTCGCTGAATTTCTAGGTTCCCTCGCTTAATTTCTAGCTTCTTTCGCTCAATTTCTAGGATTCCTCGCTGAATTTCTACGTTGCCTCGCTCATTTCCCAGGTTCCCTTGCTTAATTCTTATGTTGCCTCGCTCAAATCATAAGTTGTCTTACTCAATTTCTAGCTTCCCTCGCTCAAATCCTAAGTTGCCTCGCTGAATTTATAGGTTCCCTCGCTTAATTTCTATCTTTCCTCGCTCAATTCATAGGATTCCTCGTTGAAATTCTACGTTGCCTCGCTCGTTTCCTAGGTTCCTTCGCTCAATTCCTATGTTGTCTCGTTCAAATCCTAGGTTGCCTTGCTCAATTTCTAGGTTCCTTCGCTCAATTCCTATGTTGTCTCGCTCAAATCGTAGGTTGCTTCGCTCAATTTCTAGGTTCCCTTGCACAATTTGTAGCTTCCTGATGTAGAGCGGGTCGCGGATAGTTTCATAGCCAAGATGGATCAGAAAAGGCCTGGTCGACGACAGAAGTGATCCGGACCGTCGGACCTTAGATCGGGTGTATCTTGCAATCCGGAATGAGTTATCTAACGCAAAATATATGATTTTGGGGTAGAATGAGCTACTTTAGCCAACCAACCCCACTATGCTGGGTTGCGCAGCCCGGATTTGTGAAAAATCCCCTGATCGACGGTCATTTCCCTGTTTTATTTTCGTTTTTACTATAAATAGTAAGTTTTAGTTTGGTTATAACTCTTCATCCGTTGGGCTTTAGGAGTTGTGTCCAACATAAAAAGTGCTTAGAATAATTAGGAGAAGGGTTTGGTGAAGCCAAATAGGACACTTACTATTTTTGACCAAAAACCTTGCGCACTAGTAGACATCACGACCGTCTATAAATAGTAAGTTTACTATTTATAGTAAGTCGCGGATTCTAGGAGTTTTAGTTGTAGTTTGAGTCTGATTTCTTTCCTATTGCTTGGTTCCCTTATTTAAAGGGATGTAAATTCATTTTTATTCATTCATCTATTAATTTTAAATTTTATTAGAATTTATTTCTATTTTCCTGCTTTCTTTCCCCGTGGATTCGAGGAGTCTCTGTGAGGAGTCCAGAGAAGCTTCGTGGATTCGGAGTAGTTATCCTTGAGGAAGATTGTGATCAACCTCATCACGTTCATCCCTGTGTCACTTCCCTTGCTCAATCCTAGGTTGTCTCG
The DNA here is from genome assembly GCA_037074715.1 of Magnolia kwangsiensis. Classification (NCBI taxonomy): domain Eukaryota; kingdom Viridiplantae; phylum Streptophyta; class Magnoliopsida; order Magnoliales; family Magnoliaceae; genus Magnolia; species Magnolia kwangsiensis. The sequence continues at coordinate 139,109,070 of CM073576.1, read as the reverse complement.
CTAAATTTCTAGGTTCCCTCACTTAAATTCTAGCTTCCCTCGCTCAATTTCTAACTTCCCTCGCTCAATTCTTAGGTTGCCTAGCTCAAATCTAGGTTCCCTTGCTCAATTTCTAGGTTCCCTCGCTCAATTTCTACGTTACTTCGCTCAATTTTTAGATTCCCTCACTGAACTCCTACCTTGCCTCGCTCAATTTCTAGGTTCCTTCGCTCAATTCCTACCCTGCCCCTACTCAACTTCCAATTTGCCCACTCAGTTTCATATTTGCCCCACTCAATTTTTAGTTTGACGGCGAAGTGATTGAAATTGACCGCGAAGTGAATGAAATGTATTTTCGACCATCGACCTGATGGAATCTTGGAAAATAATTAGGCTACTTGGTTAAAGTAGCTTCTCCTACCCCAAAATCATATGTGGTATGTCAAGTAACTAATTTTAGTTTAGAAGATATTCTTGTTAAATGAATAAAGAAAGAAATGGAAAAAAAAAGGGAGAAAGAAGTGCATGGCATTATAATTGAAATCCGTAGCCATGGGTCTATGGCTACTGTTATAATCCGTAGCGATAGGCCCATCTCTGACCAAACCACCCCAACACATTGGTTTTTTTTTTTCCCGATGTAAGCCCCATCGATTTTTGTGAGTCTCATAATGAGGTGTGTGTTATATCCAAACCGTCCATCTATTTGAAAAACTCATATTAATTCTTGAGATGAAAAAAAATCGTCAAATCTAACTATCAAGTGGACCACACTGTAAAAGGCAGTGAGGAATTGAAACGTCTACCATTGAAACCCTTTTAGGGGTTACAGAAGTTTTGGATCATTACGAAATTTCTTTCTTCTCTTCATTTAGGCCTTTGTAACCTTATGAATAAATTGGATGGAAAATAAATGTTATGGTGGGGCCTACAAAAGTTTTAACGGTGAGAATCAATTTTCTCGCTGCTCTTTGTGGTGTGGTCCAGTTGATCTTTGGATATGAAATTTTTTTTTTTTGGGTGATGCTCCGGAATGATATGAAAATATGGATGAACGTTGTGGATATAATAAATACACAGCTTTGGGGCCATGTAACTTTGATCTCTTTAAAGCCGTTCGTACAACTCTCAAATGGAGAAGCGTCAGCGTCGTCTTGGCAGTGAAAAGGAGGGGGTAGTTTCATCGTCAAAGGCGCTGTCCGCACGTGCCAGTCTAAGTTGGTCACTTAAGTTTGTATTCCTCCATAAAAATCGCTGGGTAAAAAGTTTTGTCTACAGTGGTCATTTTCTCGTGAAGTAAGATAGGAGGAGTGGAGCTCACACAGTACCGGTAACACCCCATCTACCAGGCTTGTGGGGCCACTTCAACTGTACCTCCGATCTAACCCGTCCATCATGTTTTTTCCTTCATTTTCACCGTAGAAACAAAATCTCAGGACAATTCAAAATTAAGGTGCCATGTAAGACAGGGAATATTTAAAACGATGTCTAGGTCCACTAAATTCACGTTCTGTGGTCCACCTGTATTTTTCAATCATCTAATATTTTGTGTATCCCTTCATCCTAGTGGGGATCGTCTGCGAATGTATTAAATGGTGTATAGACGACAGGGCCGACCATAAACACGGTGATAAAGATTTTATTGGTTGAACATCCCCTACCAACTATTCCTTAAGTTATTTCCCACATGAGTATCAATTCGGTCTTATTTTTTCCTAGTTACGTAAAATGGAAGGTTTCATCTGATGGACGGTGTGGATCTGATGTACAGTTGATGTGGGTCCCACGAGATCCCAGTATCGCTACAAGCTGGGTTGGTAGTGGTACCAGTACCATATAAGCGCGGGGAGTTATTTGATACTCCGGCTGTGCGTGATGAACTATACACAGGCAATTGCATACGTAGCACATATTAACCGACTAAATTGTGTTACATAGTATATATGAATCAAAATCCGGAAATTAGAATATTTGAACAATAATAGCCTCCGATTATTGAACACATGCTTATGGAAAGAACGCGGCAAGTTATTATTTTCATTTAAATAGTTGGATAAATGTCCACAAATCTGATAGTAATCTCACCAAATAAGCATAATTTTTTTTTTATATTTTTTTTCAGAAGACATCTAATATGGAACTTACAAATTGGGCAGTTTAATTTGAATTATTTGAATTCCACCTATGCAGAATCTGAGTAATTTATAATTGCCTGAGTATCATCTATCATACTCCGCCAGAGCATCAAAGTTTTTCCCCATGAATGCAGCTGATAATAAAGATTCGAGCGCCTGATTCCTAGTTATAAGAGAGAAGAGAAGAAGAGGAAGAGAAGAGCCACGAATTTCCGAGAATTTGGAAACCAAAGCTCGAGAGAAGCGGCATTTGCTGAAGTTGAAAAATGGCGCGACCACAAACGCTACGCCACGATTTACAAATGGAGGAAGAAAAGGAGATAACAGAAAACTGCATTTCGGAAATCTCACACTCCAACAATCTCCTCTCTCATTCCTCTCTCTCTCTCTCTCTCTCTCTCTCTCTCTCTCTCTCTCTTTCCGTTCTTTCCCTCTCCGAATCTCGAGGGTACGTTCCTCGGTGCGATCTCGCCCTGTTCCGGCAATGCGCTGCCATTGTCGAATGGAAGAACCGTCCACGAATCTTTCCTCTGCAGAAGTACGGGAGAAATGCATTGCCGGTGCGATCTTGAAGGCGGATTCGATGATTTGTAGCTTCGGAGTTGCTTGATTTCGGGAGAATTTCTGACATTTACATCCTGCAATTGAAACGATTTGCTCCTCGAACGTGAAATCTCTACACAGATCGGCTTTTTTCGGTAGTTGAAGATGGTAAGTAGGTTTTGCTTATGCATTGGATTCCTCTTCTTGGTTACGGTGCGTTTGGTTGCACCAAATATCATGATTAATCAGTCTAATTTGGTGCAAAATCTCATGATCTTTGGTGCAACCAAACGCACTCGTAATTTGACTACGTTTAGGTTATAATGCCTCTTTCTTTTCTATTGTCATTCGCAATCTAGGTTTGAGTTTTCATTATTATTATTATTTGTTGCGACAAATTCATTTAGTAGATCCGCCATCTTTCTAGATGACTGTACCTTTCCACTCTTTATCTTAGTTAGATTTTAATGTAGTAAGAAATTTCTTGATTTTCTCTCCTTGCGATAATGCCGTACAAATTAAATGGTTTTTTAAAATTTTTTATTATATATATATATATATATATATATATATATATATATATATATATATATATATATATATATATATATATATGGGATGAACTCTTGCTTTATTAATCTGATGTTTCAATAGGCAACTACATGCCTGCTATTTGCTTGGCCCCCATGTGCTTCACATGCAGCACACGTCCTGAAATGGCACTACTATGGGATGTCTGAACCTTCCTGATGCGTACTGCATCAGGGCTCAAACTCAGCGCACTGAGTACCACCAAACAGACAATGATCATGGTCCACAATGAACCAGATTTCTGAAGCTATGCATGTGAATCATTGTATATACCTGGGAGGACAGCAAATGTCTTGTCACTTGTAGGTCCTACTGGGCACTGCATCTGGGTGTCAATTAAGTTGGTGAAAAGAGCCATTGGCCAGCTGCTCCACCATCTTCTTAAGCTATACACATCCAGGCCATTCATCGGGGGGCTCACTGTTGTTGTGGGTGTCACTGGCTGGCAGAAATTGGATTTCCACCAATCAGTGATGCTGTGGCTTCCATCTCCGGTGCCACCCAACAAGTCACTATATCTATGATGAACCTACTTGGTGGCTTTGAATATCATCTGAGACCACCCAGTGTCATCCAGGTAGTATGTTTTCAGTCCGAAAACAAAACAAGTCACTGTATTGATAATATAGGACCGAAATTGACCAACATGACAAGTCACTGTATTGATAATACAGGACCAAAATTGACCAACATGAACCTATATGGGGTGAGCCTTATAGGGTCCAGTCCCTTGGCGAGCCACATTTCAATCTACAATGTAAATCCTAGCTTACTTCATTTGCTTAGGGAGTGTTTGGTCCGTGGAATTGAATGGTACTGAATTGTATTAGATGGGATTAACATCATTATTGCGCAATGATTGCATATATGGAAATACCATGATATTGTAGCCATCCAATCTCATGTTTGGGATAGAATTTTTGCTACAGGAAAACACAGGATTAAGCAAAATTATGTTTGGTGGACCATGGAATTGTAATCAATGGACCAAATTCACAACGGATGTCATTCACTTGTACACATATATAACCAGAATGTCATGTGTAAATGGTGTATATGGATGGACGACAAGGATAAACGCATGCATCAATGTGGGGCCCACATGTGTAGTGGACTTCAAAATCCACGGAAATCAGGCATGGGACTAATTGCAATTCCATGGGACTAAATGCAATTCCATCCCCCCTAATCCCAACCTTTCCTATCCTCTCCAAATGTTGGATGGAATTGCATGTAACTAAATGCAAATCTATCCCACCTAACTCCATCTAATACTCTACACCAAACACCCCCTTAGTGTTAAGGGCACTTTAGTATTTTACTTTATATTAATCATTGTATGGATGAGATTAGAATTGGGATAGAGAATGGAGGGTCTTGATTGATTAGGTTGAAATTTATTAAAGCAGTGTAAGGAATTCCGTAGTTGGATAAAAGGAAACTTCTCTTTGAGGAAGAAGGTAGTAGAAGGTTTGCTTGGAATCCCCTTCTCTTGTTTTGGAAATTGGATTGGATCTTCTCTTGTGTCGCACGTGGATCCATCAATTTAGGAAGATTTCGTTATTTTGTTCTTGAGCTGCTTTCCAGGGTCTAGAATTCTCACTTGTAGCTAATGGTGATGCGGATTTTCTTCCTATTTTGACTTTTGTTGGTATCAAAGAAAGTTTGATTGGTGGTGTACGATAGGTTGCTTGATTAGATTCCAAATCAGTATGGGTAGGAAATTGCCAATCCCATAATTTTGTTCAATGAGTTATGAGATTGGTGTATGTTTCCTTTGAACGCTAGGTGTTTGGAGATGTGCATATAGTGTTTGATGATTTGTTTGACTTGCATAAATATTCTCAGAGGTTGGAGAGTTGTAACAACACATGACGACCGTTTGTGAAAAGGTTGGAGGATCAATATAGAAGATCTTTGAGGGGTTGACTATAGCCTTGAATGCTATATATTCGATGAATTCTGAATGGTAACCTCACCCCTAACAACTTTGTTTCCATTTCCGTTCCCTTTTTCGGCACAATTTGCCATACCATATGAACCCAAGCCGTGCACCCCATCACGACCTTACCTATTCATCACTCAAAATCACAGTTGCCACCATCCACCAACCAATCATCGAACCTACGCCACAATTTTCCTAAAATCAATTCATACGACATGACCTATTCATGCTCGTCAAGGCAATGGCTCAATGCAATGAGATCAAATGGCTACAATGACAAGCATATAAATTGTTGAGCGCATCAAGCAACTTGACACTTGAAGATTTGGTGTCATTGGCCGCTAGTCTAGCAACCTACGTCGTAGTCCATTAAACAATGCACATGATTGGGTGGAAGATCTTAGCCCTATTATTGTCTCTAAGATCCCACAAACCTTCATGGATCTCTTCATTTAAGAAGTGGTGCCTGATGTACATGTTGGAGCGTTGGATCTTAACACAACTCTTGTCCTCGACAAGGAGCTGGATGTGTACATGGACTTCAACAAGCATCATTCTCTGACAAGGATCCCAACAAGTATATGGACTTTAGTTAAGGAGTCAAGGACTAATCTTTGATGAGGGACCTATTGAGTATAAAGCGTGATTTTAGTGAAGAACCCGAAGATGTTGACATGATTATTGGGGACGCGACGAGCCATAACAAGACTTGTTCAGCACGGAAGTAACCTCAGACAGAATCACACAATGCAATAGGGAAAGAAAAATTCAAGCAACCATGGAGAATACACGAATTTTACATGGAAAAACCCTTCTGGGAAAAAGCCATTGCACAAAGCAACAAACAATCCACTATGAACAGAAAGTTACAAGAGATGGAACAACTTACAGATGTGAAAACCCTAGTTTTCTCCTTCTAAAAACCCTTGGGTCATAAGCTCTCTCGATCTCATTAACCTTAATCCCGTATTAATCTGGTTTATATAACCCTCGTACAGAATTATAAACAAAACTGCGAACTTACGCATTCCGCTTGGTTGCGCCTTCCATTGATCGAGACATTAGCAAAGTCTCTCGGTCAATTGAAAACAGATCTTGGCTGACCGGGAACATTAATGTGCTTCGGTCGACCCAAGAATTCCTCCGTCGATCAAACAACACCACACCAGATTAAAGCTACTATATTAACAATCTCCACCGTGGCTTAATCCTCCAGCTCCATTGTTCTAAGTTGCTATCACCATCTCTACTCTTTTTCATAGTAGTACCATCATCGTTGCTTCTCGTGCACACTTCGTCTTCATTCTTTCTTTGCTAAGCCCAGAGAAGTTAAGCAAAACATGAACTTCTCTGCAGGAATCACCTTCGTAAGCATGTCCACCAGATTTTCACTAATGTGAATTTTCTTGAGCGTAACACCGCCTTCCTCTAGTAACTGCTGGATAAAATGATGATGAACATCAACGTGTTTAGTTTGGGAATGGTACATCGAGTTTTTCATCAAATTGATCGTGCTTTCACTATTAATGTCACAATGCACGTGTACGACTTCCTGATGAAACCCCAACTCATTCATCATTCCTTTTAACTAAACAACCTCCATGAATGCTTCCGTCATTGCCATATATTCTGCTTTGGTTGTGAAAAGAGCAATCATAGACTGAAGCTTTGACATCCAACTAATCACTCCACCCGCTAACACAAATGAGTAATTAAAAGTCGACCTTCTGTTGTCCACATTACTAACATAATCTGCTTCCACATAAGTTACGAGTCTCTCCTAAGATTTACTGAATGTCAAGACGTCGTCCATTGTACCTCCTACACAACGAAATTACCATTTCACTGCCTACTAGTGTTGCTTGCCAGGATTTGACATGCATATGTTCACGACACCCGCTGCATGTGAAATATCCGGACTAATACAAACTATGGCATACATAAGACTGCCAACCGTGCTCGAGAAGGGTACACGAGACATATACCACTTCTCTTCATCTGTCTTAGTATATTGCTTCGAAGAAAGCTAAAAGTAAGTAGCGTGGTTGTCCAAGAGCTTCCCAAGATACTTTTCCTGAGACAACCATATCCTGCTTCTTCCCCTGTCTCTATGTAAATCGATGCCAAAAATCCTTTTTGCAGCCCCCAGATCTTTCATCTCAAATGTCTTGGATAACTGAGCCTTTAATATGGTGATTTCAAACTGCTATGGTTGACGATAAGCATATCATCAACATACAATACTAGAATAACGAATTTGCCATCACTCAGTGATCTGAAGTAGACACAATGATCAAACTCACTTATGATAAACCACTGGCTCAACATGAAAGAATCAAATTTTTTGTACCACCGCCTAGGCGACTGTTTCAAGCTGTACAATGACCTCTTTAACCTGCAAACCTTATTCTCCGCTCTCTATACCTCGAATCCTTTAGGTTGCTTTATGTAGATCTGTTCTTCTAGTTTCCCGTGTAGAAACGCAGTCTTCACATCTAATTGTTCTAATTCTAGATTGTATTGGTCAACCAAGGCTAATATGAATATGATAGATTCTTGTTTGACCACATGCGCGAATATCTCATCAAAGTCGATGCCTTCTTTTTGAGTACAGCCCTTCACAACTAGTCTCGCTTTGTTACCTATCCCGTTTCTTAAGGAAAATCCACTTGCAATCGATTGCTTTCCACCCAACGGGTAGCTCCACTAGCTTCCATGTTTTGTTCTTATATAGAGAATCCATCTCATTATGCATCAGCGCTATCCACTTCTCTGCATCTGTCTTCTAATGTTTCCTAAAAAGTAGACGGACCCCCCTAATCCGTAATGAGGGCAAACATTTGAGTCAACCCTGTATTTCAACAGTACTCTGTGATCCCTTGGTATATTTCTCCTAATAGGTGGTGCAACCACCTCTTCTTGTCTCTCTGTTTGCGGCTCAGCTTCTTCAAGTGTTTCAACATCAATCGTCATTTTTTTTTTTGTTTCCTTGTGCTCGTCCTTGTGGAACAAAGAACCCTCATCAAACTTAACTTCCCGGTTAAATATGATCTTACGTGAAACCTGGTCATACAATTTATATCCTTTCACGCCATCTCCATAGCTAACAAAAGTATACTTTTTAGCCCTTTGGCCTAGCTTATCTTTCTCAACTAATGAAACACGAGAGTAAGCATCACAACTAAAAATCCACAGCCTTGAGTAGTAAACTTCCTGATTGCTCCATACTTCTTATGGAATTTTACAATCAATCGGCGCAGACGGTGATCGATTCATTAAATAGCTCCTTGCTTAACCTAGCATTACTTAACATACTTCAGCCTCTTTCTAAAAGAGTCTGATTCATATGTTTAACCACACTATTCTTCTTTGGTATGTGCCTCACTGTTTTATGCCTCACGATCCCCTAATTCTTGCAATATTGATTAAATTCCTTGGATGTAAACTCTCCGCTGTTGTTTGTCCTCATAATTTTCAATTTTTGCCCTGTCTGCTTTTTGATCATTGCTTTTTATACTTTAAAAGTGGCGAAAGCATCGAATTTATGTTTCATGAAATAAACTCAAACATTTCTAGAGTAGTTGTCAATGAATGTGACAAAGAATGATGACCGTCATCCAGAAACAACAACTGACGACCCCCACACATTCGAGTGCACATGGTTAAGTTGTCATTTACTAACATGCTTCCTTGTTTTAAAACTCCATCTTGATTGTTTCCTGTATATGCAGTGCTCACATATGTCAAAATAAAAAATTTTAAAGCTAGGAATCAAACTACGATCAAGAAGTACATTTATATCGCGCTCGCTCATGTGGCCTAGGCTCGCATGACATACATGTGCTGACGTGGATTCCACTATAGACGCTGCACCTTCGCCCAATATAGTGCTCTCGATCAACCTATAAAGGTTTTCGCTTTGCTGTGCCTTCATAATTGTGAGTGCCCCTTTAGAAACTTTTGGGACACATTCGTAGCCGACGAATTTGCATCCGAGTGCCTTAAGAACTTGTAGAGATATCAAATTCTTCTTTAAATTCGGAACGTGCCTCACATCGGTCAGAGTACGCTCCACCCTATCATACATTCTGATGTGAATCAAACCAATTCCGATCATCTTACATGTATGATCGCTGCCCATAAGAACCAGACCGCCATCATACTCGTTGTATGTGGTGAACCAACTCCGATGAGAAAACATGTGGTATGATGCCACCGTATTCAAAATCCACTCTTTACACAAGTGTCCGACCTTGGACAAAGACAATACGTCATAACCACTCATCCCCTCATTGGATTCCACTGAATTGACCTTCTTCGGTGAATCATCTGATTTCTTATCCTTCTGGGTTTTGGGATTTGTACAGTCCTTCATATGTCCCGTCTTGCCACAATTCCAACACTTCAACTTTCCTTTGCTCTTTTACTTGGACCTTGATCGTGACTTCCCCTCTCGCTCAGACAATCTTCCCCTGACAACCAGTGCACCCGTAGAAGTACCTTACCCATTGATATTTTTTCTCAACTACTTCAACTGAAGGGATGAGATAACGATGGTATCAAGGTCGAAGGTATTCCTACCATGGCACAAAGTATCCACCAGATATTCGTAGGAATCCAGAAGAGACATTAACAAAATTAGGGTTTTATCTTCTTCAATCTTCATCGATCTTCACCTCTCTGATTGTCAATTTGCAAATTAGTTTGTTGAAGGCGTTGATGTGCTCAAGGAGATCTGACCCTTTCGCCATCTTTAGATTGTATAGCTATCTCTTCAGATATAGCTGATTGGAGAGCAACTTTGAAATGTAGATGCTTCGGAACTTCGCCCATAGGCACGCGGTAGTCTTCTCATCAATGGCATTATACAGGACTTCATCGGCCAAACACAATTGGATTGTGCTAGTTGCCCTTCGATCAAGTTCTTCCCAATCCTCTTTTTTTATCGATTCAAGATGTTTCGCTTTCCCAATGAGTGCGTGTTGCACTTATTGAATTAGGATGATTTTCATCTTCAAGTTTTATAATTCAAAAAAACCATAGTACCAAGCGACAAACAATCCACTATGAACAAATAGTTACAAGAGATGGAACAAGTTACATATGTGAAAACCCTAGTTTTCTCCCTCTCAAAACCCTTGACTCACAAGCTCTCTCCATCTCATTAACCCTAATCCTATATTTACCCAGTTTATATAACCCCCGTATAGAATTAGAAACAAAACCGTGCACTTATGGATTCTACTCAGTTGCACCTTTGGTCGACTGAGACATCAACAGAGTTTCTCGGTTAACTGAAACAGATCTCGTTCAACTGGGAACATCAGAGTGTGCTTCGATCGACCCAAGAATTCGTTAGTCGACCGAACATCATTGCACTAGATTAAAGACACTATGTCAACAATGATGGTGCATCCTAGTTGGTTGTGAGGAAGTCACCAAGGAAGCTGATTTGATTCAATGGGAGTCATAGTGAGGTTGTGGTCGATAAACTTTCGTTAGTGATGGATGTGTTCTAATCTCAAGCAAACATAGATTAAGAATGGATGGTTGTCAAAGGTGATCAAATTACATTGTGGACTGTGTTTGTATCAACAATAATCCGTTATGATATTTATGATGGCATATACTTCGTATTAAAGCTTTCTTAAAATAAAAACTAGAGTATGAGCATCTTTTAGCGGGGAGTCATGAGTGCAAAAGTGTCCGACACGACAATCTTAAAAAAATCTAGGCACAGGGACACTCTTATACACAAATAAATAATAACTTAAGTAAATAAAAAAAATTAAATAAGCAATGCAATCATTAAATACAAGAGAAATTAGAAAGATTATTCATGCAGTTCCAATAGAAACAAATTACTACTAGTTTAAACTAGCAAATAATTGATTAATAAAACATAAAAAATCATGAATAGTTATCTCAAGAACTAGCAATTCTTATGAACATCACTTTAAAACATAAGCAAAAGAACAAAAAGAAAATGAAATCATGTACTTTTTGTTATATGGGTCATGGTATCTATAATGGAATGAATTGGAGTGTAGAAAGGAAGAGAGAGGAAGTCCTTGTGGGTAATCTTCAAGAACAAGAGAATGGTGGCAAGCTCAAGGGCTCAGAGGGAGAGATCTTTGGCTTGACAAAACAAAATTACATAACAAAAAAGAATTGAGGAAGGTAAAAGCGGAATCTGTGCAGAAAAATGATTGGAAGCCTCATGTCAAGTGTCAAACTCAAGGCACTTTTCGATGACATCACTAGGACACTTTGTCCATATAAATATTGAAGTGTTATGTCATGTCCAAGAGTGTCCAAGTGTCCCTAAGTGTTAGCACGACAAAATCCTATAAAGTAGCAGTGTCCAAGTGCCAAACTTGCCACACCGAGCATCGCTAACAAACCATGATCATGGTCCACAAGGAACCAAATTTCTGTATCTATGTTATTTGACCTAGGAGGATAGAGAATGAAGGGCTTAGATCAGAACTAGGATAAAGAATGAAGGGTATATTGATTAGGTTTTAGGTTTAGTATAAATACTTGCTATGCATTATAAGGAGTTAGGTTGTTGAATGAAATGAACTTGAATTCCCTTTGATTGAGTGGTAGACTGAGTGAAAGATACCTCGTGTCAACATTGAGGTCTTGGTATCGATCCCTAGTGGGGGTGGCTAACAATGAAGTGTGAACTGACAGTGGGGTGTACTAACAAGCTAAAAAAAAAAAAAAAAAAGGTTGTTGAATGAAATGAACTTGAATTCCCTTTGAGAGAAAAGGAAGAAGAAGAAGTTCGAATTATCTTGGTTTGGAAATTTGGGTTGGCACTTCACTTAAATTGCTCGTCGATCATATTCTGAGGATTTAATTCTTCCATGCTTGAGTGGCTCGCCTTGGTCCTGGATTTGCCTTACAACTAGCTATGCTGTGGATTTAATGTTGCCTAGTTTGCTTTCCATTATGTGAGCATCAGTGTGAAGTTAACTTCGGGCAAAAAATCAGGCTAGCTAGCTGTTCACAACCCTGAGTGTAGGGTCGCGATGTAGTAATAATCTCGGTGAGACCGAGGTCGAATTCACAGGGATTGAACTTGTGTGTCTTCTAAAAGTAACTAGAACTAGAATTAGAAGAAGATGTAAACCTAAATCTAGATTAATTGAGAGAGTAATTGTGATGAAGTGATTAAAACTAACAAATTCAAAGGTGGTAACTAGGGTTTCCAAGGATCCACTTGTAGCAATTGGGAGGCTACCTTGCTTGATTCAAAGACACAACTGGAATCAGAGTCCTATCCTATCCAATTGGTAAGAAGAGATTTGTCAGATCTCTGAACTTCTCATGAATCTAATCATCAATGGATGAGGGTTGTGAGGATTTGGAAGTGATTCCATCACCCAACCATGCCTAGTAGACAAGGAAAACAACAAGATTTTCCAATCCCACAGCCAATCATAAGAGAATTGTGAAGGTTAGGAAGGATTCCATCATCCCACCATGCCCAAGAGACGGTGGTGAACAACATGATTTCCTAATTTCATAATCTCAATTTAGGAAAAGATGATATTTCAAACTATTGCAGATCTAATGTAATTGGTCACAACGAACCATTAAAAACTAAAAATATTCCTTCATAATCAAACTAGAATCCAAGAGAGTTCAACAAAACATGAATCAAAACAAAGCAAACATCCCAATCACGCTACAGGCTTCACCTCTTAGCCCTAGCTAAGAGGTTTAGCCAACCATAGACATGAATGAACTAAAGACTCTTAAACAAAACATCAACTAAGGAAGAAGAAGAAAAACTCCCGGACGGTGGCTCTACCCTTCTGCTCCACTCCTTAAACCCTTGAAGATGCCTAGGAACATCATATGGACTCCTATTTATAGTTTTGCAACTCCAACTTTCGCACTGAGTTAGAAAAATTCGAAAACTGCCTCAAATTTTCGTAGTCTGTGTGCTGTTTGTGTAACTTTAGACTGGTCGAAGATGACGGGAATTTAGAGGATTTTGTCGTTGGAGTTCGAGTCGAGGAATCTTCAACTAGTCGAAGGAGGCAGATTTTTAAGGTTCCTTTTCTTCACTTCAAGTCTTCAATGTTCTTCAGTCCTCACTTAGTTTTCTTGGATCTTTGGCATGTGAATTCTTCATTCTTGGTCTCATAAGATCCATCCTTGGCTTTAGTGATTCTTGAGCGTTAAATCTACGCTTTTAGCATCCTTTTCAATTCAAGCTTTTAAATTCACCTTTTAACACAAACATGATTATAGAACATTAAGTGTTATCATCTTCATAAAACCAAGTTATAAATGGGGGATAATATGCAATATTTGGCCCTCAAGACTAGCAGGCTACACGCGCATGATGCACGCACGCCTACCTTAATAAATTCATATTCCTTTTGCATCTTGGATAGAAATCTAGGGTTCTTGGAAATACAATTTTTCCATATATTTTTCCAATACATTTTCTGTTGTTGATGTTCTAGGATCACTGGATCGATCTTTTGTCAGTTATTTGTGCTTCCGTTGGTGATGTGCATCAAATGGAAGACATTTTTATTTATTTATTAATTGGAAACTTAAACTTTCCAAGGAAACCTCCCAACATCTCTAAATTTGCCAAATTATTGTGTTTTTTCTTTGAAACATTTTTGGATGACTAAAAAGGAGTTTTAGGGATGGCTTTGGGTCTTCTATGATTATGGATCATAATTTGATTCATTTGAGTGGTTTAACTGCTTAATTGATTATTTTCCGTGATCCATATAGTTCCGAATTCGTAATTGAACTTTTTATTTGAATGATTCATTTCATACATGAAATTATACTTGAGTGGGAGTTAAGTTTCAGGGACTGGAAACTGTATGCATCAATTTTAAGCTCATTTAAATGATATATATGCGTATGTATGTGTGTATATCAGCATAGAATTGGTCTTAAAGCTATAGCTATTAACAAATTTTTGTATATAATATAAATTATTTCGAAAACAACAAAAAAGCGCCTAGAGTTTCCAGGTGTCGTCCAGTGCTAGAGGCCCTTGCAATGTACCTCAAATTTGCCTAGTGCCTTTACATCACGCCTAACATGTAATGAGCCAAACTGCCACTGATAAATGTATCTCAGAAATTAAAATAGAAGCATGTGATAGACTGGCTTCAAATTCTAGATATTATGTTTTGATGGGAGCATAGAACACAAAATAATTGAAAATAAGAAGACAACTATACAAATGTGGATGGGTTGACAAAGTAGCAATGCCATGAAGAGATAACAATGGGGGCAGCCTTGCCCATTTGGTATTTCTCTGCTTTCTCTTAATAAAATTTTTGTTACTTGCTCGCCAAACCAAAAAAAAATAAAAAGAAAAGAAAAAAAAAAAGAAAAAGAAAGAAAGAAAACACATACACACTCACACACACAATGGAACACATGAATTCAAGCAGAGAGAACTACTTGGAGAGATCAATAGAAATGCTGTAAGGTTATTGAATTGTAATGTGGTGGGTCTGAATATCTTTTAACTTCTAGGCATTGTTGTTTACCAACGTTTTTGCATCTAAGTGGTGAAGATTCTTTTCATCTTACTCTTCTAGGAACTTGGTAATTTGTTAACTTAAGATAATAGGCGTTTATGTATAACTGATGTGGATGTGTATGCATTTGCCAGTATGAATGCAGTGTATCGGCTACCATCTTATTGATTTCAGAAAATTACGTACAATAGTTAATGTTCTGGTTTCTGCATGAAACTTTAACCATTGCAGGGCACTCGAGTGAACATTATAGTGGGTTCTCATGTATGGGTTGAAGATCAAGAACTAGCCTGGGTTGATGGGCAAGTTTCTTGGATTAGTGGTGAAGAAGCTGAAATTCAGACTGCTAATGGGAAAACGGTATGTAGACTGATTATGGTTCCAAGTGCACATTCCTTGAGCTTACTTCTTTTAGAACTGGTGTGTGTTCATTTTCTGTAGCACATTCTCCCTGATTCAGAGCTACAGGCATGTGTTTATATTTTAAAAGGTCCAATCTTCACTCATTCCTATTGTCTGTGATTATATGTGATGTTTTCTTGAGATGGCACTGTTATCTTGGAAGTTTACATTTTTCCTTTAGAAAATCCATCGCTCTCAGGGTGCAATAATTGGATGCAGTGATACGTATTTTGAGGCGTCTCAATGGAGTGCTGGGATGGGGAAATTTCCATAGTCCAAACAGTCATCTTCTTGTTGAGGGCTGTTCTAATGAGATCTGATTGGATCTCTGTATTGTAGGAGATTTAGCACTGAATGCTACACATTTTAGGAGGAAATTTCCTTACATGTAAAAGTAAGAAATGCAGCTGCCAAGTTAAGTGCATAAAGCTATGGCACGAACTATGTGTGAGCTAGTGTGTTTGAAAACTTTTATAAGTTGGGATTCAGGGTAGAAGGGCTGATGAAGTTGTACTGTGATAATTAGGCAATGCCTCTCAGTGCTAGTAATCAAGTCTTCCATGAGATGATCGAGTGTATCATAGTTGACTGCCACTTTGTTTGAGAAAAAATTTGCTAAGAATGAAGTATCTATTCCTAACATGAGGTCTTTCTACTAGCATGCAATGTGTTTAAGAAAGTATTCGGCCAAAGTCAGTCTGGAAGAATTTGTTCCAAGCTAAGTTTAATGAAATTTATGCACCAGCTTGAGGGATATTCTTATTTACACATCCATATTACAAGTTTATAACTAGTATTCTGCTTCACAATTTTTATAGTTGAGCGTCATTGTTCCACTTTCTCTTTTTAGAAGATTTTGTATCCTCCATATTGTGTTTAAGTATACTTATATTTTGAATTTCTCAAAAGTGACTTTACAATTTTTGTGCATAATGCCAGTTTGGCGCACCCTTCAAAGGGGCGTTTGGCGCCTAAATGCCGTTTTGAGAACCCCAGTCCGTGCCGTGCATTTGTATGCACTTTTGCAAACCCTTGGCCAATCCCCCACTTGTCAAAATTGGCCCTAAAAAGCCGACTTGCTGAAAACTAATCTGATTATATTTCAGTCAGTTGACCTTAGGAAAACAGGTTTGCAGCAAATCCCCTTTCATGGAAGTTGCAGCCAAACAGGCCCTACTATGGGTTTTATCTTCTATTAATGTAATCAACATGTGTTTCTGACTTTTGTTGATATCAGTAGCTGGACTTCAAACATAATTCATAATTCTTCTCTGCCTACCCCCCCCAGGAATTTGTTCTCTCTACCTATTTCCATTCAATCTATTTCATGAGAAAAGTCACTTCTATGCAATAAATGAAGCTTCAGTGGCCAGATTTACTTTTTGTGCAGTTCCATCTTAGTTACTACTGTCCAAATGGAGAAACCAATCATTCATATTTGTTCTCAGCTACACTGCTTCTTTCAAATGCAGACTATCAGTTGCCACTGAAACCTGACTATAACCTAGAAAAAAAGGAATTATTGTGTCAGTTGCAAGTTGCAACTCTGAGATTCAGTGGTTGATTGATTGATTTAATAACTCAATGTAGCACCTGACGGACATTTCACATTGATCCTGTTCAGGTTGTTGAAAATCTATCAAAAATTTACCCAAAGGATATGGAAGCTCCTCCTGGTGGAGTTGATGACATGACTAAGCTCTCCTATTTGCATGAACCTGGAGTTCTGCAGAACTTGTCAACTAGATATGGACTCAATGAAATCTACGTGAGCTGTTCTTAGATTCTGTTCCCCCCCCTTTCCTTGCTTTTTTTAGCTAATGCTATCTTTTGTTGTTACGGTTATGACTGTGCTTGATATTGTCTTTGATATTATACAGACTTACACTGGAAATATTCTTATTGCCATTAATCCATTTCAAAGATTGCCTCATCTATATGATGCTCACATGATGGAGCAGTACAAAGGTGCACGATTTGGTGAGCTAAGTCCACATGTATTTGCAGTTGCAGATGCTGCTTACAGGTAAGATCATACTCATGTTTTGCAGTGAAACATATTGTTTCTTCATTAGAATGTTCTTTTTTACATATATGATTCATTGGAAACAGAGCAATGATTAATGAGGGAAAAAGCAACTCCATTCTGGTTAGTGGTGAAAGTGGTGCTGGTAAAACTGAAACCACAAAAATGCTTATGCGATATCTTGCCTATATGGGTGGGCGTGTTGCAACTGAAGGGCGTACTGTGGAGCAACAAGTTCTGGAAGTAAGATATATGAGCTAACTTTTGTTGTAAATCAAGATAGCTCAATTTGCTTTGTCTATCCTTTTATATGGATTTCTTCCTTTATTTTCAATTGCAATACATTGAAACTGTCACTTCTTAGTGAATTTGATGTTTTATTGACTGATGTGACTGCAGTCGAATCCAGTTCTTGAAGCATTTGGCAATGCTAAAACTGTTAGAAATAACAATTCCAGGTCAGATACTGTTCTAAGCATTTATTTCTATGTGGTGTCTGTTGCTCTTTGAATCCAATGAGGTGTTCAATAGATTAGTACCACAATGAACTTCCAATCATTTAACATTTCTATAATTTTCCATGTTGTCACTTCGAGTGGCTGTCATTTGTTTGGAAACACGGTGTTGGTGTCTTTAATGTTTGTCCGAGATTTCCTTTGATTTCTGACTGGTTGTATTGTACTGATGTTCTTTTAGATATACTGATGCAGTCGTTTTGGTAAATTTGTTGAGATCCAATTTGATAAGAATGGAAGGATATCCGGGGCAGCTATCAGAACCTACCTTCTTGAGAGATCTCGTGTTTGCCAGATTTCTGATCCTGAACGTAACTACCATTGCTTTTACCTTCTTTGTGCAGCACCACCAGCAGTAAGTGTTTTCACGATGGATACTACCCATTACATAGATATTCTATTTTCTAGGCATTTACGAATTCATCACTATCCTGCATGTATCTTTGGCTATAGTTTTCTGACTGAGTTTTTATTGTTTTTCTTTTTTAAACTTCCAAGGATATTGAAAAGTATAAGTTGGGAGACCCTAAATCTTTTCACTATCTTAACCAATCGAATTGCTATGAGCTTGTTGGTGTGAGTGATGCCCATGATTATATCGCCACAAGGAGAGCTATGGATATTGTTGGAATCAGTGAACAGGAACAGGTATAGCTTTTGCTAACTGCTTTTCTGATTTAGAAAAAGTGAACTAATCTAAATTCCATTCTCTGATGCAAGTTCTTTTCAGGATGCCATTTTCAGAGTTGTTGCAGCCATTCTTCATCTTGGTAATATTGATTTTACAAAGGGGGAGGAAGTCGATTCATCAGTTTTGAAAGATGACAAATCTAAATTCCATCTCAAAATGACAGCTGAACTTCTCATGTATGATAAGTACTCTATTTCAATCCCAGTACTTCCTATGCTTTCTTTCGGGTTCTGGTCATCTGGTAATCCTTGTGTTTTATAATTATTTCAGGTGTGATCCTGAGGTCTTGGAAGATGCACTCTGTAAGCGTGTGATGGTAACCCCTGAAGAAGTCATTAAGAGAGCTCTTGATCCTCTTGGTGCAACAGTTAGTAGGGATGGTTTAGCAAAGACTATATACTCCCGTTTGTTTGGCTGGTAGGATGCTGACATGGTGTGCAATGTGTTATTTATTTTCATTCCTCTTTTTACATGTATATGGTTTTTGAACCTCAAGGGACAACAGATATTAAAGTGCTTAGCATTTTGCTACAGGCTTGTGGATACAATTAATTGCTCAATTGGGCAAGATCCAAACTCAAAGTCTCTGATTGGGGTCCTTGACATCTATGGTTTTGAAAGCTTTAAGACCAACAGGTAACCTTTACTAAAGGAAAATATTAATCCAAAGCTTAAAAAACCACTTCTACCTGTCTTTTTTAGTTTTTATTTTAATATTTTATAACCATATTTTGAGCTAGTTAATTTTCAATATTTCACACCATGCAGTTTTGAGCAGTTCTGTATTAACTTCACAAATGAGAAACTACAACAACATTTCAACCAGGTAAGGCATCATTTTGTACCATTTATGTGCAGGTCAGAATTAACTTTATTTATTTATTTATTTATTATTTTTTTGGTTACATATAAGATGCATGTATTCTGTACCTTTTCAGCACGTGTTTAAGATGGAGCAGGAAGAGTACACCAAAGAGGAAATTGATTGGAGCTACATAGAGTTTGTTGATAACCAAGATGTCTTGGATCTTATTGAAAAGGTTTTGGCTTGAAATTTTCCTTTTCATAGTTGCTTTGGAAAACATGGGTCTGGCTTATTGTAAAATTATCATCATAGTTTATTGAACTAGAAAAAGTTATTTTGATAACTCAAAACTTTTAGTCCCACATTATTTTGGCCCAAGAAAGAATTCGCCTTTTCTTTGGCCTAGCTAATTTTTCTAAAGTAAGTTTCCCAGGGAAATTGTCAAATTGCCCAAGATTAGCTTTATTTATTCATGAGCCCTTTAAGATAATTCCCTAACATGATATGACTTTGAATTGCTCTTTTTTTTTTTTTTTTCTTTTTCTTTTTCTTTATCATCTTCAGTCAAATTGAAAAGTCACTCTGGTTAGGCTGCGCTTTGATCAGCTTCGCCCTTGCAAAATTTTTTCTAGTTTTCTAGGCTATCTGAGTTGGCTCAAGGAGTCTTCTGTTTCCTTGTTGCATTTTGATGTGACGTTTATAGAATATTGACTTGAATGATAACTTATCTGTTTGAGTTACTTGCCAAATTTGAATTGATCAACAAGCATCTTTTTCCGTCTAGTGCTTTAGGATTTGATGTACATACATTTGATGATGGATGCTGCTTTTTGCATTTGTTTTTACTCTATGTTATTCCCCTTTGCAGAAACCTGGAGGAATCATTGCTCTTCTCGATGAAGCCTGGTAGGATAGTGTTTCTTTACCCTTGATCTGATATCTACTTACTGGTTCTTTTTGAGGAAATATGATCTGAATTCTTTAGAGAATGTTGCTTTAGAGTGATGAAATTCTGTATAAATTTGTCTGCAAAATGCTGGGTTTATGTTTCATCTTTGTGGGATTCATCTTTATTTCTTAATTACTACTTTTTTTTTTTGGTGGTTTCCAGTATGTTTCCGAAGTCGACATATGAAACATTTGCTCAGAAGCTATACCAGACATTCAAAGTTCACAAGCGCTTTATTAAGCCAAAGTTGTCACGCACGGATTTTGCCGTTGCTCATTATGCTGGCGAGGTGAATTTTGGTCCCTGTAGGAGCAAAATGTTATATAACGTGACTTCCACTGAATTTCATTCCATTCAGTATCCATATGTATTTTCAGGTCATGTATCAATCTGAGCAGTTTCTTGACAAAAATAAAGACTATGTGGTGCCAGAACATCAAGACTTGTTGAGTGCATCCAAGTGTTCTTTTGTATCAGGTCTTTTCCCTCCACTACCCGAGGAGACGTCAAAATCATCAAAGTTTTCCTCTATTGGTTCTCGTTTTAAGGTATATTAATATTTGATTATTCCATTGACAATGATATTGGAATGAGCAAATATGATGCTTGAGTGAAAAGTGGGTCATAGACACTCCACCTAATGCAAGCACTGCAGATCATTTATTTTATTTGAACCAAGCCTGGAGGCCTCGTACTTGATGTCAATTTGCAGGGATTAAACCCAATTTGGATAAAGTCCTCACCTTGGACCCAGTTTTCCAGCTCAAAACACTTATAAACCCTCAATAAGCATCCTAGAAGCATTGAGTGTCATAGCTTTTGCATGCAACTCTTCCAATTTCAATTGTTAGCTCTAAACTGGCTACACCTGCTCTTGAATATGCATATTCTCTGTAACTGCAATGGGGCCCAACCATACCTAAGCCTGGGGACCCCACCCCTCTTAATATTTGTTCTCAGCTCATTTTCCACACCCTGCATTTTCATTTCTTGGGTTTTTGTATCTGATGGAATTTTATTTCCACACGCATAGAAACCCAATTTTTCATCTCTTCTGTGTTTTAAAACCCTCTCAGCATCTTTTGCCATCTTATACTACCCCTTTTCCCCTATGTAACCTTCCAATGATTCCACGTGGTACTTCAACTAGAAACACACATTTAGTTCCCCAAAAATACCAAAAAATCCTCCTCAAACTCTATAAATAGATACTCCTCCAAGAGAACGGTCTTTGGTTGCCTTGAGCTTAACCCCCTCCTTGCTTCATCTTCCTCCCTAGAAACCCACCAAACCCACAAGAAAATCCTTCAAAAAGATAGGGAAATTCAATAGAAAAAAAAGAAAGAAAGAAGAGAGAGGTTAGGAGAGAGAAAAGGAGAAACGAATTGTGATGACAGAACTTGGAATCCACCACACCATGATAGACTAAGGAGATTGCCTTAATCCTGCTGGTTTTTGAACAATGGCTCTTGTAATCTTCTGGAGGGAGGATTTGCTTAATCTTCATTCCGTTCTAAACCTCATGGCATCGATTCCATGAGGGGAGTTTAAGCAAAATGAGTCCGTTGGAGCACAAGAAGTTTCCATCACGGAGGTTGCCACATTTTTTTATTTTTTTTTGCTTTTGATTCTATTTTTCTTTTATTTATTCATTACCATTTTTATTATTTTGCCAAAAATTCTGTTTTGAGAGTTTTATCTCCCACCCAGTAAAGACTGTGTCTCAACACAGTCAGGCAACGGTGCCTAACACCTTCCTTGTCACACCCTTGCCTGGATTATTTTGGTTTGAGGTCGTTTTAGTGGAATCATAATATCAAAATTCAAATCCTTCCATGTGGATGCTCAATTTCCTAGTCTTCTAGCTACCAATTGAATCCAAAAATAAGCTAGTGGCAACTTTGTAATTTTGCTCCTGTAATTTTCGGGCTAGTTGGCCAGTCTGTTTCAAAGACTGACAACTGCACTGATTCATAGGCTTGAGTTGGAAGTGTGGAGAGCATATGTTTGGAATTTGGTTTTTGGCATGCCCAATCAGTGACTTGGTTGGTCTGTTTCACAGGGTCACACCTATAAAATGGTTTGAGAAAAAACCTCTACTCCTCTCAGTTGAGCGTCTCATAGTGTTTTTTGGGATATGCCTGATGTATGGGCCACGGAGGATGTTAAAGTAGCATATCCAATCACTTCTCATCATGTGTAGTTTTTAAGTGACAAGATGATTGCTGATGCTGTCATGATCTAATTATTGCAGCTACAATTACAATCCTTGATGGAAACACTGAATTCAACGGAGCCTCATTACGTAAGATGTGTGAAGCCAAACAATGTTCTGAAACCTTCTGTATTTGAGAATGTCAATGTAATGCAACAACTGCGCTGTGGTGTAAGTACCTTATTAAATGAAGTAATGTCTTCATCTGATTTGGGAGACAGTGGCTATAATTTCCTAATGTGTTTATGCTTTCAATACTTGTCATTCATTGTCTTGATAGGGTGTTCTTGAAGCTATTAGAATCAGTTGTGCTGGATACCCTACTCGCCGGTCATTTTATGAATTTATTCACCGCTTTGGTGTTCTTGCGCGAGAATTTTTGGAAGGGAAGTAGGTTTCTTCTTTTAGTTAAACTTCCAACTGCAGTGAAACACACTTGTATTTTCAAGACTTAGTTATTTGGTTTATATGAATTTTCTGATTGGGGCAACTCTAATGAGGTTACTTGGTTTGAGGCTGATGTTCTGAAAACCTTGCACTTCTTAACAGCTATGATGAAAAGGTTGCATGCAGAAAGATTTTGGAGAAGAAGGGTTTAAAAGGGTTTCAGGTAATTTGAGGACCTTTACTGCCAAAGACAACCTTCGTGGCAATATATTCCTCAGAAAATCCTTTCTTCACTCCTAAACTTCATGTTTTCCCGGCAACCAGTTATTGTAATTTCGTTAATCTTCTAACAGTACTTAAAATATGCCACCCTCTTATATGACATGAGCTTGTGCATTCCACGATTGTTTTTATATATATATATATAGAGTCATGCTCCCCTGCGCACCTACGCACGTGCGCACCTTTGCACACGTGCCATGGGTGTCTAATCTGAACGGTTCATGTGATGCGGAATCCCATGAAACCCTATGTGACAAATTTTCACCCCAATCTAAAATTCTGGTGGGCCATAGCAAAGAGAAATGCAAATCAAGGGAAGAAACTGTTTTTATTTTTCATGGCCCATAAAGTCTTAGATCAAAGTAAAACTTCGGCCTGGGGGTTTTCACGAGGTGCTGCTTCACATGAACGGTTCAGATTTTGGATCCACATCACATATGATGGGTTTTCCAAAAAGTTCGTACGTAGTACGTACGAACCGGTTCGCAGGTGAGCGTTCCGCTATATATATATATATATATATATATATATATATATATATATATATATATATGAATTCTGGTGCTTCCAACCACATTTTGTGAATGCAAGATGCCTTCTTGTTTTTAAAGGATCCCCAAATATTCTTGCAGATAGGCAAAACAAAGGTTTTCTTGAGAGCAGGTCAGATGGCTGAGTTGGATGCACGGAGAGCTGAGGTGCTTAACAATGCAGCAAAATGTATTCAGCATCAAATACAGACACACATTACTCGTAAAAAATTCGTTGAATTGAGGAAAGCTACTATTCATGTGCAATCCTTATGGAGAGGTATGGGCATATTATATGATGCAGTTCAAAACATAAGAAACATTTGGCTTGAATTTATGGGCTTTCTTATCAATGTATTGAGTTATCGACCTCTGTGTCTTGAACTTTCTAGTTGATCCACTGGTTGAAAGGACAGGTTATGATTCATCTGCTAGTGCTTTGGATTTGTTATACCTTAGTTGCACAGCACTCGAGCATCTGATTACCGCCCAGGATCTTGTTTATTACTTTTCACATGTTTCTGATCTGATTTTGTAGGAAGACTGGCTTGCAAATTGTATGACCGCATGAGAAGGGAGGCAGCTGCAGTGAGAATTCAGAAGAATTTGCGTAGACACCAAGCCAGGAAGGCGTACACAAGGATGAAAATGTCAGTGCTTTTCTTGCAAACAGGGTTTAGGGCAATGGCTGCTCGTAATGAGTTTAGATTTAGGAAGAAAACTAAAGCATCAACCACCATTCAGGTAATTACTTGGACCTTGTAATACAAAGCTGAAGGACATGTTGACATTATTTTTGCATGTGCTCAAAGATTTGTTTCTCTTGAGAAATTATTTGCAGGCACAATGGCGTTGCCACAGAGATTGTTCTTATTATAAGAACTTGAAGAGGGCGTCAACCGTCTCCCAATGTAGATGGAGGGGGCGGATTGCAAGGAGAGAGCTTAGAAAGCTCAAAATGGTCAGAACCCTTAATCTTGTGTTTTCAAGTTGATGTAATATGAAAAGTGGAAAAGATAAAGAGCGATTGTTGAAATTCCCTCAGTCCAATATATCAAGTTACATATTAACATGCACTTGGCTTGGTAGCATGATGATAGGTAGACGCAAGCTTAATGGGAGATGGGTAGTGTATTCACTGCCATGTCTGAAACACATTTCACTCCTTTTGAATGTCCATTTGATATCTGTTTAGTGAAGGGAAAACTTGCAAAGTCATGTGTATTTTAGTCTTAAGCTATGTAACTTGGACAGGATGACACTTACCATGTTCCCGCCCATGTCTGAAACACATTTCACTCCTTTTGAATGTCCATTTGATATCTATTTTGTGAAGGGAAAACTTGCAAAATCATGTGTATTTTAGTCATGAGCTACGTAACTTGGACAGGATGACACTTACCATGTTCCCACCCATGTCTGAAACACATTTCACTCCTTTTGAATGTCCATTTGATATCTATTTAGTGAAGGGAAAACTTGCAAAGTCATGTGTATTTTAGTCATGAGCTACGTAACTTGGACAGGATGACACTTACCATGTTGATATTGGGACGTTAACATGAAATGCTATATGATGATTACAAAAAATTCAGTATGTTGACACTTTTATAAGCACAAATTTCACAGGATGTAATAGATACCAATATTGTTAGTTCTGTAGAAAACATGAATGTGTTAAGGAGTAGTAATTGCTAACACTTAATGAGTTGCAATTTGAACATGGTTGTCCAACTTCTTAGCCATTTAGCCTGACACATCATGGAAATTTTAAGGACACGTTCTGTATCTATTTACTTAGAAACTAGGGTTATGCAATGATGACAACTTTTGTAATGTGTGATCAATTTGAAGGCATTCTAGTAAATTTCTTCTTCATAGGCAGTGCAAAGAGGGTATTATGTCTGGCCTTCCTTCGCTGCAGGATCTTTCCAACTAGGTTGCTCTCCAGCTTCAGATCCCACTTTCCCCACGTGCTCCCGCCCCCACTTCCTTGCCTTTAATGCTTGATAACATTTTGAAGATGCTTCCCTGCACTTGCACCTGATTTTGTTGCCACTTCGCTTAATGCTTTGTGCAACCAGATGTGATACCTTGAATTGACCTAAGATGATTCTTAACCCCCAAAGAATTGCTTAAAATAACGCAAAATGCACTCAATCCTTGAAAGAAATGCTTAATAATTCACTCAACCTCAAGCCATATAGATGCGCACAATAAGTGCATGCATGCGCACACATCATCATCCTTGTCGTCATCCTCTTGGCATTGTCCCAGCCATCTTTGCTCCACGGATCTTGTTTAAGTGGAAGTTATCATGGTTGCTTGGAGAGAGGTCAATAGCTGGTTGCCCCTTTCGCAACTCCCTAACATCCTCATCTTCATTTGCATGTTCATTGCTAGTGGTATCATCTCATCTCATTTCCTCAGCACATAGCTAATTGATCCTTTCCCCTTTCTTTTGTCAACCTTTTTATTTTGAAGGAAGCCCTCATATTGTTATATACCTCTAATGGGACATTCGTTGATCCTTATGTGTCCTGAGAGAGATGCCTTAAGTGCTCACTAAATCTAGTAATCTGTCCACCAATAGTCTTATCACAATGTTTATGCTTCATCTCATACCTATTCCCATCTGTCCCCATGCCTCCAACCAACATCTTCGTCCCCCCTCGATATGCCACTATCTCACCCTCACTAGGCTTTTCAAATAACAAAAACACAATCTTGAGACTTCACAAACAAACATAAGAACCCAAGCACAAGCATTTTGTCTTATAAATTATGCAACCATTTCTAATATTAAAATTTAGAAAGTTAACAAGTTTCTAAAAAAATCCAACTAGGTTGGAAGAAAAAGAAAGAAATTTTAATGAAATAAAATTTTTAAATATATTAAATCCCCTAAATGCAATGTAAATCAGTTCTTGCATTCAATTTTGCAATAATTGGCTCTAAAACTAATCAAAATGACAAAAATCAGTTTGTGGATTTTGTTTGGAAAAAGTAAAATTTTAATATTATGTTAATTTCTTAATAATTTTTTTAAAAATCTATAAACCCACCCAAATCAGCGGATCTATTGCTAACAAGGTGAATATGTTTATTCAGCAAGAAGTGTACTAAAAAATATTTCATGGTAGGAGACTGTTTGTTACATCAAACACTATTTACTGATTTCTGATGATTCTTTTCAACTTTGCCCTTCTCACCAATTAATTAAGGGTGAGAGACAATGGGTACATGTATTCTCAAGTGTGCATGGTATCCACCTCGTCTAAAACATTGAACCAATAATGAAGGGCACCTGATGCTAAAATCATAGGTCAATCACCTCATCATGTTGGCCGGACCATATAAAACAAGGAGCAAAAATTGATTTGATCCAAAATACACTTGTGGCCCACCTTATGAGTTGATCTACCTAATTTGAGCTAGGTGATATTCATGGTGGGACAATCATTGGATGAGTTGGGTGTTGCACACACGTGCTAGTTGGATGATAATTAGCCTTCAACTAGTTGCACATGGAACCCTCTCTCTTTCTGTGGTTGTATCTGGTGCCTCTGTGTGTTTGTTTGTGTAGTGTGGTGTGTGCATGTGTTTGTTTGTGTGAACGCTCTAGTGCATGCATGTGTGTATGTCTGTGGGTGCCTGTGTTCTCGAGTGAGATAAGACCATGCTACTTCTGTGAATATTTTTTTCACTTCATGTAATGTGTCAAATGTTTTATATGGAGAATGATTCAGTAACCTAATTGTATGAGAATTGTAATAGAATCTAATTTCTTGCTTTTAGATTGGTAGGATCCAATGTGAACTGGAAGAAAAATCAATTTGAAATTTCAGATCTTGTTCAAATCCCGCCGATATAATGGCTTGGAGTTAAGATGTATAGGAATTCCCAAGCAACCCGACGCATTGTGTCATTCCCCCAAGTTTCTTGAATATTTCATGTCTCACAAAACCTTTCTTAAAAACACATCTGACGTCCTTAATTCTGGTTACCAAGTTCAAGCATTTATTTGTCTCTTTTTTCTTTTTTCTTTTTCCCCCTGCATAGGCCGCAAGGGAAACAGGTGCACTCAAAGAAGCAAAGGATAAGCTTGAAAAGCAGGTCGAAGAACTCACATGGCGTTTACAGTTGGAGAAGCGTTTAAGGGTAATAGACATATAGACACTTTCTTTTATTGGCAATCTATTCTTAAAGATCCAAAACCTATTATGCCTTTCTTGGAAGAAAGTCGTACACAATTGTCATTCATTGGTGCATATCTTCTGCATCTGGATCAATGAAAGGACTACAAATCACCATCATCTAAGTCGTCCCGACTAATTGTGGAGTGGATTGCAATTAGCCATGTAATATGCATGTTTAATTTCTTTATTCTTTAGTTATTCACTATTTTTTCTGTGGTTGACTTGGTATAATAGAATTTTTGATGGTATAAGAACTTGATATATGCATATCATTGTCATTTACAAAGATTTTGCTCATATATGTAGACTGACTTGGAGGAGGCCAAAGGACAAGAGATAATCAAACTGCAGAACTCTCTGCAAGCCATGCAAGACAAAGTTGATGAGACAAATGCAATGCTTACCAAGGAGCGAGAGGTTGCACAAAAGGCTATTGAAGAAGCTCCTCCAGTAATCAAAGAAACCCCAGTTATTGTCCAAGACACTGAAAAGATTGATTCTCTAAAAGCAGAGGTAGAAGAATTGAAGGTACTCGCTCTCAAACCTGACTAACAGTACATGCATTGTATGGATGTTTGAAATAACCTGCCTAGGAATGTAGTCATTACTTCCTCTGATGCAAGTCTTTTTAACAATCCATATCTTAAATACAAGTCTTGTCAACAGTCAATATCATAATGAAGGAGAATGTCTGATGTCATATTTAAGTTTTAAGCATGAATATGGCCTAAATTTCTTTGTGCTTAATGATGAATGGGTTGAACCTAAAATTTTGTGAATAGCATATTGCTTGCAGTTCAAATGTCATAGCTAGGGTTAGAGGCAAGCTAGTTGAAATTTCCTTGCTTGTAATTTCTACAACGGGGTGGCATATGCAATGCACATGGAGAAAGGAGAGACGGATAGGGGAGACAAATGGCTAGAGAAATGGAGGGAAAGGTGAGGCTACATGCACATGCATACACACCAAGAACGAAAGAGAGAAGGGTTCAATAATGGACAACCCATCCCCTCCTTTTCCAAATTTGTGGCTCACTCTACATTCAAATCTACCTCAATTTTTTTTTGACGTCCTAGCATGAGTTGGCTTAATAGATGTACGGATTGGATGTCAGACACGCATCATGGTGGGACCAAAAGAAGCTTTGTTCGTATGAGCTCCTAATGCATGTCATCTATGTAGACTATACACAAAGGAGGAGAGAAGGAGCGGGCTACTCGCAAAATGAGTTTGTATTTACGAAAGTTCCCTTTTGGGTAAAAACCCTTCTCATATCCTAGAGTTTTAAGTACAACCAAAATTAATCGTGGGGGTAAACTTGTCCTTGCTCCTTGCTTTTTGCTATTTTTTTTTGAAAGATCACTGAAATTTCATTCAAAGGAGAAAAGAGAGCAAAAGGAAAGGGAAAAAAGAAAAATGAAAGCAACAATAAAATAAAAACAGAAAACGGTCCGCTGAGAAGTCGGACCTTACAACGCCGATAAAAAGAGAAAATCAGACTCTTTGAACCTATCGTTAGACGCTGCCCACACTATGAGCATGTGTTTGGCATTTGAGCTAATCTTGTTAACCGGATTTGAGATGTTGTCGAAACATCTGCTGTTTCTCTCTGTTCACATGGCCTACCATATAGTCAAAATCGACATTCTCCACAACCGCTTCAACACCTTGCCCAGACTGACACCATACCAAGTGTAGAGAAGTAGATCGACCGAACTCGGATTGCACCAACTTATCCTTGCATTGTAGAAAATCAGACCAAATAGAATCAATGAACAGACAGTGGAGGAGGAGATGATTGATAATTTCCTCTTCCTTCATGTAGCACGAGTAGCCGTTGACAATTGGCATCCCCCCTTTTTTCAAATTATCGATCGTCAAGATTTTTTTTTGCCCCACCAACCAGCTGAAAAACAAAACTTTTGGGGGAGGCCCATATTTCTAGACAAGGGAAGACGGGAGAGAGAACGTTGCCTTGCAGGAGACTATGACAACTTCTGATATAGCGACTTTATAGAGAAAGCACCAGATTTTTCCCACCTCCACATGATGCGATCAGCAGCTAAAAGGTCTAGATTGATGCTTTGAAGTCTTTGAAGAAGCTAGACATATTCAGAGGCCTCCCAGTCCTGTAAATGTCTTCTGCAAACCACGTTCCAGACTGTCTCTCCACTAGAAACTGCAACGCATCTGTTGATCTTGATATCTTTGCTAGGGGCTAGCTGGAAAATGTTTGGGAATTCTTCTTTCAAAGGGACATCTCCCAGCCAGGTGTCTTCCCAAAATTGGACGTGTTCCCCCTTCCCTAGGGTAAAAACAACCCCCTTAAGCACCTGCTTTTGCATGGACAGAATTCCCCTCCAAATAGTTGAGGCCCAGTAGGTAGTAGAGAGCTTAGACCACCAGCCCCCTATGGAGCTACCATATTTATATTTGATCATCCGGTTCCATAGGCTGTCATTCTCAATCCCAAGCCTCCATATCCACTTCCCCAAGAGAGTGCCATTCATCGCCTTAAGATCCCTTATACCTACACCCCCTTCATTAAAGCCGCAACACGCTTCCACTTGACAAGATGGTATTTTCTTCTTTTAGTTTTTCCGTTCCAAAAGAACTCCTGCCTCAGCTTATCAATCATCTTCATAATGCTAGCTAGGCATCTAAAAAGGGACATGAGATGCCCAGGCAGATTGGACAGGGCCGCTTTTATGAGAGTAAGCCGACTGCCTTTCGAGAGAAATCGACACTTCCTTGCTTTTTGCTAGTTAATCAAGTCATTGCAAGATTTTGAGGGTGAAATTTCAAATGTTCGACCGATAATGGTAACTTGTCCTAGTTCCCAAATACCCCTACCTTCATTTGAATATCTTCCAATGTCCTTCAAATATCTAAAGGTCTCCATTAGTATTGTCATGTGCGATCGCATATGCACATATCCATATGCAAATTGCCTATGTGGTCATGGCGCATATGCGAAAATGTGCAATCGCATATGCAATGTATGCGATCGCATACAGCATATGTGGTCACATATTGGTCATGGCACATTAAATTTATTTTATTTTTATTTTTTTCCAAAAAAAAAACATTTTGCCTATAAAAAGGCTTCCAAATCTCATCCATTTGCAATATTCTCACTCCAAAACTCTCTTACTCTCTTCTTCTCTTACATTTCTTAATTACAAGTGGTCTCTCTCTCTCTTATATTTCCTAGTTCCAAGTGATCTTAATCTCTCTCTCTCTCTCTCTCTCTCTCTCTCTCTCTCTTGGAAGTTGGAAGACCAAGATTCAAGCACTTTTAAGTTTCAAGGAAGATAGCTTGTTGATTATCTACAATAATACATAAATAGCTTATTGATTTTGTTGTTACTTCTTGTTAACTATACTGTTGAATGTCGATGATTTGATGTTTAATTCATTGTTTAATTGATTTTTTCTCTCTCAAATGTATTTTAAATATGTAAAATTAGTTATCTATTAACTTAGAAAATTTTCCTATTATATATATATATATATTCAAAAAAAAAAAGAAAAAAGCGGTCGCATATGCGATTGTGTGATCACATATGCGCATAGGCATATGCGATCACACATGATCGCATATGCGATTTGACAACATTAGTCTCCATCACAGGGAAACTAATTGCAGGGGAAAATTTTCCTAAAGATGGTCACGTAGAAATAGAGTTGTTCCTAGTAGCGAGTCTCACCCACTCCAAAAAGATTCACCACATGGGGAAGCTTAGCCTTCCAACC
This sequence comes from Magnolia kwangsiensis, assembly GCA_037074715.1. NCBI lineage: Eukaryota > Viridiplantae > Streptophyta > Magnoliopsida > Magnoliales > Magnoliaceae > Magnolia > Magnolia kwangsiensis. The sequence continues at coordinate 139,077,580 of CM073576.1, read as the reverse complement.
AGCTCCTTTCCTCTTCACTCGCATGTCAATTCTCGGTCTATTCCTTGTAGAATTCAATCCTCGTAGTCAATTCTAGCTATGTGGATACTCATTCTCAACCACATGGGAGGTGTGTTCCTAATGAGGTTACCGGCCATCTCAATACTCTGTGTGTGTGCGCGCGCGCGCACACACTCTAGTTAGTGATAAGAAACCATATTATGCGTACATTTCTGAAGGCTTTATGAATATTATGAACTGAAGCTGGAATTAAGAACTTGTACAATATCTGAGCAATGGGATGCACAACACTATTAGAGGTTATTTATGCTTAGGTGCATTATGTGAAATATATAACTATTTGATTGTTGTTAATGACTGTGGATGTGAGCCGTGCAGTTGTATAACGGTGCGGCCCACCTAGATGAATGAAATAACGAGTCGTACAATGGTATGACTCACCTAGTATTGTCTTTTGGCTATGTTCCCCTTTACTTAGCTTATTAGGTAGACTTAAGATACATATGTTATATTGTAAATTACTAACGGAAAATTTTGAAATATTTGAATTTTTGACTTAATATATAAAGAAAGAGAGTTAGGGCTTGTAACACTAATTCTCTCTCTCTCTCTCTCTCTCTCTATATTCTTCTTTTCCTACTTGCTCTCTTTTCTATTTCTTTTTTACTTTACATAATCCTACATGATTTGAAAGAGGGTTTCATTCTTGTGTACACAACTTTCTTCTCTTTTATTTTTTCCGTCTCATAAATTCTTCTTTTTCTTTTCATCTTTGCTCTTCATTGCCCGTGTGCTGAAATTTTCCTAAGAAACCTAGGATTTCTTCTTGTTTTTTGTTCTATCAAGCCTTTTTAGTGGTCCGCGTGTGGGTGGGTGAATGTTCATTTGTGATCATTGCATTGCACATCTCATGTTTAATTGGAATGCGTGGGCAAATTGTTTCATTAAGTGTGATGTGTACTTCGTGTGGAGCATACAGTTGGAGCATTTTTGTATTTGGAAGAGTTGGCCCTCGTTAGTGTAAGAAATATGGTATTCTCTTTAATTTCTTCTTCTAATGGAGCTAAAGGGTGATTAAAGATCTAGGTTCTTAAATCAATCTGATTTTTTAATGATTTAAATTACCTCTATAAAACTAAATACAACAAATTATTTCCAGTGGCCTGAATCGATCCAAGTTTTTTGACTTCCAAAGGCAAATTAAAATATCTAATCACAGAGAAACCAACTAAACGGGATAGCACGTGCAATCAGTGGATTCAAGAAATTGTTTACATAATGGTGTGGTTGACAGGTTGAGTATTATGGAAATATCTGTTAGTAGGAATGTGATGTTTTTAGATGCTGCAAAGGAGGTGTAGGATGCATTAAGAAACATATTCATATGATAAAAGCATCTCTTCAACATATTAGTTCTTTGAAGAGACTTTTGCATTTCAAAGAGGAGATAAATCTCTTAGCAACAATTATTTGAAACTTAAAAGGACTATGGGAAGAACTGAATGTATATCAATCACTTACTAGTGATATAGAGAAACAACTAGTGATATCGAGGAACAACATCAATAACGTGAGAAGTTCCGTGTGGAGCTAGTGCATGCATAGATCTTGGTGGCAAGGATGTTCCATCTCTAGATGAAGTTGACACTTGCCTTCAACACACACACACACACACATTGAAAGTGCACCTACTACGTGCCCTGGTTTGTCAATTACATTGTAAGTTGAGTCAGTCGGACAACAGCGCCTAACAGGAAGATCAAGTCAAGCGTCTGCCTCAACTGGATGTGTGGAAGCTCGCCATAGGTAAATCATAGCCTCACATCCCATGTCCCAAAACACCAGGTGATTAAACCCTTAAAAAGAACTAGAACATCTTAGGGTTTTAGTGTAAGAAAACTTGTTATCAAAAAGGAAAATCTTTAAAGTTTTTCTTACACTGTCGATTATATCGATTACCCCTTCGATATAATCGACCAGCTCTGTCGATGTCCTTGTGATCTCAATCGATACAATCGAGTGAGGACAAAAAGCGTCCAGCAATCAAACAATCATCTGGACGATTTATCGATATATCGACTTGGTAGTCGATATCATCGATATTCGAATATCGATCATATCTGAAGTGGATCGATAATATCGACAGACTGCTTTCCGGCGCTCTTGTTTTTCTAAAGAAAACTAACATATGCTTCGATATATCGATGACTGTCCGATTCAATCTAAACTCAAATATCGATCATATCGGAAGTCAGTCGATCATATCGATTGTGGGCGCATGTTTTCACCAGCATGAATTTCAGGTTGTTTTTAATGTTGATCGGGGTGCCAGTCGATAAATCGATATTCATATATCGATCATATCGAGACCTCGTCGATTGGATCGAGTCCGGACATAAATCGTCCAACAAGCTTATAGGTAAATCTATACGATTTATCGATCCCATCGACAAGGTCTCCGATATGATCGATGTACAAATTCCGATGCCATCGACTGTTCCCCGATCATATCTGTTAAACTTGAAATTCTTCAAGGCTTCTCTCTTGTTTTCATCTGCCGATAGATCGATTCATCGCTCGATGGAATCGGAGTTCGAAATCCGATAACATCGATGTGTGTCTCGATCCCATCGACCAGTAGGCGGAAGGTTTCCAAAAGAGAAATGACAATTGAGTTTGTATCATCGAGAGGTCTGCCGATACAATCGAGAGTATACGCTCGATCATATCGACGACTGCTCGATGATATCGAACTCTGTCATAAATATGACCGTTTATATCCGTTGGAACCTTTTGCCTATATATAGAGAGATTAGTCTTTATTGCTGGTAGAGAAAGAAGAGAGTGCTTTTGAGAGTTCTAACCTTCCTATCATTTACCTAAGCCCTTTCTCTCAGGAAGTTCATCCTCCAATCCACCCTCATCATTGATATCTCATAGAGTGGATTGGAGAATGAACTTCCGCATTCAAGGATCCTCCAGCTACAACCTTAATCATTAAGCTGGGATGCCTTGAATGCATAGATGATTGGAACCACTCTATCCTCCTAATTAAAAAATCTTTAGAGAGTGGTATTCCATCATAACCTTGACCCAACCTAAAGCCTAGTATAGATACATCTTTTTGTTGCGGATCAAGGGAGCTGAAGACCCTTCAACATCAAGGAGGAGATCTTCAACATTGCGCTGAATGAGATTCATCAACTTATTTGTAAGTATCCAGAGTCCAGAGGACACTTGTGATCATTCCTTTCTAGGATTGGGTTTTAAGTGTTGCTCACCCTTTGAAGTCCTCGAAGGAGGCCTTCGATGAGAGTGTACGTGCGGGGTGCGTTGTGTGGACCCTTGCTCTGTGGAGAGCATAAACATCTGGTTAGGAGTACGCTAGCAAAACTCAAGGGTTTGAGGTGAACCGAGTAGAAATCTCAGGGTGCGTTGTGTGGACCCTTGTCCTGTGTGGGCATAAACATCTGGTTAGGAGTACGCCAGCAAAACTTCAGGGTTTGATGTGAACCGAGTAGAAACCTCTGTAAAGGTTGAAGGTGAACCTGATTTAAAACCTTAGGTTTGTAGTGAACCATGAGAAACCTCCCTAGTGAAATCCGGTCACTCAAGGGTTGAGTGTGGAAGCCGGGAGTGGAGTAGACAAGTAGTCGAACTACTATAAAATGACTGTGTTTGAGATTGATATTATCTTTCATTTATGTGATTGCCTTACATGCCTTTCTATATGATTATCTGAAATCACATCTTATGCACACACAGTCATATCCATCACAATCTGATTCATAAATTTGTTTATCTTACAAGTTATTGTGATTGGATCCTCTATCAGGCTTGGAAGCCAGTAGAGTTAATTCTTGAGTAATCCTAATTTGTACTCTGTAATAGGATTAGTGTGATAGGACTGAAAAATAACTTATGAATCTTTAAAAAGTCCTATTCACCCCCCCCCCCCCCCCCCACCTCTAGGACATATTGACATATTCCTACTTCAACTTAAGTGGTCTTCACCGCTTTTTCTCACACACACACACATACAGACATATATATATACACGTATGTATGTATGTATGTATGTATGTATTTATTTATATAGGCTTTGGGGGTGGAATTAGTGATAATCGTGCTCTGACATCATTTGTTAGATGATGTGGAGGTTGTGAAGGGTAATGAAGGAGGTGGCTGTGATGGAAGGGGAGGTTGTGGATGCAGGAAGTGTACTCATTGTGGGCTTACTAATCACACCGTTGAGAAATGTTGGGACATCCTTCGAAAGCCATCTTAGGAAAATCAGGCATCTTATTCTGAAGAGAACAGTGAGTCTTTATATGTTTGGTTCTACTTTGACAACTTAGCAGCCAAGTACGTCTTACTAGAGATGAGTATTCCAAATTATTAAAGAATCAATTTGTCTCTACTACTAGTCCCACTTCTACAACCACATTCGTGAACTCATCTATGATTTTTTTTGGGGTGCGAGTCCTTTGCTTCACGTGTCATTGAGTTTGGAGTCTTTGACCATCTAACAAGTGAGTCAGTATCTTTTCCTTTATTGATACATTGTTGTTGAGTTCATCGATCACTTTGGCAGATGACACCTCATCTGAAGTGCTAGAATGGGTGTTATCCATCAATGATGTTTTCTTTCAATGTCATTTGTTCTCAATGTAATTAACTTCCATTTTAGTCTTATGTCTGTTGGCAAACTCACAAAATCACTTAACTACTTGATAACTTTCTATCTCACACTGTTTCCCAGGATCTAAAGACGGAGAAGATTGAAGACCATGAGCATGGTGAGAATTACTATCTTGATAGTGAAGTAATTGAAGTAGCAATGCAGAGCCTCTCTCGTTACCAATTGCATTGTTGTCTTGGTCAGTTGTCCTTGAAGATTCTCAAAAGTGTCATTCCTTCCATCGTTTGAGTCAACTTTAGCACGTGAAGTATATGAGTTAAGTATCAAGTATTTTTTCCACCACATGTGGAAATGCATAAGCATAATCTAGTTCCGTTTGCTTTGGTTCCTTTAAATTTTGGGAACCTGTCTTAGACTCTAGTCTAAAATGTTCTCTATTTTAAAGATTTTTCATACAAAAAGGTATAGAATCAATTTATCTCCTAAGTGTTTTTGTTTCATTTGGTTATTGCTAATGAGTATATATCCATTTTTTAAGCCAGTAGTTATCTAAAAATGGTATTTTGCATTAAGCATCGTGCGCCCACAGTTCATTACAAAACAATGTCATAGGATGATAAAAACCGTCATTTGCTTGAGGCAATACTTCCTTTGTTGATTCATGTGAATGTTCTAATTTTTTGTTGGAGTGGTGTAGTTTTGACAACATGTTATGTGATCACTTTAATGCCATTTACATCTTAAGGGATTAGTCGCTGATGCAATTTTGCTTCCAGGTGTTCCGGTATTCTCTCCCCCCAAAGTTATTGAGGCTGTATGCTTTGTTCATTCGTTAGAGTCATGACATGATAAATTAAATCCTAGAGTGGGGGTGGCTAACAGTGAAATGTGAACTGACAGTGGGGTGTACTAACAACCTAACAAATTTTTTTTTTTTTTTAAAATTAAATCCTAGAGTAGTTAATGTATTTTTCTTGGGTATTTTAGAAAATAAAGTGTTAATAAGTGTTACAATTCTAGACTTCGAAGACAATATGTTCGTGCCAATGTCACCTTCTTTGAGTCCACTGCATTCTTCTCAAATGACGATAGATCTCTTGGCTTGGAAGCTTTGTCATCAGTGTTCATAACTATTTTGGTTGAAAAAGATGTTATCCAATTGCTTTCTTCCATTGGTGAGCCCATTCGTACTATTGTGCCTACACTTGAAGTTTACTCATGTAAAAAAGGGGGTGATAATATTGCCAACCATGTGTTCCCACCATATCTTCTTTTGAGATTGTTGATCCAATAACTCCATTTATATCTCCCAATTCGTCTGATATCCCTATTGCTTTGAGGAAAGGTAAGTGTGCATGTACGGACCATCCTGTTTCTAAATTTGTTTCCTTTTGGTGTTTGTTTTCCACCTTCCATAAATTTTCCATATCTTTGTTATTTCATTCTATCCTCAAGTTATACCAGGAAGCTTTGCACAAAAGGGATGGAAGAAGGCTTTGGAATGGTTGCACTTGCACTTCATTAAAATGAAACTTTAGAACGAACTAGTCTTCCTGTCGACAAATGTATTGTTGGTTGTTAGTGGGTGTATACCATTATATTTATGCCTGGTGGGGCAGTTGGACAATGGACAACTCGTTTAATTGCCAAGGGATGCACTCAAACTCTAGGCATAAAGTATATAGGGATCTTCTCTATCGTTGCCAAGTTTCATTCCATTTGCATCATTCATTTTGTTGTTGTTAATCATAGATGGCCCTCTTTTTTAGCTCAATGCTAAAAATGTTTTTATTTCATTATTATTATTATTATTTTATTTTTTTGATCTCATAGAGGTCTATGGGGAGCAACCACCTCAGTTTGTTGCTCAAGGGGAGTCAAATAAGGCTTGTAATATGAGAAAGGCGATTTATGGGTTGAAGTAGTCACCACGTGTGTAGTTTGATAAATTCAATAAGGTTGTGTTGGCCAAAGGTTTTATTGGAAGTCATGTTGATCATTCTGTCTTCATACGAAGAGGCACCTTTCGTCTGATTTCATTGATCGTATATGTAGATGACATTGTAGTTATAGGGAGTGATGGTAAATGACTTGAGTATCTTAAGAAGTATCTTCATCGTCACTTTTTAACTGAAGATTTGGGTCATCTTTGATATTTCCTTAGGTTAGAAGTTGCCAGATCAAAGGAAGGCATTACTCTATCTCAAAGGAAATATGTTTTGGTTTTGCTAATAGAAATATGCCTTTTTCTTTTTTAAAAAAAATACTAAACTGGTTGATATCACAATAGATCTAAATTATAAACTAATTAAAGATCAAGTAGACTTGGTTGAAGACCTAGGAAAGTATTGAAAGATTGGTTGTAAAACTTATCTAGTTTACTATCACTAGGCCAACTATATCATATGCTGTGAATGTGGTAAGTCTATGAGTTCTCTTTGGGTTTGCTTCACATGGATACAATCGGTAGGAGTCTGCGATAAGAAGGCCTAGTTTGGGTAGTTTTATATAAAAGGATTTATCATTTCCAAGTTATGAGGTATTTTGATGTGGATTGGTTAGGCTCTCTTACTAATAGGAGGTCCATTACTGGCTACTACACATTTGTGAAAGGAAATTTGGTAATGTGAAAGAGTAAAAATGTGGAGTGTTGTAGACCGATCAAGTGCTGAGGCGAAATATAGGGCGATGTCTCATGCCACTTGTGAGGTCCGCTCAGAGACACATGCCGTATTGTAAATTAGTGTGTTTGGGGGGGGGGGGGTATATTTTTGGGATATTTTCTTTTTTTACTTAACATATAAAGAAAGAGAGGAGGGGTGTGTAGCACTAATCCACTCTTTTTCCTACTTTTTCTTTATCTTTTATATTTATTTCTACTTCTACATAATTCTACATATGCAGTGTTGTGGACATCATTTTCATCAATAGAGGAGCTTTGAAAATCTAAGTTACATTTGATATTTGTTCTTGCATGATCACAACTCAAGATTCTTCAATCATCAAGTATAGTTCAATTGACTGCCTTTACCAAAAAAGGTACTACTTTCCACTTCACCAACTACTCAACCAATCAATGCAGGTTTATAGGTATCTCCTTGATTTGCATTGTTGCACGAAGAATGCACACAGGATGAGTGGTATCCTTGTTCCCCTTCAAAGTAAATGTCAAGAGCTATATTAACCCCATGCAACAGTGAAAAGAAAATGCTCATTTCTGTCAGTGATTGCTATATGTTTGTGGGAAAGATGACTCCTCACTTCCTTCTTTAGCATGTTCCCTGATTTGAGAGTACTTGCATGCATGATTTTTTCATCAAATGCTTTTAATTTCTTTAGTTTTATGACTTATTGTATAATTCAAATGAGAGAACAAAACAAAGAGATCGAAAGCTTGATAATGAATGGTCATGACTAGAAATCTTATGCACTTTGTGGACAAAAGCCACTTTTAATAATTCAAGGGAAGGGCCAAACAAACAAGACGGGCAATGACAAATATGAACTTCCTCACCAACTTTCAACTTTTGTGTTTGGGTCCCCTCGACTAGATTAGATTGCAAGGCTTGGGTTTCTTTTCCTTTGATTAGGCTTTGAAATATGCTTAAGATCAAGAATGACCTTGTGGATCATGTGATAAAGGCAACCATTTGATCTTAGATGCTGGCTTTTTGTGACAAGCCTCCAACTTTAGGCCTTTGAGGCTCGAGATTTTTTGAGTACTTGTTTCATGTAGTCATATTTTGCTAGAATCTATTAGGCCTTGTTTGGAGACAATGGATTATGTGCCCAATAATAGAAAAGGAAAAGGGTTTTCCTTTGATGCGACAAATATTGTTGTTTGGATAGCAATGGGAAAGGTGGATTCCTCCAAGAAATCTTTATATTTTTCTATAATTTGGAATGAATTGTGCATGATTATTTTGCTTTGCATAATGCAATGGGAAGGCCATTGGGATTACAAATAGTAGGAGATGGAAACATATTTGATGCTAGAACATCAGACTTAGGAGAACCCTTTGTTATCTCTATGTTTTCTTCGATCATGCCTTTAACTACCTTGCTTGTGCCATGACAAACTTTGGAGAATGAGGAGTACATGAAGAATCAAGGACGAAAGACTGAAGGGGAGACTCAAGAACGGGAAGAGGTAACCTAGACTTCTTTGGGGTTTAGAGATATAAACTCTTGAGATGAATAGAAGGGGAATTCCTTAGAAAATGTGACATCTGTGGAAATGAATTCCTTGAGAGGAACCTCCACAACATAACACTTGTATTTTTTATTTTTATTTAGAACTAGAGTAACTTAAAAAGATATATTTGAAGGCTTTGGCATCCAACTTGTAAAGACAAATACTCAGGACATGAGCAAAGCACAAATACACAAACGTTTCTTGGGCGATAGAAAAAAGGGGTTTAAATGGTTGTAAGAGTTGAACTGGTGTCTTACCACCATCCAAGATCCTTGATGGCATTTTATCAATCAAGTATGCAATACTATTTTATCAATCAAGTATGTAGTATTAAGGACCGTATTAGCTGAAGAACACTTTGAAACATTCATCTCGATAAGTAGAAGGGCATGCAATTTGAGATTCATTTTCATTTTCAGCTAGGTAGAATTGGAAGATAGATGGCATGTACTCTCCACCTTAGTTAGAACGCATGGTTTTAACTTTTGTATCAGATTGATTTCTAATTATTGTATGAAAATTCTTAAATATGAGAAAACTTCCTCTTTAGACTTAATAAGATCGAACCAAGTAGTTCGGGTACAATCATCAATAATGGTCACATATTGCTTGTAACCATGTGAGGATTTAATGAAGGAGGGACCCCAAACATCAGAGTGAAATAGTAAAAAAGGAACTTCACATCTTTCATTGAGTCTACTAGGATATGATGTTCGACAATATTTGGCAAGGTCGATATTATTTTTTGTAAAAAGGAACCATGATTCATACAAATGACCACCATCATTTTTTGACTTCAATAAGTAACTATCTCAAACTATTGACAAGTTGTCCCAGGCGATGATGCCAATACTTAATCCACTCTTTATTTGACTTATTATGACCCAAAATATGGAAAGTTGATCTTAAATTGCTTTTAAAACTAAGAAGATAAAGACCAACGCTCTTATGGCCAACTCCGATGATTTGTCCCATCGCCAATTCCTGAATTACATATTATGAAGGGAAGAATATTGCACTGTGATCAAGTGATTTCATAAAACTATTCACAAACAAGAGATTAGTTAATAGTTGGGGAACATATAGAGCAGCGGACTAAGACATTGAGGAAGAGATGTTATTTATCCCAAGTCCCTTAGCTTGAGTATAAGACCCATTAGCAATTTTAACAGAATGATAAGGCTTTGTAATGGAGAGTAAGAGATGAACTAAGAGGTAGTTCCAGCCATGCAATTGTATGTACCAGAGCAAATGATTCAAGAAGAACTTGTATGAGAAAATTACATTAGACGTGCAAAAGCATATATACTTGATTGAACAAAGGTAGTCTAATTTCATGAGTATACTCTAACTATAGCCAGAGAATGACATAGAGTATTAATTGCATCCCTTGGAGATTTGTTAACACCACTAGAAGAGATCAAAACATGGAACTCACTGCAAACTCCAATATCAACCTCGACAAACCTTGAAACCCGTCCATCGTGCACCATGATTTGTTCGGCCTTGAAGACACCCATCTCCTTCTATAGCTTGAGTTCCACATGCCTTTCACTCTTTGAAATATGATTTTCATTCGTGAGCAAGAACTATATTGATAAAAGGAGCATCACAAACCATGTGTACCCATCCACATTCGATACACAATTAAAATAATTATATACATATTTTTCTCCCGATATTGTGATGTTTCAATTTGATTCCTTGTTTCCAATTTCACTCTAATATATTTCTTAAGCTTTTAGGACTAGTTCTCTAATATGGACTTCTTGCATGGTTTTAAGTATTGGTTATGATACGGTCATAATTTAATTGTATTGGCCACCTCCATTACATGGTACAAAGGTGAATTTGTCAGTGATGTAAAAAATGGATCATATTGGTGCCAATAGCAGTCTCCCCCCCCCTATTTTTTGTTCGTTTTTCCACTTCTTTCTTCTTTTCAACCACAAAGGAAGCTTAACGACTAATTTTGGACTAGATCTAGGCCTTTTTTTAGATTTATTTATTTATTTATTTTTATTTTTTTTAAAAAAAACAAGATTTGAGTTGGATTCAAAGGATCGAACTAAGGAATTGAATATTTTGGGAAATTACTAGAATGGATAAACAAAAACTTTTTTTTTCATGTTTTCAAATTATTTGTTGTATTTATATTTATTGGCCCTAGTCTAGCACATCATGCTTGATTTGTGTCGATTAGGGTTTATTTGGTTGACTTTTAGCAGATCAAACCGATAGACAATATTCATGTCAAAGATGGTTTGATACGCCATTGAATACACGTTAAAAACACAAGAAAAATGATAGGTACTGGCGTTTTGCATATGTCTCGCTTTCCTAATAAATTTCAAGATTATTTATGGAAAAATAAAATTTTGGCTAATATGCATCCGATAAGCTCTTGTAAAGGATCCTTTTTTTGCTTTGGCTAATATGCTCACTAAGACTGTTATTCAAAATCCTGACTTCATATCTTTGTCATGATATGGCCTCAATCTAATGTTAGCATTACAAAAATTCATTGCAAATGGAGTTCAATTGCTCATTAACAGGGGAAAAAAAAAAAAAACAAACCGCAATTCTAGGATGGTCTAACAATACTATATCTAGATCCTTCACACTCCATTTCCTACTACCTCAATCACTTGTTCTGTTGTTTTGTCGACTATTCTATCCCTATTGGATTTTTGAAGGTATTACTTCCAAACGAGTTCAATAGGTTCTCTATTGAATTTCTTGTTCCTTTCTCACTGTCATTTCTCTTCTACCTTGTTTCTCTCTCTAAAGTATATATTCTACCAGATGAATATTTGACTCCAAAGTTGCACCATATGATTTCTCATGATTTCATATCACATCATTGTTCCTTTGTGTTCCCCCAATTATCTATTCAAAAAACAAATGATTCTCCTATGGATGTTCAAGGTATAGATTTTTTCATCCATGTTTCTTAATCCTCTAATGTACTATCTATTTGTAGAGTCTGCCATGTTCTCAAGCTCTCACTTTAGCTACTTCTAGTTAGTCAAGTTGTCCATCATGATGTGACATTCACTTCTCATCTTCTGGTTATTTCGTGTGCAGGATCAAAATTCATCGAAGCAAACTAGGACACACCATAAAGATTGTGGACTATATTTTCTTGTAAGGTTACACGTGGAACCAATGTTGTCATATGCAATCGCATATGCCATTTTTTCCCAGAAGGATCGCATACATGAATATGAGTATCGGTATCATATCAGCCAATACGGTTGTATCGTATCCGTATCGGCAAGAGTTGATACACGATACGGGGTCGTATCGGTCCGTAATAGCCGATACGAGGCCGATACACCCATAAAAGCTTTGTTTTGAATTATTTTTTTTCAAAATTTCACACGTCAAAATTTAAACCATGGAAGAAGCTTAAAAAGTTATTTTAGGCTAGATATGGACCTATTTTGAGATTAAGAACAAATGATTTGAATGGGATTTGACAAATCAATGTGAGGCGGACCATTATGGAAAAAATTAGAAACAAGGGTAAACCTTCACTTTTTTTAAAAAAAATATTTCTTCTTTTTGTTGTATTTCAATGTAATGGGCCATTGTTCACCAAATCATGCTTGATTAATGTTTAATTAGGGCCATTTAGTTGACCTTCAACAAGTCAAATCAACGGACAACATTTTCATCAAATAATGGTCCAATACACCATTTAATACATGGTCAAAATTAACAAAAAATGATAGATTCTTAGATATCTCATTTTCCCCTATTTTAAAAATATTTTTCCATATTATTTTCCTTCATAATTTTTTTTTGACTGATACGGGTCGATACGACACTGATACCGATATGCGACGCTATATCGTGCCATTTTTCCACCGGTCTGATACATTGGCTGATACCAACATTCATAACCATGATCACATATGCCATCAGGATGGTATGCGATGGCATACTTTTTCGTGCGATAAGTATGTGATCGCATATGTGAGAACATGATTGCATACTTCATATGCGATCGTAGATAGGTCCAACGGTAAGAAAAAGACCGTTGAATCCAGGAGTCCGAACATCATATATGTGTATGTTCATTTTCTATATATTAAATTTATAAGTCAATAAGTTGAAACTTGTAACTTTGCAAGTTGTCCTTTTTTTTAAAAAAATAAAAATAAAATTGTAAATTGTATTTGTAAATTAAGTTGTAACTTATAACTTACAAGTTATTCATGTTCTCAAGTTATCATTTATCAATAAAAAATTTATGCTCGAAGTTTTTAATAATTATTTCTCTTTTCATGTAACATGTTGTTTGTTTTGTTAAATTTTATGTAAATATATATAAGTAATTAAATATATAACTTAATTTATAGATGGTGATGGTCTAATGGTCTCAAACACTCAAACAACAATGAAATAGGTAAAAGAACCCAATACAATCACCTGAAGTAATTAGGCATAGTTTTTCCTTTATATATATATATATATATATATCAATTTTTTATTTTATTCCCCCCCCCCCCCCATTAATACATATTTTTAATTTTTTCCAAAAACAAACTAGAGCAATATGCTATTTGACAACATTGCTTGGAACAACCCTTCACTTATGTTTAAAATAGTGTCAACTTGGCTTTAGTGACTGTTTTCTTTCTACTACTAAAATGGAATGTTTTTGCATTTTGGCCATTTTAATTTTCCATTTTAGAAAGGTGCAAAAAAAGACACGAAAATCAAGAAATGGGAAATCCTCTATCCTAAAAGTTTAAAAAGGTTTGACACATTTTTAACTCAATTGAGGGGGGGGGGTTAAAGATTTATATTATAAAGAATTTCGAAGGCTAACAAAATAAGATAACCAACATGGTTGAAGCGTACTGGATAAAATCGGAAGAAGGATTAGTTCATTCAGGCACCTATCCAATTCTAGTATTGGTACTAAATGCTTCATGCAATATTATAACAACTATGCTCTCGAGTTTAGAGTTTTATCTTCCGCTGCTTTTTAGTTGTGGTAGCACTGCAAAGGACATGTCAGATTTTAGATATGGATAATTTGTTTTGACATTCAATTCACTAATGGTGCATTGTTTTTGGAAGATTTGAATATTGGTTGGCTTCTTGCTCAGAGAGCTAAATCGTGCGGCCTATATGTGTTTTGCTTATCCGATTCAACTCTTTTTGTCATGTTGTCATTCTCATTAGGTACTTTGTCTTCCATATGGCATCAATGTCTTGGCCATCCTATTGCTCGGACTCTTCGATTTTTTTAAATATAAAAAAGTTATTAGTGTTAGTCCCAAGTCCTTAATTTATTCCTTGTGTACTACTTGTGACATGGGCCAATGTTGTGAACACCCTTTTTCAAGTAAATAATAAAAGAGCATACAATGTTCAAAGTATCTATATTACACTATGTATCACACACTTGGGATACAAAATGTTGTGAGAAGCATCACATGTATCAGATAGTCGGGGTTTGAGGGGAACATTGGGGAAACTTGAGAAAAATAGTGGACATTTCAGTGGAACTTCAGGAGATGTTAAAACACCAATGATTATACTTATTACTCAAATATTATGGAAAAACTCTGGATAATAGTTTTCCATTGTTTGGGTGGATAGAGCTATCCATCATTAGTCACATGTGATGTAATTATATACAAAGTGAGATGTTAATATTCAAAATATCATGTAATATAAGCAACAAAACACAAGCAATCAACACATTTGTTTCCACATTTACGGGCAGTTCTAGAGTGTGAAAACAAAAGAGATTCAAAATCAAAATTTCTTACTTGAAATCCATGATAATCTGTGAAACCCATGCATAGGTTTAGGTTTGTACTTGTTTTCTTACAAAGTGTTGTAAAGGGTGGATTAGACATATTTTTCTCACCTTCAGAGTTTCAACCCAAATCCACTCTTGCATAGCTATTTCTCCTCCAAATTCATGTTATGATGTGAAACAACTCTAGCGGAGTTGTGTAAGTACATCAAGAAACACAATCCCTAGAAAAGTTTGGGCAGAGACTTCTTTTTCTTATTTTTATGGTTTTTATTTATTTATTTTCATAGAATATCATAAATATTATTACTCTGTCGTCGATACTTGCAAAGTTTGCAAGTATTGAGTGATAGTATGCATTTATAAAACATAATTCTCACGATATATCATGATAATGTTGATATAATGACTTATCAACATGTATCGGTGATATTGTCGTCAATACATTGTAATTCTTTATACCCGTTCATTCTTTCTCACCCACTCGTTCTATCTCACTTGTGATACTGATAATGTCGGTTGATACTATTGATACATTGAACATTGAGGGTAGACTCTTTTCTAGAATTTATGCATTGGGGGCCACGAGGCTCTGCTCTTGTTTCATGTACTTTTAGTTTTCACTTCCTTGCCATTTTCTTTGTTGATTTAGACGATGGTTGAAACACTTGGTTTTATCCTTTAAAGAATAAGTTGGACTTTTTGTCACCCATTTGCTCATGAGATTCTTCATCATGTCTCTCATCTTCATTTAAAAATGGAACTTTTGAGTGCCAAGATTGACATGTCCTGAATACAAGGTTGCTACAACTTTTTTCATAATAGTCCCTTTGTTTCTTTAGGTTGAATCCTTTGCCATGGCCACTCTCCTTAATCGTCTTGTTACTCATATGCTTAATAATTGTTGTACCTATGAGTTATTTTCTTTCAACTCCTTGGTTATGTTTTTATTAAGGTCTCTGGATGTCTCTGTTTGCCTTGTCTCACATCTTTTGTGCAAACTAGATTTTTTCAAAGTCTCTTTGTTATGTATTTGTTGGGCTTGGTGATTGCCATGAAGGTTATCATCTTCTTTCCCAAATTGGGTGATTCATGTGGTCAATGAAAAGAAAAAAAAGGCGATTGTTTATCCTTTATCACATTGTGTTCACGAGCCTCATTTTCCTCATGTTGATGGTTACTCTACTCTTCAATGTCACAGGGAGTTACATGCTTCCTCCTTGATAGGTGAAGAATCTTCTTCTTCTCCTTTCTCTTTTGGAACCCTACCTTTTAAGGTGTATCATCATCAACCTAAGACCACCCGCTTTCCCTATTCCCCCACCTTTCCTTTCATTGATTCCATGGCCACTCATTTGCATGCTTGTCATCCACAACACTCTCTTGCTCTTGCTCATCTTATTCTTCATTTGCTTACATGCTTTGAGGCCCATTGTGCTCCTCTTACCTCTTCAATCCAAGTCTAAACCTCTTACTAGATTGGTGTCCTATGTCTCCTTAATGGATTTAACCTACGATGGACAAGATTTTTGCTATCTGTGCCAATGGAACTTGTGCTCTTATTGCCCAGTCTTTTTGTATGGATGTTGTTGGGAGTCATTACTCTATTGTATTAAGTGTCGTATTGATCGTTTAATTGGGTATTTTAAGGCTTAATTTGTAGCCAAAAGTTGAATGGAACTTGTGCTCTTATTCCCTAGTCCTCTAGTATGGATGTTGTTAGGAGTTGTTACTCTATTGTATTAAGTGTCTTATTGATGGTTCAATTTAGTGTTGTAAGGCTCGATTTGTAGGCAAAAGTTGTAGTCAACAACATTTTTTATTTTAATAAAGCCTTTAGTTCTTGTGAAACATGCAACTATTGGCACTTACCATTATTGTTGTCTCCTGAGGTTGGTCCATCCTACATCTTGATGTCGAAATTACCTTTCTTCATGAGATTCTTCATGAGGAAGTCTATATGGAATAAGCTGAAGGCTTTTATGATTCTTCTCACTCAAATGATGTTTGCCATCTATATAAAGCCATCTATGGACTTATGCATGCTCATATGCTTCATTGACTGGTTTAGTAGTTCTTTGCTTTAGTTTGTCTTCCAAGTGCACCCTTGCAAACTCATGTTTATTTGTTCGCTTGGACTATGTTGAAGATGTTATTGACCTAACGAGGTTTGGGCGAATGCTCTTCACCGTAAGTTTGCTCCCTATAGGTTGGGGTTCGATTCCCCTACTTGGCTTTACCCGATACACGTGGTTGTGGGTGATTACGTCTATCTGCAGGGATTAGTCTCACTTCAAAAAAGAGGTGGGGACACCTTGTGTCTTCAATAATAATAATAATAATAATAAATGTTGAAGATGTTATCATAGGTTCCTCTTGAGTCCTTTGTTATAAAAACTACGTTCTTTCCTCATGGTTGGTTGTCTCTAACCAAAACATGCTCAAGATCTTCTATATTATAGCCCAAAACCCAAATTTGATTAGATGGTCGATTGCAAACCTCTTTGTAGTCATGCCATTTCTTGTTGTTTATGTATTGACCTGCTACATTCCATTTCCATCTTTTAAAGCATATGCTTAGTTTGTGAAAGGAAGTCTTTCTCATCACCTTCAATTTCACCCAAGTTCTTCTCCATCCTTAACTTCATAAGTTGATGTTGACCAGGTTGGATCTCCTTCAATTGACAATCTACCTTTGACTATCACAGCTACATTCTTGTCTTAATATGTCAAGAAACAACCTATTGTTTCTTTTCTAGTACTGAAGAATATTGTATTATGGCATCTAAAATTGTCGATAGAACTTTCCATAGTTTCAACTTTGGGATTTTCATTTTTCATTGCCACGTCGTTCTATTCTTTATTGTGTTAATGTTAATCTTGAGGAGAAAGTTGACTATCATATGTATAAGTCAGTCTTTGTTGCGCAGATAAAGCACATCAAACTTGACTATCATTATGTTAGGAGAAAGTTGCCTCATGGTTAATTCGCACCATATTCATTCCTTGTATCAACAATTGTCCAATATTTGTACTCAACTGTGACCATTAAACATCATTATTGGGTACAGAACAAACCGGGTGTTCAGTCGTCTTCCACACAATTTGAGGTAGTGTGAAGAAATAGTGATGGAATGTTTGATAAGGACATCTGAGCACCTTACAGGGTATACCAGAGGAGGAGGAGATCAACTCCGGTTTCACTTCGGCTTGGAAACCACTACATGGGCCTAGGTGGGCTACATTGAAGACCTCACATGCATGAATGTGCATCTTCGAAGACCCTACAATAGGAAGATGCACGTGGGTTGCTTATTAAAGAGTTTGGACCGTTGGATTGCGAGGACACATCAATCGAACGATTGATCTTGAGGACGCTTGATTGGATGATTAAATCATTGTGATTGTCACATTGATCATTGACTTCAGGATTTTTACACTTATTTATTTTATTTAGTTGGTTATTCAAGTTGGATTATTTTGATATTTAGTTGAGATTAGGGAGTTAGGAACAAGTTTTCTTTCATTGAGTATCTTAATGTGAAGATTTTCATTTGAGAGTGCCTTTTTGTAAAAAGTCCCTTTTGAGACTATAAAAGGCTTGGGCATCTAGCCCTAGTCCATTTTTTAATGTTTTGAAGACGAAAAAAAAAAACTCTCTTGTTTTGAGATAGAAAATTTCTTGTGAATGGAGATTGATGGTGTGAAGCCTAATCTATCATCTTTGTTATTCTTTGAAATTGCATTTTCTCTTGTCCTTCTCATCTTCTACTCCAATCCTTCTTTTCTTCAACTTTTCTTCTCAAAACCCTAAATCTCTTTACTCTTTCCTTCTAAACCTAAACCCATTACCCCAAACCCATCCTTTCTAAATCCTCACTCCAGACCCAACCCATCATCTTCAGCCCCTACACGTACGGACAGGGTTGTACAACCATACGATCAGCCCCTTCTTTCCGTTTTCTTCCCTTTCCTCAATCCATCTTCATATCCCATAAACCCTAGCGTAAAACCCTAATCATCAATTCCATATAAAATCCTAAATCCCCAAATCCTACCAAAGCCTAATTCCTTTCAAATCCATTAACCTAAATTCCCATATCCCTAACCATATAAAGTCTAAATCAGCCTCTTTGAATTAGACCTAAGCCTATGCAAAAGGGGGATGTTCTGCCTTTCATTGATCCTTTGAAATTTCATGTTTTATATGGTTTAGTTTATTGTGGGATTGTGGTTTAGATTCAAATTTGAATTTTTATTGTTTATTTGATTTCTTAGATTTGTGGTAGGCTAATGTATCTTATACTTTGAATTGCTCTTCAATTCGTATATAATTTCATTACATCATATCTAGCCTAGTGACGAGGACATCACTTCGCGTGCACCCTTGTGTACGTATCAGAGGAGGCTGGCTTCATCGATTTCCCTGTGGCTAGGCGAGTACTTGTGATTGTGCTGAAAACCCCATGTGCATGTGCGAGCATCTAAAAGACCCCACACTGGGAAGATGCACTTGGGTTGCTTTATGGAGTGATCCAGATCATTGGATTGGAGGGACATGACGATGGGGCTATTGATCGTGACTCATCCACACTAGTTTATAGGATTTAGTTTTGTTTATGTTATGTTTGCACACCATTATGGATGTTTTTAGTTGATTTTAATTAGACTAGGGCTATTTTCATCAAAATTCACAAAACAGGGTGTTTATTGTAAATTTTGAACTTTCTTGGAGCTATAAAAGAGGATGGCGTGTGACCATCTCCCTCGTTGGATTTTGTGATTAAAAAATAAAGAAGAGAAAAAGCTCTTGTTTTCTTCTTCTTCTATTTTCATAAGATTTGAAGATACTTTCATGTGATTTGAAAGAGAGATTGGTATGGGGCTAATCTTCATCACCAGAGGTGCGAGGTCTCCATCTATCCCCACATCATCATTCTTTTTCCCTCCATCAAGGTATTTTCTTCATGATCTTTGATTCTCTAATCCTAAGCCTTCATCTTCTCATAAACTCATCTTTCCTTTACCTATTCACAATCCCAAACCCTAACCAACCTAAACCCATCCATCCCACGCCACATGTGGGACCGTACGACCACACGTGTGAATCCTTCAGGTTGGCCGTACAACAACACCTTGCCCCTTTTGATTTTCCATCATCCTTATATTAAAACCCTTTTCTTCTATTCCCAAAACTTTAACCCTAAATCTAAAATCTCTAACTTTCCTACTTTTCCAAATTACCCAAATCTTAATTTTTTACCCTAGGTTGTATTAGGTCTTCTACTTTGAAATATATTATACCTAATGCTAATTGAATGTCCCTACATCCATTACCTCCTAGTTTCTTTTTATTTAATGATCTTGTGTGACGATGGTGGTAACTTAAGTTAGGATCATGTACGATGTTCTTTGGGTTTTCATGGGATTCATGATGATTATGGCAATGTTCGTGTTTTTTGGTAATTGTCTTAATTCTGTTACTTGATCTCATATGTTATTTGGTTCATGCATCGGTCCTGCATCACCTAAACCATTCGTCCTGCATCAAATGTCTATAAGGGTATTCTTGAAATGTATGTCAATCTTTTAGATGAGGCTTAAGAGCATCTCTAGGATCCATCTAGATAAGCTTTAGAATTCTTTTAGAACTTCCTAGATAGACTTGAGAAGCCTGTAAATACCATTTAATAAGCAAACGATTCCTATGCTTCATGGTTCTATTCTGTGCAATCCATTCTTTTATTGTATATTGTGTGTAACTCAATTTATTTACATCTTGCACAATAATGAGACTTTGAACATTCCCTAAAAGAACTTCATCTCAGCTTTCAGTCTCATCAGCCAATATACAACCCCTCGTACAGCCTGATTTTCCTGAGGAGTTACTGCAGCGAGTATCTTCCTTGACCCAAACTATGAACCTTCTTAAGGAGGAGCGAGGAAATGTAGATCTAGCTCGCAAGGAGGCTGAGCGAGCTCTTGGGGAGGTGCAAGCCCAACATGATGTTGCTCAATTTGACCTAGCTCGTGAGGTATGGTTCATTGTGTTTGTTGTTCTTCTCAATTTGATATATCGACTAGCCTATTTCACAATGTGTTTCCTTTGATTTGTAGAGGACACTCATTGCAGAGCGTGATCAAACCATCCAAGAGTTACATTCCCAACTTGAGGCTTCGGTACATACTTTAGCTTTACTTTCCTTTATCTTCTTTTGGTGCTGCTTGTTTTCTATCCTGGTTCCAAGTTCCTTACAGGAAAAGGAAGCATCGGATGCTAGAGTAGCTCAAGTGGAAGCTCATGATCTTTTATCATCTCGAATTTTAGAGCAAGTAAGGCTTCTTTTCTTGTGATTTGCTAAATTCCCAATGCCATCTCTTCTATGATTTTGATCATTTGTAGGTTCTTTCCTTTTCAGGAAACTGAGATCTTGCGACTTCGGGCTTCCACTGACCTTGGATTGCCCTGGGATATCGCAGAGCTACGCTTTCAAACTCTTCTTGCAGAGCGGACTGTTGTCAAAGAGGTTGAGAGAGCTCATATGGAGACGAAGTTACAATGCTCGCAAGAGATGATGGCACTTCAAATTCAAATACAAGCCCTCCAATCTATTGTCTCCCAACAGGAGAGAGATCTCGAGGCTTATAAGTGCTTGTGTGACACAATCACAGCTGACGTCTCATTCTCTTTCAGTGGTGAGCCGGTTTACCAACTCGGGAGTCATAATGGGGTTGAAATAAGCTACCATTTGGGTGTTAGGCGGGGTACTAAGCGTTTTAGAAGGAAGCTTCCTCAGAGCTCAATTGCTCCTTTAATGGTCAAACACCCAATTCCTTCGACCGTGTGTGCAATCGACAACAATGATACCCCTGACGCCCATGTTAGTCTTCCTACTGATGAGGTGGATCATCGAGCCACTACAACATAGCTTGGAGAATGGTATTGTTGTTACTAATGGTGATCAAATTAAGGTAGTCATGGCAACTACAAATGATGAAGTGTTGTTCATGTAGGTGGTATAGGTCGAGTTAGTGTTGTTGCAACAATTTGTGAGGAAGATAAGGCTATTGAGGGGGTTGGAACTTCCATTACTCTTGGGGTTGAGGCTATAGTTACTCCTAAAGAAACTTTATTGACAATGACTACACATCATCTTAAAAAGGACGAAGGGTCAATTGATCCTTCATTTTTTGTTCTATGACATCTTTAGGGAAATGCCCTGTAGATATTGTACTTTGATTTCAATCTTCATTGTTGCCTCATCTTTAACTTGGTTGATTTTATCTTAATAGATGCCTCATGTTTGCTTCTTCTTCTTCTTCTTCTTCTTCTTTTTAAATTTTGTTTTTTTTTTTAAATTTTTTTTATTTATAAATTTCTCACATTTACTTGTCGTGTTAGCAAACACTATTTCATGTTAGTAAGCATTGCATTATCCTTGGTAGCATTATTAAAGGAGGTTAAATTCGCATAGTTTGGATAGTGATGGTGTTTTGTGTGCATTTATGGTATAAAATAAATGCTTTTGAGGAAAACTTAAATACTTACGCTTATACACCTCTATTGTTTCCTCTTTTGTTTTATCTCTCAGGGATGTATGTGAAGAGTGCATTGAAATTGGTTTTTATCTTTAGCATCCACTCCCTTCTTGAAAACCAATGTTTTAGATATCGGTATTGGATCATGTCTTACACCCTTGGGATACAGAAACATTTCAGTATTGCACATATCATAAATGTATTGGGATTTACAGGAATCATTAGGAAAATATTGGGAAAATGATGAGATTTTTCAATGAAATTAAAATAAATGTTAAAAGAAACATGATTACACAATTAAAACATTGCAAAAGAAAACTAAAAGAATCATATATATATATATACACATCAAACTAGTTAGTGTTGTGTGCCCTAGAAAGTCAATGTTCTTTATTAAACCTTGTTTATAAATATATGGAAGCATTTGTTTTGCCTCATTAATTGTGTGTGTCACTACAACTAGTGTTTGAAGTATTGATATTGTTACAAGTTTCGCTGGTCAGGAATACAAAAACAATATCGATATTGTCGATAATATCGTTGATAACTGGAAATGTGGGGAAACATAGGGAAAATGGTGGAATTTTCAGCGAAACTTCAGTAGATGTTAAAATGTACACATCTGCTTATTTAAAAATGAAAAAAAAAAAAAAAAAAATTGCAAAAAGAATGCATACATAACAAGTTCCATTTAATGGAGCCTTAAAAGCATGTGTTGTTGTAAGAAATTAGTCTAACCATCCCCTCTGGCCTATTTAACCATCCAACCTTCCATCCAAACATCCATCGATATTGCAACACATGATATTTCACTAAGAAATCATCAATAATTGGAAAGGAAACGAAAGATTGCGGTCTCAATATCTCGCATGTTGCGATATCGATAATATCGAGATATTATCAATATTATTAATGACAAATTGAACACTACATACAACAATGTGCTAACAAAATTTTAATATCAATAAGTTGGCGATATTATTGAAATATCATCAATACAGTTACGATACAAACATTACCTAGAATTTACATAGTTGAAAATATTGGTGATACATTGGCGATATTGATGCACTGGCAATACAAGCGACACCTAGAATTTACATAGTTAAAAATATTGACAATTAAATTAGCGATATTGATACGTTGGCAATATTTAGTAATAAATTTCTAATCCCTGGAATTTTTGATACTACTAACGTTATCGGCATTGCTACCAGTGTTATCGGTATCGCTAAGCTAGAGATAAAGATAATATCAAAGATATTTCGATAATATCGAATATAATTTGAACACTGACTGCAACTGCATGTGGATGCTTTATCGGTTACTAAAGGGTGTTTCCTCTATTTAATTGGGGAATATGAGAGTGGACACAACGACTATCATAGCCAAGGGAGAGTTGTGTGGCGATGGTTCTCCAGTAACCTGAACTTCCTTACTCACTTAAGTGGGTTTGGGCCTGTAAATATTTCATGGTCGTGTTGTGTGATGAGAACCATTAACGAGTTGGAATGGACAGTCTCCACCATTAATCATCTTGTGCCTTTGCACTACCTCATATGGTGTGTGATTGTTCATTATGTTTGCAGATTCTTATGCTTAGGCCCAACTAGATACTTGCATTGGTGGATTGAATCAAGTCTCAAATTCAGGAGGCCCATCATGTCTGAATATGATCAACTTGATCTTGAACTATCTTGGACTAATATATAAACCTGAGATCATGTCGGAGCTCCATGGGGTCATAGTGTTATACACTTTAGCTCGAGGTTACATTAGTGACTGATGTACATGTGTGTTGGACGCATGCATTAGAATGTAGTTTAAGCTAACATGATCCCATATGTGATCCACATATTTGCTTGGTATGCATATTGTGGACAAATCTTGATGATTGGGTTATCTATCAAGTGTTTAGACTAATCTTGATAATTGGACCAACCAACGTATCTTAGGTTTGCATGGGATTTATGGGGCTAGGATAGTCTATGTCGCACCCTGAATCTGGTACTTGACTCCCATACACTGAGTTCCAAGTTTGGCGTATAACTTGTAAATTTTGTTTTTTTTTTTTTTTGTCACTAATAGATATCAAGCATAAAGATTGGTATTTCCATTATAAGAAAAATAACTAGCTTCCGCTATTCAATATATATACAATACATCCGTTTTACATCGTGTTCAAAGTATCGACATCGCTACATGTTTCGCTAGCCAGGGATATGGAAAAAATTTTGATATCATTGATAATATCACCAATAATCGGAAATGCGGGAAAACATTGAGGAAACATGGGAAAATGGTGGAATATTTCAATGAAGCTTCTGGAGATGCTAAAATACACATATTTGCATATTTAGGGATACAAAATTGCAAAAAGAATTTACATATAATAAGTTTTCATTTAAAGGGGGACTAAAAGCATGTGTTGTCATAAGAAATCAATCCAACCATCCCATTTATCCACCCAACCATCATATTTATCCATTTAATCATCCAAACAATCACCAATATTTCAAAATATTGACAACACGATATTTTGCCGAGAAATTGTCAATAACTGGAATGGAAACAAAAGATTGTGGTGTCGATATTTCTCATGTTGTGATAATGATAATATTGCGATATTATTGATATTATTGTTGACAAATTGAACATTACATACAACCATGAGCCCATAAAAAATTTTAAATGGATTTTTTTTTTTTTTTAAATAATAAGATTTTTTGCCATATCGATACATTGTCTATATTACCGAAATATCACTAATACACTGGCAATACAAGCAACTCTTGAAATTTACATAGTCAAAAATATTTGCAATACATTGGCGATATTGATACATTGGCAATACAAGCGACACTTGAAATTTATGCAGTCAAAAATATTGGAGATATTAATACATTGTCGATACTTAGCTATACATCACTGTCGTACATGGATTTTTTAATACTACCAATGTTATTGATATCGCCACCAATGTTATCGGTATCTTCAAGCAGAAAATACGGATAATATCAGGGATACTTTGAACAATGGTTCCACAAGAGTACATATTCATCAAAATATATCAAAGGTGTAGTGTCCAGAATCACACAACAGGTCTCATCTGCTACTCCTGTTTCTGGCATTGTCTAGAAAAAATTATAAAAGGAATGAATGGGCTTTAAATTAAAAAGCCCATTGAGCGCATCAGTGTGTGCGATGTGTCCAACATGCTGGCAAATAATATAATTTTTCCATGGAGGAGTCATGTATGACGGAATGCATGCAACGTCTCGTGCATGTGAATAATCTAGGGGTAAAGTATGATGATGTCGATGCCAATGTAATGCAATGCAATGCATTTGCATCATGATCATGCTCCGAATCTTATAACTAATGCTTCCAGTACCACTATATCACTACCCGGCCTCTTATGTCGAAGCAAAACAACCAATCGCATGGAAATCCACAATTGTAGTCGCA